>CM040627.1:26935527-27026236 GCA_022817965.1 Solanum lycopersicoides | reverse complement strand
TTTCACTCAATTCAACAACATCAACCTCATATGAACATCACGATTTTTACAAGTATTGAACATAAAATACAAGGATTCAACATACCTTTTTCACACTTCAATTTGTGACCAAGAGTTACGGCCTACACAATGCACACACATACTTATCACATAATTTCGGAAAGACATAATTATCAGTCACATAAATCCAAACATACATACATGAAATAATCATCACGAAAACACGTTACATCCTAATTTACCAGCAAACATACCCAACCTACAACAATCGATGGGAGCTAGTGACAAGGACATGCAACGGGAAACATTCCTAGTTTTCGGATTAGAAGAGACTGAAACTTAGGGTCTCTGGAAAGGGACCAAGAGAAGAAAACCCATACCTTTTGTCATTCAACACCTTCCAAACCTGCTCCAATGGACAGCCAACTCCCACGAAACCAAAGCCTCACCACCGAAACTTCAAGCACAATCCGTCAAGAATAATGTTTTTGCTTTTCGTTTTTAGTTTAGTTTTTCTTTTGAGTTTTAGCGTACAAGTTCTTCAAGAGTGATGAACTTTTGATTTTTTTTGTTCTTTTACTGATGAGGAAAGCATGAGAATGAGAGTGGAGAGACGTGATTATGAGAGTGGAGAGATGTGAGAGTAAGCTTAGTTCTTGGAGTTTTAGGTAAGGACTTAGTCAAACTAGGACTCTTTGTTATTTTAAATAAAAACCTGATTTTCTAAGGCTTAAGTGACAAGACTAAAATGCCCTTACTTAAATTAGATAATTAAATACCAATTAATTCAACTTAAATATTGCTTCCACCAAGGATCGAACCCGGGTGGAGCTCATCTCGCGAAAATGGGTCAATTTGGGTCAACCCTACCCGAATTGTCCACTATTTTCATTAATTAATTAATTAATTAAATACTTAGGGTAATTACAACTACCCTAGCTGGAAAAGACCATTTTACCCCTAGACCCTCCAAACCTAAGATTACCCCTTTCAAGTTCGATTAAAACTCATCCGGGTGAATCTTAATATTCGGGTGCCCTACATGGCCGGACCCAACCTTGCCTAGCTCAACTAACTCACCAAGTTGGTTGGCTTGGCTGGTGCATAGGTTCAGAGGTCTGGTTCCACGCGCATCAAGCTGTGTGAACCCGGTCGAATCTAGGCATTCTAGGTACGTTTAGGCATTACTTAGCATAGTCATTTTCGGGTTGTTACATTATCTCCCCCTTAGGAACATTCGTCCCCGAATGACACTTCTAATTATCTAGTACAAAATCAGTCATATCATAACATAAGTACTTTACACAGTTAAGCAATAGCAACAAGGAATAGAGGAGATAAGGAAACTTAGACTTAAGAGTAGGAAGTCTAACCTCAAGAGCTGAAAAGATGAGGATAGCGGGATATCATATCGGCCTCGGCCTCCCACGTAGCACCCTCAACAAAATGGTTCCTCCACAATACCTTCACTGTGGCAACCTCCTTGTTTCTCAGTCGCTTCACCTGTCGGTCTAAAATCTGAACAGGAACCTCCTCATAGGACGATTCTTCATCAACCCCCAAACCTTCAACAGGCAGAATCGATGTTGGATCACCAAGGCACTTCTTTAACATAGAGACATGAAATACTAGATGAACAAAAGCTAGCTCCGCAGGCAACACCAACTCATAGGCCACCTCTCCCACATGCTGTAGAATCTCGTATGACCCAACGTACCTCGGACTCAACTTCCCCTTCCTACCAAACCTCATCACCCCCTTCATGGGTGATATATTCAAGTAGACCTGGTCACCAACATCAAACTCTAAGGGCCGCTTCGTATTATCTACATAAGACTTCTGCTGACTGTAAGCAGTATCCAAACTGTCCCTAATCACCCTGACCTTCTCTAAGGCCTCATGAATGATCTATGAACCCAAAATGGATGACTCTCCAACCTCGAACCACGCAACTGGAGACCTACACCTCCTACCATACAGTGCCTCAAACGGTGCCATCCCAATGCTGGAGTGATAGCTGTTATTATATGAGAACTCTATCAATGGTAGATGGTCGTCCCAACTACCTCTGAAGTCTATCACACACGCCCTCAACATGTCCTTCAATGTCTGAACGGTGCGCTCTGCCTGCCCATCTGTCTGAGGATGGAAAGCAGTACTGAGCTTTACGTGCGTGCCTAAGCTCTTCTGGAAGGATCTCCAGAAATGCAAAGTGAACTGAGCTCCTCTATCCGAAGTGATAGACGAAGGAATCCCATGCCACCTCACAATCTCATCAATGTAGAGTCTCGCATAATCCTTGGCCCTAAGTAGACTTCATAGGGATAAAGTGGGCAGACTTAGTCATCCTGTCCACAATAACCCATATGGAGTCATGTTGTCTCCTAGTCCTCGGAAGACCAACCACGAAGTCCATGTTAATGGCCTCCCATTTCCAAGTCGGAACCTCAATCATCTGAGTGAGACCACTAGGCTTAAGGTTCTCCGCCTTAACCTGCTGACAATTAGGACACCTGGCCACATATGCAGCAGTGTCCTTCTTCATGAAATCCCACAATAGATCTGCTTGAGGTCATGATACATCTTGGTGGAACCTGGATGTATCGAATACCTGGAACCATGGGCCTCTGCAACAATCTTGGTCCGCAAATCATCCACATCTCGTACACACAGCCTGTCCTGGTACCTAAGTATGTCGTCACCTCCCAAAGCAAAGGACTCATTCATATTTATCAGCACTGAGTCCTTCAACTCCATCAACACAGGATCAAGATGCTGACCCTTCTTGACTTCAACTACCAAGGATGATTCAGAACTGGAATGAACTGAAACACCCCCACTAGTAGAAGCTATCAACCGCAGACCCAGTCTGGACAGTCTGTGTACATCCTTCACCAACTCCTTCTTCCTATCATCAACATGGGCTGTATTCCCCATGCTCAACTTGCTCAAAGCATCAGCTACATCATTTGCCTTCCCTGGATGGTAGTGGACACTCATATTAGAGTCCTTCAACAGCTACAACTATCTCTGCTGACGTAGATTCAACTTTCTCTGTGTGAACACGTACTGGAGACTCTTGTGGTCTGTGAACACATCCACATGCACCCCGTACAAGTAGTGCCTCCACAGCTTCAATGCAAACACCACAGTTTCCAACTCCAGGTCATGAGTGGGATAATTCTTCTCATGAACCTTGAGCTGTCTGGACGCGTAGGCTATCACCTTACTACCCTGCATAAGAACACAACCCAAACCAACCCTATATGGGTCATAATAAACAGTGTAATTCTCACCACATTTAGGCAACGTAAGCACTGGGGCTGAAGTGAGTCTGTCCTTGAGCTCCTGGAAACTCTTCTCACAAGTCTCCGCATATTCGAACTTGGATTTCTTCTTAGTCAAAGATGTTAGTGGGGCAGCAATGGAAGAAAAACCCTCCATGAACCTGCGGTAGTAACCAACCAATCCTAGAAAGCTACGGATATCGGTGGGAGTAAGAGGTCTTGGCCAGTTCTTAACAGCCTCAGTCTTCCTAGAGTCCACCTCCACACCCTGATCGGACACAACATGACCCAGGAAGGTCACTGATCTAAGCCAGAATTCACACTTGTTGAATTTGGCATACAATTGATGTTGTCTTAGTACCTGCAAGGTTACTCTCAAATGTTGTTCATTCTCTTCCTTGGTCTTAGAGTAGATAAGGATGTCATCAATGAATACTATGACGAAAGAATCAAGGTATTCACGGAAGACTCGGTTCATGAGGTCCTTAAATACAGCTGGTTCATTAGTGAGACCAAATGACTTGACTAGGAACTCATAATGACCATAACGGGTAGGAAAGGCTGTCTTTGGGATATCTTCATCCCTAACCTAAAGCTGATGATACCCGGAACGAAGATCAATCTTTGAGAAGAAACTAGAGCTTTGGAGCTGATCGAATAAGTCATCTATTATGGGAAGTGGATACTTATTCTTTATAGTGACTTTGTTGAGCTGTCGATAATCGATACACATCCTAAGGGTTCCATCTTTCTTATTCAAAAACAGCACTGGAGCGCCCCAAGGGGATATGCTCGGCTGGATGAAGCCCTTATCAGTGAGATATTTTAACTGCAGCTTCAACTCTTTGAGTTCACCTGGAGCTATTCTGTTGGGAGGAATTGAAATTGGTTTGGTATCGGGATCTAGGTCGATACCAAAATCAATCTCTCGAGGGGGAGGGACTCTAGGCAAATCATCGGGTAAACATCTTGGAACTCATTCACTACAGGCACGGAGTCTATGGGAGGAATGTCATGATCCAGATCATTGACACTCACAAGATGGCACAACAATCCCTTGGACATCATTTTATTAGCTTTTAGGTTCGAAATCAAGGGACTTGAACGACTCGAATTGTACCCCTCCCAGACCAGCTCTACTTCATTAGGGAAACAAAATCTCACAACCCTACTATGGCAATCCATGAAGGTATAACATTTATGGAGCCTGTCCATACCAAGTATAATATCGAAGTCATTCATGGGTAACTCAACAAGGTCTGCACACATAGTCTTTCCACATACTACTATTGAGCAGTCTTTATGAACCCTATCAGCTCTTACATTTTTTCCTAAGGGAGTACTAACTACGATAGGATCATGCAAAACCTCAGGTAGTGTTTCAAAAGTAAAAGCAAGCAAGGGAGTCACAAAAGAAAGCGTACCCTAGATCAAGTAAGGCATAAACAGAGGTTGAGAAGACTTGCAGCATACCTGTGACCACATCAACAGACTTCTCCTGCTCCTCCCTGTTTTTCAAGGTGTAGAATTTGTTCCTCTTAGGAGGCTCGGCTGTAGTAGCAATCTGGGGATTAAGCCTAGGCTGAGCATTACCTCCAGCCTGACCCCTATCTGTGGACAGTCCCTGACCATATGTCCTCTCTTTCCGCAACCGAAGCAGGCATTAGTTCCTAGTCTGCACTCTCAACTGTGAATACGGCCAAACTTGCCATATTCCTTTCTGGGACACTGCACATCACCTCTATTGCCCTTCTTGGGCTCGGGTCTGCCTCCTCTAAGAGTTAGAGTTCCCTGAACTCTGATGCCCCTTCTTAAATCTGGGCTGATCACGAACTTCGAAAGTGATCCTCCCACCGACACTGCTGGAACCTGTCTGGTAAGAAGGGTTAGGCCTCCTGACCTCACGGACTCTCCTCTTCTTCCTGCTGTCCTCAACCTGCTGGACATGCACCATTAGCCTGGACAAGCCCATGCTATCATGGAGCATCGCAGCTCAACAATCCTCCTCCAAGTCCTCTGAGATTCCTCTAAGAAACCTGCTCACCTCGTCCCTGCTTTTCGACACAAGGGAAGTGGCATACCTGGACAATTTTACGAATTTCAGGGAATACTCGCTGACAGTCATCGAGCCCTGCTTACGGTTGATGAATTCCTCAACCTTAGCCTCTCTCATCTCTCTAGGGAAGAACCTCTCCAGAAAGGTTGTCTTAAACAACTCCTATGTGATCGGACCTGCGCCCAACGCCCTACTATCCTACCACATCTTGCACCAAGCCTGTGCAACATCCTTCAGCTGGTACGAAGCCAGCTCATCTTTCTCAATCTCCGTGGCCCCCATCGCCACCAGAATCTTCTGGACCTCCTCCACGAACTCTTGAGGATCCTCTGCAGTCTTAGATCCTCTAAAGATTGGAGGATTAATCCTCGTAAAATCTCGCAACCTGTTTGCCATGTTGTTGGATGGTGGGTTCTCCCGCTGAACCTCCTGTCTGTTGTCATGGGCCGTCATATCCTGAGCCTGCACAGTGATGGCTTGAGCCATCTGTCCCAAAGCTGTCCGCACCTTCGTATCAGTCAACCCAGCTGGTTTAACTGGCATGGCCACTCCTGCAGCTGATCCTGGGGTGGAACTTGGTTGCTCCCAGCAGCTGCTCCTACTCTTCCTCGACCAGCGTTCCCTCTTGTGTTCATTTTCGGAAAAAAATACGAATTGATGTTAGATACGCTCATAACACCAAGAAATCAGACATTAAGGGAAGCACGATAAGATCATAAGAAGGGAAATTTTCCTACGCATCATGTAGTCTCTAATTCATGATAGTGGTGCACTTCACTACCATAAATTAGAAACTACTCGATGTGGTTGATGTGAACTTATTATCCTTGGAATTAAACCTAATACTCTGATACCACATTTGTCACGACTGGGGTCTAGACCCTAGCCGAAACCGGCGTCGTTGACCTCTCAGAGGTCGCAGACAAGCCTACATATGTCATCATTACATCGTCTAGGTTAATTTTAGCAAAAAGTTTAAAACTTTTGTTTGCTTCGAAGTATACATAGACTTCATAGTAAGAATTGCATTATATCATATCAGTTCACAATAACCATCTAATAATAAGATATTCAAATGAAGGAAATAGTTCATAACTGCATTAATATAAAGTTGCCAATATGGCACTAATACAACGTCTGAAAATAAGTAAGAAAGAAACGCTAGTGGAACATCCTCCACTAGCTCATGACTACGTCTAAGCTAGAATATAAGAGATAATCATCCTCGAAAGCATGAGAGCCTACCAAGTCCGGATGAATGCTCCACGTTCGGATAGCTTCAACGTAGTCTCGTAAGCTCTAGCGTCCACCTGCACCATCACGTAAAAGTAAAGGGTTGTATGGGATTAGTACACACTTGTACTAAGTTTGGGTGTATGAAATTACACACCAAGGACATGCATGATTAAGAAGATCTCTCTCCTAACGATATGAGTTATGGAAAGCCAAGTCAGTTGGACTTGCCAAATCAGATTAGGAAAGTCATGCTATGAGAGTAACATGCATCATCATTCTTTTCATATTGCAAACATCACATAACATACTTCATTTACATACATATATCATATATCATTTATTCATATGCCGTGAGACCTAGGAATCACGGACTTAACATTAGGACTTCCCAAATGAGGGCTCAACATATGGGACCTCAACTAGGGAGCCTTCTTTAGCAAACACAGAGTCTGCTTCATTTATTCATACGTACTTCATTTTTCATTCATTTATATACCTAGGATGTTGTTTAGGACTCTATTCGGGTTCACTGTGCAATGACTAAGAATGACCTAGTGTCATTACTTGAGTCTAGTTCACCTCTTGATTATCCTATTCAAACACCTTTTGTATCATTCATTTCATTGTGTGCATTACTTGAGGCTGGCCTCATTCTTTCTTTGGGAACTTTAACTTTAACCGACATAGATCATGTGAGCTCCAAAAAATCTAGTGTCTACCCCACACCAAAAAGAGGTGGAATCACCGGCCAAAGTGAAACCAAAACATGCTAGCGTATATAAGGAATTGAACCCTGCTAGAACCCTATGTTGGCTGCATAAGTTCAAAGACTAGGAGATATAAGGAGACCCATACCCACCTAAATGGACAGTCTCATCTCATGAGATTTACACGAACCTCTGCCTTCTCGAAAGAAGGAATCGCAACTCATAGCTAGCCTATCGGTGCTCCGTATAAAGTTCCATTACATTCACCTCACACATCATAGGAGTTGCCTTCTAGCATGAGGGCATCATTGCTCATTAGATGATTTCTCTTCTCATCATTAGTATTAAGTGTGTATTAATCTCAATACTTTCATTAGAGTGTTTCTTAGAGACTGGTCTCTTTATTAGTTTTACACTCTCATAGGTGAGTACGATATTTGGTAACACTTATTAGGCTCATTTGAGATTGATCTTGTCTTTCATATTAGCCTCTTATCATGTTGTCACCACATTCATTAACTTTAGCAAATTAGCTCTTCATAATTACTCACCCCATTACGTGAATGTTCATTTCATCATATTCCAATGCACTTGGCCTTTTAGTGTATTTCACACTCTTACTCAACCCTCTTAAGGATCACATCATTTCATCATATACATCTTAGGTTCACCTATTTTTAAATGTACGCTGGACTTATGAACCCATACGTACAAGCCATGAGGCTTCATTCATAATTTGTCTAAGTGACTCATACTTACCCAAGATTATCTGGTACAAGACTTATGCATCTTGTAAGTATGCCAAGGTCTCGAGTTCGATCCCTATGGGCAACATTCATTAAATATTTATTCACGTAAGACTTATGTATCAATACGGAATTTGGGCAAGGGAACCCGATTTTGAATACCTTGAGCAACACTTAGTCTCATATTTAATTTGTTTGATTTATATTTTCGGCTTGGGGACCCGAGGTCGATCCCCAATGCCTACACTTCCTTTTTGTCTTTCTTTTCTATCCTCTCTTTTTCGTTTGAGACCAAGAGGATGTGGGATCGATCCCCCACAACCTCATTTTAATTTTCTTTAGTTTTCTCCTACTTTTCTCACCTATCTGAAGGGTTGTGGGTTTGATCCCCACACTCCCCATTTTATTTATTTTCCCTTTTTCCTTTGTTTCTTCTCTTGAGTATTACCCCATTTCGAATCCCCCTTACCTCATTTTTATTATTGAATTTTTCAGCAGCTTACATATGGTGAGGTCTTGGGTTCAATCCCAAATGATCTCACATTTTAAAAAAAAATTAAAAATCCAAATTCCTCAACACTGCCTATGCCGAGACCGAATTTCCAGATTTCTGGAAATTTGGTCATCCTTTCAATCCACCTTTTCTCATCATTTATATGTTACATTTTATTACAACTCGAAGAATATTTCCTACATTTTTAGGTGCATTTTCGTGGTTACATTTAGCCAAGAGTTTTCACTCTATTCAACAACATCACACCTCATATGAACATCACGATTTTTACAGGAATTTGCACATAAAATACAAGGATTCAACATGCCTTTTTCACGCTTCAATTTGTGACCAAGAGTTACGGCCTACACAATGAACACACATACTTATCACATAATTTCGGAAAGACAAAATTATCAGTCACATAAATCCAAACATACATACATGAACATAATCATCACAATAACATGTTACATCCCTAATTTCTACCAGCAAACATACCTAACGTACAAAAATCGATGGGAGATAGTAACAAGGATATGCAACGGGGAAACATTCCTAGTTTTCGGATTAGAATAGACTGAAACTTAGGGGTCTCTTGGGAAAGGGACTAAGAGGAAGAAAACCCATACCTTTTTGTTGTTCAACACCTTCCAAACCAGCTCCAATGGACAGCCAACTCCCACAACACCAAAGCCTCACCACCGAAACTTCAAGCACAATCCGTCAAGAATAATGTTTTTGCTTTTCATTTTTAGTTTAGTTTTTCTTTTGAGTTTTAGCGTACAAGTTCTTCAAGAGTGATGAACTTTTGATTTTTTTGTTCTTTTACTGATAAAGAAAGCGTGAGAATGAGAATGGAGAGACGTGATTATGAGAGTGGAGAGATGTGAGAGTGAGCTTAGTAGTAGGAGTTTTAGGTAAGGACTTAGTCAAACTAGGACTCTTTGTTATTTTAAATAAAATCTGATTTTCTAAGGCTTAAATGACATGACTAAAATGCCCTTACTTAAATTAGATAATTAAATACCAATTAATTCAACTTAAATATTGCTTCCACCAAGGATCGAACCCGGGTGGAGCTCATCGAGCGAAAATGGGTCAATTCGGCTCAACCCTACCCGAATTGTCCACTATTTTCATTAATTAATTAGGGTAATTACAGCACTACCCCTAGCCTGGAAAAGACAATTTTACCCCTAGCCTGGTTCCACGCGCATCAAGCCGTGTGAACCCGATCTAATCTAGGCATTCTAGGTACGTTTAGGTATTACTTAGCATAGTCATTTTCGAGTTGTTACAAGTAAATTAACTTTTACACCTGTATTGATACTTCCAAAAGGCACGGAAGGCTATGCTATGTATTGTGATGCTTTTGGAGTGGTCTTAGGTTGTGTATTAATGCAGCACGGTAAGGTTATAGCTTATGGATCAAGAAAGTTGCGGCCACATGAGAAAATTTTTTCAACCCATGATCTAGAACTAGCAGCAGTTGTGTTTGCTTTGAAGATATTGCGCTACTACTTGTATGTAGTTCATGTTGACATATACAGTGATCACAAGAGTTTGCAATATATATTTAAGCAAAAGGACTTAAATCTGAGGCTGCGAAGATGGTTGGATCTATTAAAAGATTATGAAATTGATATCCTATATCATCCCGGTAAAGCAAATGTAGTAGTTGATGCTTTTAGCCAGAAAATATTTGTCACATCCCAAAACCACACCCTAGAAGTTAGGGTGCAATCTTGGATTGAGACCGGCGTATTCGACCTCTCAGAGGCCTCATACAAGCCTCTCGTATTGTTCATCGCATATACATAACAAAAAGTAGTGCGGAATTAAAACTTTTCATAAAAACAATATAGAAGTCTTTAAACTCTTTCATATAAGTATAAATAGGAAAACACTAAGTCTCGATCATCATCTTAAAACACGACAATACTTGGGACCGGGCCCATACGAATTTAAAACATACTACTAATAGTCTATTACAAAACTTCATTAAAGAAACATAATATGACATATATGCCCTCGAGTCAAATGAGGACATACTTCAACTCTTCTTGAACGTTCTCCTTGTCCAAGTCTTCACTTCCCAAAGCTCTTCACCTATTAAGAACTATAGATAGAAAATAAAGCATGGAATTAGTACAACCACATGTACTAAGTATGGCATTATGCATAAAAATCATGAAAACGGAGTTTATTGGAAATATGCATCTTTTCATTATATAAATCATATTTTAATCATAATAACAACATTTAGCAACTTAGAAACACATACGGAAACATTTAACCAAAAATATCAATTTTAAAGAACACATTACATTGAACTATATTGACTGTAAAGTAAATTATTCACTGTTACAATGAAATACTTTTACTTCAAGGTAAGATTCTTCTACCAAAGGTGACTCTAAGTCTCACTTGAGTGAGTTGTAAAGCAACCGCCCATACAATCTCTTACACACACAGTCAAGAGATCCAATACACTCCGTAGGATAGAATCATTCTCACTAAGTACACCAACACATAGATGATAGGACACTCTCCTTCTAAAGGTTATCCAAAAGACCTACTTAAGTTAATCAAGGATATAATGTCCATGATTGACCTCTTCAAGATTACCTAAATAGTCCTTAAGACTACCTAAGGCTTAGATCATGTCAATAACACCAAACCTTTTCCCTAACTATGGTCATTCTCAAGACTTCCATAGATAAGCTATGAAGAGATCATCCTTTATGCCCTCTTCACAATTTAACTAAAGAATCCATAAGCCACTCTAGATTAGGTACTTATTCACTTACATACTCTATAACGTAAGTCATTAGTTGATTAAGTCATTAATCCATTAATTCATTAAGAGACTCATATAATAAATAAGGACATTCAAGTAATGGTCCTAGACAAGACCTAGGAACTCCAAATAACACCATCAAAGTCTATTGTGCAATGTCCAAGTAGCGTCCCATACAACCACCTAAACCTAATAAACTTCTCTAATGCTAATAAGTATTCCATATGATGAGAATATGCAATAACCGACATAGACCATGGTAGAAAAGAATGGAATCCAAAGTTCTATCCTACTTCGATGAGGTTGTTCTACTTGCCAATAGTAGAACTTGGACACATCCCACGTAGGCACATAGTTACAGAATTTGAAGGGCTTCTTTGTATTCTAGTCTCATACTTAACTAGAACTACCTCCCTTACCATACTCACTCGTTGCTAGCCTTCTTTTTCATAGAGTAATTCATACATTACGTTCACATAAAAGGGTTCCATAAAAAGTTCATAACCCAATCACATTTACCCTACCAAGGAAGGTCCACTAGGGCTACCTCACAATGGCGACAAGAAGCTCATGATGACTTTCCTAAGTGTTAATATGATGCCGTTCCATCCAACTAACCTCAAGTCCATCATTCCGTTACTTTGAAGGATACCAACGGCTTACACTTCAACAATCTTAACCTTAACCTTAAGTCAAGGTTTTCAGATAAAAGACTCTCATATCATCATTTAAAGTCACATGTCATTCATACATTCAAGACTAAGAGTTATAACACCCTAAATCAAGACATCACATATTCATAATCATATATACATCAAACAAGATATACAAGTCAACCAAGAAAAGACATCATATACTTCACTTGAACTCATAATGCAAGTCATTCTAGAAACACCAAGAAAAAACCTAACATCTTCAAGTCATCCTATATATCATCATAACATCATTAATGTACTCCACATAGACTCACAAAGCCAAGTAGGAATAACCAAGACTTAACCCTAACACTATACTCATAATGTCAAAGTCATAGTCTAACATTATCAGTTAAGGCAACATAAGTAGAAGAACACACATATGACTTCACATGTAGATATATAATGTCATGCTTCACATAATCAACTACACAAATAGCAACATTACTTCAAGTTGTTGCCAACAAGACCATGCTCATCATATTGCATAAAGTAACGCCGACAAGGCCACGTCAATTTCAAGTACAACACATAACAGGCCATTAACCACTAAGGCAAGACCTATTCAAATGAATCATGAAATGATGGAATTTTGTAAAGAAGAGATTGATACTCTTTTAAAAAATAAAATCATTAGAGTTTCTAAATCTCCTTGGAGTTGCTCTGCATTTTATGTCAACAAAAATTCTGAAAAAGAAAGAGGTGCACCTAGACTTGTAATTAATTACAAGCCTCTTAATTCCGTTTTAAAATGGATTAGGTATCCCATACCTAATAAACGAGACCTTTTAAAAAGGTCTTTTAATGCTAATGTATTTAGTAAATTTGACATGAAATCTGGGTTTTGGCAAATCCAGATTTCTGAGAATGATAAATACAAAACAGCTTTTAATGTTCCATTTGGACAATTCGAATGGAATGTTATGCCTTTTGGGCTTAAAAACGCCCCTTCTGAATTTCAAAATATCATGAATTCCATTTTTAATGATTATTCTTATATGTCAATTGTTTATATTGATGATGTGTTAATCTTTTCAGAGAATATAGATTCTCATTTTAAACACCTTAACACATTTTTTAATGTTATCAAAAACAATGGTCTAGTTGTAAGTGCTAGAAAGATGGTTTTGTTCCAGACAAAAATAAGATTCTTAGGACATGATCTTTTCCAAGGGTCTTATAAAGCCTAGCTTAACTAACTCACCATGTTGGCTGGCTTGGCTGGTGCATAGGTTCTGAGGTCTGGTTTTACGCGCATCAAGCCGTGTGAACCCGATCTAATCTAGGCATTCTAGGTACGTTTAGGTATTACTTAGCATAGTCATTTTCGAGTTGTTACAAGTAAATTAACTTTTACACCTGTATTGATACTTCCAAAAGGCACGGAAGGCTATGCTATGTATTGTGATGCTTTTGGAGTGGGCTTAGGTTGTGTATTAATGCAGCACGGTAAGGTTATAGCTTATGGATCAAGAAAGTTGCGGCCACATGAGAAAATTTATTCAACCCATGATCTAGAACTAGCAGCAGTTGCGTTTGCTTTGAAGATATTGCGCTACTACTTGTATGTAGTTCATGTTGACATATACAGTGATCACAAGAGTTTGCAATATATATTTAAGCAAAAGGACTTAAATCTGAGGCTGCGAAGATGGTTGGATCTATTAAAAGATTATGAAATTGATATCCTATATCATCCCGGTAAAGCAAATGTAGTAGTTGATGCTTTAAGCCAGAAAATATTTGTCACATCCCGAAACCACACCCTAGAAGTTAGGGTGCAATCTTGGATTGAGACCGGCGTATTCGACCTCTCAGAGGCCTCATTAAGCCTCTCGTATTGTTCATCGCATATACATAACGAAAAGTAGTGCGGAATTAAAACTTTTCATAAAAACAATATAGAAGTCTTTAAACTCTTTCATATAAGTATAAATAGGAAAACACTAAGTCTCGATCATCATCTTAAAACACGACAATACTTGGAACACGGCACATAAGAATTTAAAACATACTACTAATAGTCTATTACAAAACTTCATTAAAGAAACATAATATGACATATATGCCCTCGAGTCAAATGAGGACATACTTCAACTCTTATTGAACGTTCTCCTTGTCCAAGTCTTCACTTCCCAAAGCTCTTCACCTATTAAGAACTATAGATAGAAAATAAAGCATGGAATTAGTACAACCACATGTACTAAGTATGGCATTATGCATAAAAATCATGAAAACGGAGTTTATTGGAAATATGCATCTTTTCATTATATAAATCATATTTTAATCATAATAACAACATTTAGCAACTTAGAAACACATAAGGAAACATTTAACCAAAAATATCAATTTTAAAGAACACAGTACAGTGAACTATATTGACTGTACAGTAAATTATTCACTGTTACAGTGAACTTTTACTTCTCCTTTTAACGACTTCTAGCATGTAATTTCCTCACATAAAGTCATCATAAGATTCACTTAATTCAAACAAAGAGAGACCGCCCATACACCCTCTCTAGATGTGCCTAAACGACCCTTACGATTATTTATAAGGAGTCACATACACACTTACAAAGCATCTTAAACATCAAGGTAAGATTCTTCTACCAAAGGTAACTCTAAGTCTCACTTGAGTGAGTTGTAAAGCAACCGCCCATACAATCTCTTACACACACAGTCAAGAGATCCAATACACTCCGTAGGATAGAATCATTCTCACTAAGTACACCAACACATAGATGATAGGACACTCTCCTTCTAAAGGTTATCCAAAAGACCTACTTAAGTTAATCAAGGATATAACGTCCATGATTGACCTCTTCAAGATTACCTAAATAGTCCTTAAGACTACCTAAGGCTTAGATCATGTTTCCCTAACTATAGTCATTCTCAAGACTTCCATAGATAAGCTATGAAGAGATCATCCTTTATGCCCTCTTCACAATTTAACTAAAGAATCCATAAGCCACTCTAGATTAGGTACTTATTCACTTACATACTCTATAACGTAAGTCATTAGTTGATTAAGTCATTAATCCATTAATTCATTAAGAGACTCATATAATAAATAAGGACATTCAAGTAATGGTCCTAGACAAGACCTAGGAACTCCAAATAACACCATCAAAGTCTATTGTGCAATGTCTAAGTAGCGTCCCATACCACCACCTAAACCTAATAAACTTCTCTAATGCTAATAAGTATTCCATATGATGAGAATATGCAATAACCGACATAGACCATGGTAGAAAAGAATGGAATCCGAAGTTCTATCCTACTTCGATGAGGTTGTTCTACTTGCCAATAGTAGAACTTGGACACATCCCACGTAGGCACATGGTTACAGAATTTGAAGGGCTTTTTTGTATTCTAGTTAACTAGAACTACCTCCCTTACCATACTCACTCGCTGCTAGCCTTCTTTCTCATAGAGTAATTCATACATTAGGTTCACATAAAAGGGTTCCATAAAAAGTTCATAACCCAATCACATTTACCCTACCAAGGAAGGTCCACTAGGGCTACCTCACAATGGCGACAAGAAGCTCATGATGACTTTCCTAAGTGTTAATATGATGCTGTTCCAGCCAACTAACCTTAAGTCCATCATTCCGTTACTTTGAAGGATACCATTACGGCTTACACTTCAACAATCTTAACCTTAACCTTAAGTCAAGGTTTTCAGATAAAAGACTCTCATATCATCATTTAAAGTCACATGTCATTCATACATTCAAGACTAAGAGTTATAACACCCTAAATCAATACATCACATATTCATAATCATATATACATCAAGCAAGATATACAAGTCAACCAAGAAAAGACATCATATACTTCACTTGAACTCATAATGCAAGTCATTCTAGAAACACCAAGAAAAAACCTAACATCTTCAAGTCATCCTATATATCATCATAACATCATTAATGTACTCCACATAGACTCACAAAGCCAAGTAGGAATAACCAAGACTTAACCCTAACACTATACTCATAATGTCAAAGTCATAGTCTAACATGATCAGTTAAGGCAACATAAGTAGAAGAACACACATATGACTTCACGTGTAGATATATAATGTCATGCTTCACATAATCAACTACACAAATAGCAACATTACTTCATGTAGTTTCCAATAAGACCATGCTCATCATATTGCATAAAGTAACGCCGACAAGGCCACGTCAATTTCAAGTACAACACATAACACCGCCACCATAAGTGGACCATACAAATCACAATAGAATCGAAGTATAATTAATATCAAATTAAAGAAAATGGGTCTGCATACCTTCATCCCCTCATCCACACTTCAATTCAATGCCAAATCAACCAATTCAACATCGGAAGACCCTTACCCATGGCCATGAACAATATTTCAAAGCAATAACCATAAAACTCAATGAATCTACATGAATTCAATCTAGGTTTAACAATCTATGATAAACTAGATATCATTTTAATACAATTCTTATATCATTAGAAAGCCCATAAGAAACTACATAACAATTCAACAATATTAGCTTAATATCAAGTAACCCAATAAGTAGTCAAAACTAGGTTTCATCAATATAAATGGGTTCATAGGTAATTTATGTTAAAATAATAAATACAATATCAATTAGATCATAATTCAATGTTTAGAAATCGTTTATGGAAGAACCCATGGTAGAATCCCGAAATTGGACAATTCACTTTAGAAAACTTTGAAAAACATCTTGAGAGTTGGGATCCTTGATGAAACAAGTTTCAAGGATCAAAAGCCATACCTCAATGAAGCTAATTCTTCACTTTGATGAAAATCTCCACTCAAAACGTCACACCAAGCTCTTCCTTGATTTTGGACTTCAATGGAGTCTTTGGGATTTCTAAGGGATTTTGGGGGTTTGTTTTTGGAAGAATGAATTATTCTAAGTGTTTAACACTTATATACTCATTTAAAATACCGAAAATACCCTTAAAAAACCTCCTAAACTCTTATTTGGAAGTGGGGTTAATTTACAATTCACCCGTTTACTTGGCAGTAGACCTGCGCAGGAAATAGGCCTCCCTCGACGACTTGCCCTCGACTGCGTCGTCTCCATGATGGGCCGTCATTGGCCACCGTCGGTGGTTACAATATCTTTCCAAAACTCTTTCCCTCCCATTTTTAAGTCCCAATCTACGACACCCTTTGATGGGGCGTCAACAAGCCTACAAGGCGTCGACTGCTCTGTCGTTTGGGGTCTGCGTGGGACTGCCATGCCAACAGTTTTGGTCCTTCCTCAAGCACCCTTAGATGGTCCTTGGGGATAATTTTCCCGGACGTTTCCAACCCAAACATGATTTTCTATGAGTTTAACACCTCTCACATAAATTTCATCCAAAACGAACATGTAAAACTTGACGAAACATGCATAGACACACAAGGTCGATTCAAGGCATATCTTTCGAATGACATGAACGTTCTTGGACGTTTGAACTTCAAACTTCACGAAACTTTAAAAAATGCCTATACATGATATATTAACCAATTAAGAAGCTTAAAACATCATTAAACACACATAAACACATAGAACCACATAAGAGACGTTTAGGTGACTTAGTCGTCAAACGTCTTTGTCATCCCTTGACGTTTGACTTCCAAAACATCTAATACTTTAGCTACTGCCTCTAAAACATATAATAAACTTATTAATAACCTTAGACCACCATTACCAACATGTTAGGCTCGAGATAACCTAAGTCATTTTCGAGGTCTTACATTCTCGCCCACTTGGATAACATTCGTCCTCGAATGACACTTGCCACTCTCCGAACATTTCCAAGATTAGAGAATCAGCTAAACAGAACATTAACAAAACATACAACACATAACCAAGAAGAAAACATCAATTTACTATAGTCAAGAGATTCACAACACAACAAGAAACTAGAAAACAATTCTATAACTTATTATGCTACCAAACTCTCATGCTTCAATCCAAATAGCAAAAACTCATTTTATATTTAATATCATACTTATATACATCACTTCTAACCACATAAAAACAATTTTAGACCAAAGAATCAATTAGTAACTTTTTGGAAAATTTTACAGTGAACTGTGCATGCTACAGTGAATTTTGGCAAATTTTTCAAACATGCAACTCTTATGAAATTCATGATATAAACATGATAATATGCAAGGTAACATCTTATAACATGCTCAAAGCTCAATAAAACACACAATGCAAGAAGTTAATGAAATTGAATTTCAACCAAACTCCTAAACATCATGCACAAGCAACAACTTCTAGGACAATTCTAACCATACTCCCCCACTTAGAAGGGACTCATACTATAATAAGAGAAACAAGGACTTACCAACATCATCATCACCATAACCCGGCTTCTCAATTCTAGTCCGGAGTGCATAAAAACGTCTCTTTGTTGGAGCATCCTCCTTTGGAACACTAGGCTCAACCTTCTTACCCTCCTTCCTAGAAGCAATGTTTGGACAATCTCTCACTTTGTGCCCATCTTTTCCACATCCAAAGCAATTACCCGTACCAATTAGACACTCACCATAATGTCTCTTACCACAAGTGGCACATGTAGGTTTTTCATTGCTAGAACCACCTCCTTTCTCAAACTTCTTCTTAGGCACACTAGGTCCATCTTGAGTTTGAACCCTCTTTTTGAACCTACGTTCAAATTGGTGTCTAGCAACACTCCTTTTCAAGTTCCTTGACATCCTCCTAAGTTTAGACTCTTCAATTGATTGTGCATACACCATGAGTCTAGCCAAAGTCATATCATCATGCAACATAGACGTACGACATTCTTCCACCACTAAGTCGGTTACCCCCATCACAAAGCGACTCATTTCATCCCTTGAATTAGACACTAGGGAAGGTGCATACCTAGACAAAGTTAAGAACTTCAAAGAGCATTCCCCAACACTCAATTGCCTTGCTTGAGATTGATAAATTCTTCTACTTTCTCTTCCCTCCTCTCACGGGAAAAGTACTTACCAAGAAAAGCTTTCTTGAATTCTTCCCACTCAATAGGACCCGACTCTACCGGCCTATTGTCCTTCCATTAAGTGTACCAAATTTGAGACACATCTCTCAATTGATAAGAAGCCAACTCCGCCTTCTCCCTAGATGTAACCCCCATAGCACTCAAAACTTTGTACACACCATCAAGAAATTCTTGGGGATCCTCATTCACCATAGAGCCAAGAAAGATTGAAGGATTCAACCTCACAAAGTCTCTCAACCTAGATGACATAGTGCTCTCCATAGCATTACCCCTAGACACCATGTTCAAGTTAGCTTGAGCCGTTACGACTCGGGCTAAAGCAAGCAAAGCCTCTCCAATCATCCTATTAGACAAGTCCGGCACCTCATCACCTACTTCCACATTAGGTTCATGATCACCTTGAGGAGGCACTTGAGCACCTTGAGCACCTTGGACACCTTGGACATCTTGAAGCACTTGCTCAACTTGCTCAACTTGAGGAGGAGCTTCCTCATTCACCCTTCCCTCTTCCATCCTTGTAGCGATCATCCTTTTAGTATTCATCTCCTAGAAACACAAGGAAATACATTTAGAAGGATACTCATTACATTACTCTACCGCATGACATAGGAATAGAAATTAAGGGAAACACTATCATCCTATAGCTTCTCGCCCATAGATGTGTCGCGACTCACACCGATGGTCAAGACTTTACTAGACGTGACTTTTCGAGACTTTTTGATACCTAAGACTACTTTCATTAACCTATGCTCTGATACCAAGCTTGTCACATCCCGAAACCACACCCTACAAGTTAGGGTGCAATCTTGGATTGCGACCGGTGTATTCAACCTCTCAGAGGTCTCAGAAAAGCCACTCGTATTGTTCATCGCATATACATAATGAAAAGTAGTGCGGAATTAAAACTTTTCATAAAAACAATATAGAAGTCTTTAAACTCTTTCATATAAGTAGAAATAGGAAAACACTAAGTCTCGATCATCATCTTAAAACACGACAATACTTGGGACACGGCCCATACAAATTTAAAACATACTACTAATAGTCTATTACGAAACTTCATTAAAGAAACATAAAATGACATATATGCCCTCGAGTCAAATGAGTACATACTTCAACTCTTCTTGAACGATCTCCTTGTCCAAGTATTCACTTCTCAAAGCTATTCACCTATTAAGAACTATAGATAGAAAATAAAGCATGGAATTAGTACAACCACATGTACTAAGTATGGCATTATGCATAAAAATCATGAAAATGTACTTTATTGGAAATATGCATATTTTCATTATATAAATCATATTTTAATCATAATAACCACATTTAGCAACTTAGAAACACATAAGGAAACATTTAACCAAAAATATCAATTTTAAAGAACACATTACAGTGAACTATATTCACTGTACAGTAAATTATTCATTGTTACAGTGAAATACTTTCACTTCACCTTTTGATGACTTCTAGCATATAATTTCCTCACTTAAAGTCATCCTAAGATTCATTTCAGTCACACAAAGAGAGACCGCCCATACACCCTCTCTAGATGTGCCTAAACGACCCTTAAGATTATTTATAATGAGTCACATACACACTTACAAAGCATCTGAAACATCAAGGTAAGATTCTTCTACCAAAGGTGACTCTAAGTCTCACTTGAGTGAGTTGTGAAACAACCGCCCATACAATCTCTTATACACACACTCAAGAGATCCAATAGACTCCGTAGGATAGAATCATTCTCACTAAGCACACCAACACATAGATGATAGGACACTCTCCTTCCAAAGGCTATCCAAAAGACCTACTTATGTAAATCAAGAAGATAACGTCCATGATTGACCTCTTCAAGATTATCTAAATAGTCCTTAAGACTACCTAAGGCTTAGATCATGTCAACAACACCAAACGTTTTCCCTAACTAGAGTCATTCTCAAGACTTCCATAGATAAACTATGAAGAGATCATCCTTTATGCCCTCTTCACATTTTAACTTAAGAATCCATAAGCCACTCTAGATTAGATATTTATTCACTTACATACTCCATAACGTAAGTCATTAGTTGATTAAGTCATTAATCCATTAATTCATTAAGATACTCATACAATACATAAGGACATTCAAGTAATGGTCTTAGACAAGACCTAGGAACTCCAAATAACACCATCAAAGTCTATTGTTCAATGTCTAAGTAGTGTCCCATACCACCACCTAAACCTCATAAACTTCTCTAATGCTAACAGGTATTCCATATGATGAGAATAGGCAATAACCGACATAGACCCATGGTAGCAAAGAATGGAATATGAAGTTCTATCCTACTTCGATGAGGTTGTTCTACTTGCCAATAGTAGAACTTGGGCACATCCCATGTACGCACATGGTTAAAGAATATGAAGGGCTTCTTTGTATTCTAGTCTCATACTTAACTAGAACTACCTCTCTTACCATACTCACTCGGTGCTAGCCTTCTTTCTCATTGAGTAATTCATACATTAGGTTCACATAAAAGGGTTCCATAACAAGTTCATAACCCAATCACATTTACCCTACCAAGGAAGGTCCACTAGGGCTACCTAACAATGGCAACAAGAAGCTCATGATGACTTTCCTAAGTGTTAATATGATGTCGTTCCATCCAACTAACCTTAAGTCCATCATTCCTTTACTTTGATGGATACCATTACGGCTTACACTTCAACAATCTTAACCTTAACCTTAATTCAAGGTTTTCACATAAAAGACTCTCATATCATCATTTAAAGTCATATATCATTCATATATTCAAGACTAAGAGTTCTAACACCCTAAATCAAGACATCACATATTCATAATCATATATACATCAAGCAAGATATACAAGTCAACCAAGACAAGACATCACATACTTCACTTGAACTCATAATGCAAGTCATTCTAGAAACACCTAGAAACAACCTAACATATTCCAGTCATCCTATATATCATCATAACATCATTAATGTACTCCACATAGACTCACAAAGCCAAGTAGGAATAACCAAGACTTAACCCTAACACTATACTCATAATGTCAAAGTCATAGTCTAACATGATCACTTAAGGCAACATAAGTAGAAAACACACATATGACTTCACATGTAGATATATAATGTCATGTTTCACATAATCAACTACACAAATAGCAACATTACTTCAAGTAGTTGCCAATAAGGCCATGCTCATCATATTGCATAAAGTAACGCCGACAAGGCCACGTCAATTGCAAGTACAACACATAACACCGCCACCATAAGTGGACCATACAAATCACAATAGAATCGAAGTATAATTAATATCAAATTAAAGAAAATGGGTCTGCATACCTTCATCCCCTCATCCACACTTCAATTCAATGCCAACTCAACCAATTCAACATCACAAGGCCCTT
The DNA here is from genome assembly GCA_022817965.1 of Solanum lycopersicoides. Classification (NCBI taxonomy): domain Eukaryota; kingdom Viridiplantae; phylum Streptophyta; class Magnoliopsida; order Solanales; family Solanaceae; genus Solanum; species Solanum lycopersicoides. The sequence goes on along the minus strand of CM040627.1, from coordinate 27,003,793 downwards.
ACCCATGGCCATGAACAATAATTCAAAGCAAGAACCATAAAACTCAATGAATCTACATGAATTCAATCTAGGTTTAACAATCTATGATAAACTAGATATCATTTCAATACAATTCTTATATCATTAGAAAGCCCATAAGAAACTACATAACAATTCAACAATATTAGCTTAATATCAAGTAACCCAATAAGTAGTAAAAAACTAGGGTTCATCAATTTACATGGGTTCATAGGTAATTTATGTTAAAATAATAAATACAATATCAATTAGATCATAATTCAATGTTTAGAAATCGTTTATGGAAGAACCCATGGTAGAATCCCAAAATTGGACAATTCACTTTAGAAAACTTTGAAAAATATCTTGAGAGTTGGGATCCTTGATGAAACAAGTTTCAAGGATCAAAAGCCATACCTCAATGAAGCTAATTCTTCACTTTGATGAAGAATCTCCACTCAAAACGTCACACCAAGCTCTTCCTTGATTTTGGACTTCAATGGAGTCTTTGGGATTTCTAAGGGATTTTGGGGGTTTGTTTTTGGAAGAATGAATTATTCTAAGTGTTTAACACTTATATACTCATTTAAAATACCGAAAATACCCTTAAAAAACCTCCTAAACTCTTATTTGGAAGTGGGGTTAATTTACAATTCACCCGTTTACTTGGCAGTAGACCTGCGCAGGAAATAGGCCTCCCTCGATGACTTGCGCTCAACGGGGCATCGTCCCCATGACGGGCCGTCACTGGCAACCGTCGGTGGTTACAGTATCTTGCCAAAACTCCTTTCCCTCCCATGGTTAATTCCCCATCGATGACACCCTTTGACGGGCCATCAACAGGCCTACGAGCCGTCGACTGCTCCTTCGTTTGGGTGTGCCTGGGACTGCCATGCAAACAGTTGTGGGTCCTTACTCAAGGACACCTAGATGGTCCTTGGTGATAATTTTCCTGGACGTTTCCAACCCAAACATGATCTTCTATGAGTTTAACACCTCTCACATAAATTTCATCCAAAACGAACACGTAAAACTCGACGAAAGATGCATAGACACACAAGGTCAATTCAAGGAATATCATTCGAATGACATGAACGTTCTTGGACGTTTGACCTTCAAACTTCACGAAAATTTAAACACTCCCTATAAATGATATATTAACTCAATTAAGAACCTTAAAACATCATTAAACACACATAAACACATATAACCACATAAGAGACGTTTAGGTATCTTAGTCGTCAAACGTCTTAGTCATCCCTTGACCTTTGACTTCCAACACACCTAATACTTTAGCTACTGCCTCTAAACCACATAATAAACTTATTAAGAACTTTAGACCACCATTACCAACATGTTAGGCTCTATATAACCTAAGTGTTTTTTGAGGTCTTACAATATTAGCATGCACTTATGGGCAGTTTGTGGAACGACAAGCAATTACTACGAATCTATGACAACTAGCTATCTTGGGGTTCGCCTTCTGGAATCTCTAGACAAAGGGGTTATTGTGCAAAATGCGGCAAAATCATCATTAGTAGTGGAAGTGAAAGAGAAGCAAAACATCGATCCTATTATTTTACAACTTAAGGAGAATGTATAACATGGTATGACAAAGCATTTGAGCTTACGCAAGAAGGATTACTTCTATGTTAAAACAGATTGTGTGTACTTAATGTAGGTGAACTAAGAAAGAGGATCATGATGGAAGCACATCATTCAAGATATTCTATTCATCCGGATCAACTAAAATGTATCATGACTTGAAAGAATGTATTGGTAGGGGGACATGAAGAAGAACATTGCAGAATTCGTGGCTCAATGTCCAAATTGTCAATAGGTAGAAGTAGAACACCAAAAGCCCGGAGGTTACTACAGCGTATAGAATTTCCAATTTGGAAATTGGACATGATCAACATGGATTTTTCACTGGTTTGCCTCGCTCATTCCGGAAGTTTGACTCCATATGTGTTAATAGTTGACAAACTTACCAAAGCAGCACACTTCTTGTCGGTGAAGACTACTTATAGAGATGAAGAATATGTGAGGTTGTACATTAAAGAGATACTTCGACTAAATGGAGTGCCAATCTCTATAATATGTGATAGAGAAGCTCAATTCACTAAAATTTTTGGAAGTCGTTTCAGAAGAGTTTGGAACACAAGTGAATAAGTACAACCTTTTACCCTCAAACGGATGGCCAGACAGAACGTACAATTCAGACACTTGAGGATATTCTGCGAGCTTGTATATTAGATTGCAGGGGTAGCTGGGATGATCACCTACCTCTTATTGAATTTGCTTATAACAATAACTATTATTTGAGTATTAAAATGGCACCTTATGAAGCTTTATATGGTAGAAAGTGTAGATCACCAATTGGCTTGATGGAAATAGGTGAAACTGCTTTATTCGGTCCGGATCTTGTTCATCAAGCTATGGAAAAATTGAAAGTGATACAGCAGCGACAAGAAACTACTCAAAGTCGTCATAAATCATATGCGGATGTTAGAAGGAGAGGACTAGAATTTTCTATAGGGGATTGCGTGTTCTTGAAGGTGTCTCCAATAAAGGGGGTAATGAGGTTTGGTAAAAAGGAAAAGTTGAGTCCATTCTATATAGGGCCATATAAGATTATTCAAAAAGTCGGCCAAGTAGCCTATGAGTTAGATCTACCACAAGATCTTTCATCCATTCATCCGGTGTTTCATATCTCAATAAGTAAAAAATGCATAGGTGACCCATCTTGTATTACTCCTACTGAAGATGTACAGGTTACGGGAGATCTCACTTATGAAGAAGTACCCATTTCAATTCTGGATCGACAAGTTAGGAAGTTAAGAAATAAAGAGGTAACTTATGTAAAAGTGTTATGCAAGTACCAACAAGTAGAAGAAGTTACATGGAAAGTGGAAGAAGCAATGGAATTGAAGTATCATCATCTCTTTCAGATCCAAGAGAAAGATGAAAATTCTTAGTTTAGACGCCGACAAGTAAGTATAAGTTTGTATGTATTATGTTATTAATAATAGTACTAAGTTAGGCTTGAACTTTTTTGGGTTGGATAACTATGGTATCATTCAAGGACGAATGTTTTAAGGAGGGAAGGATGTAACAACCCGTATTACACATATGCTTGTTCTATTCTTGTGATACTGGCCTTATAGTATAAGTGAGGGACCATGTTTCTTATATGATTAGTGTGGGTTTAAACTATCCCGGAAAGTGATGTGATCCCTTACATATTTCAGCGTGTGTGTTGTAAGTTAACTCCAACAGAAATATTTAAAAGAGATAGTAAGGTGGTAATTGAGTTGAAGTTGAAAATGAAGTTCTAAATTGAAGAAAAAGGAAATAATATTCAGAAAATAGAATAAAATAATTGAGTTGCTTGCTTGGCTTAATTAAGCTACCAGCTACATCAGCTACTTGATCTATATGGATATAGTTAAAGGTCCCAAGTGATGGATCAGATGTACGCTTTTTATATTAATGGGCTCACTTAAAGCATAAATCTATTAAAAGAAAATAAAAATGAAAGAAAGCTCAGCAGCCAAATCTGCCAAGGCCCAATATATTTAAAGCCCAAGTGAAAGCAAGTAGGTGCATCACCTAGTTTTACCTTTTAAGCTGCTTGATGCACAAAAGAAGGTGCATCACCTACTTGACCAATTAGTGGCTGAAAATGGACCAAAATAAAGGAGGTTTTAAAGGATATTTTTGTGGTTGATAAAGCTCCATATAAATCCAATATGAGGAGTTATCTTTCACCCAATTTTACACATAATATTGAGAATTAACTCCAGCTCTCTCTCTCTATTCTCTTCAAGAATAAAACTGTAGTTTTGAGTTGTTCAAGGGTTTCTCAAGAAACCCTCATATCTGCAAACCAAGGTAAGTGCAGACTCTTGGGTTTTGCAGAATTCTCCCATGGATGATTGGGAAAACATGATATTCATGCTCAAGTATAGGTACAAAAGCAGAAAATTTCAAGAAGTTATTGCTCACTTCTCTAGTTATCAAGATACATTTTTGTTGTTCTTTGGTTTAAGTGTAAAGGGAAGCTGAGTTCTAAAAGAATTCAAGTTATAAGGAAAAGTTTCAGAAATTGAGGTAAGGTGATTGCTCCATTTTTTTCTTCCTTATGTATGAGTTTGAGTGAGGAATTTGGGGTGTGCTGTCATGAGGAACTCAAGGGGGTGGTGAGTAAATTATTGGTTGTATGATAAAGAATATTTGGGGTTGTTCTAGGGTATTATTGTTGGTGCAGCTTGGTTAATCTTGGGGAAAGGATATATGTTGTATGTGTTTGACAGAGAATGAGGGCGTGGTGATACACATTATGTTAAGGTTTGTATGAGCTCATTATATGTCAAAGTTAGCTACTGTTTTACGAGGCTCACCGTGTGTTAACTGCAAATTTTAGTTTACCATGACTCAAATTGTTGATTAAAGCCGAAAAGGAAAGGCTGAATCTAATAGTTATATCGCTCAGAGGATAAGATATGTAAGTCAATTCGATTCCATGTTCCTTGGCATGAAATCTGATATTTTCGATTAATATCAATGAAATGATCTACTAAGTTATATTCCTAACAAAGGAAACATAGTGGCAATGTACTATCTCCAAATGGCTAACAATATTTCCCCCTCAACTACTTCATTATATGTTCACTATTCTATAATTTGTGTAATTATCCCCCATGTGCTGGTATAGACATGGTATTTGCAAAAGTAACTTTGGTGAATCCTCCTCTTTGTTAATTGAAGTCAATTGTGTCATTAAGCTCTTAAAGTAATGTGTTGATGTTACATAGCTCCTTATGTCATTGTTACTACCTTGAAGTATTATTTTCATGTCTTCTACTACTTGTCTATACTTCCATATCTCCAAAATAATTATGACCACCAAAACAACATCTCAAAAGAGTTACAATTATCCAAAGAACAATCCCAAAAGAGTTATGAACTGATAAACAATAATGTAAAAGATTAAAGAATATAAGTGAAGAAATCTATATAATTACGGGTGGCAGCCCAGGGGCGAAAGTCTTGCATCGGTCGATCCCAACTGGTACATATGGGTAGCAGCTAAGGGGAGAAAGCCTAACATGGGCCGATCCCTATTGGTATAGAAGGGTGGCAGCTCATGGGCGAAAGTCTTGCATGGGCCGAACCGCAAGCTAGGGGTTAAAATGTCTAGCATGAGTCATCCTCTTCTACCACTGATCATCTTGTCGCTTGTATTACATTCCCTATGAAGATTTTAATGCATCAAAAAGTAAAGAAAAGAATGTAACTTACATGATCTCACAAGAGTAAGAAACGGTGGTCTTCTCTCCTGATAAATACACTCATGTGTTGATACTTGATTTTATTTGTACCCTCGTATTAATTATGATATTGCCTTACATATTTATTACATTATTTCTTACTGACGTCCCTCGCGGGGGATGCTGCATTTCATGCTGCTGGCTTAGGTATTCCAGCAAGTAGACCTTCTCAGTAAGAGCGCACGACACTCTGCTACTATTTGTAAGCACCAGGATGATTAGGAGCTTTATTGATTCCTTGGTAAATTCATTTTGGTATTGTACCGTACTTAATAGTAAGCAGGGTCTGTCCCAATCTACTCTAGCTCTTCTATCTTTTAGAATTTTTGTAGACTTGTGTATATGGTTCATTTGTGTCTTAGAGAGTCGTGGACTAAACGACCAAGTCTTGTATATAACTTTTGGGTGTTGTTATGTTGGTTAGTATAGTTTCATTCTATGAACCTGTGACCATTGTTACAGTTATATGCATAGTAAGCACAAGTTACATGTTGGTTCTCTCGGTCCTTTAAGTGAATCGGGTGCATGTCTGTCTTAATGGGATTTGAGGCGGGACATATTTACTAGTAATGAACAATGAGAAAAGAAATCTATGTCTATAAGATCCTATAATCTACATATGAATGAAGATAAGATGAATTGATGAATAATGAACCTTAGGTTTGTTGTTTTGGCTGTAGCATTAGGATATTTGAAAGAAAGTGATAGATTCACTTGAGCATGAAGACATTGCGAAGGACATCCCTCCATGAGAGAAAAGTGTTGCGCAAATCTTGACATGAAAACCTTGGAGTATATGCTTGACTCCTATGCAAAGTGAGACAGATAGTCTAGCAAGGGTCCGGACTCTAAGTAGAAAGGAGAGACACAATTTTAGTTGTGATGACTATCCAAGTAGGTATCATGAGGCAGGAGTCCTTCACGTAGTTTAGTAAAAGTATCATAGTAGACGTCTCCATATCCTATGAACTAGACATGCTTGAGAAACATCTCGTAGTGTTCCAAGCAATAAATGAACTAATACATGCCCAAGGGGTATCTCGTAGTATTCATAATGTGTGAATGAACTTAGACATGCCCAAAGGGTATCTCATAGTGTTCATAATGTGTGAATGGACTTAGACATGCCCAAGGGGTATCTCGTAGTGGCCATGTTTTAGTAAGGGATCAAGACATACCTTAAAATGTATCTCATAGGATCCATGATATTAATTAACTTAGAAATACTTAATGTAGTATCTCATAATGTTCAAAATATAAAGATAGGGGCTAGGCTCCATAGTAAGAAGTAATAGTGAAAGGATCCAAAAGTAGTACCTAGCATGAGTGGTGTTATGGGGCTTCATAAGTGCATTGCACAAGGTATACCCTAGGGTCAGTAAATAAGAAGAGATTTATGATAGGATTGAACTAGAGTTTCCTTTTCTAGTAAAGTAGACAAAAGATGAGAGAATCTTATTGATTGAAGTTAATTAATGATAAGGTTATGCACGGTGAACATGTTAAGGGATAACTTCAAGATAGGCTTAGTATATGAGGTAGTATGGGCTGCCTAATGTACATTGCACAAGCATGTTTTGAGGAAATCATAAGGGTATAGTAATCTTTAGTATGAATGACTTAAGTATACTAGAGATTCCTAAGATGACATGAAACTAGATAGGGTGAATTCAAGATATGCTTAGTGTGTGAGGTATTGTGGGATGTTTCAAATGCATTGCACAAGTGTGTTTGATGTGGCCTAGGGGCATAGTGCTCATGTGTGATGATCAACTTAGTTCTTAATTATGATATTGGGCTATGAACAAGAATGACCAAAGAGATGTACTTAGCTTTGGTAGTATTATGGGATGCAACCTTAGCCTTGCACAAGTATACTCTGAGGTGGCTTGTCAGGTAGTTCATATGAGTACGGAGGAAAATGAGTTAGTATGAACTCTTATATGTTTTATTATTCTTTAATATGCTTATGATATTCATGTTATGCTTATGTCCTTATCTCTTATGCTTATGTCTATTATTGACTAACCCTTTGAGATATATTATGTTTTGGTTTGATAGGTTCCATACTTAGTACATATCGCACTAACGCATATTGCCTACATGTTGTTCATGTAGGGTCTTGAGAAGATTGATGTTTCTTGAAGGGTAGAGTTTCCAAGGTTTCCAAAAAGTGAAGAGTTTGTGAGTCCTCATAGCATCCGAGGACTACCACCACTATATTGTCTTTATGTTTTGCATTATGTTTGAGTTTTTATGGGCCGTGATCCAAGATTATTGTACTCATGATGTCATTAATGGTTTTTTAGACGTACGTTAGATATTTTATGAAAAGACTTTCGCATTATGTTTTCAAGAAAAGTTTTAATTCCACACTACTTTTTGTATATATGCAATGAATGATGTCTAAGGGCTTGAACAAGACCTCCGAGAGGTCAAGTATGCCGTGTTGCGCTTCGAGAATACCATATATTCTAGGGTATACTCTCGAGTCGTTACAACTCTAACCCTAACCCAAACCCTAACCCTAACCTTAAACCCTAAACCCTAAACCCCAATCCCCAAATACCAAAACCCATACACTTAACACTAAACCATAGATATTAAACCTCAAATTCTAAACCCCAAATCAGAAAACCTAAAAAAATCCTAAACCCTAACCCTAACCCTTACCCTAAACCCTAAACCCCAAGACCAAAAAACCAAAACCCAAACATTAAAGGTACACCATAGATATTAAACCTCAAATCCTAAACCCAAAACCCTAAAACCTTAAAAAAAATAGTAAACCCTAACCCTAACCCTGAACCCCAATCTCAAAATACAAAAACCCAAACATTAAACACTAAATCATAGACATTAAACCTCAAACCCTAAAATACAAACCCTAAAAAATAATAAAAACACTAAACCCTAAACCCTAAACCCAAAATACAAAATAATAAACATTAAACACTAAACCATACATATCTAACCTCAATTCCTAAACTCCAAACCCTAACCCTAACCCTAACCTTAAACCCTAAACCCCAAGTCAAAAATACCAAAAACCAAACATTAAACACTAAACCATATATAGTAAACATCAAATCATTAACCACAAACCCTTAAACCTAAAAAAACTAAACCCTAACCCTAACCCTAAACCCTAAACCCCAAGCCTAAAATACCAAAACCCAAACACTAAACACTAAACCATAGATATTAACCTCCAATGATAAACCCTAAACACTAAAACCTAAAATAACCTAAACCATAACCCTAATCACTAAACACTAAACCCAAAGCAAAAAATACGAAAACCCAAACATTAAGCACTAAACAATAGTTTTTAAACATCAAATTCTAAACCCCAAACCATAAAACCATAAAAAAAATTACCCTATCCATAATTCTATCCTTAATCCTAACCCTAACTCTAAACCATAAATCCTAAACTCGAAGCCTAAAATTCAAGAACTCAAACATTAAACACTAAACCACATAAACCTCAAATCCTCAACCCTAAAACCTAAAACCTTAAAAACCTAACCCTATCTTTAACCTAACCTAAACCCTAACCCTAACCCTAAATCGTAAACCCTAAATCCAAATCAAAATTACAAAACCAAAACATTAAACACTAATCCATAGATTTTACAGCTCAAATCCTAAAACACCAACCATAAAACCTAAAAAGAATCTAGACCTCAACCCTAACACTAACCCTAAACCTTAACCATAAACGCTGAACCCCAATCCCAAAATACCAAAACCCAAACATTGTACACTAAACTATAGATATTAATCTACAAATTCTAAGACCCAAACCCTACAACATAAAAAAAAATAAAATAAAAAAAAATAAAAAAAAATTACCATATCCATAACCCTAAACCCTAAACCCTAACCCCAAGACCAAAATACCAAAACCCAAACATTAAACACTAAACCATATACATTGAACCATGAATCCTAAACCCAAACCGGAAAACCTATAATAAATCCTAAACCCTAACCCTGACTCTAACCTGTAACACTCCGAAAGTTCATGACTTAGTCTAGAACCTCACATGAACCAAGCGTTAAAACACTGTTCATAAGACTAATTTAATGTATTGAAACTAGTTAGAAATTGTTAGCATCAAAACGTCAAGAAACGTCCAAGACATCCGAAAACAAGTGCACTTGAACTAGTAAAACTTGTGAAATTACTTTAAATATGAAAAATAATGTATATAGGGTCAAAACGTCCAGGTCCGACCACCCAAGGACCGCCATAGAGGTCCTTGACGGGAATCCACCCTTGGCCAAGTAAGCTGCCAAAAGCAGCAACAATTTGCACTAAGCAGAAGTGAGTCCGCAGCGTGGACATGTTCCCCCAATGTCACACCCGGATCCTAGACTCAAGATGATACCGGCGTCGTTAACCTTTCAGAGGTCGCAGACAATCCTCTTCTTAGCTTTCATCACAATCATACAGTTAAATTTGCGGAAAATTTAAAAATACTTATTGAAATTTACTTAGACTTCATATAACTGCATAACAATGATATACTAACATCTCAAACTAAACAACCATCTAACAATAGATTGAACAATTGAAATAAATAATCGTAATATTAGTAATAGTTTGCCAAACCGGCCTCACTACAAACGCTTGAACAAATATTTGAAAGAATCGCTAGGGATAACATCAACTAGCTATGTCTAATGTACTAAGCTAGAAAGTGTAGGCATCCTCGAACTCAAGAGGACCTACCAAAGTCTGGAGAAGCTAATCCAAACCGCTTCAATGAATCTTCAATCTTCTAAAGGACCTACACCTATAAAAATAGTAATAGTATATGGGTTAGTACACACATGCACTAAGTATGGGTGTATGAACATATACACATAAGGACAATGCATGATCAAGGAAAGGTCTTCCTATAGCAACATGCCATTTCTGGAAAGTGAAGTCACTTTACTTTCCTAATTCATTATTTGTTAATCATGCTATGAATATGACATATTTTCATGCATTTAAAGCACACAACTCATTTTCTATATGAACATAAGACCTTGGAATCCTGAACATAATTTTAGAACAACTCAAGAAAAAAATAAATATTTCCTCCCCTTAGGTCGAGAGCTCTCTTTCCCAGACTTAGTTTATTTTTAAGTCTTTTCTTCTTTTCAGTTGTGTAGTTCAATGATCTCCTTTGATTTTATGTTTTACTTAAGAGTGCAATGATTCATTGTAGTCACATACCTACAATTAATCGAGTAAGTAATCCAAAAGACTAAGGAAATGATTTGGCTACCCTACTCACAAGTTATTCTTCTCATTTTTGTTAAATTGGGCATGAAGTCTTTATAAGCCAATCTTTATTAGCTATGCCCATTCTTTGATTATTTGCATAATATTCTTGGGGTATATATTCATACTCCATTATTGCCATAAACCAATAACTTGTTAATACTTCATTCTTATCAAACATTGATGATTTGCCATTCTTAAGCTCTTGCTTACTTAGTTCACTTTGAACTTACATTTCTTCTTCTTTGATTTGTTGTTCACTTTGAACATGCTACTTTCTTTCTTTCTTACTTTCTTAAAGAAATCTTTAGCATTAACTGATATAGATCATGTGAGCTAACATGAAATCCAGTCTCTTCCCCACATTGAAAAGAGGTGGTTCACCGGCTAAAGTGAAACCGAGTACAGTGTATTCCCCACATCGAAAAGAGGTGGTTCACATGCTAAAGTGAAACCGAATCCAGTGTCTCCCCCACACCAAATATAGGCAGTTCACGGCTAAAGTGAAACTGAATACTTTCTTGAGCATTTAACCGGCATAGATCATGTAAGCTAACATGAAATCCAGTGTCTTCCCCACACCGAAAAGAAGTGGTTCACCGGCCAAAGTGAAACCGAATACTGCCTAGCTTTCTTAGGTGGAATCCACTAGCTAGTTCCTATGCTGGCAACATAGTTAAAATACTAGAAGACATTAGAGACCCTGATCCACCTTGGTGGTGGTCTCGTCTCATGAGTCTTACATGTGTTGGCACAAGCTCATTGCTAGTCTATCGGTGCTTAGCTCAGATTTATTATACTTTTAAAATTTTTAGAGTTGACTCATACATTGTGGAAGCTTGCTTCTAGTATGAGGTATGCTTAGCTCAATGGATGACTGGGCATCCCTTTCTTTACTTGATGAATGTGAACTTAAATCTTTCATTATCATCATGGTGTGAGTGAGACCCTCTTATGTGAGTATTTTTGACATAATCAATTTAGTGTAAGTGAGACTTGTGTCACTTCCTTTAACACCCTATATTAGATCAATTTCATAACTCATAATCTTTTAGTTATTTCATTACTCACCATATATTGTTCAACGTTAATTAATAGTCCTGTACCATTCTTTGTGAAAGTTATAAGGAATTATTCAATGTGCTACTATGTTTGCAATGTTCATTTAGATAGGGTATGTTGGGACTTGTCCTAATCATTGGCATACCCTTGGTTTTGAGTTCATTGAGTTACATCTTTCAAGTCAATCTTTAACATGAATTTGGCATTACAATACATTGACCATATAAGATTGGTATGATTTAGTCATTGGCCAATTATATTACATATTTTTGAAAATAATATTGCTTGGCATAAATCAAACTTTGATATTATCACTAGCAAAGTCAATTAACTTCATGCATATACTATAGAAATCTCATAATTTTGAGCAGCCAATTTTTAGCATTTGATTAGCTTATAAGAACAATTCCATCTTCTCGAACACAACTAGGCATTACAACATTTATTATCACGTGTAAATAATATCCTAATCATACGGATCTAACATATAGGTCTCATTTGACATTACAAATAACAGAAATATAAACATAATGATCAGTTAGCACACATACCGACAACATGCTCGAGATTTGCATTATACATACTACTAGAATCAGAAATAGGGAGAACTAGGGAGATGAACATTCTATTCGTTGGGAACAACCCTAGTTTCGGTATTCTCCAATTCAAAATGTTTGAAAAGCCTCCTGGGGAAAGGAATCCAAGAGAGAAAACCCATACCTTACTGTAGAATTGAATCTACGAAGATCACCTTGTACTTTGCACGAAAACCTTGAAGAACTGCCTTGAAATCACCTAAGGTTTTTCTTACGTTGTTCACAGTTTTTCAGTCGTAGGTTTTCTAATGGTTAAAGTGAGTCTGTGTCTTAGGAACTGAATATTGACTAATTCAATTTAGGCTAAATAACTTAATTAAATAATTCAATTAGTTAATTACCAAAACGCCCCTCTTAAATTGACTAAAATAGGAGAACATTTGACTTAGCCAAATTCTAAAAATTTTGCTTAAGGGTCTCGGGTTTGACCATTTAAATTAATTAATTAAGTTGCTAATTTAATTAATTAAGTGACCTAGGGTAATTACTAAAGTACCCCTAAGTCACCAGGACCATAACTAACCCCTTTGGACCATCCTAGGTTAGGTACTAGGATGTTTCTTTAGTTAGTTACTCGGCTAGTGTCACTCGGTTAGGTCTTAGGTTTTCGGGTGCACTAGTTAGTTCATTTTAGTTAGTCCTAGTTTAGTTAGGTTGTTAGGTAAGTTAATTAGATCCTAGGACTGGTTAGGAATCTTGGCCCCACGTGGCTTGACCCGACATGCGTCTGGCCTAACCGCCCTAACCGAATCGGTTGGGCTTGTCGCTTGGTCCCTTGGCCGGTAGAACATGTGCTTGCACATGTGTTGCCGTGCACTTTTCTAACCGTGCACTCTGTAGTTGCACTTGGAAAGTTTATTTCTTTTCCTAGGATCCTCACTAAGTCCTTGGGCACTGCTTAATCAACATGATCATTTTAAATGATCATGTGCTATGGTACCTAGGCTTAACACTTGGATGCCTAGTACCTAAGTGTGTATGTGAAGAATATAGTTATTTTAACTTAGGGTCTTCATTGCAGGTACAATTCCTAAACAAGCTTGGTTTAAGTTACTTTTTAATACATAGAAAATGGCTAACACCCTTAAGACAATATTCTCTAACATGCCCAATATTACTCAATATTGGTCATTTGGATGCCTCTGTACCCCAATACATATTCTTAAAAAATAATAGGCTCTTCACTAGACAAGTACATTTTCTGGAATGTTACATTACCCCCCACCCCCCCCTAGGAAAATTTGTCCCCGAATGACACTACACATCATTTTGAATCAAAGAGGGTATTTTCGAAAAACACATCAACAAACTTGAAACTTTACTCTTTGTGAATATATGATTCACAACTTACTCTGGATGATGCACATTACTCAAAGCTTATCTAAAGCTTCATATCTGAGATTGAGGAACTTCCTTCTCAATCTTACTTTAACTCAATGCACATCACAACTCATGCGACAAAAAAATCACGTCAACGCTACACAAAAACAGCAACATGAACGCAAGCATGAACTCATATTAACTCATATAGTGCAAGTATAAAACACACAGTTATGGACTTAAAACACCAAAACCTGCTAATGCACTAAAATTTAGAGTTTCCTAAACAAAATCAGACTTAGGAAGAGTATATATACCCTCAAGAACTGAACAAGTGAGGGTAGCGGAATCTCATATCAGCCTCGGCCTCCCATGTTTCTCCCTCAACAAGGTGGTTTCTCCATAACACCTTTACGGTGGCAACCTCCTTGTTCCTCAGCCGCTTCACTTGGCGATCTAAACTTTCAACTAGAACTTGTTCATAAGAAAGTTATCATCGACGCCTAACCCCTCAACAGGTAGGATGGATGCTGGATCACCTAGACACTTTTTAAGCATCGAAACGTGAAATATTGGATGAACAGAAGCCAAGTCATTTGGTAATTTCAGTTCATAGGCAACATTCCCTACTCGTTGTAAGACCTCATAAGGACCTATATACCTCGGACTCTACTTCCCTTTCTTACCAAACCTCAACACCCCTTTCATGTGTGATATATTCAGGTAGACTTGATCACCTACCTCGAATTCAAGAGCCCTCTTCCTGTTATCAGCATAGGATTTTGACGACTGTAAGCAGTAGCCAATCTATCCCTAATCATTCTCACCTTTTCCACAGCCTCATGTATGATATCAAGGCCAAGGATGGCAGACTCTCCTACTTCAAAACACCCAACTGGGAACCTACATCCCTACCATACAGTGCTTCAAAAGGTGCCATCCATATACTGGAATGATAGTTATTATTATAAGAGAACTCAATCAGTGGCAATTGATCATCCCAACTCCCCTTGAAGTAAATAACACATGCTCTCAGTATGTCTTCAAGGGTCTGAATGGTACGCTCTGCTTGTTCATCCGTATGAGGGTGAAAAGCAGTGCTGAGTTTGTCCTCTGTACCCAAGCTCTTTTGGAAAGATCTCTAAAAGTGAGAAGTGAATTGTGCTCCCCTATCCGAAATGATAAATAAAGGGATCCCATGCCACCTTACTATCTCGTCAATATACATCTTGGCATAATCTTTGGCTCTGTAAGTAGACTTCACAGGAATGAAGTGAGCAGACTTAGCACACCATCCCCCCTGGGGGAATGATTCATTAGCTTACTCAACACTGAGTCTTTCAACTACATGAGTACTGGGTCGAGATGCTGCTTAGCTTTAACATCTACAACAAATGAGGATTCAGAACTGGAATGAACTGAAACACCTCCACTTGGTCTATCTACCAGCCGTACACCTAACCTAACCAATTGGTGTACCTCTTTAACCAGCTCCTTATTCTCATCATCAATATGAGACACACTTCCCATGCTCAATCGGCTCAAAGCATCGGCCACTACATTGGCCTTGCCTGGGTGATAGTGAAAACTCATCTCATAATCCTTGACCAGCTCTAGCCATCTTCTCTGATGAAGATTCCATTCTCTCTATGTAAAAACATACTGATGACTTTTATGGTCAGTAAGTACATCAACATGTACACCATATAAGTAATGTCTCCAAAGTTTCAACGCAAATACCACAACAGCTAACTCAATATCATGGGTAGGGTAATTCTTCTCATGGACTTTCAACTTTCTTGATGCATATGCAATCACTTTGTTGTCCTGCATAAGAAAACATCCCAAACCTACTCGGGAAGCATCACAGTACAACACATACCCTTCACCACTCCTCCGCAACGTGAGAATTACGGTTGAAGTGAGTCGGTATTTGAGATCTTGGAAGCTCTTTTCATAAGTTTTAGACCACTCAAACTTCGCCTTCTTCTTTGTTAAGGCTGTCAATGGAGCCACATTTGCAGAAAATCCCTCAACAAACATGCGATAGTAATTAGCCAAACCTAAGAAACTCCGAATATCTGTAGGAGTGAGGGGTCTCGGCCAATTCCTTACTGCCTCAATCTTTTTTGGATCAACCTCTACACCCTGGTCGGACACAACGTGACCAAGGAAGGTCACTGATCTCTGCCAAAACTCACATTTGCTGAATTTTGCATACAACTGATGTTCCCTGAGTACTTGCAATGTCACTCTCAAATTATGTTCATGCTCTTCTCTGGTCTTAGAGTATATGAGGATGTCATCTACGAATACTATGAATAAGGAATCAAGGTATTCACAGAAAACTCTATTCATAAGGTCCATAAACGCGGCTGGTGCGTTAGTGAAACCAAATGACATGACAAGAAACTCGTAATGACCATACCTAGTACGGAAGGCAGTCTTAGGAACGTCCTCTTGTCTCACTCTAAGCTGGTGATACCCTGATTGGAGATCTATTTTAGAAAAGAAACTTGAACCTTGGAGTTGATCAAATAGATCATCAATTCTGGGAAAAGGGTATTTGTTCTTTATAGTGACTTTGTTGAGTTGCCGATAATCGATACACATTATAAGGGTCCCATCCTTTTTCTTAACGAACAACACTGGAGCACCCCATGGGGATATGCTCGCCTGGATGAAACCCTTAACAAGTATATCTTTTAACTGCAATTTCAACTCTTTGAGTTCCACTGGAGCCATTCTATAGGGAGGAATGGAAATTGGTTTGGTGTTGGGATCTAAGTCAACACCAAAGTCAAGTCAATTTCGCGTTGAGGAGGGATTCCTAGTAAATCCTCCGGAAAGACATCTTGAAACTAATTCACTATGGACACAGAGTCTATGGAAGGAACTTCATGTTCTAAGTCATTGACTCTAACTAAGTGGTATAAATACCCCTTAGATAACATCTTATTGGCTTTAAGATGGGAAACTATTTAGCCTGTTTGATTTGAACTACGCCCTTCCCATTCCAGCTCTAACTCATTAGGAAACTAAAACCTTACTACCTTGTTTTGACAGTCTACGGTAGCATAGCATTTATCGAGCCAATACATACCCAAAATTATATCAAAGTCAAGCATGGTTAATTCTATTAGGTCAACATAAGTAACTCTATCAAGAAAATTTATTGGGTAATCTCTATATACTCTTTCGACCCTAATATTGTCTCCTATGGGAGTACTAACTACAAAAGGTTCATGCAAGATCTCACGAAGCAAGTCAAATTTACTAGCTACTAAAGGAGTAACAAAAGACAAGGTAGATCGTGGATCTAACAATGCATACACATGAAAAGAAAAGACAAGCAAGTAACAGTGACCATATCAGCTGACTTCTCCTGCTCCTCTCTGCCTTTCAGAGCATAGAACCTGTTCCTCTTAGGAGGCTCGGCTGCAGCAGTAGGATTAGGCCGAGGCTGAGCCTTGGCCTGATTCATCACATGTGGGCAGTCCCTGATCATATTCCCACTTTTGCCACATCCATAGCAGGCATTAGAACCTACCATGCACTCAACTTCATGCGAACGACCACACTTACCAAACAACTTCCTATCACGCTGGCATCTCTATCATTGCCCTTCTTGGGGCCAGACTTGTCCCCTTTGGCATTAGTGTTCCTGGAAGGAGTAGGATTACCTGAGTGTTGGTGCCCTTTCTTGAACTTGGGCTTGTCCTGGACTCCAAACGAACTCCTACCAATGCTAGATACAGCCTGATCCGAGGGCCTAGGATTCTTGCCTTCTCGGCCTCTCTTCCTCCGATGACTCTCCTCCACCTTCTGTGCATGTACCATCAACCTAGTAAGGTCCATGTTATCATGCAACATGGCTGCCCGACAATCCTCCTCTATATCCTCCAATACACCAGTCACAAACCTACTCATCTGATCCCAGCTACTGGACACCAGGGAAGAAGCATATTTGAAAAGTTTAAAATACTTCAAGGAGTATTCCTTGACTGACATACCTCCCTGACGTATGTTGATAAACTCCTAGACCTTAGCGTCTCTCTGGTAAAGAACCTCTCCAGGAATGCAGTCTTGAGAACGTCCCAAGTGATGGGGACTTCTCCTCGTGCTCGGCCATCTCCCCACATCTTGTACCACACCAGAGCCACATCCTTGAGCTGGTATGCAGTCAACTCAGCCTTCTCATCTTCATTAACACCCATAGCACAGAGAATCTTGTGAACCTCGTCCACAAACTCCTGGGGATCCTCATTGGTTCTAGAACTGACGTAGACTGGAGGATTCATTCTGGGGAAATCTCTCAGTCTACTAGCCATGGTGCTGGAATGCGGGTTCTCCCTGGGAGCACCCTCTCTAGTGGCCTGAGCTGTGATAGCCTGTTCCTGAACAGTGATGGCTTGGGCCATATGAACCAGTTTTTCTTTCACTTCTCCATCCGTCTACGCATCTGGGTTGACAGGCACTTGCTCTCCAGCAGCTGGGGCTTGAGGAGGAGCTTGGTTTCCCCCATCAGCTTTTTCTTAAACTCTCCTGCTTGCGTTTCTTCTTTGTGTTCATTTTTCTACACACACACACAAGAAGGAAGTTAGATGCTAGAATGACACAAAATGTCAAAACTCTAGACAACACGATAAAGAGTAGAAGAAGGTAAGATTCTTAAAATCACTTTCTCTCTAAGTCATGATTGTGGTGCACTTCACAATCATAATCTAGAAACTATGCAACGTGGTTGTTTTGAGCCTTAGTTCCTAGGATATTAAACCTCATGCTCTGATACCAAGTTTGTCACACTCGGATCCTAGACCCCATATGAGACCGACGTCATTAACCTCTCAGAGGTCGCAGACAAGACTCTTCTTAGCTTTTATCACAATTATACAGTTAAATTTGCGGAAAATTTAAAACTTTTTAATACTTATTGAAGTGTACTTAGACTTTCATAACTGCATAAGAATGATATACTAACGGCTCAAACTAAACAACCATCTAACAATAAATTGAACAATTAAAATAAAGAATCGTGATATTAGTAATAGTTTTCCAAACCAGCCTTAATACAAACGCTTGAACAAATGTTTGAAAGAAACGCTAGGGACAACATCCACTATCTATGTCTAATGTACTAAGCTAGAGAGCGTAGGCATCCTCGAACTCAAGAGGACCTACCAAAGTCTGTTGACGCTAATCCAAACCACTTCAACGAATCTTCAATCTTCTCAAGGACCTGCACCTATAAAAATAGTAATAGTATAAGGGTTAGTACACACTTGCACTAAGTATGGGTGTATGCACATATACACATAAGGACTATGCATGATCAAGGAAAGCTCTTCCTATAACAATATGTCATTTCTGGAAAGTGAAGTCACTTTACTTTCCTAATTTGTTATTTGTGAATCATGCTATAAATATGACATATTTTCATGCATTTAAAGCACACAACTCATTTTCTATATGAACATAAGACCTTGGAATCATGAACATAATTTTAGAACAACTCAAGAAAAAATTAAATATTTTGCTCCCCTTAGGCCGAGAGCTCTCTTTCCCGGACATAGTTTATTTTTTAGTCTTTTCTTCTTTTTAGTAGTGTAGTTCAATGATCTCCTTTGATCAAATGTTTTACTTACGAGTGCAATGATTCAATGTAGTCCCATACCTACAATGAATCGAGTAAGTAATCCAAAAGACTAAGGAAATGATTTTGCTACCCTACTCACAAGTTATTCTTCTCATTTTTGTTAAATTGGGCATGAAGTCTTTATAATCCAATATTTATTGGCTATGCCCATCTTTGATTATTTGCATAATATATAGATCTTAGGGTATATATTCATACTCCAATATTGACATAAACCAATAATTTGTTAAAACTTCATTCTTATCAAACATTGATGATTTGACACTCTTAAGCTCTTGCATACTTAGTTCACTTTGAACTTACATTTCTTCTTCTATGATCTGCTGTTCACTTTGAACATGCTACTTTCTTTCTTTCTTACTTTCTTAAAGAAATATTTAGCATTAACTGATATAGATCATGTGAGCTAACATGAAATCCAGTGCCTTTCCCACACCGAAAAGAGGTGGCTCACCGACTAAAGTGAAACCGAGTCCAATGTCTTCCCCACACCGAAAAGAGGTAGTTTACCGGCTAAAGTGAAACTGAATCCAGTGTCTCCCCCACTCCTAAAAGAGGTGGTTCACATCTAAAGTGAAACTGAATACTTTCTTGAGAATTTAACCGACATAGATCATGACCATGAAATCCAGTGTCTTCCCCACACCGAAAAGAGGTGGTTCACCGGCCAAAGTCAAACTGAATACTCCCTAGCTTTCTTAGGTGGATCCACTAGCTAGTAACCTATGCTGGCAACATAGTTCAAAGACTAGTAGACCTTGGAGACCCTGATCCACCTTGGTGATGATCTCGTCTAATGAGGCTTACATGTACTGGCACAAGCTCATTGCTAGTCTATCGGTGCTTAGATCAGATTTGTTTTACTTTACAACTTTTATAGTTGACTCAAACATTATGGAAACTTGCTTCTAGTATGAGGTATGCTTACCTAAATGGATGAATGGTCGTCCCTTTCTTTACTTGATGAATGTGAACTTAAATATTTCATTATCATCATGGTGCGAGTGAGACTTTGTCTCAAGGTTTCTAACACCCTCTTATGTGAGTATCTTTGACATAATTGTTTAAGTGTAAGTGAGACTTGTCTCACTTCCATTAACGCCCTATATTAGGTCAATTTCATAACTCATAAGCTTTTAGTTATTTCATTACTCACCTTATCTTATTCAACGTTAATTGATAGTCTTATACCATTCTTTATGAATGGTACAAGGACTTATTCAATGTGCTATTATGTTCACAATGTTCATTTATATATGGTATGTTCGGACTTGTCCCAATCGTTGGCATACCCTTGGTTATGAGTTCATTGAGTTACATCGTGTCAGGTTAACTTATCAAACATGTATTTGGCCTTACAAGAAATATCATAATTACATTGGCCATAGAAGATTGGTTTGATTTAGTATTGTCACGACTGGAATCTAGACCCTAGACGAGACCGGCGTCGTTGACCTCTCAGAGGTTGCAAACAAGCTTACTTACGTCATTCTTACTTCATCTAAGTTAATTTTAGCGGAAATTTGAAACTTTTTGTTTCTTAACATACTTGTTAAACATTCTTATCATTTCATAATTGTTCACCATCAACCATCTAACATTAAGAGATAAGCAACTGAAAGAAATAGTTCAATAAGTATTAAGTGTATAATTGCCAAAATGGCACCAATACAAAGTCTGAATAAAAACAGGAAAGAAATGCTAGTGGAACATGCTCCACTAGCTCAACTCTAAAACTAAGCTAGAATATAAAACAGTACCATCCTCGAAAGCATGAGGACCTACCAACTCCAGATGAATACTGGACGTCCGAATAACGGCAACAATGATCATGTAGCTCTATCGTCCACCAGTGCCTACACCTAAAATAGTATAGTTGTATGGGGTTAGTACACACTTGTACTAAGTATGAGTATATGCAAGCACACACCAAGGACATGCATGAGAAAGAATAGCTCTTCCCTAACAACATGATTATGGAAAGTCAACTCAGTGGACTTGCCAAATTTGGATTAGGAAAGTTAGTGAACTTTCCAAATTTGGATTAGGAAAGTCAGTGAGCTTTCCAAATTTGGATTAGGAAAGTCATGCCATGAGAGTAACATGCATCATCATAAATATCATATTGCACACATCACATAACATTTTACATATATCACATATCATAGCACATAACATATAACACATAGCTTCTTTCATATCATTCATTCATATGCCATGAGACCTTGGAATCATGGACTTGACATTAAGACTTTACAAAATGAGGGCTCAACATATGGGACCTCAACTAGGGAGTCTTCATTAGCAAACAAAGAGTCTGCTTCATTCATTCATACGTACTTCATTTCATTTCGTTCATATGCCAGTGTGAACACCAGCTATACCTAGGGTGTAGTTTAAGACTTTCATCAGGTTTGCTGTGCAATGATCAAGAATAACCTAATATCATTACCTGAGTCTAGCTCACCTCTTGATTATCCTATCCTAACACCTTTGGTATCATTCATTTCATTATGTGCTTCATTTGAGGCTGGCCTCATTCATTCATTGGGAACTTCAACTTTAACCGACATAGATCATGTGAGAATCATTAAATCCAGTGTCTCCCCCACACCGAAAAGAGGTGGAATCACCGGCCAAGGTGACCCCAAAACATGCTAGCGTACATGGGAATTTAACCCCGCCAGATCCCTATATTGGCAGTATAGGTTCGAAGACTAGGAGATATAAGGAGACCCATACCCGGCAAGCCGGACAGTCTAATCTCATGAGAGTTATGTGAACCTCCGCCCTTCCCTAAAGAAGGCATCACCGCTCATAACTAGTCTATCGGTGCTCAGTATAAAGTTCCATTTCATTCAACTCATACGTCATGGAAGCTGGCTTCTAGTATGAGGCCATCATAGCTTATTAGATGATTTCTCATCTCATCATTAGTATTAAGTGTGTTAATCTCAATACTTTCATTAGAGTGTTCATATATACTGGTCTCTTCATTATCTTACACTCTCATAGGTGAGTACATTTTGGTAACATTTACTTAGGCTCATTTGAGATTGCTCTCATCATTTGCATTAGCCTCATATCATGTTGTCACCACATTCATTGTCATTAGCACATTTGCTCTTCATAATTACTCAACCCATTTTACGTGAATGTTCATTTCATCATATGCCAATATACTTGGCCATTGGTGTGTTTCATACCCTTACTTAGCCCTTCTAGGGTTTCATCATTTCATTTTTCATTTCATCATCCAGTACATACATCTTAGGTTCACTTACTTTTAAACGTATGCTAGACTTATGAGTCTATACACACAAGCCATGAGGCTTCATTCATAATTCGTTAAGTGATTCATACATTCCTAAGATTATGTTGTACAAGACTTATGTACCTTGTATACATGCCAAGATCTTGATTTCGATCTAAGTAGGTGGCATTATTCTTTGATATTTTGTTCACGTATGACTTATGTATCAATACGGAAGTTTGGGCAAGGAAACCCAATTTTGAATCACTTGGATATCGTTGACATTTTTCATTGATTTTATTTTTAATATTCATAACATTTTAAATCTAGATTAAATCCCAATATTAATATCGTATCATTAATTTTCTACTTAGTTTTTCTCTTAAGTTGGCCGAAGGGTTGTGGGTTCGAACCCCCACAACCCCTTTTTATTTTTCATTAACATCATATTGCCCATTCTCGCCTAAACCAAGAGGTTGTGGGATCAAACCCCCACAGCCTCTTTTATTTTTGTTATTTAATTCGCTGGGCTAGGGAGGTTGTGGGTTCGAACCCCCACAACCTCCTTATTTAAATTTTAATTTTGCTGAGGCTGTGAGGTGGTGGGTTCGAACCCCCACAACCTCCTAACTTTATTTTATAATTAATTTAGGCGAGTGGCAGTGAGGTTGTGGGATCGAACCCCCACAGCATCACTTTATTTCTTTAGTTAATTTCGCCTTCTTCTTTTTCAGCCTTGAGGTCGTGGGTTCGATTCCAATGCCTCACGTTTTCTTTTCTTTATTTTTCTCTTCCTTCACTCGCTACCTGGAGGTCGTGGGTTTGAATCCCACGCCTCCCATTCATTTATTTAATTTATTTTTCTCTTCTTTCTCCTCCAGTGTCGCGGGTTCGAATCCCCCAGCCCCCTTTTTCTTTTCTTTTCTCGCGAACTCACAGTTGCCAGGTTCGATTCCTCCCAGCCCCATTTTCTTTTTCTTTTCTCGCGAACTCACAGTAGCCAGGTTCGATTCCCCCCATCCCCATTTTCTTTTTCTTTTCTCGCGAAACCAGTAGCTAAAGGGTTCGATTCCCCTTAGCCCCTTCACGTTTTTAGCCTTCCTAACATGTGAGGTCTTGGGTTCAATTCCCATTGACCTCACTTGTTTTATTTTCACTTTAAAAACCCAGATTTTAACCTCCTTGTTGACCGAAACTAGAGTGCACAAATCTGGAAATTCATTCATAGTTTTTACCTTCCTTTAATCAACTTTTCATGTTAGTTTCTTAGGGCATTTCACCAAGCACTTAGTATGTAATTTAGGTGTAGTTTAGGGATTACATTTAGTCAAGCGTTTTCACTCAAAATTTGTAACTTCACACACCATATGAACATCACATTATGCACAATGTTAACACATGAAATACAAGAAGAAAAACATGCGTTACACGTCTCCAAACAGTGGCTAAAACTCACTGCCAACGTACACACACACACATTTTCTTCGATTACACATTGGTTATCATTTTCATGATTTCACGCACATAAATATTTACATTCAACATAAAAACATCACACATACCTACATCTACCAGCAAACAAACCCAACCTACGAATCATTGGGAGCTAGTGACAAGGACATGCAAAGGGGAACAACCTTAGTTTCGGAGTGAATATCTTGAATCGTAAGGGGCCTCTTGGGAAAGGGACCAAGAGAGAAGAAACCCATACCTTAGTTTGCTTGTTCGAACGTGAATTTGCTGCCCAAAACCTTCTCCAAAATCAGTCCAAACCTCCTCAACGTACACACCACTCGACAAACAACCTCTCTTTGCCTTGACGTGTGATTAACGTTGTTTTTCTTTAAAATTCGTGTGAGTTATTCAAGTGTGAAGAACCTTGGTTAAACTTTCTGTTCTTCACGTTATTTTTTTGGCAGAGATATCTTGGAGAGAGTTTGTTGAACGTGTGAGGGTGATAGACGTGTTTAGGAGAGTGTTAGCTTAGGTTTAGAAGTCTTAATTCAAGACTTAGTCAAAATAGGGTTTAATTAAATTAATAAAATCTGATTTATTTCAACTAATACGTGAAAGGACCCTTTTGCCCTTAAAAAATCAGATTTAATTGATGATTAAATCATCAATTCATAGCTTCTAGTAGGGCTCGAACCTGAGTGACACCCTACTTGCGAAAATGGGTCACTTCGGGTCTCCCCAACCCGAATTGGTCTTTTTAATTAAATTAATTAATTTCTCAGGGTAATTACAATATTGACCTTGGCCTAGAAAAGACCATTTTACCCCTGGACCCTCAAAACATAAAATTTCTTCTTTTAAGTCCGGTAAAGACTCTTTCGATTAAATCTTCATTTTCGAGAGCCTCACATGGTTGGTTCCAACCTTTCCAAGCTCAATTAACTCCCCAAGTTAGTTGGCTTGGTTGTAGTAAGGGTTCTGAGGTCTGGTTCTACGCGTATCAATCCGTGTGAACCTTGGTCTAATTGCAAGCATTCTTGACACCTTAAGTATTTATCTTATTCATTTTTAGGGTTGTTACATTATCCCCCCCTTAGGAACATTCGTCCCCGAATGACACTACCACTACATATCGTAATGCCAGTCAGATCATAACAAAATCACTATGCACAGTCAAGCAATAGCAACAAAATACTGAGAGATAGGGAAACATAGACTTAAGATAAGGAAGTCTAACCTCAAGAGCTAAAAAGATGAGGGTAGCAGGATCTCATGTCGGTCTCAGCCTCCCACGTAGCACCCTCAACAAGATGATTTCTCCACAATACCTTCACTGTGGCAATCTCCTTGTTCCTCAGCCGCTTGACCTGTCTGTCTAAGATCTCAACAGGTACCTCCTCATAAGACAAGTCTTCACCAACCCCCAAACCTTCAACAGGTAGAATCGATGCTGGATCACCTAGGCACTTCTTCAACATAGAGACATGAAAGACTGGATAAACAGAAGCTAGCTCCGCAGGCAATGCTAACTCATAGGCCACCTCATCCACACGCTGCAGGATCTCATATGTCCCAACATACCTCGGACTCAGCTTCCCTTTTCTACAAAATCTCATCACCCCTTTCATAGGTGATATCTTCAAGTAAACCTGGTCACCAACATCAAACTCTAAGGGCCGTTTTCTGTTATCTGCATATGACTTCTGCCGGCTGTAAGCAGTAGCCAATCTGTCCCTAATCACTCTGACCTTCTCTAAGGTCTCATGAATGATCTTTGGACCCAAAATGGATGACTCTCCAACCTCGAACCACCCAACTGGAGATCTACACCTCCTACCATACAGTGCCTCAAACGGTGCCATCCCAATGCTGGAGTGATAGCTATTATTATACGAGAACTCTATCAAAGGCAGATGGTCATCCCAGCTACCTCTGAAGTCAATCACACACGCTCTCAACATGTCCTCCAATGTCTGAATGGTGCGCTCTGCCTGCCCATCAGTCTGAGGATGAAAGGCAGTACTAAGCTTTACCTGCGTGCCCAATCTCTTCTGGAAAGATCTCCAGAAATGTGAAGTAAACTGAGCTCCTCTATCTGAAATGATAGACAAAGGAATCCCATGCCATCTCACAATCTCATCAATGTAGAGTCTCGCATAATCCTCGGCTCTGTAAGTAGACTTCACAGGGATAAAGTGGGCAAACTTAGTCAATCTGTCCACAATAACCCATATGGAGTCATGCTGCCTCCTACTCCTCGGAAGACCAACCACGAAGTCCATATTAATGGCCTCCCACTTCCAAGTCGGAACCTCAAAAATCTGAGTCAGACCGCCAGGCTTAAGATGCTCTGCCTTAACCTGCTGACAATTAGGACACTTGGCCACATATTATGCAATGTCCTTCTTCATGCCATCCCACCAATAAATCTGCTTAAGATCATGATACATCTTGGTGGAACCTGGATGTATGGAATATCTGGAACCATGGGCCTCTGCAACAATCCTGGTCCGCAAATCATCCACATCTGGTACACACAGCCTGTCCTGATACCTAAGTATGCCATCACCTCCCAAAGCGAAAGACTCATTCATCTTCATCAGCACTGAGTCCTTCAGCTCCATCAACACAGGATCTAGATGCTGACCCTGCTTGACTTCAACTACCAAGGATGATTCAGAACTAGGATGAACGGAAACATCCCCACTAGTAGAGTCAACCAATCGCACACCCAGTCTGGCCAGTCTGTGTACATCTTTCACCAGCTCCTTCTTCTCATCCTCAACGTGGGCTGTACTTCCCATGCTCATCCTGCTCAAAGCATCAGCTACAACATTAGCCTTACCTGGATGGTAGTGCACATTCATGTCATAATCCTTCAACAGCTCCAACCATCTCCGCTGACGTAGATTCAACTCCCTCTGTGTGAACACATACTGGAGACTCTTGTGGTCTGTGAATACATCCACATGCACTCCATACAAGTAGTGCCTCCACAACTTCAGTGCAAACACCACAGCTGCCAACTCCAGGTCATGAGTGGGATAATTCTTCTCATGAACCTTGAGCTGTCTGGACGCATAGGCTATCACCTTACCAACCTGCATAAGAACACAACCCAAACCAACCCTAGATGCATCACAGTAAACAGTGTAATTCTCACCACACTTAGGCAAAGTAAGCACCGGGGCTGAAGTGAGTCTGTCCTTGAGCTCCTGGAAACTCCTCTCACAAGTCTCCGTCCACTCAAACTTGGCTTTCTTCTTAGTCAAAGCTGTCAATGGGGCAGCAATGGAAAAAAGCCCTCCACAAACCTGCGGTAGTAACCAGCCAATCCCAAAAGCTACGGATGTCAGTGGGAGTAAGAGGCTTTGGCCAGTTCTTCACAGCCTCAGTCTTCCTGGGATCCACCTCCACGCCCTGATCGGACACAACATGACCCAGAAGGTCACTGATCTCAGCCAGAATTCACATTTGCTGAATTTGGCATACAACTGATGTTGTCTAAGTACCTGCAAGGTTAGTCTCAAATGTTGTTCATGCTCTTCCTTGGTCTTAGAGTAGATGAGAATGTCATCAATGAATACTATGACGAAAGATTCAAGGTATTCACGGAAGACCCTGTTCATAAGATCCATAAATGCAGCAGGTGCATTCGTGAGACCAAATGACATGACTAGAAACTCATAGTGACCATAGCGGGTAAGAAAGGCTGTCTTTGGGATATCTCCATCCCTAACCCTAAGCTGATGGTACCCTGAACGAAGATCAATCTTAGAGAAGAAACTAGACCCTTGGAGCTGATCGAACAAATCATCTATTCGGGAAGTGGATACTTATTATTTATAGTGACTTTGTTAAGCTGCCGATAATCGATACACATACTAAGGGTTCGATCTTTCTTTTTCACAAACAACACTGGAGCGCCCCAAGGGGATATGCTCGGCTGAATGAAACTCTTGTGCTTCAACTCTTTGAGTTCAGCTGGAGCCATTCTGTAAGGAGGAATTGAAATTGGTTTAGTATCGGGTTTTAAGTTGATACCAAAATCAATCTCTCAAGGGGGAGGGACTCCAGGCAAATCATCAGGAAATACATCTAGGAACTCACTCACTACAGGCACTGAGTCTATGGAAGGAATGCCATGATCTAGATCATTAACACTCACAAGATGACACAATAACCCTTTGGACATCATTTTATGGGCCTTAAGGTTCGAAATCAAGAGGTTAGGACGACTCGAGTTGTACCCCTCCCAGACTAGCTCTTCTTCATTAGGGAAACAAAATCTCACCACTCTAGTATGACAATCCAAGCAAGCATAACAACTGTGAAGCCAGTCCATGCCAAGAATAACATCAAAATCATGCATGGGTAACTCAACCAAGTCTGCACACATAGTCTTACCACTTATCACTATTGGGCAATCCTTGTATACTCTATTAGTTCTTACATTTTCTCCTAAAGGTGTACTAACCACTATAGGATCATGCAGAACTTCAGGCAATATCTCAAAAGTGAGAGCTAGCAAAGGAGTTACAAAGGAAAGCGTAGACCCTGGATCAAGTAAAGCATAAACAGAAGTTGAGAATACTTGTAGCATACATGTGACCACATCAGCGGCCTTCTCCTTCTCCTCCCTGCCCTTCAGGGCATAAAACCTGTTCCTCTTAGGAGGCTCGGCTGCTGCTGCACCATGTGGATTAGGCCTAGGCTTTGCATTACCTCTACCCTGACCTATGTTCTGTGGTCAGTCTCTAACCATGTGTCCACTCTTACCGCAACCGAAGCAGGTATTAGTTCCCTGTCTGCACTCTCCACTGTGAGCTCGGCCACACTTAGCACAATTCTTTTTGGGACGCTGCATCTCACCTCCATTGACCTTCTTGGGCTCAGCTCTGCCTCCTCTAGGTGTTGTACTCCTTTGAAAATTTGAGTTCCCAGAACTCTGTTACCCCTTCTTGAACCTGGGATGATCACGGGCGCCAAAATTGTTTCTGTGGCCTCTATGGATGGGACCTGCCTGATCTTGAGGCTTAGGCCTCCTAGAATCATGAACACCCCTCTTTTTACGGCTGTCCTCTACCTGCTGGACATGCACCATCAGCCTGGAGAGGTCCATATTATCATGGAGCATCGCAGACCGACGCTTCTCCTCCAAATCTCCATTGATTCCTGTGAGGAACCTGCTCATCTCGTCCCTGATGTTAGACACAAGGGAAGAAGCATACCTATAATTAAACAAACTTCAGTATTAACCTGCCACATCTTGCACCAAGTCTTTGGCACATCCTTGAGTTGATAGGAAGCCAGCTCATTCTTCTTAGTATTTGTGGCCCCAATAGCCACCAGAATCTTATGCACCTCATCCACAAACTCCTGGGGCTCCTCTCAAGTCTTAGACCCTGTGAAAATAGGAGGATTCATCCTCGTGAAGTCTCTGAATCTGTCAGCCATGCTACGAATCGGTGGGTTCTCCCTATGAACATCCTGCCGGTTGACCTGGGTAGTCATAGCCTGAGCCTTCATAGTGATGGCCTGTGCCATCTGGGCCAGGGATGCCCGTACCTCCGCATCAGTCAACCCAGCTGGGTTAACCGGCACAGCCACTCCTTCAGCTGGAGCCTGGGGTGGAACCTGATTGTCCCCAGCAGCTACACCTCCTCTCCTTTGACCAATAGTCCTCCTAGTGTTCATTCTCTGAAAACAACAAAGATTGATGTTAGACACGCTCATAACACCAAGAAATTAGACTTTAGGAAAAGCACGATAAGATGAGAAAAAGGGAAATTTTCCTACGCATCATGCAGTCTCTAATCCACGATAGTGGTGTACTTCACTACCATGACTTAGAAACTGCTCAATGTGGTTGAAGTGAACTCATTATTATCGGAATTTAACGTAGTTCTCTGATACAAACTTTGTCCCGACCGGAATCTAGACCCCAGACGAGACCGGCGTCGTTGATCTCTCGGAGGTCGCAGACAAGCCTACTTACATCATTCTTACTTCATCTAAGTTAATTTTAGTGGAAAATTTGAAACTTTTTGTTTCTTAACATACTTGTTAAACATTCTTATCATTTCGTAATTGTTCACCATCAACCATCTAACATTAAGAGATAAGCAACTGAAAGAAATAGTTCAATAAGTATTAAGTGTATAATTGCCAAAATGGCACCAATACAAAATCTGAATAAAAACACGAAAGAAATGCTAGTGGAACATGCTCCACTAGCTCAACTCTAAAACTAAGCTAGAATATAAAACTGTAGCATCCTCGAAAGCATGAGGACCTACCAAAAACATGCTAGTGTACATGGGAATATAACCCCGCCAGATCCCTATATTGGCAGTATAGGTTTGAAGACTAGGAGATATAAGGAGACCCATACCCAGCAAGCCGGACAATCTCATCTCATGAGAGTTACGTGAACATCCGCCCTTCCCGAAAGAAGGCATCACCGCTCATAACTAGTCTATCGGTGCTCAGTATAAAGTTCCATTTCATTCAACTCATACGTCATGGAAGCTGGCTTCTAGTATGAGGCCATCATAGCTCATTAGATGATTTCTCATCTCATCATTAGTATTAAGTGTGTTAGTCTCAATACTTTCATTAGAGTGTTCATAGATACTGGTCTCTTCATTATCTTACACTCTCATAGGTGAGTACGTTTTGGTAACATTTACTTAGGCTCATTTGAGATTGCTCTCATCATTTGCATTAGCCTCGTATCATATTGTCACCACATTCATTGTCATTAGCACATATGCTCTTCATAATTACTCACCCCATTTTACGTGAATGTTCATTTCATCATATGCCAATATACTTGGCCATTGGTGTGTTTCATACCCTTACTTAGCCCTTCTAGGGTTTCATCATTTCATTGTTCATTTCATCATCCAGTACATACATCTTAGGTTCACTTACTTTTAACCGTATGCTAGACTTATGAGTCTATACACACAAGCCATGAGGCTTCATTCATAATTCGTTAAGTGATTCATACATTCCTAAGATTATGTAGTACAAGACTTATGTACCTTGTATATATGCCAAGATATTGATTTCGATCTAAGTAGGTGGCATTATTCTTGGATATTTTGTTCACGTATGACTTATGTATCAATACGAAAGTTTGGGCAAGGAAACCCAATTTCGAATCACTTGGATATCGTTTACATTTTTCATTGATTTTATTTTTAATATTCATAACATTTTAAATGTAGATTAAATCCCAATATTAATATTGTATCATTAATTTTCTACTTAGTTTTTCTCTTAAGTTGGCCGAAGGGTTGTGGGTTCGAACCCCCACAACCTCTTTTATTTTTGTTATTTAATTCGCTGGGCTAGGGAGGTTGTGGGTTCGAACCCCCACAACCTCCTTATTTAAATTTTAATTTTGCTGAGGATGTGAGGTGGTGGGTTCGAACCCCCACAACCTCCTAAATTTATTTTTTTAATTAAGTTAGGCGAGTGGCAGTGAGGTTGTGGGATCGAACCCCCACAGCCTCACTTTATTTCTTTAGCTAATTTTGCCTTCTTCTTTTTCAGCCTTGAAGTCGTGGGTTCGATTCCCACGGCTCACGTTTTCTTTTCTTTATTTTTCTCTTCCTTCACACGCTACCTGGAGGTCGTGGGTTCGAATCCCACGCCTCCCATTTATTTATTTGATTTATTTTTTCTCTTCTTTCTCCTCCAGTGTCGTGAGTTCGAATCCCCCATCCCCTTTTTTTTTCTTTTCTAGAGAACTCACAGTAGCCAGGTTTGATTCCCCCCAGCCACATTTTCTTTTTCTTTTCTCGCGAACTCACCGTATCCAGGTTCGATTCCCCCAGCCCCATTTTCTTTTTCTTTTCTCGCGAAACCAGTAGCTAAAGGGTTCGATTCCCCTTAGCCCCTTCACGTTTTAGCCTTCTTAACATGTGAGGTCTTGGGTTCAATTCCCATTAACCTCACTTGTTTTATTTTCACTTTAAAAACCCAGATTTTAACCTCCTTGTTGACCGAAACTAGAGTGCACAAATCTGGAAATTCATTCATAGTTTTGACCTTCCTTTAATCAACTTTTCATGTTAGTTTCTTAGGGCATTTCACGAAGCACTTAGTATGTAATTTAGGTGTAGTTTAGCGGTTACATTTAGTCAAGCGTTTTCACTCAAATTTGTAACTTCACACA
This sequence comes from Solanum lycopersicoides, assembly GCA_022817965.1. Taxonomy (NCBI): domain Eukaryota; kingdom Viridiplantae; phylum Streptophyta; class Magnoliopsida; order Solanales; family Solanaceae; genus Solanum; species Solanum lycopersicoides. The sequence continues at coordinate 26,971,652 of CM040627.1, read as the reverse complement.
CCATATGAACATCACATTATGCATAACTTTAACACATGAAATACAAGAAGAAAAACATGTCTTACACGTCTCCAAACAGTGGCTAAAACTCACTACCAACGTACACACATACACATTTTCTTCGATTACACATTGGTTATCATTTTCGTGATTTCACGCACATAAACATATTTACATTCAACATAAAAACATCACACATACCTAAATCTACCAGCAAACAAGCCCAACCTATGAATCATTGGGAGCTAGTGACAAGGACATGCAAAGGGGAACAACCTTAGTTTCGGAGTGAATATCTTGAATCGTAAGGGGACTCTTGGGAAAGGGACCAAGAGAGAAGAAACCCATACCTTAATTTTCTTGTTCGAACGTGAATTTGCTGCCCAAAACCTTCTCCAAAATCAGTCCAAACCTCCTCAACGTACACACCACTCGACGAACAACCTCTCTTTGCCTTGACGTGTGATTAACGTTGTTTTTCTTTAAAATTCGTGTGCGTTCTTCAAGTGTGAAGAACCTTGGTTAAACTTTCTGTTCTTCACGTTATTTTTTTGGCAGAGATATCTTGGAGAGAGTTTGTTGAACGTGTCAGGGTGATAGACGTGTTTAGGAGAGTGTTAGCTTTGGTTTAGGAGTCTTAATTCAAGACTTAGTCAAAATAGGGTTAAATTAAATTAATAACATCTGATTTATTTCAACTAATACGTGAAAGGACCCTTTTGCCCTTAAAAATCAGATTTTAATTGATGATTAAATCATCAATTCATCGCTTCTAGTGGGGCTCGAACCCGAGTGACACCCTACTTTTCAAAATGGGTCACTTCGGGTCGCCCCAACCCGAATTGGTCTTTTTAATTAAATTAATTAATTAATTCCTCAGGGTAATTACAATATTACCCTTGGCCTGGAAAAGACCATTTTACCCCTGGACCCTCAAAACTTAAATTTCTTCTTTTAAGTCCAGTAAAGACTCTTTCGATTAAATCTTTATTTTCGAGAACCTCACATGGTTGGTTTCAACCTTTCCAAGCTCAATTAACTCCCCAATTTAGTTGGCTTGGTCGTAGTAAGGGTTCTGAGGTCTAGTTCTACGCGTATCAATCCGTGTGAACCTTGGTCTAATCGCAAGCATTCTTGACACCTTAAGTATTTATCTTATTCATTTTTAGGGTTGTTACAAGTATTGGCCAATTCTAATAATATTTTGGACATAGTATTGCTAGCCAATTTATTGGCATAAATCAAACTTTGATAGTATCACTAGCCAAGTCAAATGCTTCATGAATATATTATAGTTATCTCATCATGTTAGCAAGACAACTTTTAACCTTTGATTAGCCTATAAGAACAATTCAATGAACAACTTATAACAATTTCATCTTCTCGAACACAAGTAGGCATTACAATATTTATTATCTCATGTAAATAATACCCTAATCATACGTATCTAACCATTAGGTCTCATCCGACATTATAAATCACAGAAACATACACGTAATGATCAGTTAGCACCACATACCAACAACATGCTCGAGATTTGCATTATACATACTACTAGAATCGGAAATAGGGAGAACTAGGGAGATGAACATGCGATTCATTGGGAAAAACCCTAGTTTCAGATTTCTTGATTTCAAACCATTTGAAAAGCCTCCTGGGAAAAGGAATCCAAGAGAGAATACCCATACCTTACTGTAGAATTGAATCTACGAAGATAACCTTGCACTTTGCATGAAAACCTTGAAGAATTGCCTTGAAATCGCCTAAGGTTTTTCTTATATTGTTCACTTTTTTTCAGTCATAGGTTTTCTAATGGTTAAACGTGAGTCTAAGTCTTAGAAACTGAATATTGACTAATTCAACTTAGGCTAAATAACTTAATTAAATAATTCAATTAGTTAATTACCAAAACGCCCCTCCTAAATTGACTAAAATAGGAGAACATTTGACTTAGCCAAATTCTGAAAATTTGCTTAAGTGTCTCGGGTTTGACCATTTAAATTAATTAATTAAGTAGCTAATTTAATTAATTAAGTGACCTAGGGTAATTACTAAAGTACCCCTAAGTTACTAGGACCATAACTAACCCCTTTGGACCATCCTAGGTTAGGTACTAGGATGTTTCTTTAGTTAGTTACTCGGCTAGTGTCGCCCGGTTAGGTCTTAGGTTTTCGGGTGCACTAGTTAGTTCATTTTAGTTAGTCCTAGGTTTGTTAGCTAGTTAGGTAAGTTAGTTAGTGCCTATGACTGGTTAGGAAGCTTGGTCCCACGTGGCTTGACCTGACGTGCGCCTGCCCTTTAACATCCTTAACCGAATCGGTTGGGCTTGTCGATTGGTCCCTTGGCCAGTGGCACATGTGCTTGCACATGTGTTGCCGTGCACTTTCCAAACGTGAACTGTGTAGTTGCACATGGAAAGTTCACTTCTTGTCCAAGGATCCTCACTATGTCATTGGGCACTGCTTAATCTACATTATCATTGTAAATGATCATGTGCTATGGTACCTAGGCTTGACACTTGGATGCCTAGTACCTAAATGCGTATGTGAAGAATATAGTTATTTTATCTTAGGGTCTTCATTGCAGGTACAATTCCTAACCAAGCTTGGTTTAAGTTACTTGTTAATACATAGAAATTCGCTAACACCCTTTAGCCAATTTTCTCTAACATGCCCAATATTACTCAATATTGGACATTGGGATGCCTCTGTACCCCAATACATATTCTTAAAACCTAATAGGCTCTTCACTAGACAAGTACATTTTCTGGAATGTTACAAGGGTCTTTTGGGTATTTCATGAGGGGGCTATATATTCATTTGAGATCAGTTTACCACATATTTTACCCACTTAAATCAAATCCCCAAATCAAAAACCCAAAAGCTCTCACCTCTCTCTAGTTTTTCTCTCTATTCATCCTCCATTGAAGGAAGAAGAAAGTTTGAAGAAGAAGACCATTTTCTCTAGTATTTCACTTGAATTTCGAGTATTAATATTCATTAAGGTAGGGGTTCTTCACTCTTGAGTTTACTTTACCCAAGAGGTGCTCTCAAAGTTGATTTTAGAAAAACCCAATTCCAAGGGTTTTTATATTCGAAGGGGTTTTCTTTTAAACTTAAAATTTGTAATGGATTATGATTAATTGTGATTTTCTATGACTAATTAAGCGTATATTTTTGAGTAATTGATGTTAAATGATGCAATTTCATGTAGATCTTGTCCCTTTTCCCCAACTCCCCAAATCTTAGATCTTGCTTATGAATTGATGGGAATTCAAGAATGTATTGATTGTTAGACTTGTTTTATCTATTCCAATTCATTCATGGACTGCCTAGTGTAATGTATTGTTGGGATTGGATCTATTTCTTGAATAATTCATGATGAATCATATTCCCCTAACCCTAGGGTATGAATTAAAGTTCATTGGGATAGTGATGATGCAATTGATCTTGCTATTGTGTTAATTACTATTGTATGATGATGTTATACCCATTATTGGGTTGAATTGAATGTTTGATGGTAAAACCATGGATGATGGCTTGTGAAGGAGATTTGGTAAGTCTTGTGATATCAACCATTTACTTCAATTATGGTTACTTGTGATTAAGTGATGATGTTGTACTGAAATCTACCTTATATTAAGATTGATAGGGTTGGTATGATGTTGAATTGAAATGTCTTGACTATTGTTTGTTAGGTTTTGTCTAAGATGTAAATGTTATAAGGATGGTGATAACTTACCAATGTGCCTTATCATGATGTGAAATGTAAATGTGCTAACCTCAAATGTTTGAATTGTAATGAAAGAAAAGTACTTATACAATTCTTATTTAGCTGTGATGATGATTATATAAGGGATAGATCCTATGGCCTAAACTAAGCTATAATTGTTAATAAAGTCTTAAAGACATTTTAAAACGGGACTCTAGATTAGCACCGAGTGAACTAGAGTGATCAATGTCCCTTCCCATATAGGGAAGGTAGGATCACTAATGTACTCATAATGTTGGAAACTATAATTCATGTAGCATAAAGAGGGTCCCAACTATATCTCCTAGTTCTTGAACTATGTTGCCCTCATAGGAATACTAGCTAGTGGATCCACATAGTTTCTATGTTCATGTTTTGGTACTACCTTGGCAATTAGTCCGCCTTCTTTTGGTGTAGGGTTACATGACACCGGATTCCATATTAGATCATGTTGTTAAGGCAAGATATTCCAAAAAAGGTAAAATGAAGTAATGAATGAACTCTAACTAGGATGATCTAAAGTGTTTAGCTTAGTCTAGGTAGGGGTATGAGACTCTACCTACACATTGCACTTGTTAGCCTTAAAGGAATTCTTAGGAGGATAATCTTATACATGTATGTGCTCATAAATTTAAATGATATGTATATGATGATGTTACATGTTGATGGCACCTTTTGATGTTGAATTCTCTTGTGAATATATGTTGGTCTATATTGCTAAAGTATGATGTTATGTACTCTTAATTATATGGTATGTGAAGTTGGACATTCGTTATGGTTCTAGTTAGGTTTACTTGATTGAATAAGGTTATGTGACATTGTTTAGTCATTTCACAAGTGGACTTAATGAGGGTCATGAGTAATGGTCTCGCTTTGTTATAATGTGATGAACTCTTATCTATGCTTGTTGATGATATAACTTGATGATAGATTTGTCTTGATTATGTGCTCAATTGTGTTGTATATAGTCTTGACTTAAGAGTTATGTGTATTGGATTATATGGGTTTTCTTGAATGTGCATATGACTACTAGTGAGAAAGCCGAGTTAGCCACTTACCAACTCAAAGATGTGGCACAAACTTGGTAAGTCCAATGGAAAGACAATAGACCTTTAAGGGGTGGACCGGTGACATGGGAGATCTTAAAGAAGTATTTTCTTGATCAGTTCTTTCCTAGAGAGATGAGGGAAGACAAAGTGGAAGAATTCATCAACCTTCGTCAAGGAGGTATGAGTGTACTTGACTATTCCTTTAAAGTTACTAAATTGTCTAATTATGCTCCTTCTTTAATTTCCGACCCTAGAGATCTAATGAGCCGCTTTGTGATGGGAGTGTAGGATGACTTGAAAGAAGAATGTCGTTCGTCTATGCTACACGATAATATGAACATTTCTCGTCTCATTCTTCATGCTCAACAAGTAGAAGAGACATGGGTTATGTCACGACTGGAATCTAGACCCCAAACGAGACCGGCGTCGTTGACCTCTCAGAGGTCGCAGACAAGCCTACTTACGTCATTCTTACTTCATCTAGGTTAATTTTAGCGGAAAATTTGAAACTTTTTGTTTCTTAACATACTTATTAAACATTCTCATCATTACATAATTATTCACCATCAACCATCTAATATTAAGATCATCAAATGAAAGATATAGTATAATATAGTAATAAAGATGTACTTGCCAAAATGGCACCAATACAATGTCTGAATAAAACAGGAAAGAAACGCTAGTGGAACATGCTCCACTAGCTCAACTCTAAAACTAAGCTAGAATATAAATGGCAGCATCCTCGAAAGCATGAGGGCCTACCAAGTCCGGATGAATGCTCGACTTACGGATAGCTGCAACGTCAACCTGTAGGTCTAGCGTCCACATGTGCCTGCACCTAAAATTGTAGAGTCATATAGGGTTAGTACACACTTGTACTAAGTATGGGTATATGCAAGCACACACCAAGGACATGCATGAGAAAAGATAGCTCTTTCCTAACAACATGATTATGGAAATTCAAGTCAGTGGACTTGCCAAATTGATATTAGGAAAGTTAGTGAACCTTCCAAATTTGGATTAGGAAAGTCAGTGAGCTTTCCAAATTTAGATTAGGAAAGTCAATGAACTTTCCAAATTTGGATTAGGAAAGTCATGCCATGAGAGTAACATGCATCATCATAAATATCATATTGCACACAAGACATAACATCTTACACATAGCACATATCATATTACATATAGCACATAACATATTACATATAGCACATATTGCATATAGCACATAGCTTCTTTCATATCATTCATTCATATGTCATTAGACCTTGGAATAATGGACTTAACATTAAGATTTCCCAGAAATGAGGGCTCAACATATGGGACCTCAACTAGGGAGTCTTCATTAGCAAACACAGAGTCTGCTTCATTCATTCATACGTACTTTATTTCATTTCATTCATATGCCAGTGTGAACACCAGCTATACCTAGGGTGTATTTTAAGACTTTCATCGGGTTTGCTGTGCAATGATCAAGAATAACCTAGCGTCATTATATGAGTCTAGCTCACCTCTTGATTATCCTATCCTAACACCATTGATATCATTCATTTCATTTTGTGCTTCATTTGAGGCTGGCCTCATTCATTCATTGGGAACTTTAACTTTAACTGACATAGATCATGTGAGCATCATGAAATCTAGTGTCTCCCCCACACCGAAAAGAGGTGGAATCACCGGCCAAGGTGACCCAAAACATGCTAGCGTACATGGGAATTTAACCGCGCCAGATCCCTATATTGGCAGTATAGGTTGGAAGACCAGGAGATATAAGGAGACCCATACCCGGCAAGACGGACAGTCTCATCTCATGAGAGTTACATGAACCTCCGCCCTTCCCTAAAGAAGGCATCACCGCTCATAGCTAGTCTATCGGTGCTCAGTATAAAGTTCTATTACATTCAACTCATACGTCATGGAAGCTGGCTTCTAGTATGAGGACATCATAGCTCATTAGATGATTTCTCATCTCATCAGTAGTATTAAGTGTGTTAATCTCAATACTTTCATTAGAGTGTTCATAGAGACTGGTCTCTTCATTAACTTACACTCTCATAGGTGAGTACGTTTTGGTAACATTTACTTAGGCTCATTTGAGATTGTTCTCATCTTTTACATTAGCCTCATATCATGTTGTCACCACATTCATTAACATTAGCACATTTGCTCTTCATAATTACTCAACCCTTTTTACGTGAATGTTCATTTCATCATATGCCAATGCACTTGGCAATTTGTGTGTTTCACACCCTTACTTAACCCTTCTAGGGTTTCATCATTTCATTACATAATAATCATTTCATCGTATGCCAATGCACTTTGCCATTTAGTTTATTTTACACTCGTACTTAACCCCTTCTAGGGTTACATCATTTCATTACATACATCTTAGTTTCACTTCTTTTAAACGTATGCTAGACTTATGAGTCTATACACACAATCCATGTGGCTTCATTCATAGTTCGTTAAGTGACTCATACATTCCTAAGATTATGTAGTACAAGACTTATGTATCTTGTATATATGCCAAGATCTTGATTTCGATCTAAGTAGGTGGCATTATTCTTGAATATTTTGTTCACGTATGACTTATGTATCAATACGGAAGTTTGGGCAAGGAAACCCAAGTTCGAATCACTTGGATAACATTTACATTTTTCATTGATTTTATTTTTGATCTCCATGACATTGGGACTCTAAATTGAACCCCAACATTAACATTGTATCGTTAGTCTTCTACTTGGTTTTCCTCTTAATTTGGCCAAAAGGTTGTGGGTTCGAACCCCCACAACCCCTTTTTATTTTTCCTTAAAGTCTTCTTGTCCCATTTCGCCTAAACCAAGAGGTTGTGGGATCAAACCCCCACAGCCTCTTTTATTTATTCTTAATTTTCGCTGGAAATTGGGAGTTTGTGGGTTCGAACCCCCACACCCTCCTTATTTTTGCTTTTAATTTCGCTAGAGGCTGTGAGGTGGTGGGTTCGAACCCCCACAGTCTTCTATATTATTTTTCATTAAATTCACTAGGCTAGGAGCTTTGGCAGTGAGGTTGTGGGATCGATCCCCCACAGCCTCACTTTATTTTTCTTAATTATTTCGCCTCGTGGGTTCGATTCCCACACCTCACATTTTCTTTTCTTTAATTTCTCTTCTTTCATTCGCTGCCTGGAGGTCGTGGGTTCGATTCCCACGCCTCCCATTTATTTACTTAAATTATTTCCCTCTCCTTTCTCAACCAGTAGCCCGAGTTTGATTCCCCCCAGCCCCATTTTTCATCTCTTTTTCGCGAATTACAGTAGCCACACGGGTGAGGTCACAGGTTCGAATCCTGGTGGACTCACCCCTTTAAAATTCATTAAATTTCCAGATTTCTTCATTAAACTTTAGCCTAAACTAAAATTGTATTTTTTTTGGCTGGAACTTTATCATCTTATTAACTTATTTTCACCAATATTTTCACTTGAAAACTTAGTACAATTCATGGATCGTTTATTACTTTTTGGGGGGTATTTCATGGATTCGTTTAGCCAAAATGTTGACACTCAAATCAGCCCCATCTCCATTTTAATGAACGTCATGATTACATAGATTTATACACGTAAAATGACAATCAAAACGATATCAAACTTGAAGCCATAAATTGAGCCTCATTCACAGTGAGTTCACTGTAACATTTTGCACATACACACACACTTGCACATACATTCGAATGCATGGTTGTCTTTCCTACAATTTCAAGTATACAATCAAAATCATGTTCATCACGAAATCATAACATACCTAAATATACCAGCAATCATACCCAACCTACGATTCATTGGGAGCTAGTGACAGGGGCATGCAAAAGGGGAAACAATCCTAGTTTTCGAATGAACAATATGAACCTTAAGGGGTCTCTTGGGAAAGGGACCAAGAGAGAAGAAACCCATACCTTAATTGATGTTCAAACATTGAACTTTCTGCCTAAAACCCTCTCCAAAATCACGTCCAAGCCTCCTCAACGTCAACACCACTCGACGGACAACTTCCCTTTGCCTAACGTTTTTGGTTAGCTTGTTTTCTTAAAATTTTCGTGTGTGTTCTTCAAGTGTGAAGAACTTTGATATATTTTCTGTTCTTGTAGTTGTTTAGGCAGAGATAAAACGTGAAAGAGATGGTGAAACGTGAGAGAGTGAAACGTGTGAAGTTTTTTAGGATTAGATGATGACTTAGTCAATTTAGGACTCTCTTTAATACTTAAAATCTGATTTAATTAATTATACATTAAAGGACCATTTTACCCTTACAAAAATCAGATTTTAAATAATAAGTAAATCATCAATTTGTTGCTTCCAATGGGGCTCGAACTCGGGTGACACCATTTCGCGAATACGGGTCATTTCAGGTCAACCCAACCCAAACCGGTTCTTTATTTAATTAATTAATTAATTAATTTCTTAGGGTAATATGATATTACCCTTGGCCTGGAAAAGACCATTTTACCCCTGGACCCTCAAAACTTAAGATTTCCTCCTTTTAAGTCCAGTAAAGACTCCTTCGATTAAATCTTCGTTTTTGAGAGCCCCACATGGTTGGTTCCAACCTTTCCAAGCTCAACTAACTCCCCAAGTTAGTTGGCTTGGCCGTAGTAAGGGTTCTAAGGTCTGGTTCTACGCGTATCAATCCTTGTGAACCTTGGTCTAATCGCAAGCATTCTTGAAACCTTAAGCATTTATCTTATTCATTTTTAGGGTTGTTACAGGTTAAGAGAAAAAGTAGGGATGCCAAAGGGCAAGGTCTTTTGGTGGTGGTGCTTCAAGGGGTAGGCTTGACATTTAAGACAAGCCTAAGTTCAAGAAGAGGTTCTCTAATAAAGTTCCTTCCAAGTTCCCTAAGGCATGTGATGATAGGGTGTCTAACCCTAAGACACAAAAGGGAAGGAGCACTAGTTCACCAACCAAGAAGCCAACATGTGGAAGGTGTGGCAAGAAGCACTGTGGTGATTGCCTTAATGGAACAAATAGTTGCGTTAGTTGTGGTAAAAGTGGGCATAAAGTTCGAGATTGCCAAAATGTGAAGAGGCAAGAAAATGAGAGTGGACAAGCAAGTGGTTCGGATGTTGATGCTCCGAAGAAGAATCACTTTTATGCTCTCTGCTCTAGGGGTGAGCAAGAGACTTCTCCCAATATAGTGACCGGTATGTTGAAAGTCTTTTCTATAGATGCATATGATTTACTTGATCCTGGTTCTAATTTGTAATTTGTTAATCCTCTAGTAGCTAAAAAGTTTGACATTTGGCCCGATATGTTGAATGAACCTTTTATGGTGACTATCCTGGTGGGTGAGTCGGTTGTTGCTAGGAGCATATATAAATATTCCTATAATGTTGCCCAATAGAGTTACTCATATGGAGTTAGTAGAACTCGATATGGTTGATTTTGATGTTATTTTGGGTACGGATTGGTTGCATACTTGTTTCACTTCCATTGATTGTAGAACGAGGGTGGTGAAGTTCAATTTTCCAAATGAACTCGTCTTAGAGTGGAAGAGGGGAAATTCTATTCCTAGAGGTCGTATCATTTCTTTTTTGAAATCTTGTAAGATGATCTCTAAAGGGTGTTTATACCATATTGTGAGACTCAAAGGGTTAGACTCCAAGGTTCGTTCTATTGAGTTGGTCCACGTAGTGAGGGAATTTCCGAAGGTCTTTTCTAATGATCTTCCTGGTATTCCTCCCGAACGAGAAATTGATTTTGGTATCGACTTGCTACCAGATACAGATCCCATTTCAATTCCTCCTTATCAAATAGCTTCGGACGAATTGAAAGAGTTGAAGGCTCAACTCAAAGATCTACTAGATAAGGGTTTCATCTGGCCTAGTATTTCTCCATGGGGAGCTCTTGTTTGTTTGTGAAGAAGAAGGATGTGTCCCTTAGAATGTGTATCGATTACTGTCAACTAAATAAAGTCACAATCAAGAAAAAGTATCATCTCCCTCAGATTGATGATTTATTTTATCAACTCCAAGGTGCGAGTTACTTTTCTAAGATTGACTTGAGATCGGGATATCACCAACTTAGGGTGAGAGGTGAAGATATTCTCAAGATGGCATTTCAAACGAGATATGGTCACTATGAGTTCTTAGTAATGTCCTTCGGTCTCATTAATGCTCCGACGGTGTTTATGGACCTAATGAATAGGGTGTTTTGAAGTTACCTAGATTCATTTGTCACTGTCTTCATTGACAACATCTTGGTATATTTTAAGAATGAAGGTGAACACATGAACCATTTGAGGGTGGTGTTACAAGTACTTAAGGAACACAAATTGTTTGCAAAGTATAGAAAATGCGATATTTGGTTGATTTCGGTAGTGTTTCTTTGTCATATCATCTCTAGTGAGGGCGTAGAGGTTGATCGAAGGAAAACCGAAGCGGTGAAAAATTGTCCTAGACCTTTGGATCCTACGGATATTAGGAGTTTCTTATGCCTAGCCGGTTATTATAGAAGGTTTGTCGATGGTTTCCCCCTTGACAAACTTGACCCAAAAGAATGTGAAATTTGAGTAGTCGGAGGCATGTGAAAAGAGCTTCCAAATGTTAAAGGATAGGCTTACCTCTGCTCTGGTATTGACCCTACCGGAGGGTACTAAGGTTTTTGTGGTATATTGTGATGCATCCCGAGTCGGGTTGGGGTGTGTCTTTATGCAACATGGTAAAGTTATAGCATATGCTTCTGGGAAACTCAAAGTTCATGAGAAGAATTATCCGAATCATGACCTTGATTTAGTGTCCGTGTTATTTGCCTTGACTATATGGAGGCATTATCTCTATGGGGTTCATGTTGATGTGTATACGGACCATAAAAGTCTTCAATATGTATTCACTCAAAAGGAGTTGAACCTCCGGCAAAGGAGATGGTTAGAGTTGTTGAAAGACTATGACATGAGTGTGCTCTATCACCCCGGCAAGGCTAATGTGGTAGCGGATGCTCTAAGTTGTTTGTCCATGGGAAGTGTGTCCCATGTGGAAAAATCCAAGAGAAACCTTGTGAAAGATGTTCATAGGTTGGCTCTTTTACGAGTTCGAATTGAATATTCTCCAAATGGTGGTATGGTGGTACATCATAACTCCGAGTCATCTTTGGTGGTTGAGTGAAGTCTAAGCAACACCTTGATCCATTATTGATGGAGTTGAAAGAATCGGTTATTAGAAAGATGAATGAGTCGTTCTCCCAAGGTTGGGATGGTGTTCTTATGTATCAAGGGAGATTTATGATTTGAGGAGTAGGATCCTTGAGGAAGCTCATGGAGCCCGTTACTCTATTCACCCGGGTTCTACTAAGATGTACCATGTTCTTAGAGAGGTGTTTTGGTGGGATGGCCTAAAAAGGGACATTGCGGAGTTTGTTGCAAAGTGTCCCAACTGCCAACAAGTGAAAGCCGAATACCAAAAGCCGTGTGGTTTACGAAAAGAAATCCAAATTCTTACTTGGAAGTGGGAAGATGTTAACATGGATTTCATAGTTGGGTTGCCTCGGACTTGAAAGAAATATGACTCTATATGGGTGGTAGTGGATAGATTGACCAAATCCGCTCACTTTATTCCCGTTAAGTCTACTTATTCGGCGGAAGATTATGCAAGGATATATATTGACAAGATAGTTAGTCTTAATGGGGTTACTTTGTCCATCATATCTGATAGAGGTGCTCAATTTACATCTAGGTTTTGGAGGTCGTTTGAAAGAGGTTTGGGTACTCAACTGAAGTTAAGCACCTCTTTTCATCCTCAAACAGATGGTCAAGCGAAGCAGACTTTTCAAACTCTTGAAGATATTCTTAGGGATTGTATCATTGACTTTATGGGAAATTGGGATGAGCACTTGCCTTTGGTGGAGTTTTCATATAACAATAGTTTTCATTCATCCATATCTATGGCTCCTTTTGAAGCATTGTATGGAAGAAGGTGTTGATCTCCTATTGGATGGTTTGAGGTTTGCGAGTCTTCTCTTCTTGGTCCCGACTTGATCTATAAGACCTTGGAGAAAGTACATATCATAAGGAACCTTTTGCAAACAACCTATAGTCGGCAAAAGTCTTATGCCGATCATATGAGAAGAGACCTTGAATTCGAAGAGAGTGATAAGGTGTATTTGAAAATTTTGCCTATGAAAGGGGTGGTTAGATTTGGAAAGATTGGGAAGTTAAGTCCTCGTTATGTAGGTCCCTATGAAAATTTTCAAAGGGTTGGCAAGGTTGTTTTGAGTTGAAACTCCCTAGTGAGCTATCTTCGGTTCATCCGGTTTTCCACATATCCATGCTTAAGAAGAGCATTGGTAATCCCGAGTCCATAATTCCTTTTGAAGGTCTTGGTTTAAAGGAGAACCTCTCCTATGAGGAGGTTCTGGTTGAAATCCTTGATCGTTAAGTGAAGGGGTTGAGGAACAAAGAGGTGGCCTCCGTAGAAGTGTTATCGATAAACCACCTAGTTGAGGGAGAAACATGGGAGGCCAAGGACGACATGAAGTCCCGTTATCCTCATCTCTTTACTAGTGAAGGTTAGTTGTTCTTGCTAATAACTAAAATAATGACTAAATTTAAAGTTGCTTTGATTTTTGGTGAAGTTTTGCAAAAATGCTTATGTTACACTTAAGTATGCCTTTAGGCTTGAAAATTTTAAATTCTTCTTGTTTGGAGTTATGATGTGCATTTTGATATGGTGAGTCTTTATAAAAGGATGTTAAGCAGGTTGGTAAGTTTATATGGTATGTTGAGCTCATGTTGTTGTGAGAAGGAAATTCCTCATATTTTGATGTTGAGCTTTATGTGTAGTAATTGGAGTCTTGCTATGCTTAAATGTCATGATTTATATTTTAATTCAAGTTATTATGTATTGTTGTTGGTTGGGCTACTAGTCTTGAGTCATTCTTTCCTTCCAAAAGATTTTAGTGTCATTCGGGGACGAATGTTCCTAAGGGGGGGGGGGATAATGTAACACTCCAAAATTCTAAGACCTAATCTAGAGCATAACATAAGTGTATAAGGGTGATTACACTGTTTTAAGAACATATATATTGTATATAACTCATTTAGGAAGTTTAAGAATCAAAACGACAAGAAACGTTCAACACGTCCGGAAGCTAGTCTAATTGAACTTGTGAAACGTCCTTAGGTTTCGGAAAGGTTTAGGAGTGGTGTATGAAGATTGAAACTTGTAAAATTACTTTAAATAGTTTAAACCATGTATATAGAGTAAAAACGTCCAGGTTCGACCCCCCAAGGTTTTCCCTAGTGGTCCACAAAGGGACACCGAACTTGGCCAAGCAAGCTGCCTAAGGCAGCAAGAAATTACACATAGGGGGAGTGAGTCCGCGTTGCGTACTTGGGAAGATTTTGGAAAAAACTCAAGTCTGCATCGCGGGAAGGTAGTGGACTCCACTGTCTCAAAATTAATTTAGAAAATCATGCGGGAACAGCTCCGCGTCGCAAACTTGCTCCTCGACGAAAAGCTGAAATTTGGAATTCAAGTTTGACTTCATTAAAGGGTCAATTTAAGTGAAGGGTCTTTTGGGTATTTCATGGGGGGCCTATATATTGATTTTACATCAGTTTCACACACATTTTACCCACTCAAATCAAATCCCCAAATCAAAGTCCCAAAAGCTCTCACCTCTCTCTAGTTTCTCTCTCTATTCATCCTCCATTAAAGGAAGAAGAAAGCTTGAAGAAGAAGACCATTTTCTAGAGGATTTCACTTGAATTTTGAGGATTAATATTCATTAATGTATGTGTTCTTCACTCTTTGGTTTTATTTCCCGAAGAGGTCCTCTCAAAGTTGATTTCAAAAACACCCAATTCCAAGGGTTTTTATATTCTAATGCGTTTTCTTCTAAACTTCAAATTGGTGATGGATTATGATTATTGTGGTTGTCTATGACTAATTAAGCGTATATTGTTGAGTAATTGATGTTAATTGAATCAATTTCATGTAGATCATGTCCCTTTTCCCAATTCCCCAAATCTTAGATCTTGCTTATGAATTAACGGGAATTGAAGAATGTATTGACTGTTAGACTTGTTTTATCTATTCTAATTCATTCATGGACTGCCTAGTGTAATGTATTGTTGGGATTGGATCTATATCTTGAAGAATTCATGATGAACCCTATTCCCCTAACCCTAGGTAGTGAATTAAAGTTCATTGGGATAGTGATGATGCAATTGATCTTGCTATTGTGTTAATTAGTATTGTATGATGATGTTATACCCATTATTGGGTTGAATTGAATGGCTGATGGTAAAACCATGGATGATGGCTTATGAAGGAGATTCGGTAAGTCTTGTGATGTCAACCCTTAACTTCAGTTATGGTTACTTGTGATTAAGTGATGATGTTGTATTGAAGTCTACCTTATATTAAGGTTGATAGGGTTGGTATGATGTTGAATTGAAATGTCTTGACTATGATTTTTTAGGTGTTGGCTAAGATGTAAATGTTATAAGGATGGTGATAACGTACCAATATGACTTATCATGATGTGAAATGTAAATGTGCTAACCTCAAATGTATGAATTGTAATGAAAGGAAAATACTCATGCAATTCTGATTGAGCTATGATGATGTAAGGGATAGACCCTATGACCTAAACTAAGCTATGATTGTTAATAAAAGCTTAAAGACATTTCAAAACGGGACTCTAGCTTAGCACCGAGTGAACTAGAGTGAGGAGTGTCCCTTCCCACATAGGAAAGGTAGGATCACTAATGTACTCTTGATATTGGAAACTACAATTCATGTAGCAGAAAAAGGGTCCCAACTATATCTCCTAGTTATTGAACTATGTTACCCATATAGGAATACTAGCTAATGGATCCACGTAGTTGCTATGTTCATTTTTTGGTACTACCTTGGAAAGTAGTCCGCCTTCTTTCGGTGTAGGGTTCCATGACACCGGATTCCACATTAGCCCATGTGGTCTATGTCGGTTAAGGCAACATGTTCCCAAAAAGGTAAAATGAAGTAATGAATGAACTCTAACTAGGATGATCTAAAGGGTTTAGCTTAGTCTAGGTAGTGGTATGGGACTCTACCTACACATTGCACTAGTTAGACTTGAAAGGATTCTTAGGAGGATGTTCTTATGTATGTATATTCTCATAAATGTAAATGATATGTATATGATGATCTTACATGTTGATGGCACCTTATGATGTTGAATTCACTTGTGAATATATGTTGGTCTATATTTCTAAAGTATGATCTTATGTACTCTTAATGTTATGGTATGTGAAGTTGGACATTGGTTATGGTTCTAGTTAGGTTTACTTGATTGATTAGGGTTATGGGGCTTTGCTTAGTCATTGCACAAGTGGACTTAATGAGGGTCATGAGTAATGGTCTTGCTTTGTTATAATGTGATGAACTCTTATCTATACTTGTTGATGATATAACTTGATGATAGAGTTGTCTTAATTATGTGCTCAATTGTGTTGTATATAGTCTTGACTTAAGAGTTATGTCTATTGGCTTATATTGTTTTTTTTGAATGTGCATATGGCTTTCCAAATGTAAAATAGCATGCTTTAATGAAATGTCCTGTTTAGCACGATTTCACTTGTTTTATGTGCATATACTCATACTTAGTACAAGTGTGTACTAACCCATCTTTTATGTTTACTACAAATGTAGCATCCGGACATTGAGCTTATAGAAGGCCTTTGAAGACTACTTGGATATTTCCCAAGAGTTCGGTAGGTCCTCACTTTCCGAGGACAATGCCATTATCAAGCTATTTATGTTGTTCTAGTATAAGACTTTTTGTTCTTTCCTTTTCATTTCAAGACGACTCTTGTATATCCTATATAAGGCTCTTTGTTGTATTGAAGTGTGGGTTAATCCCAATTGTGGAATTCGTTTTAAATGGTTTAATATGAGACACATAATAGACTTCTTATGATATTATATTCTTATACTATTTATGTGAAATAAAAGTAGAAGACTATGTAATCTTCTAATACGAACGGATGTCTCTATCATGTAGTGAGATTCAAGGATCTTGAGTCTAGGGCTCTTCCATTAGAGTTGGTCCCCGTAGTGAAGGATTTTCTGTAATTCTTTCCCAATGACTTACCCGGGATTCCTCCTGAATGGAAATAAATTTTGATATTGACTTATTAACGGATACAAAACCCATCTCAATCCCTCCTTACCGAATTGCCCTACCCATTGTTTAAGGAATTAAAGTCTCAACTCAAGGATTTGCTAGATAAGTATTTTATTTAACCAAGCATCTCTCCATGGGGTGCTCCGTTGTTATTTGTGAAAAAGAAAGATGGGTCTCTTCGAATGTGTATTGACTACCAACAATGGAAAAAGGTCACTATAAAGAATAAGTATCCACTCCCTAGGATTGATGATTTGTTCGATCAACTCCAAGGAGCGAACTACTTTTCAAAAATTTACTCGAGGTCGGGTTATCACCAACTTAGGGTGAGGGGTGTCGATATTCCAAGGACAACATTCCACACTATATATGATCATTTTCAATTCTTAGTGATGTCTTTGGTCTTACTAATGCCCCGATATCTTTCATGGACCTTATGAAGTGAGTTTTTAGAAGCTATCTTGATTTGTTTGTGATTGTCTTTATTGATGACATCTTGATATAATCTAAGAGTGAGAATGATCATATGGACCATTTGAGGGTAGTTTTTCAAGTTCTCAAGGACAACCAACTCTTTCCCAAATTTAGCAAATATGAATTTTGGTTGAGGTCGATTGCTTTTCTTGGTCACATAGTCTCTAGTGAATGTGTAAAAGTCGATCCGAGAAAGACGTATGCGGTCAAAAGTTGGCCTAGACCTTTGAGTCCTACTGAAATTTGAAGCTTATTGGGCTTAGCCGGATACTATAGGAGGTTTGTTAAGGGATTTTCATTTATCGCATCTCCATTGATGACCTTGACCCAAAAGAAGTCCAAGTTTGAATGGTCGGAATCATGTGAAAAGAGCTTCCAATTATTGAAAGATAAACTCACCTCCGCTCTGGTATTGACCTTACCGGAGGATACCGAATGGTTTGTTGTGTATTGTGACGGTTCTCGAGTAGGTTTGGGTTGTGTCCTCATCTACATGGTAAGGTGATAGCATATGCCTCTAGACTACTCAAGGTACATGAGAAGAACTACCCAACTCATGATCTTGGACTAGGGGACGTACTGTTTGCTTTGAAAATTTGGAGACACTATCTCTATGGGGTACATGTCGATGTGTTCACCGATCACAAGAGTCTCCAATATGTGTTCAATCAAAAAGATCTGAATTTGCGCCAAAGAAGATGGTTAGAGCTTTTAAAAGACTATGATATGAGTGTCCAATACCACCCCAGGAAATCCAATATGGTTGCGGATGCCTTGTGTCGTATCAATTGGTAGTGTGTCACATGTTGAATAAGAGAAAAAGGAGTTAGCTCGTGATGTGCATAGGCTATCCCGGTTGGGTGTTCGATTAGAAGATTTTCCAAAAGGGTGTGTCATGATCCGTCATAATTCCAAGTCATCCATTGTTGTTGATTTGAAGTCTAAAAAACTTCTTGACCCTATCTTGATGGAATTAAAAGAGTCGATTCTCAACAAATATATATAAAATCTCTCTCAAGGAGAAGATGGGGTGCTTAGGCACCAAGGAAGGTTATGTGTACCGGATGTCGATGGTCTAAGGGAAACAATCTCAAAGGAGGACCATGGTTATTGATATTCCATCCATCTGGGGGCTATCAAAATGTATCGTGACTTGCGTGAGATTTATTGGTGGAACGGAATGAAAAAGAACATAGCGAACTTTGTGGCTAGATGCTCAAATTTCCAACAAGTCAAGGCCGAGCATCAAGGACCGGAAGGTCTAACTCAAGATATTGATATCCATACTTGGAAGTGGGAATATGTTAAAATAGACTTCGTGGTAGGTTGCCTCGCACTCATAGGCAACATGACTCCATATGAGTAGGTTGACAAAATCAGCCCACTTCCTTCCCATCAAAGTCTCTTATTCGGCGGAACAGTATGTTAGATTTTACCTTAAGGAGATCGTAAGGTTGCATTGGGCCCTTTCGTCAATCATTTAGGATAGAGGTGCCTAATTCACCTCTCACTTTTGGAGATCTTTCCAAATAGGGATCGATACTCAAGTGAAACTTAGTACCGCATTTTACCCCCAAACGGATGGTCAAGAGGAACACACCATCCAAACCCTAGAAGACATGTTGAGAGTGTGTGTCATTGACTTCAAGGGTAATTGGATGACCACCTACCTTTGATAGAATTCTCCTAAACAATATCTACCATTTGATTATTTCTATAGCACCATTTGAAGCAATTTATTGTAGGAGGTGTCGGTCTCCAGTTGGGTGGTTTGAGGTTGGTGAATTTGCATTTCTTGGTCTTGAGGTAGTCTACGAGGCAACGGAAAAAGATCGAATGATAAGAGATAGGTTAAGAACAATCTGGAGTCGGCAAAAGTCATATGCCGACAATAGAAGAAGGGACCTTGAGTTTGAAGTAGGTGATTGGGTCTACTTAAATATTTCACCCATGAAAGGGGTGATGAGATTCGGTGAGAAGGGAAAACTTAGCCCCTGGTACGTGGTCCCTATCAAGACCCTCAAAATGAACTAAGGTATCTAGAGCCTCACAGTTGCCTAAAAAGGTTAATGAATTGTTAATGAAGTGTTTTAGAGCTTGTATAGTTAATTTTAAGTGTTTTGGAGGTCAAACGTCCAAGACGTTCTATAGTTAGTCTTTAGACATGCTATTGTGTTTTAGTGTGCCTTTGTATATTTTACGTGTTGTTTGGAGTCCAAATTAATAGGGGAGGATCCTAAACTGTATATGAGTGTATTTACGTTCGAAACTTATGGGAACAACTCCCCAAGGACCAACCAACGGGTCCTTGAGAAGGATCCAAAGGCTGGCCAAAAACTACCTAGGCAGTGTGCAATCGACGACAATGCAATCTACAACTCATGCATGGATCGATGCCCCATCAATTGGGGTTATTGCTCCACACTTAGACGTGTGATCTCATCCTACAGGATGCGAGCCTCAGTACAAAATGACGGAGCAATAGAATGGCTCGTCGACCAAACGACGGCCTATTCCTTGCCCTCGTCGATTGGAACCTGCATGCTGTCAAGAAACGCTGCCAAGCTAGGGGTGAAGTGGGAAATTCACCCCACGTCCTAATTAATATATGGGTGGTTAGTTTAGGTATTTTTAGGTATTTTAAGTCACTTTATAAACCTTAACTCCAAATTAGAATTTCACTCTTCCAAATCAAACCTTCCCTCAAAAATATGAAACGCCAAAACCTCCATTGAAGACCAAGCTCAAGAACAACCCATGGAGATGTATTTCAAGTGCATTATTCTCAAATTTTCGTGTCTTATATTGTTTTAAGGTATGGTAACCATTCATACTTAGTTAATATTCCATCTGAGGAGTTCTTTCAAAGGTTTTTCAAACATGATTCTAAAATAAAAAAAGTTATCTTTCAATTTAGCAATGGGTTCATCGTCAAAGTGATTTGAAAAGCATTCTAGTGGTGAATATATGATAAATCAATGGCTGTAACATGATTTTCAATCCAATTCCATGAAGAACCCATGATCTCCTTAATCCTTCAAATTAGTCTTTGATATGGGTCTTGTGATCTTGATTATATGATGATTAGATTATGTTTAAATTGTAATGAATTGTTTAGTTCTATATTCATTTATGTCAAATTGATTATCAATTGTTGGGAATTGATCAATATGATAACCTATTTTACTCTATTTAGCATAATATGAATAATGAATTGTGTTGATTGGTATGGTCCACTTATGGTGGTGGTATTTAGATTCTTGCATATATTTATGTGTTGTGATCATGGCCTTGAAGGCATTAGATGCAAGATTAATTGATATAGTGATTTCATGTTTATATAGTTGATGGGTGTAACCCTTGATTCTAGTATCATATATTAAGTGAATTGATGTTATGTGAAGTCATATGTATAGTCTTCCACACTGGTTGCATGATTTAGGTGTATGGATGATGTTGTATATACGAGGATGATCATGTTATGGATTAGGTGTGGTCTATATGTTTTGATGAGATGAATATTCTTGTAGCATGACCCCTACCGATGACCCCTATATGAATGTGTGATCATAGTATGCTAGAACTCATCTATTCCAATGTTGAATATGCTCTTGTCTCCTATCATGTAATGTGAGTGTGTGTAGTCTATAGTCCTTAATACTCTAGATGTGTTTGACTTAAGACTTGAAGGATGTTGTACATGTGATGTGATGTTTAGAGGGTGGTTTCCTCAATACTGTGTTATAGCCATTATGTGATCATATTGACCAATGTACACACACTTCATGCATATCTATGAGTACGGTGGATTCATGATGACTAAGGAAATGATAGTTCTCCTATGCATCATTACCTATTTCTATGCATGTAAAGTATATGATTAATCATGTTATGAACATATGTGCCTAGAGGTGTTTATGTGAAGGCAGATATCACATATGTATTTACACACACATGATTGTATAAATAGTAGGTTCTATGATGAAAGGACATTCTCATCTTAGAAACCTTTGAACTATATGATGTATGAGGGATCAAGTCCCTAAAGCCTAATCTTATGAACTAATGATTAATTAATAAAGGCTTAAAGATATTTTAAAAAGGGAGTCTAAGATTAGAACCGAGGATAGGTACAATGAGGAAAACACCTTCCCGATAATGCAATAGGCCGAGTCATCCAAGTGATTACACTTGAGATGTAAGCCTTCCCGCTAATGTAATGGGACGGGTTTGTAGAAACAATCTCACTATCCCTTAACTACGTGCCCCCGTAGGATACAATTACTGGATCCATCTAGATAACTATTATGTATTGCTCTACCTTGGTAAGTAGAGCACCCTTTTTCGGTGTTGGGTCATATGACACCGAATTCCATGCAGCACACATGGTCTATGTCGGTTACGGCTAAGAATCCCTAAAGTTAAGAAATGAACTAATATAAGATTATGAATATTAGTCATGATTTCCTTGAAAGACTACTTAGTGTAGGTAGGACTATGGACCCTACTTACACATTACACTAGTGGTTCATGTATATAAATATGTATGTATGTCAAGGTTGACCTTACTTATGTTAAGACATGAATTATGCTTATGCATGTGAATTACACTTATTGCTTCTAATTGGGTGTGCTTGGTATATGTGGGGGTATGGGACTCAATGTGTACATTGCACAAGTAAACTTGTGAAGGGGTTATGAGGGTGGTTTACCTATGATATGAAATGGATGAGTTATGTCTAAGATGTAATGAATGAAAGAGTTCTTGTGTGACCATTAATGAATTATGTTGGTCTCATTTCTAAGGTCAATTTCACGTGTGGTATGTTGTTGAATGTGATGTGCCTAAGTCTAGGGTGACTTCTTATGATAACTTGGTATGAGTGGTAGTATGGGTTTGTCACGGCTGGGGAGCACCCTCTAGAAGTAACATGGTGTAGTTGACCTCTCAGAGGTCTTATAAAGGACCATAGTTATCATTCATCGCATTATGATAAGTAAATTTAGCGGAAAATTTAAAACTTTCTTAGCACATCATATGCTAGAACATCACTTCCATTATATAAGAAATATCATAATACATAGTTAAAGACACTAGTCTCTTTTTTCATCCTAGATCAACATCATTAGAGTATAATAGGGACACGACCCTTACAACATAAATCATAAGTACAATATTAAAAGACATTACAGTAAAGACAAAACTTAGGAAATCCTTGGACATAAGGATTCCTTTCCTTGAGCTTGGGAATCACATATCAAGCTCCTCATCATTTAAAGACATCTTTTAAACATCCATAACCTACACTTGTGTAAAAAGGAAGAGAAGGATGGAGTTGGTACAAGAATGCACTAAGTATGGTAACCATGCAAATACATGCATTTAAAAGGAACATTTTACTTGAAATCATGCATCATGCCTTTTTGTGAAAACTTCATAAAACTTTGATACAATAATATTTATACAATTCACATAATTCATATAGTCATATTCAATGGTCATCAATCATATAAAGTCATACATTGCATTTAAGGCATTTAAGGATCACATCACAGTAAGCATACTAACTTTACAGTGAGCACATTCAACTTACAGTGAGTTCATCCAACTTCATTTCCTAAACTTCCCAAGTAATCCCTCTAGTGATCCTTGGTACAATGCATCACCTAAAGGCCACAAGGTACTCATACATACCACTTACATAAGTCAATACATACCTTTATAGAACCATTTCATACAACAAGGCGCGTACTTCACATTGGACTTAACATAAGACTTTACTCACAATCCTAATCTAAGTCTCCTAGTGCAATGTAAATATGAATCCCCATAACCTCACACATACTTAGTAAGCCTATCATAAGACCACAAGCATCATAACATTCACTTTATACATTAACATGTCAAGCATAGACAACTTCATTCATGCCAAGCAAGACCTTCATAATATAGTCATTAAGACCAACTTTATGCACATAGGGATAAGACCACTTCATATAGAACCATTTGGACTCACACTATGCATATCATCATAACAAGTAGACAAAACTACAATGTCATGCATAAAGACATAAACATAGTCATATACATTGGAACACCTTCCTAGAAACCCCTTCAAGAGCTACTTGTGCAATGCATAGGTGAAGTCCCATACTATCACATCCGAGGATAACCCCTTAGAAGTAACATGGAGTACTTGACCTCTCGGAGGTCTTATACAAGCCCATAGTTATCATTCATCGCATTGCCATAGTAAACTAACAGAAAATTTAAAACTTTTCAGAGGACATCATATGCTAGAAACATCACTTCATATATATACATAAAATATAAGTCATAATACATATTTAGACCTTAAGTCTCTTTGGCATCCTAGACTCAACATCATAAGAGTACTTTAGGGACACGACCCATAAAACATAATACATAATTATAATACTAAAGAATATTATAGTAAACTAAAAATTAGGACATCCTTGAACTTAAGGATTCCTTTCCTTGAGCTTGGAAATCACATATCAAGCTCCTCAATCATATAGACATATTTTAAGCATCCATAACCTACACTTTGTGTAAAAAGTAGAGAAGAATGGTGTTAGTACAAGAATGCACTAAGTATGACAACCATGCAAAAACATCCATTTAAAAGGGACATTTTCTTGAAATCATACTTCATGCCTTTTTGAGTAAATCTTCATAAAAACCTTTATGAAATAGCATTTATATCATTCACATGCTTCATATAACCATATTCAAAGGTCAAACATCATATAAAATCACATATAGAATTTAAGACACATTTGAGGTTACTTTACAATGAGTTATTTTGCTTTACAGTGAACTTCCTTTCTTTTATGTTCTAATCTTTCCAAGTATCCCTCTATTGATACTTGGTGCAATGCATCACCTTAAGAATTCAAGGAAACCATACATACGACCTACACAAGCCAACACATACCATAATAGAACTATAACACATCATAGACACATACCATCATAGAAATATAACACTTCTCATAAATCATTATAAGACCTTGTTCATGACCCCATTCTTAGTCTACTAGTACAATGTACATGTGAAGCTCATAACCTCACACATACTTAGTAAACCATCATGGGACAACAAACCTTAAACTTCAATTCATACATCAACATAATAAGTGAAGAAAAATACATTCATGTCAAGAAAGCCCTTCATCATATGGTCATTCAGACCCACTTATTGTATATAAGGACAAGACCACATCATATAGACTCATACCATGCACATCTTCATAACAAGTAGGCCAATACTACAAAGTCATGCATAAGGAACATGTACATAGTCACATGCATTAGAACACCTTCCTAGGACTTACCTCAAGAGCCACTTGTGCAATGCATAGGTGAAGTCTCATACCCCCACCTACACTAAGCAACTACCCTTAGGTTATCCTAGTTAGGTTCCTTACTTTACCTCCATTGTCCATTTTACTAACCGACACTAAGACCATGGGTGCTACATGGAATTTGTTGTTGTAGAGACTTACACCAATGGAAGGTGTTCTTACCTAGCCAAGGTAGAACATTAACACATGCTAGCATGTTAGTTGATATCACATTGCTAGATCCTATGTGGCAAGCATAGTTTATGGAACTTGGAGGCCATCATCGAAACATCCCTCAATGCCCTTGGGCTATGAGGCTTTCCACCTTATGAGATCTATGGTAGCTTTCCTTCCCACATTGGGAAGGGACACACACTCATATAAAAGTTCACTTGGTGCTAAGCTAAGTTCCCTTTTATTAAAAGCCTTTATTATCTTTACTTCATAAAATGTAGGCTTAGGAGATTAACTCCTCATATGCTTAGATCGTAGGTCATAGATGAGAGTTCATCGACCTAAATCATGTGAGAAATCCTTTCACATGGACATAGCATATGTAAAGCACCATCTAGTTTAGGGTACACATGAATACACCTTTCAATGCCCCTCTCTTGACTAGATCTTCATACATGTGTGTGTATACTTATATGTGAGCAAACCTTTCACATAACACATAAATGCCTTACATGATTATACACCATTTCATTCATGCATATGTGTACAAGTGTATCTATATGTGCTATGCACACAATTAGACATTAGGTATAATCATACTTCATCATACCACACACTTCACATTTTACCATACAAGACATGTTCATGAACACACTTTAATGGACTCAAGCTTAGCATGCATAATAGTAGACATTAGTGAATATGAGGATTACCTTTCATTTAGACACCATGACCTATACTACTTGTAAGCATGCATGTAGAATGAGGGTGTGTGTGAGTTGGTCAACATGATAACATAATGGTTATCAACAACACATTGAGGAAGCCACCCTCTTAGTACCACAATACACATTCAAGCATAGACCACACAACACACAATGGCATAGGAGACAAGTCAACTTCATATTACACTTAAGACTCCTAACTTTGGCTATTCATGCATTCACATAGGGGTACATAGGCGATGGATTATTAACCATTTTAACTCATCAATGTAAGAACCTACACTTTACCCTAACATAGATATACACATGCTTATACAATAGCCATACAACCTAGATCACAAGTAGAATAGGAAACTAGGCATAAGCTTCACATAGTGTGATCATCCTTACCACACACTCATACATTCATAAGTTTGACTTCAAGGCCATAATCAACACATATATAGATTGAAAATAATTAAACACCGCCACCATAAGTAGACCATACCACACAATGTCATACAAGGCTTCATCAACTACAATAATATAGAAAAGTATAGGGAAAGAGTCATTATTACCAATTCATCAAACTTTGATCATCATTGATAAATACACATTTTTTATCATCATTAAATTATAGGGAAGTAGATAAATATACATTTAATCATGAAAGGAACCATGTACAAGTCGCTTTAAGATCATACTATAACATAATACAAGGCATCACATACATACTAGAAAGTATAGAGTCATAGATCACTTACTAATATTCTTTACTTTGATTTCCATGATTAACATTCATAATATACCAATAATACAAACCTAGGGCAGTATCTAAAGACATAATAATCAATACTAAATCATGCTTCATCTACCCTAAATTGATATCACATTATTTTCATAGCATTATCAACCTTTAGGCTAAAACATGTAGATTAATCCTTATCAAGGTTCCTTTGATTTTATCATCAAGGGTTTATACCCACAATTTATTCATAACATCAACCTAAGACAGTAGTTATAATCATCTTCACCTAATCGAATTCAACATTCAATCATTATAAAGGCAATGTTACAGTGAACACCTAGAGATCTAAGCTAGTTATATTCAAATCTTCATACATTGATCCACATGAATCCTTCATCATCAATTCATAATTAATATAAGTAAATAATAATAGACATAAGAAATTCTACGTAATAGAATCACAATTCAACCAATAACAAGCCATGATCACAATGGCCATGCAAGGACTAAATCGAGTTTGGGAAGGGACATGGGTTCATCATGCAATTTGATTGAAAATCACGTTAAAACCAATACATTATTACCAATTTATCATGATTTATCCATTAAAACATTTTTAGAAAGAACCCATGGCTAGATTAAAGAAGAAGAGATTTGATCATATTTTCTCTTTGAAAACTTTGAGATTAACTCTCCAAGTGAAAGGTTACTTAGAGATGAAGGATCACAATACCTTTATCTAGATGAAAACCTCTAAAACATGATGAAGAACCCATAGGAATCCAAGCTCCAAGTGTTCTTGAGCTTTACCATCAATGGAGGTTTCTAGGGAGAATTGGTTTTGGAGGGAAAGTCTATTTTATGTTAATTGGATTGGGAATGATTTGATCACTTTTTTGATAACTTATGTAAACCAAAAAATTATGAGCATGCAGTTGCAGGCAACCATCGACGGACAACATCGACTGGACGACAGGGCGTCCTGCTGCTCCGTCGTTGGTGACTGCAGCTCCCTCTTGGTGGATTCAGCTCCTGAGGATAGGTGTCAACCTACGCCCCAAATTGACGGGGAGTCGATGGACTGACGAGGCGTCAATAGAGCTTGTCGATTGACACTACCAAGGAAGTGTCTCGACAACTTTTGGGTCCTTCTAGTGGGCCCTTTTGCGGGGCCCTTGGGAAGTCGTACTTGAGAGTTTCCAACGTAAATATGAACATTAAATAGTAAAGACCTTCCACATCAGTTTCTCCCGAACTTACACGTAACACGTCCAAACATGCTAGGCCCCATCAAGACACACACATGCATTTCTTAAGGACTATCTTTCGAACGTCTTAGACGTTCTTGGATGTTTGACCTCCAAACTTAATGAAAATCCATATACTGCCTATAAAAATCATTATAACTCATTTAAAGCTTCATAAGCTCATAAAACAGTCAAAAAAACATCAAAGCATCTAAGGCCCCTTTGGCGACTAGTATTCGAACGTCTTGGTCGTCCCTTGACGTTTGACTTACAAATCACCTCAAACTTTACACACTGCCTCAATACCATATTATAAACCATTTTAGGACAGTAGACCCTTAGGACAAACATGTTAGTCTCTATACAACCTAACTCATTTTGGGGTTTTTACACATACCCCCAGCTACACTAAGCAACTACCCTTAGGTTATCCTAGTTAGGGTCCTAGTCATTTACTTCCATTATCCATTTTACTTTAGGAAAGTTATAGCCTTAACCGACACTATGTCCGTGGGTTTTAAACATGGAATTTGGTGTTGTATAGCCTTACACCAATGGAAGGTGCTCTACTTAGCCAAAGTAGAACATTAACAAATGCTAGCACACTAAGTGAAATCACTTGCTAGATCCTATGTGGCAAGCATAGTTTATGGAACTTGGAGGTACATGTGGAAACCCTATTTATGCCTATTGAGGCATTGTAGTTATCCACTTTTGGAAATATCACTCTATGCCATTTTGTTAAGAAGCTAACCACCACGTGAGGACTATGGTGACCTACCTTTCTACAATGGGAAGGGACACCTCTCATCTTCAAGTTCACTCGGTGCTAAGTTTCATTTATTGAAAGCATTTATTACATTACTTTATAAAACCTTAGGCTTTAGAATATTGACTTCTCATATGGTTAGCTCATAGGTTATAGATGACAGTTCATCAACCTATATCATGTAAGAAACCCTTTCACATGGACATAGCATATTCAAGCACCATCTAGCTAAGGCTAATCTTGAGAACACCTTTCAAGTGTCCCTCTATTGACTAGATCATCATTCATGTGTGTGTGTATGCATACATGTTAGCAAACCTTTCACATAACATATTAAAACTACACACATATTCATACTTCATTTCATTCATGCATAAGTGTACAAGTGTAACTATATGAGAAATCCTTTCATATAAACACATTTAGACACTAAGTATAATCATACTTCATCAGTCCATATACTTCACATTAGAGCATATAAGACATGATCATAACACACTCATGCATTCATATTCTTGTACATAGATCACACACATAGGAACTATCCTTTCAAGGCACACATGTGCAATGCATAGACAAGGTCCTATACCCTTGCCCATACTAGTACACCTATCAAGTCAAACTAGTGAATGATGCATCACATAATTCATAGAAGGATAACATATCATGAGGCTCATTTATTCAAGACTTACCATATCATTACAGTAAGATCTAGTCATTATGCACCTATATTAACTTTACTTCACATAGAATATTATAAGACCTTCATCATAGGCAGATAGAATAGAAAACAAGGCATATGCTTCACATAGGTTGATCATTACCACCACACATTCATAATACAATTGCCTTAAAGGGCATGTTCACATCACATATATATTGGCAATAAAGTAAACACCGCCACCATAAGTGGACCATACCACACAATGTCATACAAGGCTTCATCAACTAACAATTCTATAGAAAAGTAGAAGGGAAGAGCCATTCTTACCAATTCATCCACCTTTGGTCATCATTGATCGATACACCTTTTTCATCAACAATTCATGTATAGGGAAGTAGCTAAATGTACTTTAACATAAATGAAATCATGCATGAGACACTACAATATCATGCTACTAACAAGTACACTACATCACCAATACACTAGAAAGTAGAGAGACATAGATCACTTACTAGTATTCCTTGCTTTGATCACCATAATCAACATTCATAATTCACCAATAATAGCAATCTAGGTCAGTATCTAAATACATAATAACCTAGTGTAAATCATGCTTCATTTACCCTAGAATGAAGGTCAGATTATGTACATAGCATCATCAATCTATAAAGGATAGGAAACATAGGTCAGTTTTACCAAAACTCCCTTACTTTGATCATAAACTACTCATACCCACAATTCATCAATAATATCAATATGAGGCAGTAGCTACAATTATCTTTACATAAATAAATCCTAAATTCATACACTATAGGGTCAAGATTACTGTGAATATCATTCTTTAACAATCTGTCACGCCTCAAAACCCATTAAGACGGACAGGCACCCGATGCCCTAAAGGCCCGAGAGAACCAACCTGCAACCTGATCTTACTGAGCATATACTATAACAATTGAGACAAGTTAACTTTGGATGCAGCGATATAAACCAACGTAAGTAGGTCCAAAAGTTATATACAAGACTTGGCCGTTTAGACCACAACTCCTTAAGACACAACTGAACCATGTACATACGTCTACAAAGCCTCTAAAAGATAGAAGACTAGAGTAGGTCGGGACAGACCCCGCCTTACCCTTAACTACGATACAATACCAAACGAATTTAACAAGGACTTAATAAAGCTCCGAATCAACTTGGAGCTCACCAAAAGTAGCAGAATTTTGAGTGCTCCTACTGAGGAGGTCTACTAGCTGGAGTACCTGAGCCTGCAGCATGAAATGCAGCGTCCCCAATACGGGACGTCAGTACGAAAAATTTACTGAATATGTAAGGCAAATAGTATATGTAATACAAGGCTCAAATGAAATCAAGTAGCAACATAAGGGTGCATAGATTAGGAGAGAAGACCACCTTTGCTTACTCTTATGGGATCAAGTAAGCTACATTCTTTTCTTTACCTTGTTGTATGTTATAATCTTTGTTGGGCATGTGATACAAGTGACCAGCTGATCAGTGGTAGAAGAGGATGACCCATGCTAGGCGTATTAACCCCTGGGATGCGGTCCTCATAATTACACAACTTGGGATCGGCCCATGCTAGGCTTTCGGCCCTGAGCTGCCACCCTTCTATACCAATAGGGATCGGGCCATGCTAGGCTTTCGCCCCTGAGCTGCCACCCTTAATTATATAGATTTCTTCACTTAGATTCTTAATCTTTGAGATTATAGTTAATCAGTTCATAACTCTTTTCAGACGTTATTTTTGATAATCATAACACTTTGAGATGTTGATTTGGTGGTCATAATCATCTTGGAGATATGAAATTACGGAACAGTAGTGGAATACATGAAAACAATACTTTGAGGCAGTAACAATGACATAAGGAGCTATGAAACATCAACACCTTACTTTAAGACCTTAATGGCACAATTGACTTCAATTGGCTTAGGAGAAGGATTCATCAAACTTTCTTTTGCAAATACCATTTCTATAACAGCACAAGGGGAAATTACACAAGTATAGAGTAGTGAACATATAATGAAGTAGTTCCATGTTCTTAGAATGGGGAAAGAAATATTGTTAGCTATTTGGAGATAGTACGCTGCCAATATGCTTCCTTTTCTAGAAATAAAACTTATGGGAATCACTTCATTGATATTAATTGCAGATGGCAGATTTCATGCCAAAAGGATATAAAATCGAATAGCCTTACATACCTTATTTTTCTGACCAATACCACTATCACGATTCAGCCTTCCTTATTGGGTGCTAATCTACAACATAAGTCATGATTAAGCTAACATCAGCAGCTAATCACAATAAGGTCCTCCAAAACAGTAGCTAAAATATTTGATGGAAATCAGGCCCAAACAACCCTTACATAAATGGTGAACCACCACACCCTTCCTCTACACATTAATACAACGTCATACATCATCTCCCAAGCTACCCAAACAGCCCTCAACAACAATATTCATAAGGCAGCCACTATCAATCTCAAATCTTTCAGCATAATAAAAGAATATTGACTCAAAGATTTATCACAATCCATGAATTCTTGATAAACATATACAAAATTCTCCACTCCAAACATTATCAAAGAGAGGAAAACAAATGGGTTGAAGTCTTACCTTAGTACTTCAAGAATTCAAACTCTCCTTCAAACTCTTACTTGAAAAATTAGACAGCACTCAAAAACTCTAAGGTGTCTTAGGGCTGCTAATTGAAGCCAAGAGAGACCAAGAAGAACTTAGGAAATCTGAAACTTTTGCAAGTTCAAAATGGAGAATAAGACTTGATCCTTATCCTTTGAAAAAGGAGGTGTTATGGCCGACACTCTTGACCAATTTTGGGCCATATAATGTCAAGTAGGTGCCCCACCTGCTTGTCCTTTTAACTTGGGCCTTTTTGGACTTAATATTATTGGACCTTGGCTGTCCATTTTCCCTTTGTTCTTTTATTCCACTTGGGACAGATTAATGCAAGTAGGTGGTACACACTTGGCCCAATAATATGGTAAAACAAATCTTAGGAGGTCATGCACTTACCTAGTTTCACTTGGGCTTTATCCATAATGGGCCAATTGGCAGATTTGGCTGCTGGGCCTTCTTTCATTCACAATTTTCTTTAATAGGTTTGGGCTTCAAATGAGCCCCTAAATATAAGCCTAAATCTGGTCAATCAAACTTGGACCCTTTAACTATAATATAGATCAAGTAGGTGATGCAGCTGCTAGCTCAATTACCATCTTACTATAATTACTTAAATACTTTCCATCGGAGTTAACTTGCAATACATATGCTAAAACGTGCAAGGCATTACATCACCTTCCAAGCTAGTTTAAACCAACACTAATCACATAAGAAACATGATCCCTCACCTACACTATAAGTCTATGTCAAGTATAACATGAATAGAACTACCACATACAAAAATACAGGCCGTTACATCCTTCCCCCCTTGGAACATTCGTCCTCGAATGTTAGCATGGTTGTCCGGCCTAAACAAGTTCAAGCCTAAGTTAGTACTACTATTAATCACATTGAACATATAGACTTATACTTACTTGTCAATGCCTCCACTAACATTTTGATCATTCCCACCAGTGTGAAAGAGGTGAGGATACTTCAATTTCATCGCTTCTTCTTCTTCCCATGTAACTTCTTCTACTTGTTGGTTTCTCCATAGAACTTTTACAGAAGCTACATCTTTATTTCTTAACTTCCTAACTTGTTGATCCAGAATAGCAATGGGTACTTCTTCATAAGTGAGATCTCCTGTAACCTGTACGTCTTCAGTAGGAGTAATACGAAATGGGTCACCTACGCATTTCCGTAGCATTGAGACATGGAACACCGGATGAACTGATGAAAGCTCTTGTGGTAGCTCTAACTCATAGGCTACTTGGCCAAATTTTCGGATAATCTTATATGGCCCTATATAGCGTGGACTCAGCTTTCCCTTTTTACCAAACCTCATTACCCCTTTCATCGGAGACACCTTCAAGAACACCCAATCCCCTATAGAAAATTCTAGTCCTCTCCTTCTAATATCTGCATATGATTTATGTCGACTTTGAGCTGTTTCTAGCCGCTGCTGTATCACTTTGACTTTTTCCATAGCTTGATGAACAAGATCTGGCCCAAATAAGGAAGTTTCACCCATTTCGAACCAGCCAATTGGTGATCTACACTTTCGACCATATAAAGCTTCATAAGGTGCCATTTTAATGCTCGAATGATAGCTATTGTTATAAGAAAATTCAATAAGTGGTAGGTGATCATCCCAGCTACCCTTGAAATCTAATATACAAGCTCGCAGCATATCCTCGAGTGTCTGAATCGTACGTTCTGCCTGACCATCCGTTTGAGGATGAAAGGCTGTACTTAAATTCACTTGTGTTCCCAAACTCTTTTGAAATGACTTCCAAAAATTTGCTGTGAATTGAGCTCCTCTATCAGATATTATAGAGATTGGCACTCCATGTAGTCGAACTATCTCTTTAATGTACAACCTCGCATACTCTTCAGCTGTATAGGTAGTCTTCACCGGCAAGAAGTGTGCTGCTTTGGTAAGTCTATCAACTATTACCCATATGGAGTCAAATTTCCGGAGTGAGCGAGGCAAACCAGTAATGAAATCCATGTTGATCATGTCCCATTTCCAAATTGGAAGTTCTATACGCTGCATGTAACCTCCGGGCTTTTGGTGTTCTACTTTTACCTGTTGACAGTTTGGACACTGAGCCACGAATTCTGCAATGTTCTTCTTCATGTTCCCCCACCAATACATTTCTTTCAAGTCATGATACATTTTAGTTGACCCCGGATGAACAGAGTACCTTGAATTATGTGCTTCCATCATGATCCTTTTTCTTAGTTCATCTATATTAGGTACACACAATCTGTTTTGACATTGAAGTACTCCGTCTTGCTTAAGCTCAAACGCCTTTGTCATACCATGTAGTACATTCTCTTTAAGTTGTAAAAGAATTGGATCAGTGTACTGCTTCTCTTTCACTTCCACTATTAACGAGGATTCTGCCGCATTTTGCACAATAACCCCTTCGTCTTGAGATTCAAGAAGGCGAACACCCAAGTTCGCTAGTTGGGACAGATCTTTAGTCATTCCTTGTCTTTCCACAGACTTACCATAAGTGCTTGCCATTATTTTACGGCTTAAAGCATCAGCTACTACATTAGCTTTACCGGGATGATATAAGATGTCAATGTCATAATCTTTTAATAGCTCCAGCCACCTTCGCTGCCTCAGATTTAAGTCTTTTTGCTTAAAAATATATTGCAAGCTTTTGTGATCAGTGTATATGTCAACATGAACTCCATACAAGTAGTGGCGCCATATCTTCAAAGCAAACACAACTGCTGCTAGCTCTAGATCATGGGTTGGATAATTTTTCTCATGTGGCCGCAGTTGCCTTGATCCATAAGCTATAACTTTACCATGCTGCATCAATACACAACCTAAGCCCACTCCCGAAGCATCACAGTACACTACATAGCCTTCTGTACCTTCTGGAAGTACCAACACAGGTGTAGAAGTTAATTTACTCTTCAGCTCTTGGAAGCTTCTTTCACACTCATCGCTCCACTGAAACTTGGTTCCTTTGTGTGTTAGCTTTGTTAAGGGTGCAGCCATGGAAGAGAATCCTTCAACAAACCTTCTGTAATAACCTGCCAATCCAAGAAAACTACGGATCTCCGTAGGCGTTGTAGGTCTTGGCCATCTTTTCACGGCTTCTATTTTCTGGTTATCAACCCTTATTCCTTCCTCGGATACGATATGACCTAGGAATGCCACAGATTTCAACCAGAACTCACATTTAGAGAACTTTGCATACAATTTACGATCACGGAGAATTTGTAAAACCTGCCGCAAGTGATTAGTATGATCCTCTTCCGATCTTGAATACACCAAAATGTCATCTATGAACACTATCACAAACACATCTAAGAATGGTTTGAACACCCTATTCATCAAGTCCATAAAAGCTGCTGGTGCATTTGTTAGCCCGAATGACATGACTAAGAACTCAAAATGACCATACCGTGTTCGGAAAGCTGTCTTGGGTATATCTTTGTCCTTGACCCTCACTTGTGATAACCTGACCTCAGGTCGATCTTTGAAAAACACCTAGCACCTTGTAATTGATCAAACAGATCATCAATTCTAGGGAGGGGATATTTGTTCTTAATTGTTACCTTATTCAACTGCCGGTAGTCGATACACATTCTTAATGAGCCATCTTTTTGCGTACAATAAAACTGGTGCTCCCCATGGGGACACACTGGCCTTATGAATCCTTTTTGTAACAAGTCTTTTAACTGCTCCTTCAACTCTCGTAATTCTGCCGGAGCCATTCTATACGGAGGAATTGAGATAGGTTGAGTATCTGAAAGCACATCAATACCGAACTCTACTTCTCGTTCTGGAGGCAAACCTGGAAGATCTTCAGGAAACACATCTGGAAATTCATTTACCACCGGAATGGATTGAAGGGTTGGTGGCTCTGCATCTATATTTTTCACTCTAACCAGATGACATATGTATCCTTTGGAAATCATCTTCTTTGCCTTAAGATAAGAAATAAATTTACCTCTTGGCATCCCAATATTACCTTTCCATTCGAGGACTACCTCTTTTGGAAACTGGAAATGCACTATCTTAGTTCGGCAATCTACCGTGGCATAACAAGAAGCTAACCAATCCATACCCATTATAACATAAAAATCTACCATGTCTAGCTCAACAAGGTCAGCCAATGTATCGCGATCACAAACAGTTACAATGCAATTACGATAAACTCTCCTAGCTATAATGGATTCACCAATTGGTGTAGACACTTCAAATGGCTTCGCTAATAATTCTGGTGTTCTTTTGAACTTTCCAGCAATCAATGGTGTAACATATGATAGTGTAGACCCGGATCGATTAATGCATATACAATATGTGAAAAGATGGACAATGTACCTGTAACCACATCTGGCTGAGGCTTCTAAATTTGTCGATCCCCTAGTGCATATG
>CM040627.1:26893954-26934527 GCA_022817965.1 Solanum lycopersicoides | reverse complement strand
GCTTGTCCTTTTAACTTGGGCCTTTTTGGACTTAATATTATTGGACCTTGGCTGTCCATTTTTCCCTTTGTTCTTTTATTCCACTTGGGACAGATTAATGCAAGTAGGTGGTACACACTTGGCCCAATAACATGGTAAAACAAATCTTAGGAGGTCATGCACTTACCTAGTTTCACTTGGGCTTTATCCATAATGGGCCAATTGGCAGATTTGGCTGCTGGGCCTTCTTTAATTCACAATTTTCTTTAATAGGTTTGGGCTTCAAATGAGCCCTTAAATATAAGCCTAAATCTGGTCAATCAAACTTGGGCCCTTTAACTATAATATAGATCAAGTAGGTGATGCAGCTGCTAGCTCAATTACCATCTTACTATAATTACTTAAATACTTCCATCGAGTTAACTGCAATACATATGCTAAAACGTGCAAGGCATTACATCACCTTCCAAGCTAGTTTAAACCACACTAATCACATAAGAAACATGATCCCTCACCTACACTATAAGTCTATGTCAAGTATAACATGAATAGAACTACCACATACAAAAATACAGGCCGTTACATCCTTCCCCCCTTGGAACATTCGTCCTCGAATGTTAGCATGGTTGTCCGGCCTAAACAAGTTCAAGCCTAAGTTAGTACTACTATTAATCACATTGAACATATAGACTTATACTTACTTGTCAATGCCTCCACTAACATTTTGATCATTCCCACCAGTGTGAAAGAGGTGAGGATACTTCAATTTCATTGCTTCTTCTGCTTCCCATGTAACTTCTTCTACTTGTTGGTTTCTCCATAGAACTTTTACAGAAGCTACTTCTTTATTTCTTAACTTCCTAACTTGTCGATCCAGAATAGCAATGGGTACTTCTTCATAAGTGAGATCTCCTGTAACCTGTACGTCTTCAGTAGGAGTAATACGAAATGGGTCACCTACGCATTTCCGTAGCATTGAGACATGGAACACCGGATGAACTGATGAAAGCTCTTGTGGTAGCTCTAACTCATAGGCTACTTGGCCAAATTTTCGGATAATCTTATATGGCCCTATATAGCGTGGACTCAGCTTTCCCTTTTTACCAAACCTCATTACCCCTTTCATCGGAGACACCTTCAAGAACACCCAATCCCCTATAGAAAATTCTAGTCCTCTCCTTCTAATATCTGCATATGATTTATGTCGACTTTGAGCTGTTTCTAGCCGCTGCTGTATCACTTTGACTTTTTCCATAGCTTGATGAACAAGATCTGGCCCAAATAAGGAAGTTTCACCTATTTCGAACCAGCCAATTGGTGATCTACACTTTCGACCATATAAAGCTTCATAAGGTGCCATTTTAATGCTCGAATGATAGCTATTGTTATAAGAAATTCAATAAGTGGTAGGTGATCATCCCAGCTACCCTTGAAATCTAATATACAAGCTCGCAGCATATCCTCAGTGTCTGAATTGTACGTTCTGCCTGACCATCCGTTTGAGGATGAAAGGCTGTACTTAAATTCACTTGTGTTCCCAAACTCTTTTGAAATGACTTCCAAAAATTTGCTGTGAATTGAGCTCCTCTATCAGATATTATAGAGATTGGCACTCCATGTAGTCGAACTATCTCTTTAATGTACAACCTCGCATACTCTTCAGCTGTATAGGTAGTCTTCACCGGCAAGAAGTGTGCTGCTTTGGTAAGTCTATCAACTATTAACCATATGGAGTCAAATTTCCGGAGTGAGCGAGGCAAACCAGTAATGAAATCCATGTTGATCATGTCCCATTTCCAAATTGGAAGTTCTATACGCTGCATGTAACCTCCAGGCTTTTGGTGTTCTACTTTTACCTGTTGACAGTTTGGACACTGAGCCACGAATTCTGCAATGTTCTTCTTTATGTTCCCCCACCAATACATTTCTTTCAAGTCATGATAGATTTTAGTTGACCCCGGATGAACAGAGTACCTTGAATTATGTGCTTCCATCATGATCCTTTTTCTTAGTTCATCTATATTAAGTACACACAATCTGTTTTGACATTGAAGTACTCCGTCTTGCTTAAGGTCAAACACCTTTGTCAGACCATGTAGTACATTCTCTTTAAGTTGTAAAAGAATTGGATCAGTGTACTGCTTCTCTTTCACTTCCACTATTAACGAGGATTCTGCCGCATTTTGCACAATAACCCCTTCGTCTTGAGATTCAAGAAGGCGAACACCCAAGTTCTCTAGTTGGGACAGATCTTTAGTCATTCCTTCTCTTTCCACAGACTTACCATAAGTGCTTGCCATTATTTTACGGCTTAAAGCATCAGCTACTACATTAGCTTTACCGGGATGATATAAGATGTCAATGTCATAATCTTTTAATAGCTCCAGCCACCTTCGCTGCCTCAGATTTAAGTTTTTTTGATTAAAAATATATTGCAAGCTTTTGTGATCAGTGTATATGTCAACATGAACTCCATACAAGTAGTGGCGACATATCTTCAAAGCGAACACAACTGCTGCTAGCTCTAGATCATGGGTTGGATAATTTTTCTCATGTGGCCGCAGTTGCCTTTATCCATAAGCTATAACTTTACAATGCTGCATCAATACACAACCTAAGCCCACTCCCGAAGCATCACAGTACACTACATAGCCTTCTGTACCTTCTGGAAGTACCAACACAGGTGTAGAAGTTAATTTACTCTTTAGCTCTTGGAAGCTTCTTTCACACTCATCGCTCCACTGAAACTTGGTTCCTTTGTGTGTTAGCTTTGTTAAGGGTGCAGCCATGGAAGAGAATCCTTCAACAAACCTTCTGTAATAACCTGCCAATCCAAGAAAACTATGGATCTCCATAGGCGTTGTAGGTCTTGGCCATCTTTTCACGGCTTCTATTTTCTGGTTATCAACCCTTATTCCTTCCTCGGATACGATATGACCTAGGAATGCCACAGATTTCAACCAGAACTCACATTTAGAGAACTTTGCATACAATTTACGATCACGGAGAATTTGTAAAACCTGCCGCAAGTGATTAGCATGATCCTCTTCCGATCTTGAATACACCAAAATGTCATCTATGAACACTATCACAAACACATCTAAGAATGGTTTGAACACCCTATTCATCAAATCCATAAAAGCTGCTGGTGCATTTGTTAGCCCGAATGACATGACTAAGAACTCAAAATGACCATACCGTGTTCGGAAAGCTGTCTTGGGTATATCTTTGTCCTTGACCCTCACTTGGTGATAACCTGACCTCAGGTCGATCTTTGAAAAACACCTAGCACCTTGTAATTGATCAAACAGATCATCAATTCTAGGGAGGGGATATTTGTTCTTAATTGTTACCTTATTCAACTGCCGGTAGTCGATACACATTCTTAATGAGCCATCTTTTTTGCGTACAAATAAAACTGGTGCTCCCCATGGGGACACACTGGGCCTTATGAATCCTTTTTGTAACAAGTCTTTTAACTGCTCCTTCAACTCCCGTAATTCTGCCGGAGCCATTCTATACGGAGGAATTGAGATAGGTTGAGTATCTGAAAGAACATCAATACCGAACTCTACTTCTCGTTCTGGAGGCAAACCTGGAAGATCTTCAGGAAACACATCTGGAAATTCATTTACCACCGGAATGGATTGAAGGGTTGGTAGCTCTGCATCTACATTTTTCACTCTAACCAGATGGCATATGTATCCTTTGGAAATCATCTTCTTTGCCTTAAGATAAGAAATGAATTTACCTCTTGGCATCCCAATATTACCTTTCCATTCGAGGACTGCCTCTTTTGGAAACTGGAAATGCACTATCTTAGTTCGGCAATCTACCGTGGCATAACAAGAAGCTAACCAATCCATACCCATTATAACATCAAAATCTACCATGTCTAGCTCAACAAGGTCAGCCAATGTATCGCGATCACAAACAGTTACAATGCAATTATGATAAACTCTCCTAGCTATAATGGATTCACCAATCGGTGTAGACACTTCAAATGGCTTCGCTAATAATTCTGGTGTTCTTTTGAACTTTCCAGCAACCAATGGTGTAACATATGATAGTGTAGACCCCGGATCGATTAATGCATATACAATATGTGAAAAGATGGACAATGTACCTGTAACCACATCTGGTGAGGCTTTTAAATTTTGTCGATCCCATAATGCATATGTGCGATTCTGACCTCCACTGGAACTAGCTGCTCCCCTAGCTCCTCTACCACGACCTGTAGGCATATGTAGTCCCCTACCTAAAGAAGGGGTTGATGAGGTCGACGCAACAACTGATCTAGTTGGTTGAACAACGCCACCCACTCCCCTATGAGGACAGTTTCTCATCATATGCCCTGGTGTGCCACACCAAAAACAAACATCTGTCCCAAACCTGCATGCACCTAGATGATTCCTCCCACACTGTTTACAAGGCTGTCGTGGAGGCCTTGATTGGCTCGTACTTCCTTGCTCTTGATGACTGCCTTGACTTTCACTTCTTTGCCCAAAATGATTGCCCCTAAACCCTTGGAACCGTGGTGGAGCACTAGCTGTAGAGTAGAAAGCTGATGGCCTAGGTGGTCTGTTAGAGAACCGAGGCCTAAACTCACCTTGGGATGGTGTAAACTGCCCCATGGATCTGGCCCTCTTAGAATGCCCTGTTTCCAACTCTTGTGTTCTTCTTCTTTGCCTTTGATCCTCTAATTTTTGTGCAAAAGCCTGCATCCTTGCTATATCCATATCTTTATTTAATGAAGCAATTGTACAGTCTCTAACCAGATATGAATCTAATCTATCCACAAAACGATGAACTCTATCCTCCATAGTAGCTACTACATTAGGAGCATACCTGGCCAAGGAATTAAATTTGAGACTATACTCCCTCACACTCATATTTCCTTGGTGGAGATTTAAGAACTGATCCGCACGGGCCTCTCTGATCTCCAATGGCAGATAATGGTCAAGGAATGCCTTTTTGAACTCTTTCCACATAGCTGAAGGTGCATTTGTTCCCCTAGATTGCTTCCAAGCTTCATACCACAATATAGCCACACCCTTTAATATGTATGCAGCTAGCTCAAGTGCTTCTTTACCACTTACATGCATAATATCCAAAGTGCGT
Source organism: Solanum lycopersicoides (assembly GCA_022817965.1). Taxonomy (NCBI): domain Eukaryota; kingdom Viridiplantae; phylum Streptophyta; class Magnoliopsida; order Solanales; family Solanaceae; genus Solanum; species Solanum lycopersicoides. Next base: position 26,929,427 of record CM040627.1, on the reverse strand, counting down.
TGGATTTGATCTATAAAGTCTTGGGGATCTTCATTAGGATCTGACCCGGTAAATGATGGAGGGTCCAAGTTAAGAAAATCACGTATCCGTGTTCCAGCTGATCTAACTACACCACTAGTACCTGCAACTGGACCTTCTTGCCTTTGGCCATGACCAGCAACTATACGAGTCAATAATTGGACTGCATTCCTCAAATCTTGCTCGGTAGCATTAATAGGGGTTTCCTGAGGTTCATCTTCCCTCCTTAGTTCTTCAGGAGATGGAGGCGTCGAGGAAGTCTGGGATAGAGACTCATCTTGAGCCCCACTTTGAACAGCTTGACTAGGTGGTGGTTGGCTGGTCCCTTCTTGGGCAGCCACATCTACTCGTTTAGCAGTACTTTTACTCCTTCTCGTAATCGGTATCTTTGCTATAATAAAACAATTGATGAATTAGATATGATTCACCTACAGCACTGGTTCTATCGCACGATCTAAGAAATGAAAGAAATGAGACAACTCTTATATGTCCCGTAGCCTCCTGTTTATAAATGTGGTGCACAACACATCCATAAGCAAGACTCTACACAGACACGGCTTTGTAGACTCCCTAGGATGACCTGCTCTGATACCACTTTTGTCACGCCTCAAAACCCATTAAGACGGACAGGCACCCGATGCCCTAAAGGCCCGAGAGAACCAACCTGCAACCTGATCTTGTTGAGCATATACTATAACAATTGAGACAAGTTAACTTTGGATGCAGCGATATAAACCAACGTAAGTAGGTCCAAAAGTTATATACAAGACTTGGCCGTTTAGACCACAACTCCTTAAGACACAACTGAACCATGTACATACGTCTACAAAGCCTCTAAAAGATAGAAGACTAGAGTAGGTCGGGACAGACCCCGCCTTACCCTTAACTACGATACAATACCAAACGAATTTAACAAGGACTTAATAAAGCTCCGAATCAACTTGGAGCTCACCAAAAGTAGCAGAATTTTGAGTGCTCCTACTGAGGAGGTCTACTAGCTGGAGTACCTGAGCCTGCAGCATGAAATGCAGCGTCCCCAATACGGGACGTCAGTACGAAAAATGTACTGAATATGTAAGGCAAATAGTATATGTAATACAAGGCTCAAATGAAATCAAGTAGCAACATAAGGGTGCATAGATTAGAAGAGAAGACCACCTTTGCTTACTCTTATGGGATCAAGTAAGCTACATTCTTTTCTTTACCTTGTTGTATGTTATAATTTTTGTTGGGCATGTGATACAAGTGACCAGCTGATCAGTGGTAGAAGAGGATGACCCATGCTAGGCGTATTAACCCCTGGGATGCGGTCCTCATAATTACACAACTTGGGATCGGCCCATGCTAGGCTTTCGCCCCTGAGCTGCCACCCTTCTATACCAATAGGGATCGGCCCATGCTAGGCTTTCGCCCCTGAGCTGCCACCCTTAATTATATAGATTTCTTCACTTAGATTCTTAATCTTTGAGATTATAGTTAATCAGTTCATAACTCTTTTGAGACGTTATTTTGGATCATCATAACATTTTGAGATGTTGATTTGGTGGTCATAATCATCTTGGAGATATGAAATTACGGAACAGTAGTGGAATACATGAAAACAATACTTTGAGGCAGTAACAATGACATAAGGAGTTATGAAACATCAACACCTTATTTTAAGACCTTAATGGCACAATTGACTTCAATTGGCTTAGGAGAAGGATTCATCAAACTTTCTTTTGCAAATACCATTTCTATAACAACACAAGGGGAAATTACACAAGTATAGAGTAGTGAACATATAATGAAGTAGTTCCATGTGCTTAGAATGGGGAAAGAAATATTGTTAGCTATTTGGAGATAGTACGCTGCTAATATGCTTCCTTTTCTAGAAATAGAACTTATGGGAATCACTTCATTGATATTAATTGCAGATGGCAGATTTCATGCCAAAAGGATATAAAATCGAATAGCCTTACATACCTTATTTTTCTGACCAATACCACTATCACGATTCAGCCTTCCTTATTGGGTGCTAATCTACAACATAAGTCATGATTAAGCTAACATCAACAGCTAATCACAATAAGGTCCTCCAAAACAGTAGCTAAAATATTTGATGGAAATCAGGCCCAAACAACCCTTACATAAATGGTGAACAACCACACCCTTCCTCTACACATTAATACAACTTCATACATCATCTCCCAAGCTACCCAAACAGCCCTCAACAACAATATTCATAAGGCAGCCACTATCAATCTCAAATCTTTCAGCATAATAGGAGAATATTGACTCAAAGATTTATCACAATCCATGAATTCTTGATAAACATATACAAAATTCTCCACTCCAAACATTATCAAAGAGAGGAAAACAAATGGGTTGAAGTCTTACCTTAGTACTTCAAGAATTCAAACTCTCCTTCAAACTCTTACTTGAAAAATTAGACAGCACTCAAGAACTATAAGGTTTCTTAGGGCTGCTAATTGAAGCCAAGAGAGACCAAGAAGAACTTAGGAAATCTGAAACTTTTGCAAGTTCAAAATGGAGGATAAGACTTGATCCTTATCCTTTGAAAAAGGAGGTGTTATGGCCGACACTCTTGACCAATTTTGGGCCATATAATGTCAAGTAGGTGCCCCACCTGCTTGTCCTTTTAACTTGGGCCTTTTTGGACTTAATATTATTGGACCTTGGCTGTCCATTTTCCCTTTGTTCTTTTATTCCACTCGGGACAGATTAATGCAAGTAGGTGGTACACACTTGGCCCAATAACATGGTAAAACAAATCTTAGGAGGTCATGCACTTACCTAGTTTCACTTGGGCTTTATCCATAATGGGCCAATTAGCAGATTTGGCTGCTGGGCCTTCTTCAATTCACAATTTTCTTTAATAGGTTTGGGCTTCAAATGAGCCCCTAAATATAAGCCTAAATCTGGTCAATCAAACTTGGGCCCTTTAACTATAATATAGATCAAGTAGGTGATGCAGCTGCTAGCTCAGTTACCATCTTACTATAATTACTTAAATACTTTCCATCGGAGTTAACTTGCAATACATATGCTAAAACGTGCAAGGCATTACATCACCTTCCAAGCTAGTTTAAACCAACACTAATCACATAAGAAACATGATCCCTCACCTACACTATAAGTCTATGTCAAGTATAACATGAATAGAACTACCACATACAAAAATACAGGCCGTTACACAATCAATATGAAGTAGAGATCAAGTCTTCAAGTATCAATCCACATTGTATGAACAACACATAATTTATCATCACATTTCAATGTAGGCAGTAGCTAAGACAATTTATCTTGATCGAGTCACATAACAACCATTCTAGCATCAAGATCACAAGAAACTACATTATAGACTAGCCTTATTCAAACCTTCAAACCTTGATCCACATGGATCACTCATCATCAATTCATCATCAATACACATATTAGGAAGTAGATATAGGCATTTTAACATAATTTAATCACAATTCGATTTACATAATATCAAGATCACAAAGCCCATACATAGGCTAAAAAGAGAATTGGAAGGGAGCATGGGTTCATCATGCAATTGGGTTGAAATCCACTTTAGATTCAGTACATTATCATCAATTTATCACGATTAAGACTTTGAAAATATTTTGAGAAAGAACCCATGGCTAGATTGAAGAATACACAATTTGATCATGAAACTTCTTTGAAAACTTTGAAAGGAACTCTCTAGATGAAAGATTAACAAGAGATGAAGTATCACCATACCTTTGTTAGATTAAGGAACCACGAAATCTTCATGAAGAATCCAAGCTCCAAGTTGTTCTTGAGCTTCACCTCCAATTGAGGTTTCTAGAGAGAATATTTTGGGAGAGGGAGGTCTAATTTGAGTTGAGGATTGGGAATGGGGTTGTCACGTTTTTTATCACCTAAATACACCCAAAAATAACCAAATAAACCAACTAGGGTAAGGTTAGGACGTTGGGTGAATTTCCCACAAACCTCATAATGAGACAGTGTGCATAGCAGTTAACTGCAACCTGCATCGACGGTCTCAAATGACGCCCAGTAGGTCCATTGACGGACCGTACTGCAGGACGTCGTTTGGGTCTGGGTCCTGACAATTGACTTGAGACTTCACCACGCTCTGTCTTGGATGACGCCCCCCTCAACGGGGCGTAAGGCAACTGACGAGGCGTTCTTTGGCTTCGTCGATTGAGGCAGTTTCTCGATAACCTTTGGGTCCTCCTTGTAGGACTCTTGCGGGACCCTTTGGGAGTCGTACCTGGATGTTTTTAACATAAATATAAACTTTAAAATTTCAAGGACCTTCAACATCTGTTTCACCCAAAACAAACACTCGCAACTCATCCAAACATGCTAGGCACACTCAAGATACACATGCACGTCTCAAGGGATGACTTTCGAACGTTTGGACGTTTCACTTCCAAATGAATTCAAATCAATCATGCATACTTTAAAACACTTAATAACATTTTAACAAGCTTATTGTCACATGTGAGGATCTAAACACCCTAATTTATTTTGGGGGTCTTACAGGGATGCTACTTGTACATTTCACTAGTGTGACTTGGGAGTTGTCTTAGGTGATGGTCCTTATGTGTAAATTGTGCCTTAACAAATAATCCTTAAATGTGATGGAAATGGCTCTATGTGTATTATGAATAGTATTCATGCCTACTTTATGTATTTCAACTATATTGTGTTATTGTGCCAATGTTCATGAAGTTTACTAAAAAGTCATGATGCACGATTTCTAACTAAATCTCCTTTTTAAATGCATATTTTTGCATGGTGTCCATACTTACTACATTATTTTACTAATATCATTCTTCTTCATCTTTTTAGACAAAGTGTAGGTGGTGATGGCTAGAGGATGTATCCAAAGTGAAGAGCTTGGATAAATCTCCCAAGTTCAAGGAAAGGGATCCTTATATTTCAAGGATTTCCTATGTCAAGTTCTTATTCAGTTTATGTAATATCTTATATTATTTATGTTGTTAAGAGTTGTGTCCTTATTCTACTCTATGATATTAAGTCTAAAATGGCAAAAGAGATTTAGAGTCTAACTATGTATTATGATATTTTGTATATGTTTATATGATGTGATAATTCTAGCATATGATGTGCTATGAAAAATTTTAAATTTATCATTATTTTTACGATATTGCGATGAATGAATGCTAAGAGGCTTGTCATAGACCTCCGAGAGGTTGACGATGCTTTGTTACTTTTGGGGGGTGCTCTCTGGTCGTGGAAAACTTGGTATCAAAGCATAAGGATTTGGGATTAGTCGTTAGGTTTCAAAAGTCTCATATTGCCACGTCTAGTAGAGTCTCGTTCATCGGTGGTGGTTCATACACATCTATGAGCGAGAGGCTATAGGACGATAGAGTTTTACTTCTTCACTACTCTTGTGTCGTGCCATAGAAATTATATGATCTCTCTCTTATGTTTCCTTGTCCTGTGGTCTTTTAGATGTGTTGCTTGAAAGGGATGACTTCTAAAATCTTGAGGAAGAAAAGGTGAATTTTGATGCTTACTATGGTTATTGTGACTTGATGAGTATATGTGAAGGTGAATTTGGATATGTATTGAGGTGATGTCATTCATGACTATAGGTGTTTTATGAGAATTTAGGAAATATGTTGAGAAGTTGTGATATGATATGGTTTTAGCTTGCCAAAAGTTTCTATGGTTGAATAGAGTTCTTTTTGGAATAATGAGCTACTTTATGGTTATGTATACTGATAGTGCAATGTTATGGTATAGTCTTGAAATATTTTGGAGGAAGGTGGTAAATAGTGAAAGATGAAAGTTTTCCTTTCATATGAGTAATGCTTGAAGGTTGTCCTTGTGTGAATTGGAGTCTTTTGTATTGACTCGCTCCTAAGGAGGGAAGATGAGTGTTGAACCTTGAAAGGGGATTGTAAAGTATTCTAGTAAATAGGAGAACCCTTATGATTAGTTTATGAGTCCCTATATGAACCTATTCTAAGAGTGGAGAAAAAGAAAGAAAGGGTGTTTATTCCATGAGTTGGGATTATGTTTTTGACCTAAGGTGACTTAGAGGTATGTAAGTACCCCTTAACTCTTGAAGAGAAGGAGAGAATGAAGGTTGACCTATTTTGAAGTGGTTAGTGGTCTTTTAAGCTTGAACTTAAGTATGGTCATTTGAAAAGGGTGCTTAGATTGTACTTGGTCATGGTTGGTTGGAAGTTTCCACCAAAGGTGATGACCCTTATAATTCTTACCTTGTCATGACTTGGTAGTAGAAAGTGATAAGATATGGAGTTACCCTTGGCTTTAATGGTATAGTTAAGGACTTATGTGGTTGGTTAAGATGACCTAACTTGAATGTTATGAGTTTTCTTTAGGTGTTAACTTATAGGAATGATGATGCATGAGTAGTACTTCTTAATGATTGAGTAATAGGCTCCTTTGTATGAGAGTAGGAGTAGAAACCCTAAATGATGTAAAATCTTCTTATGTGAGGAGTATGTAGGTTTGGTCTTGACTTGCCTTGGTCTTGGTGTTTAAGGGCATGAGGTGATGAATATTGATTTGGATTACCCCAAAAGGGGGATAATGTACCTATATGGTAAAATTATGAATGCCCTAATGGTCCTATTTTGAGTTCCCTTGAACTTCCCTAGGTTAAGGATCACTTCGAGTGTTGGTTATGGAGGGGAGTAAGCTAGCTACTCAATTGTGATCTCTTGAAATTCCCCACCTAGTGAAGTGTGCGTGAATAACTAGTGGGAAATGGTTCCTTCTTGAGAGATGGAAGGAGGTGATGTTAAGAAGGGTTTGCTTAGGCTTGATCCCAAAAGGGGATGTGATGCTTGACTATAAAGATTGGTAAGTCCAAGTTCTCTTTGAGGAGAGATAAGTTTCTCTTATATGGGTTTACCCTAAGTGGGGGATGATGATGCGAGTAGCAAGGTGGTAGATATACCTATCTTTTCATTCTATTCTTACTCAAGCTTGAAACCAAAGAGTTCCTAGTAGCTTGTTCATGATGGGGAGTCTTTCATAAGAGTATGAATTGCATGTTCTCCATATATTATGCATGTCTTAAATGACACTAAGTTTATGCATGTTATGAAAGGTCATTATTGCATGAAAAAAGGATTTTGATAAATTGCATGTTGCTCATGTTGTTGTGCATCCTTATATGATAAATGTACAAATTAATTATATGAGATATCTTAATGAGCATGCTTGATTTCACTTATAATGTGTGGTGTTTTGGCCTCACAAAGAGAAGTTGAGTCTTCTTTAAATAAGAAATGATTAGTCCCTTTAAAAATATGTTACTTGTTGATTTGGGAAGTGTTAATGTAGGCTCACTCTTGAGAAGTGATGGTATGTCTAGCCAATGTTCTTGATGTGTGCCTATAAAATGTAAGATTTTCTCTAATTGATGGATGTTTATGAAAACTAGTGTCATGCTAGGAATATAAACTATGTGAAATTACTTCCTATTGTTGTGATGTATGTGGTGTGATTTGTCATTTTGACTTCATGAGGAATAGAGTATGAGCATAATGTGGTTTTGAGTAAAGAAATCCTCCCTAAAATGAATTGACCCATGTGCATTTCTTTTATGTGAACTTTATGATGCCATGTGGGCATGTTCTGACTAGGAGAAGGTAGTTCCTCCTTGAACAAAATTTTAACATGGTAATGCAATGTATGACCTTGATGGTATTATATCTAGGCTATAAAATTGTGGTTGAACTACATGTTTCATGATTTTTGAGCAACTAAGTGAATTGCCTAATTTATCATGAGTTGAAGTGTGGATTATGCCTATGTTTGCAATGGAAATTCATTGTATGTCTAACCTTATGATGAGATAATTGACACATCTGGGTGTACCCCTTAGATGTAACCAGCGTCGTCGTCCTCTTTGGGGACTAAGACAAGTATCTTAGTCTTACATCATTGCATTCATCGATTAAAAATACGGAAGAATTAAAAACTTTTCAACTATATCTAACCGGAGGTTTACATAGACCTCTACATACACATGACCATATTAATATCGAGTATACATAGACTCGTTCATATAAGAAGATTACATAGTCTTCTACTTTTATTTCTTACACTTATATAGTAAGGAAATAGAGTCATAAATCCGTCTCATCTCATAAACCCATCTAAACAACGATAACAACATTGGGCATAGCACTACATCAATGAAAGTAAGCCACATATAGGCTTTATACAACTTTGTCTCAAATAGAAAATAAAGTCAATACAAAAGTTGTAGTAACTAAGTAAATTTATAAAGAGAATATTGGCATCGTCCTCAGGAAATGAGAACCTACCACTTGGTTGAGAGAATATCCAAGTCTTCTTTCCAATCTCCTCAAATCAAACTTCAACGACCGGAACCTAAAATGTTTGGGAAAAAAGGGAGCAAATGGGGTTAGTACGCCACATGTACTAAGTATGAAACCATATGCACAAATACCAAGAAAATATGCTAAAAAGGGACATTTAATGTAAGCATGTCATTTAAACCAATCCTTCCAACAAACTAAACGAGTTAAGTATATCATATGCATATAATCATACTTAAACCCATAATCTCATATAACTCTACCATCAATTAATAACATCACAAACATGAATAAGAGTAAATCATGTAAATAGCAAAGCAAACCAACCAATTATAATTCTTATGAAGCTACAAGTGCAATGATCAAGAAAATCCCCATAACCCAACTTAATCAAGTAACCTACTAAAGATCATATTTAGCAATTCACTTCACATAGCATAGTCTTCAATCTCATATGATGTTCCTTCTTTAACAATGATCAATTTCATATTCATAAGCATCTTATTCAACATATAAAGTCATTTACATTATATCATCATTTATATACATAGTATTAATTTCTCAAAGTTCCTATCAAGGTAAACTAGTGCAAAGCATAGGTAGAGTCTCATACCCCTACCTAAGCTAAAGAATAAACCCTCAAGTCACTTTAATTAGTCTATACTTCATTCATTCATTTTAGTTTAAGGAAACTTGCCTTAACCGACATAGACCACATGAGCTAATGTGGAATCCGGTGTCATGAAACCTTACACCGATGGAAGGTGGTCTACCGGCCAAGGTAGAACCTAACATAAACATAGCTTTCTAGGTTGATCTACTAGCTAGTAGCTTATGGTGGCAACATAGTTTAAGGAACTAAGAGATAGTTATTCCCTCTACATACCTTTTGGTAATTGGGGCCACACCTCATGGGAATCATTAGATGAGTATCCCTCAAAAGGGGAGTCAACATCCAATATGGAACTATAGGGTAACACTTCCTCTATGGAAAGCCATCACCTCCCATTGTCAAGTTCACTCGGTGCTAAGCTAAGTCCCCTTTTATTGAAATGTCTTTAAACCTTATTAATCAGCACAACCTAGTTTAGATAATAGGGTCTAGCCCTTGTATATTCATTATCATGGCTCAATAAGAATTGTATGAGAAATAGTCCTTTCATTCACCATTCATATAGGTGAAGTTAACACTTGCACATCACATCATAATAGGGCACATAAATTACACATCAACTTCTTTATAACATGTACCCCTAAGCAACCTCACAACCAAAGCATAAGACATTTCAATTCAATAATCATACCATCCTATCACCTTAAACAAAGTGTAGTTCAACACAACATCATAACTTGATGACAATTAACCACAATGGAAGTGATAAATAGGATAGTCAAGACTTACCAACACTCCTCCATAGTTCATCATAAAGGGCCTTACCATCAACCCATAAATCAACCCAATTTGGGTCATCTCACCAAAGTAATCTAATAACCAACATGATAATGAATTTAGAATAATCACTACACCATAATTCAATACTAGATCAAAGCTTGAAAACATGATATCTAAGTCTATCTTCTTAATCTAAATCTATACTCAAGAACTAGCATGAGGGACTACGATTCATTACTATAGATTCATAATCAATGTAATGACAACAATTAAGGATGATTTAACCAATAATAAAATCAATTGAATCAAACCCAACATAATTCATATCAAGATCAAACCTAGGGTTAAGGGTTAAGGGTCATAATCTACAATCTAGACCAAACCATCTCAATTCATTCCAATTAAGTTACATTACATGATAATCCACTCATTGTACCCTAAAGAAAGTATAAATAACTCAGTTCATAACATCAATTTCGTAATTGAATGAAACCCATATGAAAACTCAACTTTTGGAAAACCTTTGAAGGAGCCCTTTGAGGAAAGAAGTCTCAAAGGTGAATTAGATCCATACCTTAATGTTTTGGTAACAATTTGATGATGCATTCGTCCCTTTCCAGCCCCCAATGCCCTTCCTTAGCTAGGTCTTCAATGGTGTCTTCCAATAGAGAGAGAAAATAGAGAGAATGAGGAGAGTTTGTTTAGTGAGTTGTGTTTAGACTAATAAGGGTTGGGGTATTAATATGAGGGGTTAAATTAGTTAATTAGACTTCCTAATCCCCCAACTAACCACCAAAACACTTAATCAATTTAAATGGGATCGTTTTAAAATATGGCAGAAAGTTGGGTCCTCACAGACGAGACCTCGACCACAGTCGGTCTGTGAGTCGACGCCCCGTCGTCCCCCCTCCGTCGTCAAGCACAGTACCTGTGCAGGTGCAGCCTCCTTGAAATTCTCTAAGTGTGGGACGACGGTGGCATCGACGCCCCGTCGATACACACACGCCCCGTCAATCCTTCCTTCAATGCACACTGCCAGGCAGTGTTGCATCCAAACTACAAGGGTCCTTCTTAAGGTCCCTTGGTTGGTCCTTGGGGAGTCATACCCGGACGTTTCGACTATGAAATATCTCTAACACGCGTTACACATATCTTTACCTAATTTTGATCAATTCCAACTCCTAAAAGCTAGTCAAATGGCTAAGGCATCCTAGCACTCTTGTGAACCAACTTTCCAAACGTCATGGACGTTCTTGATTATTTTGATTCTTAAACATCTTAACTAGCCTATACAACTAAAACAACTTATAAACAGTGTTTAGACTTCATTGAAACCTAGATTAAGCTTTATAACATGCCTTGGAAATTTCAAAATATTACATTATCCCCCCCTTAGGAACATTCGTCCCCGAATGACACTAAACACTCTTCTAAAGGAAGGAAAAGACACAAGACTAGCACCTCAACCAATTCACAATATCAAATTAACATGAATCACATCATTTTCATAAGGCAAAATTTCAAATTTCTAATTACCACACATAGGCTCAAACATTTCATCATGAGGTATCTTCTCTTTACAACACACATAAGTTCAACATACATTAAATGAGTCAATTAGCACAAGGTTCATCTTATCAATATGCTACATATAATTTCCACAAAGACTCACCATATCAAAATGCATAACTTAACTCAAATAAGCGAAAAGCAAAACAAATTCCAAGTTTTCAAAGCCAATCTTACAGTGACTTCACTGTATCATCTCTGTGAAGTTTCCAAAAATTTGGATTTTTGCAAAACTTCACCTAAAAATCAAGAAACCACAATTCCTAGTCATAATTATGTTATTAAAAATAATGGCTAACCTTAATCATCGAAAAGATGAGGATAATAGGTCTTCATGTCGGCCTCGGCCTCCCATGTTGCACCCTCAACTAGGTGGTTCTTCCATAATACTTTTATGGAAACCACCTCTTTGTTCCTCAACCTCTTCACTTGTCTATCAAGGATTTGAACCGGAACCTCCTCATAAGAGAGGTTATCCTTGACTCCAAGGCCTTCAATCGAAAGAATAGACTCGGGATCCCCGACACACTTCTTCAACATAGAAATATGGAAAGCGGGATGAACCGAAGCTAAATCATTAGGGAGTTTCAAGTGATAGGCAACCTTACCAACCCTTTCCAAAATCTCATAAGGGCCCACATAACGAGGACTCAACTTCCCCTTCTTGCCAAATCTAATCACCCCCTTCATAGGTGAAATTTTCAAATACACCTTATCACCTTCTTCAAAATCCAAATCCCTTCTCCTATTGTCGGCATAGGACTTTTGTCGACTATAGGCTGTTTGTAACCGATTCCTTATGATGTGCACATTCTCCAAAGTCCTATAAATCAAATCGGGACCAAGAATCGAAGGCTCACCAACTTCAAACCACCCTATAGGAGACCTACACCTCCTACCATACAAGGCTTCATAGGGAGCCATGGAGATGGATGAATGAAAACTATTATTATAAGCAAACTACACCAAAGGCAAGTGATTATCCCAATTACCTTTAAAATCAATAATGCAAGTTCTAAGCATATCCTCAAGGGTTTGAATAGTGCGTTCCGCTTGACCATCCGTTTGAGGATGAAAAGCGGTACTCAATTTCACCTTAGTACCCAAACCTTATTGAAATGACCTCCAAAATCTAGATGTGAATTGTGCACCCCGATCCGAAATGATGGATAACGGAATATCATGCGACACACAATCTCATCTATGAAGATCTTTGCATAATCCTCCGCCGAATAAGTGGACTTGACGGGAATAAAATGAGCGGACTTAGTCAATCTATCAACAATCACCCATATAGAATCATATGACTTTTGAGTCCGAGGCAACCCTACTACAAAGTCCATATTAATGTCCTCCCACTTTGAAGTAGGAATTTGGATCTCTTGTAGTAAGCCACCCGGATTTTGGTGTTCCGTCTTCACTTGTTGGCAATTTGGACACTTAGCAACAAATTCCTCTATGTCCTTCTTCAAACCTTCCCACCAATATATCTCCCGAAGGTCATGGTACATCTTAGTCGAACCCGGATAAATGGAGTAGTGGGATCCATGGGCTTCTTCAAGGATCTGATCCCTCAATCCATCAACATCGGGAACACATAATCTCCCTTGGTACCTCAACACACCATCCCCCCCCTAAGTAGAAAGATTCATTCAACTTGCCAAGAACCGATTCCTTCAACTCCATCAATAGTTGATCAAAGTGTTGTTTGGACTTCACTTCGACCACCAATGATGATATTGAGCTATGTTGAACTGTAGCACCACCATTTGGAGAACTCTCCAATCGCACCCCAAATCTAGCCAACCTATGAACATCTTTCACTAAGTCCCTCTTGGATTCATCTATATGCGACACACTACCCATAGTCATACGACTTAGGGCATCCGCAACCACATTGGCCTTGCCGGGATGATATAAGACACTCATATCATAATCTTTCAACAATTCTAACCACCTTCTTGGCCGGAGATTCAACTCCTTTTGAGTAAACACGTATTGGAGACTCTTATGATCGATGAAAACATCAACGTGAACACCATACAAGTAATGCCTCCATATTTTTAAAGCAAACACCACGGCCGCTAACTCAAGGTCATGAGTGGGATAGTTTCTCTCATGCACCTTAAGTTGCCTCGAAGCATAGGCAATCACCTTCCTATTCTGCATAAGCACACCCCCCAAACCTATGCGGGATGCATCACAATACACAACAAAGCCCTTTGTACCTTCCAGTAGTGTCAACACCAGAGCCGAAGTAAGCCTATCCTTCAATAATTGGAAACTCTTCTCACAAGCCTCTGACCACTAAAACTTTTTACCTTTTTGAGTCAATGTAGTCAAAGGAGATGCAATGGATGAAAAGACCTCCACAAACCTTCAATAATAGCCCGCTAGACCCAAGAAACTCCTAATGTCAGTCGTAGTCAAAGGTCTAGGCCAGTTTCTCACCGCATCTATCTTCCTTGGGTCAACCTCAACTCCCTCACTAAAGATGTTGTGCCCAAGAAATGCCACCAACCTCAACCAAAACTCACACTTGCTATATTTGGCAAATAATTGATGCTCTTTAAGGGTTTGCAATACCACCCTCAAATGACCGATGTGATAAACCTCATTCTTTGAATACACCAAGATATCATAAATAAACACAATAACGAATGAATCAATATAGCTTCGAAACACCCTATTCATTAGGTCCATAAACGCCGCTGAAGCATTGGTGAGACCAAAGGACATAACCACAAACTCATAGTGCCAATACCGAGTCCGAAAGGCCGTCTTTGTGAATATCTTCATTTCTCACCCTAAGTTGGTGATACCCCGACCTCAAATCTATCTTTGAAAAGTAACTCGCTCCTTGGAGTTTATCAAGTAAATCATCAATCCGCGGGAGAGGATACTTGTTTTTTATAGTAACCTTGTTGAGTTGGCGGTAATCAATAAACATTCTCAAGGACCCATCTTTCTTCTTCACGAACAAGATCGGAGCACCCCATGGAGAAATTCTAGGCCTTATAAATCCCTTGTCTAGCAAATCTTTAAGTTGTGCCTTCAACTCCTTCAATCCGGCCGGAGCCATTCGATAAGGAGGAAACAAAATAGGGTTATGTTTCCGGTAGCAAATCGATACCAAAATCAATTCCCGTTCGGGAGGAATACCGGGAAGGTCATTTGGAAAGACCTCCGGAAATTCACTCACAACGGGGACCGACTCAAGAGGAGGAAATTTGAATCCAAATCCTGGACTCTTACAATGTGATAAAGAAAACCCTTTGAGATCATTTTATATGCTTTTAGATATGATATGATGCGACCTCTAGGAATAGAATTCCCACCCTTCCACTCAATAACGGGTTCATTTGGGAAACTAAACCTCACAACTCTAGTCCTACAATCAATAGAAGCGAAACTAGCATGTAACCAATCCATACCTAAAATGACATCAAAGTCAAGCATATCTAGTTAAACTAGATCCACATGAGAAGCTCTATTGGGCAAAGTGATAGGACAAGGTTGATAAACTATTTTTGCAAAAATGGACTCACCCACCGGAGTAGACACCACAAAAGGTTCATGCAAAACATTGGGTAAAGTATCAAACTTTTTAGCTACTAAGGGAGTAACAAAAGACAAAGTAGCACCCGTATCCAGCAAAGCATACACATCAATAGTAAATATTTGTAACATACCGGTCACCACATTGGGAGAGGCCTCTTGGTCATCTCTAGTACGAAGAGAATAGAAGCGGTTCTTTGTGGGAGCATCACTAGAACCACTTGGCTGTCCACTCTTCTCTTGCCCCTTTACATTAGGACAATCTCGCACCATGTGACCACTTTTGCCACAACCAAAGCAAATCCCCGTTCCTACCAAACATTCACCAAGATGACCCTTTCCACACTTAGCACACGTAGGCTTATCATTAGATAAATTTCCACTCTTTCCTTTTTGAACTCTCGGCCTAGGGGCCTTCTCATCCCTAGCCTTGGGAAATTTGGATGAAACTTGATTTGAGAACCTCTTCTTGAATCTAGGCTTGTCTTGAATCCCAAGCCTATCTTTCGTAGCCCCACCCTCAAAAGACCTTGTCCTTTTTGAATCCCTATCCTTCCTTTTTTCTCTAGCCTCCTCAACCCTTCTATCATGCACCATAAGAATACCAATATTCATATTATCATGAAGCATAGCCGAATGACACTCTTCTTGCAAGTCATTCGATACACCCGTCACAAATTGACTCATCTCGTCTCTAAGATCGGAAACCAAGGAAGGAGCATATTTGGCCAATTGAATGAACTTCAAGGAGTAACCATGAACATTCATACCTCCTTGGCGGAGGTTGATGAATTCCACCACCTTATCTTCTCTCATCTCTCTAGGGAAAAACCAATCAAGGAAGGCCCTCTTGATGATTTCCCAAGTCACCGGCCCACCTCGAAGTGGCCTATTATATCTCCATTGCATATGCCAATTTTGAGCCACATATTTGAGTTGGTATGAGGCCAACTCGGCATTCTCATTTGTAGACAATCCCATAGCACATAGTATCTTATAAACTTCATCAATGAATTCTTGAGGGTCTTCATCAACCTTTGACCCATAGAAGATAGGAGGATTCATCCGAGTGATGTCCCTAAGTCGGGAAGCCATAGTTTGCTCATAAACCTTAGGTGCAACATCCCGATTGGCTTGGGAAGTCATATCTTGAGCTTGAACAGTTGCGGCTTGGGCTTGAGTACTCATGGCTTGGGCCATTTGAGCAAGAATAGCCCTCATCTGAGCCTCTGCAATAGGTGGAGGATTATCCGGAGCCTGATCATCAACAACAACCTCTTCAAGAGGAGGAACTTGATCACCTTAGGGAGGAACTCCCGCACTAGAAGTCTCCTCCTCAAGTCTCCGAGCTGTATTTCTCCGAGTATTCATCTCCTATAACCAAAAATGCAAGGTTTAGATTAAATCATATAAGAAGTACACTCTAGAGGCACAATAGTGGATTTCCAAAAATGAGAGTGATTCCTAAGAATCAAATAAGTTCCTATTCATAAGTGTGGCGCGCTTCACAATTATGAATACGAACCTACATAGATGTGATTGAGAAAGACGTTAACATCAAGGATATTCAACCTCATGCTCTGATATTAACTTTGTCACATCCGGGTTTACCCCCTAGATGTAACCGGCGGCGTCATCCTCTTTGAGGAATAAGACAAGCCTCTTAGTCTTACATCATTGCATTCATTGATTAAAAATACGGAAGAATTAAAAACTTTTCAACTATATCTAATCGGAGGTTTAGATAGACCTCTACATACACATAATCATATTAATATTGAGTATACATAGACTCATTCATATAAGAAGATTACATACTCTTCTACTTTTGTTTCTTACACTTATATATTAGGAAATAGAGTCATAAATCCGACTCATCTCATAAACCCATCTAAACCACGATAACAACATTGGGCATAGCCCTACATCAATGAAAGTAAGCCACATGTAGGCTTTATTGTAACATTTTGAAATACCGAGGTCATGTGATAAGACTTAAATGGGCTCCTTAGGATCTGAACCAGTGTTCCTAGCCAATTAGGCATATTTAGAGCCTTTGAAGTGGTGTTGGAACCGAAACTCTTAAACATCCGGCAAATTGGTTCATAAGAGGGCTAGAGTGTCCTTTTAAGTTAACCAAGTTGAAGAGTCGGAATTTGGTAAACGGTTGTAACCATAGGTGTAAAATATTGTGTGGGATGGTTTCATGCTGGAAATGTCAGGGTACGACTCCCCGAGGACCAAACAAGGACCCTCGAGGAGGACCCTTGAAGCAGCAGGGCATGACGGACCCCATGACGGGGCGTCACAGGCTCGACGGGGCGTCGAGGCCTCCGTCATGCCAGCCTTAGCGCTTGGGGAAAAATCCTCCGCCTGCACAAGTCTCTGACCAGCGTGACGGATGTGCAGGACGGAGGGAAGCTAGTCCGTCATGGCCACGACGAACCGTCGTCGTGGAACCGTCGTGGAGGGCTGTGACAGTTTTCAGAAAGTTAGTTTTAGTTAATTAATTAATTAAGTGTCTTAGGGGTAATTAGGGGTTTAAGGGAAGACTAATTAAGTGAATTAAGACCCTACTATAAATACCCCCAACCCTCATTAGCCTAATCATTCTCTCAAAAACAAAACTCTCTTCCTTCTCTCTACTTTCTCTCTCTATTGGAAGACTCCATTGGAGATCAACTTGGGGAGATCATTGGGGGCTGGTTTAGCACGAAATTCTCCATCAAAACGTCATCAAACCTTAAGGTATGGGATCTAATTCACCTTTGAGATTCTTTCCTCAAAGGGTTCCTTCAAAGCTTTTTCCAAAAAGTTGGTTTTCTTATGGGTTTCATCCAAGTCCGAATTTGATCATGTGAATTGAGTTAATTATGTATTCTTTGGGTTAGAATGAATAGATTATCATGAATTGTAACTTGATTATGGTGAATTGAGGTAGTTTGATCTAGATTGTGGGTGATGACCCCTAACCCTTAACCCTAAGTATGAAATTGATATGGATTAGGTTGAGTTTGATGGAATGGATCTCATAATTAGTTGAATGGTCTTTAATGATTGTTATTGCATTGATTATGAATCTATTGATGAATTGAAGTTCTTCACACCTATGTTCTTGAATATTGAATCTAAGTTAAGAAGATACACTTGAGATCATGTTACTAAGCTTTGATGTAGTATTACTTCATGGTATAGTGCTTCTCCTAGATTAGTTCTCATGATTTATTATTGAATTACATTGATGTGATGATCTAAGATTGGTTGATCCATGGGTTGATGGTAAGGCCCTTTATTGATGCACTATGGAGGAGTATTGGTAAGTCTTGATGATCCTAGCCTTTACTTCAAATTATGGTTAATTGTCATCAAGTGATAATGTTATGTTGAAGTATGCTTTGATTGATGTGATGAGTTAATATGATGCATGAATCGATATGCTTAGGTTGGTTGTGAGGTTGCTAGGTGTAATGTAATATAGGGAAGTTGTACGATGTGCCTATTATGATGAGATATACAAGGGTTAACTTCACCTATATGGATTGTTGATGAAAGGACTAATTCTCATACAATTCTTATTGAGCTATAATGATGATTATACGAGGGATTGACCCTCCTATCTAATTAAATTGAGAAAATTAATAAAGATTAAAGATTTTCTCTAAATGGGGACTTAGCTTAGCACCGAGCGAACTTGACAACGGGAGGTGATGACTTGTCCCTAAAAAGGAAAGATTCATCCTAGAAGTTGCCCATGTGACGATAACTCCCATGTTTGAGGGATGTGTCACTTTAAGGGATTCCCATGAGGAGCGGCCCATATTACCAAATGGTATAAATAGGGATATATACCTCTTAGTTCTTGAACTATGTTGCCACCATAGGATACTAGCTAGTGGATCCACCTAGATAGCTATGTTCACGTTAGGTTCTACCTTGGCCGGTAGACCACCTTCCATCGGTGTAAGGTTTCATGACACCGGATTCCACATTTGCTCATGTGGTCTATGTCAGTTAAGGCAAGTGTTCCCTAAACTAAAATGAATGAATAATATATAGACTAATCAAAATAACTTGAGAGGTTGGCTATAGCTTAGGTAGGGGTATGGGACTCTACCTACGCCTTGCACTAGTTTGCCTTGATAGGAACTTTGAGAGGTCAATATTATGCATGTAAAGCGATGGTATGATGTAAATGGTTTGTATGTTAGATAACATGCTTATGAATATAATGTTGTTGTCTTTGCTTGAAGAAGGATGTATCATGACATGAAGAGTATGTTGGTAAGCAAATTGCTAATTGTAGTCTTGGTAGGTTACTTGATTGAGTAGGAGACATGGTAATTTTACTTGATCATTGCACTTGTGACTTATTGAAGGTTATCATTAGTATGCTTTGCTTTGCTATGGTTTAATTGCATATGTAGTTTGTTATGTTTTCATAAATGTCCCTTTTTAAATATATTTGATTGGTACTTGTATATGAGATTCCATACTTAGTACATGTGGAGTACTAATCCCTTTTCTTTCCCTTTTCCCAAACATGTTAGGTTCGGGTCGTTGAGCTTGATCCAAATTGCTAGGAAGGAAGACTTGGGTACTTTGTCATCCAAGTGGTAGGTCCTCACTCTCTCGAGGACGTGGCCGACATCTCTCTTTTATGATGTGTAGTTACTATGATTCTATGTTGACTCTTTTATTCTCTTGAGACGAGGTAGTAGACCTATATGCGGCTTCTTTCATTTGATGTAGGGCTATGCCCAAGACTTATTGTAATCGATAGATGGTTTATGAGATGAGACGGTTTTACGACTATTATTTTCTAAATGTATAAGTGTATGAAATAAAAGTAGAAGACTAAGTAATCTTCGTATATGAACAAGTCTATGTATACTTGATATGTATAATTATGTGTATATAGAGGTCTATGTAAACCTCCGAGTAGTTTTAGATAAAAAGTTTTTAATTCTTTCTGATTTTTAGTCGATGAATGCTATGACGAAGCTAAGGGGCTTGTCTTAGTCCTCCGAGAGGACGACGATGCCGGTTACGTCTAGGGGGTAAACCCGGATGTGACAAACTTGGTATCAGAGCATGAGGTTGAATATCCTTGATGTTAACGTCTCTCTCTCAACCACGTTATTTAGGTTTGTATTCATAATTGTGAAGCGCGCCACACTTATGAATAGGAACTTATTTGATGATTAGGAATCATTCTCATTGTTGGAAATCCATATCGTGCCCCTAGAATGTACGTCTTATATGCTTTCGCCTAAACCTTGTGTTTTGGTTATAGGAGATGAATACTAGAAGAAATGCGGCTAGAAGACTTGAGGAAGAGATGGCTGCTGCGGGAATTCCTCCCCGTGATGAACCAGCTCCTCCTCTTGAAGAGATTGTTGTTGATGACCAGGTTCCTGCTGATCCTCTACCGATGACAGAAGCTCAGATGAGGGCTATTATTGCTCAAATGGCTCAAGCCATGACTACTCAAGCTCAAGCCGCAACAGTGCAAGCCCAAGCTATGACTGCCCAAGCCAATAGGGATTTGGCACCTAGAGTCCATGAACAGACTATGGCCTCCAGACTTAGGGATTTCACTCGAATGAATCCTCCTGTCTTTTATGGGTCGAAGGTTGATGAAGACCCTCAGGAATTTATTGATGAGGTTCACAAGATTTTGTGTGCTATGGGGCTGTCATCAAGCGAGAATGCCGAATTGGCCTCATACCAACTCAAGGATGTCGCTCAGATATGGTATGTGCAATGGAAGGACAACAGGCCACTTGAAAGTGGGTTAGTGACGTGGGAGTTATTCAAAGGGTCCTTCATTGATCGGTTCTTCCCTAGAGAGATGAGGGAAACGAAGGTGGTGGAATTCATCAATCTCCGCCAAGGAACGATGAGTGTTCATGAGTATTCTCTGAAATTTACTCAATTGGCCAAATATGCTCCGTCTTTGGTCTCCGATCCTAGAGACGAAATGAGTCGATATGTGACAGGTATATCGGACGACTTACAAGAGGAGTGTCAATCGGCTATGCTACATGATAACATGAATATTGGTCGTCTCATGGTACATGCAAGAAGGGTTGAGGAGGCTAGAGCAAAAAGGAAGGATAAGGATAAGGACTCAAGAAGGACAAGGTCTTATGAGGGTGAAACTGCTAAAGATAGGTTGGGAATTCAAGACAGGCCTAGATTCAAGAAGAGGTTCTCAAACCACGTTCCATCCAAATTTCCCAAGACTAGGGATCCTAAAGCCCCTAGACCAAAAGTTGCAAAGGGAAAGGGTGGAAACTCATCTAATGAGAAGCCTACTTGTGTTAAGTGTGGGAAGGAACACTATGGTGAATGTTTGATCGGAACGGGGAATTGCTTTAGTTGTGGGAAGAGTGATCACAAAGTTAGGGACTGCCCTAACATAAGGAACCGAGAAAGGAATGTGCAAAAGCAAGCGAGTGAGGCTCCTAAGAAGAACCGTTTTTATGCTCTTCGTTCGAGAGATGACCAAGAGGCCTCTCCCGATGTGGTGACTGGTATGTTACAAATCTTTGCCATTGATGTGTATGCATTACTTGATCCGGGTGCTACTTTGTCTTTCGTTACTCCCTTAGTAGCTAAGAAGTTTAGTACATTACCCGATGTTTTGCATGAACCTATTTTGGTGTCTACTCCGGTGGGTGAGTCAGTGGTAGCAAAAAGAGTCTATCGAAATTGTCCTATTTCAATGCCTCATAGAGTTTCTCATATTGATCTAGTTGAGCTAGACATGCTTGATTTTGATGTCATATTAGGTATGGATTGGTTGCATGCTAGTTTCGCTTCCATCGATTGTAGGACCAAAATTGTGAGGTTTTGTTTCCCAAATGAACCCGTTATAGAGTGGAAGGGTGGAAATTCTCTTCCTAGAGGTCGTTTCATATCATGCCTAAAGGCGTGTAAAATGATCTCGAAGGGGTGTCTCTACCATATTGTGAGAGTCCAAGAAGTGGATTCCGAAGTTCCTCCTATAGAGTCAGTCCCCGTAGTGAATGAATTTACGGAGGTCTTCCCTGATGACCTTCCTGGCATTCCTCCCGAACGGGAAATCGATTTCGGTATCGATTTGCTACCGGAAACAAATCCTATCTCTATTCCTCCTTATAGAATGGCTCCGGCCGAGTTAAAGGAATTGAAGGCACAACTTAAAGATTTGCTAGACAAGGGCTTTATAAGGCCTAGCATTTCTCCATGGGGTGCTCCGGTGTTGTTCGTGAAAAAGAAGGATGGGTCCTTGAGAATGTGTATTGACTACCGACAACTCAACAAGGTTACCATCAAGAACAAGTATCCTCTTCCTCGGATTGATGATTTATTTGATCAACTCCAAGGAGCGAGTTACTTCTCAAAAATTGATTTGAGGTCAGGGTACCACCAGCTTAGGGTGAGAAATGAAGATATTCCAAAGACAGCTTTTCGGACTCGATATGGGCATTATGAGTTCGTGGTTATGTCCTTTGGTCTCACAAATGCTCCGGCGGCGTTTATGGATCTGATGAATAGGGTGTTTCAAAGTTACCTTGATTCATTCGTTATTGTATTTATCGATGATATCTTAGTGTATTCGAAAAATGAGGTTGACCACATGGATCATCTAAGGGTAGTATTGCAAACCCTTAGAGAACATAAATTGTTCGCCAAGTATAGCAAGTGCGAGTTTTGGCTGAGGTCGGTGGCATTTCTTGGGCACATCATCTCTAGTGAGGGAGTTGAGGTAGACCCAAGGAAAACAGATGCGGTAAGAAACTGGCCTAGACCCTTGACCCCAACTGACATTAGGAGTTTCTTGGGTCTAGCGGGTTATTATCGAAGGTTCGTAGAAGACTTTTCATCCATTGCATCTCCTTTGACTACATTGACTCAAAAAAGGTAAAAAGTTTGAGTGGTCAGAGGCATGCGAGAGGAGTTTTCAATTATTGAAGGATAGGCTTACTTCCGCTCCGGTGTTAACTTTACCGGAAGGATCTAAAGGGTTCATTGTGTATTGTGACGCATCCCGCGTAGGCTTGGGGTGTGTGCTTATGCAAAACGGGAAGGTGATTGCCTATGCTTCACGGCAACTTAAGGTGCATGAGAGAAATTATCCTATTCATGACCTTGAGTTAGCGGCCGTGGTGTTTGCTCTAAAAATATGGAGACACTACTTGTATGGTGTTCATGTGGATGTTTTCACTGATCATAAGAGCCTTCAATATGTGTTTACCCAAAAAGATTTAAATCTTCGACAAAGAAGGTGGTTAGAGTTGTTGAAAGACTATGATATGAGTGTCCTATATCATCCCGGTAAGGCAAATGTGGTGGCGGATGCTTTAAGCCGTATGACTATGGGTAGTGTGTCTCATATAGAAGAAGACAAGAAAGATCTAGTAAAAGATGTTCATCGTTTGACTAGATTGGGAGTGCGATTGGTGAGTTCGCTAAATGGAGGTGCCACGGTTCATCATAGCTCCGAGTCATCATTGGTGGTTGAGGTGAAGTCCAAACAACACCTTGATCAACTATTGATGGAGTTAAAGGAATCGGTTCTTGGCAAGACGAACGAGTCATTCTCCTTAGGGGAAGACAATGTGTTGAGGTATCAAGGGAGGTTGTGTGTTCCTGATGTTGATGGATTGAGGGATCGGATCCTTGATGAAGCCCATGGATCCCACTATTCCATCCATCCCGGTTCTACAAAGATGTATCATGACCTTCGAGAAATATATTGGTGGGAAGGTTTGAAGAAGGATATAGCGGAATTTGTTGCTAAATGTCCGAATTGTCAACAAGTGAAGGCGGAACATCAAAAGCCGGGTGGCTTACTACAAGAGATCCAAATTCCTACTTGGAAGTGGGAAGACATTAATATGGATTTCGTAGTAGGGTTGCCTCGGACTCAAAAGTCATTTGATTCTATATGGGTGATTGTTGATAGATTGACTAAGTCCGCTCACTTTATCCCCGTCAAATCTACGTATTCGGCGGAAGATTATGCGAAGATTTTCATAGATGAGATTGTGTGTCGTCATGGTATTCCGTTATCCATCATTTCGGATCGAGGTGCACAATTCACATCTAGATTTTGGAAGTCGTTTCAAAAAGGTTTGGGTACTAAAGTAAAATTAAGTACCGCCTTCCATCCTCAAACAGATGGTCAAGCGGAACGCACGATTCAAACTCTTGAGGATATGCTTAGAGCTTGCATCATTGATTTTAAAGGGAGTTGGGATAAGCATTTGCCGTTGGTGGAGTTTGCATATAATAATAGTTTCCATTCGTCCATCTCCATGGCTCCCTATGAAGCCTTGTATGGTAGGAGGTGTAGGTCTCCTATAGGATGGTTTGAAGTAGGTGAGTCATCGATATTTGGTCCCGACTTGATTTATAAGACATTGGAGAATGTACATATCATAAGAAATAGGTTGCAAACAGCCTATAGTCGACAAAAGTCCTATGCCGATAATAGAAGAAGGGACTTGGAGTTTGAAGAGGGTGATAAGGTGTATTTGAAAATTTCACCTATGAAGGGAGTGGTAAGATTTGGCAAGAAAGGGAAATTGAGCCCTCGATATGTAGGCCCTTATGAGATTTTGGAAAGGGTTGGTAAAGTTGCCTATCGTTTAAGATTACCTGATGAGCTAGCTTTGGTTCATCCGGTTTTCCATGTCTCCATGTTGAAGAAGTGTGTCGGGAATCCCAAGTCTATTCTTCCTCTTGAAGGCCTCGGAGTCAAGGATAACCTCTCTTATGAGGAGGTTCCGGTTCAAATCCTTGATAGGCAAGTGAAAAGGTTGAGGAACAAAGAGGTGGTTTCCGTAAAGGTGTTATGGAGGAACCACCTAGTTGAGGGTGCAACATGGGAGGCTGAGGCCGACATGAAAACCCGTTATCCTCATCTGTTTGATGTTTAAGGTTAGTATCTCTCTCTAATGATATAAATACGTTAGATATTGTGAATCTCTGATGTTTTTGTGAAACTTTGCAAAACTCCTAGTTTTGGAGACTTCTAAAATGGAGTCACTTTAAGGTGACCTTAGATAAATTTGGAAGTTATCTTGCTTCTTGCATATTTGAGTCAAGTTTGTGATTAGGTATGGTTAATCCTTGCTGATATTGTATTGAGCATATTGATAAAATGAACTTTGTACTAATTGATTTGAGTGATAAATGATGAGCTCATGCCTATATGAAAAGGAGAAAACCTCATGAGGAAATGTTGAGATCATGTATGGTAAATTGATGTTTGAAGTATTTTTATGAAATAATATAGTTCATGCTAACTGAATATTGTGAATTGGTTGAGCTGCTAGTCTTGAGTCTACTCCCTCATTTTAAGAGTGTTTGGTGTCATTCGGGGACGAATGTTCCTAAGGGGGGATAATGTAACATTTTGAAATACCGAGGTCATGTGATAAGACTTAAATGGCTCCTTAGGATCTAAACCAGTGTTCCTAGCCAATTAGGCATATTTAGAGTCTTTGAAGTGGTGTTGGAACCGAAACTCTTAAACATCCGGCAAATTGGTTCATAAGAGGGCTAGAGTGTCCTTTTAAGTTAACCAAGTTGAAGAGTCGGAATTTGGTAAACGGTTGTAACCATAGGTGTAAAATATTGTGTGGGATGGTTTCATGCTGGAAAAGTCAGGGTACGACTCCCCGAGGACCAAACAAGGACCCTCGAGAGGACCCTTGAAGCAGCAGGGCATGACGACCCCATGACGGGGCGTCACAGGCTCGACGGGGCGTCGAGGCCTCCGTCATGCCAGCCTTAGTGCTTGGGGAAAAAGCCTCCGCCTGCACAAGTCTCTGACCAGCGTGACGGATGTGCAGGACGGAGGGAAGCCAGTCCGTCACGGCCACGACGAACCGTCGTCGTCGTCGTGGAGGGCTGTGACAGTTTTCAGAAAGTTAGTTTTAGTTAATTAATTAATTAAGTGTCTTAGGGGTAATTAGGGGTTTAAGGAAGACTAATTAAGTGAATTAAGACCCTACTATAAATACCCAACCCTCATTAGCCTAATCATTCTCTCAAAAACAAAACTCTCTTCCTTCTCTCTACTTTCTCTCTCTATTGGAAGACTCCATTGGAGATCAACTTGGGGAGATCATTGGGGGCTGGTTTAGCACGAAATTCTCCATCAAAACGTCATCAAACCTTAAGGTATGGGATCTAATTCACCTTTGAGATTCTTTCCTCAAAGGGTTCCTTCAAAGCTTTTTCCAAAAAGTTGGTTTTCTTATGGGTTTCATCCAAGTCCGAATTTGATCATTTGAATTGAGTTAATTATGTATTATTTGGGTTAGAATGAATAGATTATCATGAATTGTAACTTGATTATGGTGAATTGAGGTAGTTTGATCTAGATTGTGGGTGATGACCCTAACCCTTAACCCTAAGTATAAGTATGGAAATTGATATGGATTAGGTTGAGTTTGATGGAATTGATCTCATAATTAGTTAAATGGTCTTTAATGATTGTTATTGCATTGATTATGAATCTATTATGATGAATTGAAGTTCTTCACACCTATGTTCTTGAATATTGAATCTAAGTTAAGAAGATACACTTGAGATCATGTTACTAAGCTTTGATGTAGTATTACTTCATGGTATAGTGCTTCCTGATTAGTTTCATGATTTATTATTGAATTACATTGATGTGATGATCTAGATTGGTTGATCGGTACGAACTACCGAGGAGCCAAACAAGACCCTCGAAGAGGACCCTTGAAGCAGCAGGGCATGACGAACCCCATGACGGGGCGCACAGGCTCGACGGGGGCGTCGAGGCCTCCGTCATGCCAGCCTTAGTGCTGGGGAAAAAAGCCTCCGCCTGCACAAGTCTCTGACCAGCGTGACGGATGTGCAGACGGAGGGAAGCCAGTCCGTCACGGCCACGACGAACCGTCGTCGTGGAACCGTCGTGGAGGGCTGTGACAGTTTTCAGGAAAGTTTAGTTTTAGTTAATTAATTAATTAAGTGTCTTAGGGGTAATTAGGGTTTAAGGTAAGACTAATTAAGTGAATTAAGACCCTACTACCCATAACATAAATACCCCCAACCCTCATTAGCCTAATCAATTCTCTCAAAAACAAAACTCTCTTCCTTCTCTCTACTTTCTCTCTCTATTGGAAGACTCCATTGGAGATCAACTTGGGGAGATCATTGGGGGCTGGTTTAGCACAAATTCTCCATCAAAACGTCATCAAACTTAAGGTATGGGATCTAATTCACCTTTGAGATTCTTGCCTCAAAGGGTTCCTTCAAAGCTTTTTCCAAAAAGTTGGTTTTCTTATTGGGTTTCATCCAAGTCCGAAATTTGACATGTGAATTGAGTTAATTATGTATTCTTTGGGTTAGAATGAATAGATTATCATGAATTGTAACTGATTTATGGTGAATTGAGGTAGTTTGATCCTAGATTTGGGTGATTGACCCCTAACCCTTAACCCTAAGTATGAAATTGATATGGATTAGGTTGAGTTTGATGGAATGGATCTCATAATTAGTTGAATGGTCTTTAATGATTGTTATGGCATTTGATTATGAATCTATTGATGAATTGAAAGTTCTTCACACCTATGTTCTTGAATATTGAATCTAAGTTAAGAAGATACACTTGAGATCATGTTACTAAGCTTTGAGTAGTATTTACTTCATGGTTATAGTGCTTCTCCTAGATTAGTTCTCATGATTATTATTGAATTACATGATGTGATGATCTAAGATTGGTTGATCCATGGGTTGATGGTAAGGCCCTTTATTGATGCACTATGGAGGAAGTATTGGTAAGTCTTGATGATCCTAGCCTTTACTTCAAATTATGGTTTAATTGTCATCAAGTGATAATGTTATGTTGAAGTATGCTTTGATTGATGTGATGAGTTAATATTATGCATGAATCGATATGGCTTAGGTTGGTTGTGAGGTTGCTAGGTGTAATGTAATATAGGGAAGTTGTTACGATGTGCCTATTATGATGAGATATACAAGGGTTAACTTCACCTATATGGATTGTTTGATTGAAAGACTAATTCTCATACAATTCTTATTGAGCTATAATGATGATTAATACGAGGGATTGACCCTCCTATCTAATTAAATTGAGAAAATTAATAAAGATTAAAGATTTTCTCTAAGGGACTTAGCTTAGCACGAGCGAACTACAACGGATGGTGATGACTTGTCCCTAAAAAGGAAAGATTCATCCTAGAAGTTGCCCATGTGACGATAACTCCCATGTTTGAGGGATGTGCACTTTAAGGATTCCCATGAGGACGCGGCCATATTACCAAATGGTATAAATAGGATATCTACCTCTTAGTCTTGAACTATGTTGCCACCATTAGATACTAGCTAGTGGATCCACCTATATAGCTATGTTCACGTTAGGTTCTACCTTGGCCGGTAGACCACCTTCCATCGTGTGAAGGTTTCATGACACCGGATTTCCACATTTGCTCATGTTGGTCTATGTCAGTTAAGGCAAGTGTTCCCTAAACTAAAATGATGAATAAAATATAGACTAATCAAAATAACTTGAAGAGGTTGGCTATAGCTTAGGTAGGGGTATGGGACTCTACCTACGCCTTGCACTAGTTTGCCTTGATAGGAACTTTGAGAGGTCAATATTATGCATGTAAAGCGATGTATATGTAGTAAATGGTTTGTATGTAGATAACATGCTTATGAATATAATGTTGCTGCTTTGCTTGAAGAAGGATTGTATCATGACATGAAGAGTATGTTGGTAAGCAAATTGCTAATTGTAGTCTTGGATAGGTTACTTGATTGAGTAGAGACATGGTAATTTTACTTGATCATTGCACTTGTGACTTATTGAAGGTTATCATTAGTATGCTTTGCTTTGCTATGGTTTAATTGCATATGTAGTTTATTATGTTTTCATAAATGTCCCTTTTAAATATATTTGAATGGTACTTGTATATGAGATTCCATACTTTAGTACATGTGAGTACTAATCCCTTTTCTTTCCCTTTTCCCAAAACATGTAGGTTCGGGTCGTTGAGCTTGATCCAAATTGCTAGGAAGAAGACTTGGTACTTTGTCATCCAAGTAGTAGGTCCTCACTCTCTCGAGGACGTGGCCTCTCTTTTATGATGTGTAGTTTTACTATGATCTATGTTGACTCTTTTATTCTCTTGAGACGATGGTAGTAGACAGCCTATATGCGGCTTTCTTTCATTGATGTAGGGCTATGCCCAAGACTTATTGTAAATCGATAGATGGTTTATGAGATGAGACGGTTTTACGACTATTATTTTCTAAATGTATAAGTGTATAAATAAAAGTAGAAGACTACAGTAATCTTACGGATTAGAACAAGTCTATGTATACTTGATATGTATAATTATGTGTATATAGAGTTCTATGTAAACCTCCGAGTATTTTTAGATAAAAGTTTTTAATTATTTCTGATTTTAGTTCGATGAATGCTTATGACGAAGCTAAGGGCTTGTCTTAGTCCTCCCGAGAGGACGACGATGCCGGTTACGTCTAGGGGGTAAACCCGGATGTGGAGAAACTTGGTATCAGAGCATGAGGTGAATATCCTTGATGCTTAACGTCCTCCTCAAACCACTGTTTTTTAGGTTTGTATTCATAATTTGAAGCGCGCCACACTTATGAATAAGAACTTATTTATTGATTAGGAATCATTCTTCATATTTGGAAATCCATATCGTTGCCCCTAGAATGTACGTCTTATATTCTTTCGCCCTAAACCCTTGTGTTTTGGTTTATAGGAGATGAATACTAGAAGAAATGCGGCTAGAAGAACTTGATGAAGAGATGGCTGCTGCGGGAATTCCTCCCCGTGATAAAACCAGCTCCTCCTCTTGAAGAGATTGTTGTTTGATGGACCAGGTTCCTGCTGATTCCTCTACCGATGACAGAAGCTCAGATTGAGGGCTATTATTGCTCAAATGGCTCAAGCCATGACTACTCAAGCTCAAGCCGCAACAGTGCAAGCCCAAGCTATGACTGCCCAAGCCAATAGGGATTTGGCACCAGAGTCCATGAACAGACTATGGCCTCCAGACTTTAGGATTTCACTCGAATGAATCCTCCTGTCTTTTTGGGTCGAAGGTTTGAGGAAGACCCTCAGGAATTTATTGATGAGGCACAAGATTTTGTGTGCTATGGGCTGCCATCAAGCAAAGAATCGCCGAGTTGGCCTCATACCAACTCAAGGATGTCGCTCAATATGGTATGGTCCAATGGAAGACAACAGGCCACTTGAAAGTGGGTTAGTGACGTGGAGTTATTCAAAGGGTCCTTCATTGATCGGTTCTTCCCTAGAGAGATTGAGGAAACGAAGGGGTGGAATTCATTCAATCTCCGCCAAGGAACGATGAGTTGTTCATGAGTATTCTCTGAAATTTACTCAATTGGCCAAATATGCTCCGTCTTTGGGTCTCCGATCCTGGAGACGAAATGAGTCGATATGTGACAGGTATTATCTGACGACTTACAAGAGGAGTGGTCAATCGCTATGCTACATGATAACATGGAATATTGGTCGTCTCATGGTACATGCAAGAAGGTTGAGGAGGCTAGAGCAAAAAAGGAAGGATAAGGATAAGGACTCAAGAAGGACAAGGTCTTATGAGGGTGAAACTGGCTAAAGATAGGTTGGGAATTCAAGACAGGCCTAGATTCAAGAAAGAGTGTTCTCAAAACACTTCCATCCAAATTTCCCAAGACTAGGGATCCTTAAAGCCCCTAAACCAAAAAGGCAAAGGGAAAGGGTGGAAAACTCATTCTAATGAGAAGCCTACTGTGTGTTATGTGTGGAAGGAACACTATGGTGAATGTTTGATCGGAACGGGAATTGCTTTAGTTGTGGGAAGAGTTATCACAAAGTTAGGGACTGACCCTAACATAAGGAACCAAGAAAGGAATGTGCAAAAGCAAGCGATGAGGCTCCTAAGAAGAACCATTTTTATGCTCTTCGTTCAAGAGATGACCAAGAGGCCTCTCCCGATGTGGGACTGGTATGTTACAAATCTTTGCCATTGATGTGTATGCATTACTTATCCGGGTGCTACTTTGTCTTTCGTTACTCCCTTAGTAGCTAAGAAGTTTAGTTACATTACCCGATGTTTGCATGAACCTATTTTGGTGTCTACTCCGTGTTGTGAGTCGTTGGTTAGCAAAAAAGAGTCTATCGAAATTGTCCTATTTCAATGCCTCATAGGGTTTCTCATATTGAATCTAGTTGAGCTAGACATGCTTATTTTGATGTCATATTAGGATGGATTGGTTGCATGCTAGTTTCGCTTCCATTCAATTGTAGGACCAGGATTGTGAGGTTGTTTCCCAAATGAACCCGTTATAGAGTGAAGTGGAAATTCTCTTCCTAGAGGTCGTTTCATATCATGCCTAAAAGCGGCGTGTAAATGATCTCGAAGGGGTTCTCTACCATATTGTGAGAGTCCAAGAAGTGGATCCGAAGTTCCTCCTATAGAGTCAGTCCCCGTAGTGAATGAATTTACGGAGGTCTTCCCTGATGACCTTCCTGGCATTCCTCCCGAACGGGAAATCGATTTCGGTATCCGATTTGCTACCGGAAACAAATCCTATCTCTATTCCTCCTTATAAAAATGGCTTCCGGCCGAGTTAAAGGAATTGAAGGCACAACTTAAAAGATTTGAAGACAAGGGCTTTATAAGGCCTAGCATTTCTCCATGGGGTGCTCCGGTGTTGTTCGTTGAAAAAGAAGGATGGGTCTTGAGAAGTGTGTATTGACTACCAACAACTCAACAAGGTTACCACAAAAACAAGTATCCTCTTACTCGGATTGATGATTTATTGATCAACTCCAAGGAGCGAGTTACTTCTCAAAAATTGATTTGAGGTCAGGGTACCACCAGCTTAGGGTGAGAAATGAAGATATTCCAAAGACAACTTTTCGGACTTGATATATGGGCATTATGAGTTCGTGGTTATGTCCTTTGATCTCACAAATGCTCCGGCGGCGTTTAATGGCATCTGATGAATAGGGTCTGTTTCGAAGTTACCTTGATTCATTCGTTATTGTATTTATCGATGATTATCTTGTGTGTATTCGAAAAAATTTGAGGTTGACCACATGGATCATCTAAGGGTAGTATTGCAAACCCTTAGAGAACATAAATGTTCGCCAAGTATAGCAAGTGCGAGTTTTGGCTTGAGGGTCGGATGGCATTTCTTGGGCCACATCATCTCTAGTGAGGAGTTGAGGTAGACCCAAGGAAAAACAATGCGGTAAGAAACTGGCTAGACCCTTGACCCCAACTGACATTAGGAGTTTCTTGGTCTAGCGGTTATTATCGAAGGTTCGTAGAAGGCTTTTCATCCATTGCATCTTCCTTTTGACTACATTGACTCAAAAAGGTAAAAATTTGAGTGGTCAGAGCATGCGAGAGGAGTTATCAATATTGAAAGGATAGGCTTACTTCCGCTCCAGTGTTAACTTTACCGGAAGGAATCTAAAGGTTCATTGTGTTATTGTGATGCATCCCGCGTAGGCTTGGGGTGTGTGCTTATTGCAAAATGGGAAGTGGATTGCCTATGCTTCGCGGCAACTTAAGGTGCATGAGAGAAATTATCCAAAACTAATGACCTCGAATTTAGCGGCCGTGGTGTTTGCTTTAAAAATATGGAGACACTACTTGTATGGTGTTCATGGGATGTTTTCACTGATCATAAGAGCCTTCAATATGTGTTTACCCAAAAAGATTTGAATCTTCGACAAAGAAGGTGGTTAGAATGTGTTGAAAGATTTTGATATAGTGTCCTATGATCATCCCTGCAAGGCAAATGTGTGGTGGGCGGATGCTTTAAGCCGTATGACTATGGTAGTGTGTCTCATATAGAAGAAGACAGGAAAAGATCTAGTAAAAGATGTTCATCGTTTGACTAGATTGGGAGTTGCGGTTGGTGAGTTCTCTTAAATGGAGGTGCCACGGTTCATCATAGCTCCGAGTCTTCATTGGTGGTGAGGTGAAGTCCAAAACAACACCTTCATCAACTATTGATGGATTAAAGGAATCGTTCTTGGCAAGACGAACGAGTCATTCTCCTTAGGGGAAGATAATTTGTTGAGGTACCAAGGGAGGTTATGTGTTCCTGATGTTGATGGATTGAGGATTCGGATCCTTGATGAAGCCCCAATGGATCCCACTATTCCATCCATCCCGCGTTCTACAAAGATGTATCATGACCTTCGAGAAATATATTGGTGGGGAGTTTGAAGAAGGATATAGCGGAATTTGTTGCTAAATGTCCGAATTGTCAACAAGTGAAGGCGGAACATCAAAAGCCGGGTGGCTTACTACAAGAGATCCAAATTCCTACTTGGAAAACGTGGAAGACATTAATATGGATTCGTAGTAGGGTTGCCTCCGCGACTCAAAAGTCATTTGATTCTGTATGGGTGATTGTTGATAATTGACTAAGTCCGCTCACTTATCCCCGTCAAATCTACGTATTCGGCGGAAGATTATGCGAAGATTTTCATAGATGAGATTGTGTGTCGTCATGGTATTCCGTTATCCATTCATTTCGGATCGAGGGTGCACAATTCACATCTACATTTTGGAATCATTCAAAAAGGGTTTGGGTACTAAAGTAAAATTAGTACCGCCTTCATCCTCAAACAGATGGTCAAGCGGAATGCACGATTCAAACTCTTTGAGGATATGCTTAAGCATGCATTATATTTAAAGGAAGTTGGCGATAAACATTGTCGTTGGTAGAGTTTGCGTATATAAATAGCTTCCATTCGTCCATCTCCATGGGCTCCCTATGAAGCCTTGTATGGTAGGAAGGTGTAGTCTCCTATAGGATGGTTTGAAGTGGGTGAGTCATCGATCTTTGCGTCCCGACTTGATTTATAAGACATTGGAGAATGTACATATCATAAGAAATAGGTTGCAAACAGCCTATAGTCGACAAAAGTCCTATGCCGATAATAGAAGAAGGGACTTGGAGTTTGAAGAGGGTGATAAGGGTGTATTTGAAAATTCACCTATGAAGGGATGGTAAGATTTGGCAAGAAAGGAAGTGAGCCCTCGAGTATGTAGGCCCTTATGAGATTTTGGAAAGGGTTGGTAAAGTTGCCTATCGTTTTAAGATTACTGATGAGCTAGCTTTGGTTATCCGGTTTTCCATGTCTCCAGGTTGAGAAGTGTGTCGGAATCCCGAGTCTATTCTTCCTATTGAAGGCCTGGAAGTCAAGGATAACCTCTCTTTATGAGGAGGTTCCGGTTCAAATCCTTGATAGGCAAGTGAAAAGGGTTGAGGAACAAAGAGGTGCGTTTCCGTAAAGGTGTTATGGAGGAACCACCTAGTTGAGTGGTGCAACATGGGAGGCTGAGGCCGACATGAAAACCTTTATCCTCATCTTGTTATGTTTAAGGTTAGTATCTCTCTCTAATGATATAAATACGTTAGATATTCTGAATCTATGATGTTTTTGTGAAACTTTGTAAAACTCCTAGTTTTGGAGACTTAAAAAAAAAATAGGTCACTTTTAAGGTGACCTTAGGTAAATTTGAAGTTATCTTGCTTACTTGCATATTTGAGCTCAAGTGTTGTGATTGAGGTTGGTTAATCCTTGCTGATATTGTATTGAGCATATTGATTAAAATGAAACTTTTGTATTAAGTTGATTTGATGATAAATGATCGAAGTCATGCTAGTATGGAAAAGGAGAAACCTCTAGGAAATTTTGAGATCATGTAGGGTAAATTGGATGTTTTGAAGTATTTTTATGAATAATATAGTTCATGCTAGCTGAATATATGTGAATTGGGTTAAAATGCTAGTCTGAGTCAAACTCCCCTCATTTAAGAGTGTTTGGTGTCATTGCGGGACGAATGTTCCTTAAGGGCGGATAATGTAACATTGTGAATACCGAGGGTTATTAGTGATAAGACTTTAAATTGGGCTCCTTAGGATCTAAAACCAGTGTTCTTAGCCAATGAGGCATATTAGAGCCTTTGAAAGTTGGGGTTGGGGATAACCGAAACTCTGTAAACATCCGGCAAATTGGTTTCATAAGGGCTAGAGTGTCCTTATTAATGTTAACCAAGTGTGAAGAAGTCAGAATTTTGGTAACGGTTGTATCCATAGTTGCTAAAATATTTTGTGGGATGGTTTTCATTGTGGGAAAAGTCAGGGCACGGGGAACTACCCGAGCGACCAAAACAAAGGACCCTCGAACCGGAGGACCCTTGAAGCAGCAGGCATGACGAAAACCCCATTGACCGGGGGCGTCACAGGCTCGACGGCGGCCGAGGCCTCCGGTCATGCAGCCTTAGTGCCTTGGGGAAAAAAGGCCTCCGCCTGCACAAGTCCTCTGACCAAGCGTGACGGATGTGGCAGACGGCGGGAAGCCAGTCCGTCACGCCACGACGAACCGTTTCGTCGTGGGACCCGTCGTGGAGGGCTTGGACAGTTTCAGAAGTATTTTTAGTTAATTAATTAATTAAGTGTCTTAGGGTAATTAGGGTTTAAAGGAAGACTAATTAAGTGAATTTAAACCTACTTATAAAAC
>CM040627.1:26833476-26893929 GCA_022817965.1 Solanum lycopersicoides | reverse complement strand
CCCCAACCCTCATAGCCTAATCATTCTCTCAAAAACAAAACTCTCTTCCTTCTCTCTACTTTCTCTCTCTATTGGAAGACTCCATTGGAGATCAACTTGGGAGATCATTGGGGGCTGGATTTAGCACGAAATTCTCCATCAAAACGTCATCAAACCTTAAGGTATGGGATCTAATTCACCTTTGAGATTCTTTCCTCAAAGGGTTCCTTCAAAGCTTTTTCCAAAAAGTTGGTTTTCTTATGGGTTTCATCCAATCCGAATTTGATCATGTGAATTGAGTTAATTATGTATTCTTTGGGTTAGAATGAATAGATTATCATGATTGTAACTTGATTATGGTGAATTGATGTAGTTTGATCTAGATTTGTGGTGATGACCCCTAACCCTTAACCCTAAGTATGAATTGATATGGATTAGGTTGAGTTTGATAGAATGATCTCTAATTAGTTGAATGGTCTTTAATGATTGTTATTGCATTGATTATGAATCTATTATGATGAATTGAAGTTCTTCACACCTATGTTCTTGAATATTGAATCTAAGTTAAGAAGATACACTTGAGATCATGTTACTAAGCTTTGATGTAGTATTACTTCATGTATAGTGCTTCTCCTGATTAGTTCTCATGATTTATTATTGAATTACATTGATGTGATGATCTAAGATTGGTTGATCTATGGGTTGATGGTAAGGCCCTTTATTGATGGATTATGGAGGAGTATGGGTAAGTCTTGATGATCCTAGCCTTTACTTTAAATTATGGTTAATTGTCATCAAGTGATAATGTTATGTTGAAGTATGCTTTGATTGATGTGATGAGTTAATATGATTCATGAATTGATATGCTTAGGTTGGTTGTGAGGTTGCTAGGTGTAATGTAATATAGGGAAGTTGTACGATGTGCCTATTATGATGAGATATACAAGGGTTAACTTCACCTATATGGATTGTTGATGAAAGGACTAATTCTCATACAATTCTTATTGAGCTATAATGATGATTATACGAGGGATTGACCCTCCTATCTAATTAAATTGAGAAAATTAATAAAGATTAAAGATTTTCTCTAAATGGGGACTTAGCTTAGCACCGAGCGAACTTGACAACGGGAGGTGATGACTTGTCCCTAAAAAGGAAAGATTCATCCTAGAAGTTGCCCATGTGACGATAACTCCCATGTTTGAGGGATGTGTCACTTTAAGGGATTCCCATGAGGAGCGGCCCATATTACCAAATGGTATAAATAGGGATATCTACCTCTTAGTTCTTGAACTATGTTGCCACCATAGGATACTAGCTAGTGGATCCACCTAGATAGCTATGTTCACGTTAGGTTCTACCTTGGCCGGTAGACCACCTTCCATCGGTGTAAGGTTTCATGACACCGGATTCCACATTTGCTCATGTGGTCTATGTCAGTTAAGGCAAGTGTTCCCTAAACTAAAATGAATGAATAAAATATAGACTAATCAAAATAACTTGAGAGGTTGGCTATAGCTTAGGTAGGGGTATGGGACTCTACCTACGCCTTGCACTAGTTTGCCTTGATAGGAACTTTGAGAGGTCAATATTATGCATGTAAAGCGATGGTATGATGTAAATGGTTTGTATGTTAGATAACATGCTTATGAATATAATGTTGTTGTCTTTGCTTGAAGAAGGATGTATCATGACATGAAGAGTATGTTGGTAAGCAAATTGCTAATTGTAGTCTTGGTAGGTTACTTGATTGAGTAGGAGACATGGTAATTTTACTTGATCATTGCACTTGTGACTTATTGAAGGTTATCATTAGTATGCTTTGCTTTGCTATGGTTTAATTGCATATGTAGTTATTATGTTTTCATAAATGTCCCTTTTTAAATATATTTGATTGGTACTTGTATATGAGATTCCATACTTAGTACATGTGGAGTACTAATCCCTTTTCTTTCCCTTTTCCCAAACATGTTAGGTTCGGGTCGTTGAGCTTGATCCAAATTGCTAGGAAGGAAGACTTGGGTACTTTGTCATCCAAGTGGTAGGTCCTCACTCTCTCGAGGACGTGGCCTCTCTTTTATGATGTGTAGTTACTATGATTCTATGTTGACTCTTTTATTCTCTTGAGACGAGGTAGTAGACAGCCTATATGCGGCTTCTTTCATTTGATGTAGGGCTATGCCCAAGACTTATTGTAATCGATAGATGGTTTATGAGATGAGACGGTTTTACGACTATTATTTTCTAAATGTATAAGTGTATGAAATAAAAGTAGAAGACTAAGTAATCTTCGTATATGAACAAGTCTATGTATACTTGATATGTATAATTATGTGTATATAGAGGTCTATGTAAACCTCCGAGTAGTTTTAGATAAAAAGTTTTTAATTATTTCTGATTTTTAGTCGATGAATGCTATGACGAAGCTAAGGGGCTTGTCTTAGTCCTCCGAGAGGACGACGATGCCGGTTACGTCTAGGGGGTAAACCCGGATGTGACAAACTTGGTATCAGAGCATGAGGTTGAATATCCTTGATGTTAACGTCTCTCTCTCAAACCACGTTATTTAGGTTTGTATTCATAATTGTGAAGCGCGCCACACTTATGAATAGGAACTTATTTGATGATTAGGAATCATTCTCATTGTTGGAAATCCATATCGTGCCCCTAGAATGTACGTCTTATATGCTTTCGCCTAAACCTTGTGTTTTGGTTATAGGAGATGAATACTAGAAGAAATGCGGCTAGAAGACTTGATGAAGAGATGGCTGCTGCGGGAATTCCTCCCCGTGATAAACCAGCTCCTCCTCTTGAAGAGATTGTTGTTGATGACCAGGTTCCTGCTGATCCTCTACCGATGACAGAAGCTCAGATGAGGGCTATTATTGCTCAAATGGCTCAAGCCATGACTACTCAAGCTCAAGCCGCAACAGTGCAAGCCCAAGCTATGACTGCCCAAGCCAATAGGGATTTGGCACCTAGAGTCCATGAACAGACTATGGCCTCCAGACTTAGGGATTTCACTCGAATGAATCCTCCTGTCTTTTATGGGTCGAAGGTTGAGGAAGACCCTCAGGAATTTATTGATGAGGTTCACAAGATTTTGTGTGCTATGGGGCTGCCATCAAGCGAGAATGCCGAGTTGGCCTCATACCAACTCAAGGATGTCGCTCAGATATGGTATGTGCAATGGAAGGACAACAGGCCACTTGAAAGTGGGTTAGTGACGTGGGAGTTATTCAAAGGGTCCTTCATTGATCGGTTCTTCCCTAGAGAGATGAGGGAAACGAAGGTGGTGGAATTCATCAATCTCCGCCAAGGAACGATGAGTGTTCATGAGTATTCTCTGAAATTTACTCAATTGGCCAAATATGCTCCGTCTTTGGTCTCCGATCCTGGAGACGAAATGAGTCGATATGTGACAGGTATATCGGACGACTTACAAGAGGAGTGTCAATCGGCTATGCTACATGATAACATGAATATTGGTCGTCTCATGGTACATGCAAGAAGGGTTGAGGAGGCTAGAGCAAAAAGGAAGGATAAGGATAAGGACTCAAGAAGGACAAGGTCTTATGAGGGTGAAACTGCTAAAGATAGGTTGGGAATTCAAGACAGGCCTAGATTCAAGAAGAGGTTCTCAAACCACGTTCCATCCAAATTTCCCAAGACTAGGGATCCTAAAGCCCCTAAACCAAAAGTTGCAAAGGGAAAGGGTGGAAACTCATCTAATGAGAAGCCTACTTGTGTTAAGTGTGGGAAGGAACACTATGGTGAATGTTTGATCGGAACGGGGAATTGCTTTAGTTGTGGGAAGAGTGATCACAAAGTTAGGGACTGCCCTAACATAAGGAACCGAGAAAGGAATGTGCAAAAGCAAGCGAGTGAGGCTCCTAAGAAGAACCGTTTTTATGCTCTTCGTTCGAGAGATGACCAAGAGGCCTCTCCCGATGTGGTGACTGGTATGTTACAAATCTTTGCCATTGATGTGTATGCATTACTTGATCCGGGTGCTACTTTGTCTTTCGTTACTCCCTTAGTAGCTAAGAAGTTTAGTACATTACCCGATGTTTTGCATGAACCTATTTTGGTGTCTACTCCGGTTGGTGAGTCGGTGGTAGCAAAAAGAGTCTATCGAAATTGTCCTATTTCAATGCCTCATAGGGTTTCTCATATTGATCTAGTTGAGCTAGACATGCTTGATTTTGATGTCATATTAGGTATGGATTGGTTGCATGCTAGTTTCGCTTCCATCGATTGTAGGACCAGGATTGTGAGGTTTTGTTTCCCAAATGAACCCGTTATAGAGTGGAAGGGTGGAAATTCTCTTCCTAGAGGTCGTTTCATATCATGCCTAAAGGCGTGTAAAATGATCTCGAAGGGGTGTCTCTACCATATTGTGAGAGTCCAAGAAGTGGATTCCGAAGTTCCTCCTATAGAGTCAGTCCCCGTAGTGAATGAATTTACGGAGGTCTTCCCTGATGACCTTCCTGGCATTCCTCCCGAACGGGAAATCGATTTCGGTATCGATTTGCTACCGGAAACAAATCCTATCTCTATTCCTCCTTATAGAATGGCTCCGGCCGAGTTAAAGGAATTGAAGGCACAACTTAAAGATTTGATAGACAAGGGCTTTATAAGGCCTAGCATTTCTCCATGGGGTGCTCCGGTGTTGTTCGTGAAAAAGAAGGATGGGTCTTTGAGAATGTGTATTGACTACCAACAACTCAACAAGGTTACCATCAAAAACAAGTATCCTCTTCCTCGGATTGATGATTTATTTGATCAACTCCAAGGAGCGAGTTACTTCTCAAAAATTGATTTGAGGTCAGGGTACCACCAGCTTAGGGTGAGAAATGAAGATATTCCAAAGACAGCTTTTCGGACTTGATATGGGCATTATGAGTTCGTGGTTATGTCCTTTGGTCTCACAAATGCTCCGGCGGCGTTTATGGATCTGATGAATAGGGTGTTTCGAAGTTACCTTGATTCATTCGTTATTGTATTTATCGATGATATCTTGGTGTATTCGAAAAATGAGGTTGACCACATGGATCATCTAAGGGTAGTATTGCAAACCCTTAGAGAACATAAATTGTTCGCCAAGTATAGCAAGTGCGAGTTTTGGCTGAGGTCGGTGGCATTTCTTGGGCACATCATCTCTAGTGAGGGAGTTGAGGTAGACCCAAGGAAAACAGATGCGGTAAGAAACTGGCCTAGACCCTTGACCCCAACTGACATTAGGAGTTTCTTGGGTCTAGCGGGTTATTATCGAAGGTTCGTAGAAGGCTTTTCATCCATTGCATCTCCTTTGACTACATTGACTCAAAAAGGTAAAAAGTTTGAGTGGTCAGAGGCATGCGAGAGGAGTTATCAATTATTGAAGGATAGGCTTACTTCCGCTCCAGTGTTAACTTTACCGGAAGGATCTAAAGGGTTCATTGTGTATTGTGATGCATCCCGCGTAGGCTTGGGGTGTGTGCTTATGCAAAATGGGAAGGTGATTGCCTATGCTTCGCGGCAACTTAAGGTGCATGAGAGAAATTATCCAACTCATGACCTCGAGTTAGCGGCCGTGGTGTTTGCTTTAAAAATATGGAGACACTACTTGTATGGTGTTCATGTGGATGTTTTCACTGATCATAAGAGCCTTCAATATGTGTTTACCCAAAAAGATTTGAATCTTCGACAAAGAAGGTGGTTAGAATTGTTGAAAGATTATGATATGAGTGTCCTATATCATCCCGGCAAGGCAAATGTGGTGGCGGATGCTTTAAGCCGTATGACTATGGGTAGTGTGTCTCATATAGAAGAAGACAGGAAAGATCTAGTAAAAGATGTTCATCGTTTGACTAGATTGGGAGTGCGGTTGGTGAGTTCTCTAAATGGAGGTGCCACGGTTCATCATAGCTCCGAGTCTTCATTGGTGGTTGAGGTGAAGTCCAAACAACACCTTCATCAACTATTGATGGAGTTAAAGGAATCGGTTCTTGGCAAGACGAACGAGTCATTCTCCTTAGGGGAAGATAATGTGTTGAGGTACCAAGGGAGGTTATGTGTTCCTGATGTTGATGGATTGAGGGATCGGATCCTTGATGAAGCCCATGGATCCCACTATTCCATCCATCCCGGTTCTACAAAGATGTATCATGACCTTCGAGAAATATATTGGTGGGAAGGTTTGAAGAAGGATATAGCGGAATTTGTTGCTAAATGTCCGAATTGTCAACAAGTGAAGGCGGAACATCAAAAGCCGGGTGGCTTACTACAAGAGATCCAAATTCCTACTTGGAAGTGGGAAGACATTAATATGGATTTCGTAGTAGGGTTGCCTCGGACTCAAAAGTCATTTGATTCTGTATGGGTGATTGTTGATAGATTGACTAAGTCCGCTCACTTTATCCCCGTCAAATCTACGTATTCGGCGGAAGATTATGCGAAGATTTTCATAGATGAGATTGTGTGTCGTCATGGTATTCCGTTATCCATCATTTCGGATCGAGGTGCACAATTCACATCTAGATTTTGGAAGTCATTTCAAAAAGGTTTGGGTACTAAAGTAAAATTAAGTACCGCCTTCCATCCTCAAACAGATGGTCAAGCGGAATGCACGATTCAAACTCTTGAGGATATGCTTAGAGCATGCATTATTGATTTTAAAGGAAGTTGGGATAAACATTTGTCGTTGGTAGAGTTTGCGTATAATAATAGCTTCCATTCGTCCATCTCCATGGCTCCCTATGAAGCCTTGTATGGTAGGAGGTGTAGGTCTCCTATAGGATGGTTTGAAGTGGGTGAGTCATCGATCTTTGGTCCCGACTTGATTTATAAGACATTGGAGAATGTACATATCATAAGAAATAGGTTGCAAACAGCCTATAGTCGACAAAAGTCCTATGCCGATAATAGAAGAAGGGACTTGGAGTTTGAAGAGGGTGATAAGGTGTATTTGAAAATTTC
Organism: Solanum lycopersicoides; assembly: GCA_022817965.1. Classification (NCBI taxonomy): domain Eukaryota; kingdom Viridiplantae; phylum Streptophyta; class Magnoliopsida; order Solanales; family Solanaceae; genus Solanum; species Solanum lycopersicoides. The sequence goes on along the minus strand of CM040627.1, from coordinate 26,886,990 downwards.
ACCTATGAAGGGAGTGGTAAGATTTGGCAAGAAAGGGAAGTGGAGCCCTCGAGTATGTAGGCCCTTATGAGATTTTGGAAAGGGTTGGTAAAGTTGCCTATCGTTTAAGATTACCTGATGAGCTAGCTTTGGTTCTTCCGGTTTTCCATGTCTCCAGGTTGAAGAAGTGTGTCGGGAATCCCGAGTCTATTCTTCCTATTGAAGGCCTGGAAGTCAAGGATAACCTCTCTTATGAGGAGGTTCCGGTTCAAATCCTTGATAGGCAAGTGAAAAGGTTGAGGAACAAAGAGGTGGTTTCCGTAAAGGTGTTATGGAGGAACCACCTAGTTGAGGGTGCAACATGGGAGGCTGAGGCCGACATGAAAACCCGTTATCCTCATCTTGTTTATGTTTAAGGTTAGTATCTCTCTCTAATGATATAAATACGTTAGATATTCTGAATCTATGATGTTTTTGTGAAACTTTGTAAAACTCCTAGTTTTGGAGACTTAAAAAAAAATAGAGTCACTTTAAGGTGACCTTAGGTAAATTTTGGAAGTTATCTTGCTTCTTGCATATTTGAGTCAAGTTGTGTGATTGAGGTATGGTTAATCCTTGCTGATATTGTATTGAGCATATTGATAAAATGAACTTTGTATTAATTGATTTGAGTGATAAATGATCGAGCTCATGCCTATATGAAAAGGAGAAAACCTCATGAGGAAATGTTGAGATCATGTATGGTAAATTGATGTTTTGAAGTATTTTTATGAAATAATATAGTTCATGCTAACTGAATATTGTGAATTGGTAAATATGCTAGTCTTGAGTCTACTCCCTCATTTTAAGAGTGTTTGGTGTCATTCGGGGACGAATGTTCCTAAGGGGGGGATAATGTAACATTTTGAAATACCGAGGTCATGTGATAAGACTTAAATGGGCTCCTTAGGATCTAAACCAGTGTTCCTAGCCAATTAGGCATATTTAGAGCCTTTGAAGTGGTGTTGGAACCGAAACTCTTAAACATCCGGCAAATTGGTTCATAAGAGGGCTAGAGTGTCCTTTTAAGTTAACCAAGTTGAAGAGTCGGAATTTGGTAAACGGTTGTAACCATATGTGTAAAATATTGTGTGGGATGGTTTCATGTTGGAAAAGTCAGGGTACGACTACCCGAGGACCAAACAAGGACCCTCGAGGAGGACCCTTGAAGCAGCAGGGCATGACGAACCCCATGACGGGGCGTCACAGGCTCGACGGGGCGTCGAGGCCTCCGTCATGCCAGCCTTAGTGCTTGGGGAAAAAGCCTCCGCCTGCACAAGTCTCTGACCAGCGTGACGGATGTGCAGGACGGAGGGAAGCCAGTCCGTCACGGCCACGACGAACCGTCGTCGTGGAACCGTCGTGGAGGGCTGTGACAGTTTTCAGAAAGTTAGTTTTAGTTAATTAATTAATTAAGTGTCTTAGGGGTAATTAGGGGTTTAAGGGAAGACTAATTAAGTGAATTAAGACCCTACTATAAATACCCCCAACCCTCATTAGCCTAATCATTCTCTCAAAAACAAAACTCTCTTCCTTCTCTCTACTTTCTCTCTCTATTGGAAGACTCCATTGGAGATCAACTTGGGGAGATCATTGGGGGCTGGTTTAGCACGAAATTCTCCATCAAAACGTCATCAAACCTTAAGGTATGGGATCTAATTCACCTTTGAGATTCTTTCCTCAAAGGGTTCCTTCAAAGCTTTTTCCAAAAAGTTGGTTTTCTTATGGGTTTCATCCAAGTCCGAATTTGATCATGTGAATTGAGTTAATTATGTATTCTTTGGGTTAGAATGAATAGATTATCATGAATTGTAACTTGATTATGGTGAATTGAGGTAGTTTGATCTAGATTGTGGGTGATGACCCCTAACCCTTAACCCTAAGTATGAAATTGATATGGATTAGGTTGAGTTTGATGGAATGGATCTCATAATTAGTTGAATGGTCTTTAATGATTGTTATTGCATTGATTATGAATCTATTGATGAATTGAAGTTCTTCACACCTATGTTCTTGAATATTGAATCTAAGTTAAGAAGATACACTTGAGATCATGTTACTAAGCTTTGATGTAGTATTACTTCATGGTATAGTGCTTCTCCTAGATTAGTTCTCATGATTTATTATTGAATTACATTGATGTGATGATCTAAGATTGGTTGATCCATGGGTTGATGGTAAGGCCCTTTATTGATGGACTATGGAGGAGTATTGGTAAGTCTTGATGATCCTAGCCTTTACTTCAAATTATGGTTAATTGTCATCAAGTGATAATGTTATGTTGAAGTATGCTTTGATTGATGTGATGAGTTAATATGATGCATGAATCGATATGCTTAGGTTGGTTGTGAGGTTGCTAGGTGTAATGTAATATAGGGAAGTTGTACGATGTGCCTATTATGATGAGATATACAAGGGTTAACTTCACCTATATGGATTGTTGATGAAAGGACTAATTCTCATACAATTCTTATTGAGCTATAATGATGATTATACGAGGGATTGACCCTCCTATCTAATTAAATTGAGAAAATTAATAAAGATTAAAGATTTTCTCTAAATGGGGACTTAGCTTAGCACCGAGCGAACTTGACAACGGGAGGTGATGACTTGTCCCTAAAAAGGAAAGATTCATCCTAGAAGTTGCCCATGTGACGATAACTCCCATGTTTGAGGGATGTGTCACTTTAAGGGATTCCCATGAGGAGCGGCCCATATTACCAAATGGTATAAATAGGGATATCTACCTCTTAGTTCTTGAACTATGTTGCCACCATAGGATACTAGCTAGTGGATCCACCTAGATAGCTATGTTCACGTTAGGTTCTACCTTGGCCGGTAGACCACCTTCCATCGGTGTAAGGTTTCATGACACCGGATTCCACATTTGCTCATGTGGTCTATGTCAGTTAAGGCAAGTGTTCCCTAAACTAAAATGAATGAATAAAATATAGACTAATCAAAATAACTTGAGAGGTTGGCTATAGCTTAGGTAGGGTATGGGACTCTACCTACGCCTTGCACTAGTTTGCCTTGATAGGAACTTTGAGAGGTCAATATTATGCATGTAAAGCGATGGTATGATGTAAATGGTTTGTATGTTAGATAACATGCTTATGAATATAATGTTGTTGTCTTTGCTTGAAGAAGGATGTATCATGACATGAAGAGTATGTTGGTAAGCAAATTGCTAATTGTAGTCTTGGTAGGTTACTTGATTGAGTAGGAGACATGGTAATTTTACTTGATCATTGCACTTGTGACTTATTGAAGGTTATCATTAGTATGCTTTGCTTTGCTATGGTTTAATTGCATATGTAGTTTATTATGTTTTCATAAATGTCCCTTTTTAAATATATTTGATTGGTACTTGTATATGAGATTCCATACTTAGTACATGTGGAGTACTAATCCCTTTTCTTTCCCTTTTCCCAAACATGTTAGGTTCGGGTCGTTGAGCTTGATCCAAATTGCTAGGAAGGAAGACTTGGGTACTTTGTCATCCAAGTGGTAGGTCCTCACTCTCTCGAGGACGTGGCCGACATCTCTCTTTTATGATGTGTAGTTACTATGATTCTATGTTGACTCTTTTATTCTCTTGAGACGAGGTAGTAGACAGCCTATATGCGGCTTCTTTCATTTGATGTAGGGCTATGCCCAAGACTTATTGTAATCGATAGATGGTTTATGAGATGAGACGGTTTTATGACTATTATTTTCTAAATGTATAAGTGTATGAAATAAAAGTAGAAGACTAAGTAATCTTCGTATATGAACAAGTCTATGTATACTTGATATGTATAATTATGTGTATGTAGAGGTCTATGTAAACCTCCGAGTAGTTTTAGATAAAAAGTTTTTAATTCTTTCTGATTTTTAGTCGATGAATGCTATGACGAAGCTAAGGGGCTTGTCTTAGTCCTCCGAGAGGACGACGACGCCGGTTACGTCTAGGGGGTAAACCCGGATGTGACATTTATACAACTTTGTCTCAAATAGGAAATAGAGTCAATACAAAAGTTGTAGTAACTAAGTAAATTCATAAAGAGAATATTGGCATCGTCCTGGGAAAATGAGGACCTACCACTTGGATGAGAGAATATCCAAGTCTTCTTTCCAATCTCCTCAAATCAAACTTCAACGACCGGAACCTAAAATTTGGGAAAAAAGGGAGCAAATGGGGTTAGTACGCCACATGTACTAAGTATGAAACCATATGCACAAATACCAACAAAATATGCTAAAAAGGGACATTTAATGAAAACACGCCATTTAAACCAATCCTTCCAACATACTAAACGAGTTAAGTATATAATATGCATATCATCATTCTTAAACCCATAATCTCATATAACTCTACCATCAATTAATAACATTACAAACATGTATAAGAGTAAATCATGTAAATAGCAAAGCAAACCAACCAACTATAATTCTTATGAAGCTACAAATGCAATGACCAAGCAAAGCCCCATAACCCGACTTAATCAAGTAACCTACTAAAGATAATAATTAGCAATTCACTTCACATAGCCTAGTCTTCAATCTCATATGATGTTCCTTCTTTAACAATGATAATCAATTTCATATTCATAAGCATCTTATTCAACATATAAAGTCATTTACATTATATAATCATTTATATACATAGTATTAACTTCTCAAAGTTCCTATCAAGGTAAACTGGTGCAAAGCATAGGTAGAGTCTCATACCCCTACCTAAGCTAAAGGCAAACCCCTCAAGTCACTTTAATTAGTCTATACTTCATTAATTCATTTTAGTTTAGGAAAACTTGCCTTAACCGACATAGACCACATGAGCTAATGTGGAATCCGGTGTCATGAAACCTTACACCGATGGAAGGTGGTCTACCGGCCAAGGTAGAACCTAACATAAACATAGCTTTCTAGGTGGATCTACTAGCTAGTATCCTATGGTGGCAACATAGTTTAAGGAACTAAGAGATAGGTATTCCCTCAACGTACCTTTTGGTAATTGGGGCCACACCTCATGGGAATCATTAGATGAGTATCCCTCAAAAGGGGAGTCAACATCCAATATGGAACTATCGGGTAACACTTCCTCTATGGAAAGCCATCACCTCCCATTGTCAAGTTCACTTAGTGCTAAGCTAAGTTGCCTTTTATTGAAATGTCTTTAAACCTTATTAATCATCACAACCTAGTTTAGATAATAGGGTCTAGCCCTTATATATTCATTATCATGGATCAATAAGAATTGTATGAGAAATAGTCCTTTCATTCACAATTCATATAGGTGAAGTTAACACTTGCACATCACATCATAATGGGGCACATAAATTACACATCAACTTCTTTATAACATGTACCCCTAAGCAACCTCACAACCAAAGCATAAGACATTTCAATTCAATAATCATACCATCCTATCACCTTAAACAAGGTGTACTTCAACACAACATCATAACTTGATGACAATTAACCACAATGGAAGTGATAAATAGGATAGTCAAGACTTACCAACACTCCTCCATAGTTCATCATAAAGGGCCTTACCATCAACCCATAAATCAACCCAATTTGGGTCATCTCACCAAAGTAATCCAATAACCAACATGATAATGAATTTAGAAGAATCACTACACCATAATTCAATACTAGATCAAAGCTTGAAAACATGATATCTAAGTCTATCTTCTTAACCTAAATCGATACTCAAGAACTAGCATGAGGGACTACAATTCATTACTATAGATTCATAATCAATTTAATGACAATCATTAAGGATTATTTAACCAATAATAAAATCAATTGAATCAAACCCAACATAATTCATATCAAGATCAAACCTAGGGTTAAGGGTTAAGGGTCATAATCTACAATCTAGACCAAACCATCTCAATTCATCCCAATTAAGTTACATTACATGATAATCTACTCATTGTACCCTAAAGAAAGTATTAAAAACTCAGTTCATAACATCAATTTCGTAATTGAATGAAACCCATATGAAAACTCAATTGTTGGAAAACCTTTGAAGGAGCTCTTTGAGGAAAGAAGTCTCAAAGGTGAATTAGATCCCATACATTAATGTTTTGATAACTATTTGATGATGAATTTGTCCCTTTCCAGCCCCCAAAGCCCTTCCTTAGCTAGGTCTTCAATGGTGTCTTCCAATAGAGAAAGAAAGTAGAGAGAAGGAGGAGAGTTTGTTTTGTGAGTTGTGTTTAGACTAATAAGGGTTGGGGTATTAATATGAGGGGTTAAATTAGTTAATTAGACTTCCTAATCCCCCAACTTACCACCAAAACACTTAATCAATTTAAATGGGATCGTTTTAAAATATGGCAGAAAGTTGGGACCTCACAGACGAGACCTCGACCACGGTCCGTCTGTGAGTCGACGCCCCGTTGTCCCCCCTCCGTCGTCTAGGACAGTACCGTTGCGGGTTCAGCCTCCTTAAAATTCACTAAGTGTGGGAAGACGGTGGCATCGACGACCCGTCTATCCACACACGCCCCGTCAATCCTTCTGTCAATGCACATTGCCAGGCAGTGTTGCATCCAAACTACAAGGGTCCTCCTCAAGGGCCCTTGGTTGGTCCTTGGGGAGTCGTACCCGGACGTTTCGACTATGAAACATCTCTAACACGCGTTACACATATATTTACCTAATTTTGATCAATTCCAACTCCTAAAAGTTGGTCAAATGGCTAAGGCATCCTAGCACTCTTGTGAACCAACTTTCCAAACATCATGGACGTTCTTGATTAGTTTGATTCTTAAACATATTAACTAGCCTATATATATATAAAACAACTTAGAAACAGTGTTTAGACTTCATTAAACCTAGATTAAGCTTTATAACAAGCCTTGGAAATTTTGAAATGTTACAATAATGGGCATGAATAAAGTTGGAGAAGGTAGTTCCTCTAAATGGCAATGAGTATGAAGAAGTATGTAAGCATGGAAAGTAATTGTAAGAGTAATCCATATTTGTATTATGTTGATTTAGTTGCATGATTATATGAAGTTGGTGTTCCTTGTAAGTTTGGTGCATTGACTACTATATGATGACATGTTAGGTTTTGTGAGCTTCACTATGGCTCTTTGAGTCCTTAATATTGTTTTGAAAGTGTTCCAAGTGTCATTAGAGGACGAATGTTCCCAAATGGGGGATATTGTCGAGACCCTAAAAATGAACTAAGGTAGCTAGAGCCTCGCATGTGCCTAAAAAGGTTAATAACTTGTTAATGAAGAGTTTTAGAGCTTGTATAGTTGATTTCAAGTGGTTTGGAGGTCAAACATCCAAGACGTTTGAAAGTTAGTCTTTAGATGTACTAGTGTGTTCTAGTGTGCCTTTGTATGTTTTACGTGTTGTTGGAGTCCAAATTGATAGGGGAGAATCATAACTTGTATATGACCGTATTTAGGCTCAAAAATTCCTGGCAAGAATCCACAAGGACCACCCAAAGGGTCCTTGCGAAGGACCCAAAGGCTAGCCAAACTCAGCCTAGGCATTGTGAAATCGACGACCATGCAATCAATGGCTTGTGCATAGATCGACGCCCCGTCGATTGGGGGCGTTGCTACTAAGACGTGTGAGCTCATCCCCCAAGATGGGAAACTTAGTCAAAATTGACAGATCAGCAGGACGACTCATCGACCAGAAGACGACCCGTTCCTTGTCCTCGTCGATTGGAACCTGTATGCTGTCAAGAAACGCTGCCATGCTAGTGGTAAATTGGGAAATTCACCCCACATACTAATTAATATATGTGCGGTTATTTTAGGTATTTTTAGGTATTTTAAGTCACTTTATAAGTCATAACTCCAAATTAGAATTTCACTCTTCCAAATCAAACCTTCCCTCCCAAATATGAAACCCCAAAACCTCCATTAAAGACCAAGCTCAAGAACAGCCCATGGAGATAGATTTCAAGTGCATTATTCTCCAAATTTCGTGGCTTCTATTGTGTTAAGGTATGGTAACCCTTCATCCTTAGTTAGTCTTCCATCTAAAGAGTTCTTTCAAAGGTTTTTCAAACATGATACTAAAGTCAAAAATCCTATCTTTCAATCTAGCCATGGGTTCATTATCAAAGTTATTTCAAAATCATTCTAATGGTGAATATATGATACATAAATGGTTGTAAGATGATTTTCAATACAATTCCATGAAGAACCCATGATCTCCTTAATATTTCAAATTAGCCTTTGATATGGGTCTTGTGATCTTGATTAGATGATTATTAGATTATGTTTAGATTGTAATGAATTGGTTAGTTCTATATTCATTTATTTCAAATTGATTATGAATTGTTGGGCTATTATCAAGATGATCATAGCTTGGAGAGTTGGTGAGTTAACCTATTTTACTCTATTTAGCATAGTATGAATAATGAATCGTGTTGATTGGTATGGTCCACTTATGGTGGCGGTGTTTAGATTATTTCATATATTTATGTGTTGCGATCATGGCCTTGAAGGCATTAGATGCAAGATGAATTGATATAGTGATTTCATGTTTATGTATTTGATGGGTGTAACCCTTGATTCTTGTATCATGTTTTAAGTGAATTGATGTTATGTGAAGTCATATGTATAGTTTTCCACATTAGTTGCATGATTTAGGTGTGTGGATGATGTTGTATATACGAGGATGATCATGTTAGGGATTAGGTGTGGTCTATATGGTTTGATGATATGAATATTCTTATAGCATGACCCCTACCTATGAAGCCCCTATATGAATGTGTGATCATAGTATGCTAGGAGTCTTCTATTCTAATGTTGAATATGCTCTTGTCTCCTATGATGTAATGTGAGTGTGTGTAGTCTATAGTCCTTAATACTCTGGATGTGTTTAACTTAAGACTTGAAGGATGTTGTACATGTGTTGTGATTTTTAGAGGGTGGTTTCCTCAATACTATGTTATAGACATTATGTGATCATGTTGACCAATGTACACACACTTCATGCATATCTATGAGTAGGGTAGATTCATGATGACTAATGAAAGGATAGTTATCCTTTGAATCATTACCTATTCCTATGAATGTAAGTATATGATTAATGAAGTTATGAACATGTGTGCTTAGAGGTGTTTATGTGAAGGAAGATATCACATATGTATGCCCGCACACATGAGTGTATGACTAGTAGGTTCTATGATGAAAGGACATTCTCATCTTAGAAACCTTTGAACTATATGATGTATGAGGGAACAAGTCCCCCTAAAGCCTAATCTTATGAACTAATGACTAATTAATAAAGGCTTAAAGATATTTTAAAAAGGGAGTCTAAGCTTAGCACCGAGGATAGGTACAATGAGGAAAAGACCTTCGAGCTAATGTTATAGGTCGGGTCATCCAACTAATTACACATGAGATGTAAGCCTTCCCGCTAATGCAATAGGCCTGATTTGTGGAAGCAATCTCACTATAACTTAACTACGTGCCCCCGTAGGATATATCTAGTGGATCCACCTAGATAGTTATTATGTATTGTTCTACCTTGGCAAGTAGAGCGCCTTGTTTCAGTGTGGGGTCATATGACACCGAATTACATGTAGCTCACATGGTCTATGTCGGTTATGGCTAAGCATCCCTAAAGTTAAGAAATGATCTAAGATAAAATTATGAATGTTAGTCATGATTTCCTCGAAAGACTACTTAGTGTAGGTAGGACTATGGACCCTACTTATACATTGCAGTAGTGGACTCTAACGGAAGTTATGATGAGATTTCTTTATGAAATAAGGTCTATGGTTCATGTGTATATATATATATATATATATATATATATATATATATATATATATATATATATATATATATATATATATATATATATATATATATATATATATATATATATATATATATATATATGTCAAGGTTGACCTTACTTATGTTAATACATGAATTATGCATATTCATATGAATTACAGTTATGGCTTCTAAACGGGTTTGCTTGGTATATGTGGGGGTATGGGACTCCATGTGTACATTGCACAAGTAAGCTTGTGAAGGGGTAATGAGGGTGGTTTACCTATTATATGAATAAAATGAGTTATGACTAAGATGTTATGAACAAAAGAGTTTTTGTGTGAACATTAATGAAGTATGTTGGTCTCATGTCTAAGGTCAAATGCATATGTGGTTTGTTATTGAATGTGATGTGCCTAAGTCTAGGATGACTTCTTTTGATCACTTGGTATGAGATGCTACTTGTACATTGCACTAGTGTGACTATGGTCCTTACGTGTAAACTGTGCCTTAATAAATAATCCTTAAATATGATGGAAATGGCTTTGTGTGTATTATGAATAGTACCCATGTCTACTTTATGTATATGAACTATATTGTGTTATTGTGCCCATGTTCATGAAGTTTACTAAAAATACATGATGCATGATTTCTAACTAAATGTCCTCTTTAAATGCATGTTTTTGCATGGTTGTCATACTTAGTGCATTCTTGTACTAATGTCATTCTTCTTAATATTTTTACACAAAGTGTAGGTGGTGATGTCTAGAGGATGTCTCCTAAGTGAAGATCTTGGATAGATCTCCCAAGTTCAAGGAAAGGAATCCTTATGTTTCAAGGATTTCCTATGTAATGTTCTTATTCAATTTATGTAATAGCTTAGATATTATTTTATGTTGTTAAGGGTCATGTCCCTATTCTACTCTATGATGTTGAGTCTAAGATGGCAAAAGAGACTTAGAGTATAACTATGTATTGTGATATTTTGTATATATTTTTATATGATGTGATGATTCTAACATATGATGTGCTATGAAAAGTTTTAAATTTTCCACTATTTTTAGGATTATGCGATGAATGAATGCGAAGAGGCTTGTCTTAGACCTCCGAGAGTTTGATGACGCTGTGTTACTTCTAGGGATGCTCCCCGGTCGTGACAGGCCCTTATGAAAGTTTGAAGCAAATTGGTAAAGTTGCTTATGAGTTGAAATTACCAAATAAATTGGCCCCGGTCCACCTGGTGTTTCATGTTTCTATGTTTAAGAATGTATAGTGACCCGGTGTCATTAGAAGGTTTAGGGGTGAATGACTTCCTTTCTTATGAAGAGGTTTTGGTTGAGATCTTAGATCGTCAATTCAAGAAATTGAGGAATAAAGAGGTTGTTTCCGTAAAAGTCCTATGGAGAAACCATCTAGTTGACAGTGCAGCATGGGAGGCCAAGGCCGACATGAAGTCCACCTATCCTCATCTCTTTCCTCTTACTCCTAGCAAAAGTTGAAGTTAGTAGTTCCTCCTAATTTAATATAAATTGGGTGTCATATTTGTTGGTGACCATGATATGAATTCCTTGTATGTGCATGTCCTTGTTGAACTTTTCATGAATTATTTCCCCATGGTTAACTTGCACTTATATGTAGTGTGCTATATTGTCTTCATGAGAGTTGTATTGTGCACACTTGGTGTTGTTTTGAAAAGAAATCAGCATGTCAACTCTTTAAAATGTTCATATTGAGCTCATATTGAAATGGAGAAGGTAGTTCCTCCTTATGTGATATGAAAAGGTGAGATCTTATGTGTCATGATGTCACACTCGGATCCTAGACCCTGGATGAGACCGGCGTCGTCGTCCTATCAGAGGACTCAGACAAGCCCTTAGCATTAATCATAACATGTGATCAATAAAATTTGAGGAAAAATTAAAACTTTTAACATACTATTGAAGTATAGTTAGACATCATACTTAAGATTCATAAAGACATACTGTAACAACCCTAAAAATGAATAAGATAAGAAATGCTAATGTGTCAAGAATGTCTACGATTCAATCAGGGTTCACACAGAGTGATGCGCGTAGAACCAGACCTCGGAACCCTTGCTACAGCCAAGCCAACTAACTTGGGGAGGTATTTGAGCTTGGAAAGGTTGGGACCAACCATGTAGGGCTCTCGCATACGAAGATTTACTCGAAGAAGTCTTTACCGGACTTAAAAAGAGGAAATCTTAGGTTTGAAGGGTCTAGGGGTAAAATGGTCTTTTTCCTGGCTAAGGGTAGTATCGTAATTACCCTAAATATATAATTAATTATTTATTTAATAAGGTGGAGGGGAAAATTGGGGAGAGAGAGCCGAATTTGAACTCTTGAAGTTAAGTCTTGCTCCAATCGGGTTCGAACCTAGGTGGGAGCAATGATTTAATGTGATTTTTTTTATTGGTGAATTAATTTAATAAATTAATAATTAATGGCTGATTTAAAAAGGAAAATCAGATTTTATTATTAATTATTATTTATTTATTAATTAATATGTTTTTATGACTAAGTCTCCTAGTTGACTAAGTCTAAACTACTTCACCTCTTTTAACTCTCTCTCACACTCATCTCTCTCACGTTTTCTCCACTCTTTCACATTCTCTCTGCTACAAAGATACAAGAACTGATCAGCAACTAAGCTCTTAACACTTGAAGAACTTTCACGTTAAAAAAACTTGTTCAAACATAGCCAAAAACGTTAGGCAAAGAGAGGATTCTTTCCGTCAAAAATTTTGTGTTAAAAACTTGCTTGGACGTGAGTTTTGGAGAGGGTTTGGGCAGCAACTTGAAGGTTTGAACGTCAAAATAAGGTATGGTTTTTCTTCTCTCTTGGTCCCTTTCCCAAGAGACCCCTTAAGGTTCATATTATTCATTCGAAAACTAGGATTGTTTCCCCTCTTGCATGCCCCTATCACTAGCTCCCAATGAATCGTAGGTTGGGTATGATTGCTGGTATATTTAGGTGTATGTTATGTTTTAGTGATGACTATGATTACGTTTGTGTACTTGAAATCGTATGAAAGACAACCATATATTCGAAAGTTTGTGCAAGTGTGTGCATGTGCAAAAAAAGTGTTACTGTGAATGTTACTGTGAATGAAGTTGAGTTAAGGCTTCAAGTTTAATATTGCTTTGGTTGTCATTTTACGTACATAAACCTATGTAAATTGTGATGTTCATAAAAATGGAAGTGGGGCTGATTTGAGTGTCAATATTTTGGCTAAACGAATCCATGAAATACACCCCAAAAAGTGTTAAATGATCCATGAATTTTCCTAAGTTTTCAAGTGGAAATATTGATGAAAATAAGTTAAGAAAATGATTAAGTTCCAGCCAAAAATATAAGTTTAGTTTAGGCTAAAATATAGAGAAGAAATCTGGAAAATTTAATTGATTTAAAGGGATGAGGCCACTAGGATTCGAACCTGTGACCTCACCCGTGTGGTACCTTAATTTCGCAAGAAAAGAAAAAGGGGTTGAGGGGATTCGAAATGGGGTGTACAAGCGAGAAATGAGAATGCAAAAATTTAAATAAATAAAATGGGAGGCGTGGGAATCGAACCCACGACCTCCAGGCAGCAAATGAACTGAAAGAAAATTAAATGAAAGGAAATGTGAGGCGTGAGAATCGAACCCACGACCTCAAGGCTGGAAAGGAGAAGGGGCGAAATAAAGAGAAAATAAAGTGAGGTTATGGGGGCTCGATCCCACAACCTCACTGCCTATGCACAGCTAAGTCAAATTTTAAATAAAAGTAAAATAAGGAGGCTATGGGGGTTCGAACCCACAACCTCCCAATTACCAGCGAAATAAAGAATAAAATAAAAAGAGGTTGTGGGGGTTTGATCCCACAACCTCTTAGTCTAGGAGAATTGGACAACAGAATTTTAAATGAAAAATAAAAAGGGGTTGTGGGGGTTCGATCCCACAACTCTTCGGCCAATTAGGAGGAGAATCCAAGGAGAAAAATAAAGAGAGAATGTTGATGTTGGGGCTTGATCTAGGGTCCCAATGTCATGAAGACTAAAAATAAAGTCAAGAAAAAATGTAAGTATTGTCCAAGGGGTTCGAACTTGGGTTCCCTTGCCCAAATTTCCGTATTGATACATAAGTCATACGTGAATTAAGTGTTCAAGAATAATGCCACCTACTTAGATCGAAATCAAGATCTTGGCATACATACAAGATACATAAGTCTTGTGCTACATAATCTTAGGAAGATATGAGTCACTTAACGAACTATGAATGAAGCCTCATGGCTTGTATGTATAGACCCATAAGTCTATCATACGTTTAAAAATAAGTGAACCTAAGATGTATGTAATGAAATGAAGAAACCCTAGAAGGGTTATGTAAGATTGTGAAACACACAAATGGTCAAGTACATTGGCATATGATGAAATGAACATTCACGTAAAATGGGGTGAGTAATTATGAAGAGCAATTGTGCTAATGTTAATGAATGTGGTGACAACATAATATTAGGCTAATGTAAAATATGAGAACAATCTCAAATGAGCCTAAGTAAATGTTACCAAAACGTACTCACCTATGAGAGTGTAAAGTTAATGAAGAGACCAGTCTCTATGAACACTCTAATGAAAGTATTGAGATTAACACACTTAATACTAATGATGAGATGAGAAATCATCTATTGAGCTATGATGTCCTCATACTAGAAGTCAGCTTCCATGACGTATGAGTTGAATGTAATGGAACTTTATACTGAGCACCGATAGACTAGCTATGAGCGGTGATGCCTTCTTTCAGGAAGGGCGGAGGTTCACGTAACTCTCATGAGATGAGACTGTCTGGCTTGCCGGGTATGGGTCTCCTTATATCTCCTGGTCTTCGAACCTATACTGCCAATATAGGGATCTGGCGGGGTTAAATTCCCATGTACGCTAGCATGTTTTGGGTCACCTTGGCCGGTGATTCCACCTCTTTTTAGTGTGGGGGAGACACTAGATTTCATGATGCTCACATGATCTATGTTGGTTAAATTTAAAGTTCCCAATGAATGAATGAGGTCAGCCTCAAATGAAGCACATAATGAAATGAACGATACCAAAGGTGTTAGGATAGGATAATCAAGAGGTGAGCTAGACTAAGGTAATGACACTAGGTTATTCTTGATCATTGCACAGCGAACCCGTTGAAAGTCTTAAACTACACCCTAGGTATAGCTGGTGTTCACACTGGCCTATGAACGAAATGAAATGAAGTACGTATGAATGAATGAAGCAGACTCTGTGTTTGCTAATGAAGACTCCCTAATTGAGGTCCCATATGTTGAGCCCTCATTTTGGAAAGTCTTAATGTCAAGTCCATGATTCCAAGGTCTCATGGCATATGAATGAATGTTATGAAAGATGTTATGTGCTATATGTTATGTGATAAGTGTTATGTGTAAGATGTTATGTGTTGTGTGCAATATGATAAGTATGATGATGCATGTTACTCTCATGGCATGACTTTCCTAATCCAAATTTGGAAAGCTCACTGACTTTCCTAATCCAAATTTGGAAAGTTCACTAACTTTCCTAATCTCAATTTGGCAAGTCCACTGACTTGACTTTCCATAATCATGTTGTTAGCAAAGAGCTATCCTTTCTCATGCATGTCCTTGGTGTGTTCTTGCATATACCCATACTTAGTACAAGTGTGTACTAACCCTATACAAATTTACAATTTTAGGTGCAAGCACAGGTGGACGCTAGAGCTACAGGTTGACGCTGATGCTATCCGGACGTCGAGCATTCATCCGGACTTGGTAAGCCCTCATGCTTTCGAGGTTGCTTGCCCATTTATATTCTATCTTAGTCTTAGGATTGAGCTAGTGGAGTATGTTCCACTAGCGTTTCTTTCCCGTATTATTTCAGACATTGTATTGGTGCCATTTTGGCAAGTATTCAGTTATTGCTATATTAAACTATTTCTTTCATTTGATGATCTTAATGTTATATGGTTGATGGTGAACAAATTATGAATTTATTATAAATGATTAGTAAGTATGTTAAGAGAAAAAAGTTTCAAATTTTCCGCTAAAATTAACCTAGCTGAAGTAAGAATGACGTAAGTAGGCTTGTCTGCGACCTCTGAGAGGTCAACGACGCCGGTCTCATCTGGGGTCTAGATTCCGTTCGTGACAAAGTTGGTATCAGAGCACCAGGTTAAATTCCGAGAATAATGAATTCACATCAACCACATTGAGTAGTTTCTAAGTCATGGTAGTGAAGTGCACAATTATCCTGAATTAGAGACTTCATAATGCGTAGGAAAATTTCCCTTCTTCTGATCTTATCGTGCTTTTCCTAATGTTCTATTTCTTGGTGTTATGAGCATATCTAACATCAATTCTTATTCTTTTCAGAGAATGAATACGAGGAGGAACGTTGGTCAGAGGAGAGGAGGAGCAGCTGCTGGGGGCAATCAGGTTCCCCCCCAGGATCCAACTGAAGGAGTGGCTATGCCGGTTAACCCAGCTGGGTTGACTGATGCGGAGGTGCGGGCATCTCTGGCCCAGATGGCACAGGCCATCACTATGCAGGCCCAGGCCATGACTGCCCAGGTCAACCGGCAGAATGTTCAGAGGGAGAACCCACCGGTACGTAGCATGGATGACAGGCTGTGAGACTTTACGAGGATGAATCCTCCTATTTTCACAGGGTCCAAGACTTCAGAGGATCCCCAGGAGTTCGTGGATGAGGTACACAAGATTTTGGTGGCCATGGGGGCCACAGATATTGAGAAGGCTGAGATGGCTTCCTATCAGCTCAAGGATGTTGCACAGACTTGGTGCAAGATGTGGCAGGATAGCTGAGCGTTGGGCGGAGTTCCGATCACTTGGGAGCTGTTTAAGACAGCCTTCCTGGAGAGATTCTTTCCCAGGGAGATGAGGGAGGCAAAGGTTGAGGAGCATATCAACCTTAAGCAGGGATCAATGACAGTTAGGGAGTATTCCCTGAAGTTTGTTAAACTATCCAGGTATGCTACTTTCCTTAGTATCTAACAGCAAGGATGAGATGAGTACTGAAGTTTGTTAAAATATCCAGGTATGCTACTTCCCTTGTATCTAACAGCAGGGATGAGATGAGCAGGTTCCTCACAGGAATTAATGGAGATCTGGAGGAGGAGTGTCGGTCTGCGATGCTCCATGATAATATGGACCTCTCCAGGTTGATGGTGCATGTCCAGCAGGTAGAGGACAGCCGCAAAAAGAGGGGTATTCGTGATGCTAGGAGGCCTAAGCCTCAAGATCAGGCAGGTCCCAGCCATGGAGGCCACAAAACAATTTTGGCGTCCGTGAGCAGCCCAGGTTCAAGAAGGGGCAACAGAGTTCTGGGAACTCTAATTCTCAGAGGAGTAAACACCTAGAGGAGGCAGACCTGAGCCCAAGAAGGGCAATGGAGGTGAGATGCAGCGTCCCAAAAAGAACTGTGCTAAGTGTGGCCGTGCTCACAGTGGAGAGTGCAGACAGGGCACTAATGCCTGCTTCGGTTGCGGTAAGAGTGGGCACATGGTTAGAGACTGCCCACAGAACAGAGGTCAGGCTGGAGGTAATGCTCAGCCTAGGCCTAATCCACAGGGTGCAGCAGCAGCCGAGCCTCCTAAGAGGAACAGGTTCTATGCCCTGAAGGGCAGGGAGGAGCAGGAGAAGTCCGCTGATGTGGTCACAGGTATGCTGCAAGTATTCTCAACTTCTGTTTATGCTTTACTTGATCCAGGGTCTACGCTTTCCTTTGTAACTCCTTTGCTTGCTCTCACTTTTGAGATATTGCCTGAAGTTCTGCATGATCCTATAGTGGTTAGTACACCTTTAGGAGAAAATGTAAGAACTGATAGAGTATACAAGGATTGCCCAATAGTTGTAAGTGGTAAGACTATGTGTGCAGACTTGGTTGAGTTACCCATGCATGATTTTGATGTTATTCTTGGCATGGACTGGCTTCACAGTTGTTATGCTTGTTTGGACTGTCGTAGTAGAGTGGTGAGATTTGTTTCCCTGATGAAGAGGAGCTAGTCTGGGAGGGGTACAACTCGAGTCGTCCTAACCCTTGATTTCGAACCTTAAGGCCAATAAAATGATGTCCAAGGGGTTATTGTGTCATCTTGTCAGTGTTAATGATTTAGATCATGACATTCTTTCCATAGACTCAGTGCCTGTAGTGAATGAGTTCCTAGATGTATTTCCTGATGATTTGCCTGGAGTCCCTCCCCCTCGAGAGATTGACTTTGGTATCGACTTAGAACCCGATACTAAACCAATTTCAATTCCTCCTTACAGAATGGCTCTAGCTGAACTCAAAGGGTTGAAGCTGCAGTTAAAAGATCTCACTGATACATTCAGCCGAGCATATCCCCTTGGGGCGCTCCAGTGTTGTTTGTGAAAAAGAAGGATGGAACCCTTTGAATGTGTATCGATTATCGGCAGCTCAACAAAGTCACTATAAAGAATAAGTATCCACTTCCCAGAATAGATGATTTGTTCGATCAGCTCCAAGGGTCTAGTTTCTTCTCTAAGATTGATCTTTGTTCAGGGTATCATCAGCTTAGGGTTAGGGATGGAGATATCCCAAAGACAGCCTTTCGTACCCGTTATGGTCATTATGAGTTCTTAGTCATGTCATTTGGTCTTACGAATGCACCTGCTGCATTTATGGACCTCATGAACCGAGTCTTCCGTGAATACCTTGATTCTTTCGTCATAGTATTCATTGACGACATCCTCATCTACTCTAGGACCAAGGAAGAGCATGAACAACATTTGAGACTAACCTTGCAGGTACTTAGACAACATCAGTTGTATGCCAAATTCAGCAAGTGTGAATTTTGGCTTAGATCAGTGACCTTCCTGGGTCATGTTGTGTCCGATCAGGGCGTGGAGGTGGATCCCAGGAAGACTGAGGCTGTGAAGAACTGCCAAAGCCTCTTACTCCCACTGACATCCGTAGCTTTCTGGGATTGGCTGGTTACTACCGCAGGTTTGTGGAGGGTTTTCTTCCATTGCTGCCCCATTGACAGCTTTGACTAAGAAGAAAGCCAAGTTTGAATGGACGGAGACTTGTGAGAAGAGTTTCCAGGAGCTCAAGGACAGACTCACTTCAGCCCCGGTGCTTACTTTGCCTAAGTGTGGTGAGAATTACACTGTTTATTGTGATGCATCTAGGGTTGGTTTGGGTTGTGTTCTTATGCAGGTTGGTAAGGTGATAGCTATGCGTCCAGACACTCAAGGTTCATGAGAAGAATTATCCCACTCATGACCTGGAGTTGGCAGGTGTTTGCACTGAAGCTGTGGAGGCACTACTTGTATGGAGTGCATGTGATGTGTTCACAGACCACAAGAGTCTCCAGTACGTGTTCACACAGAGGGAGTTGAATCTACGTCAGCGGAGATGGTTGGAGCTGTTGAAGGATTATGACATGAATGTTCACTACCATCCAGGTAAGGCTAATGTTGTAGCTGATGCTTTGAGCAGGATGAGCATGGGAAGTACAACCACGTTGAGGATGAGAAGAAGGAGTTGGTGAAAGATGTACACAGACTGGCCAGACTGGGTGTGCGATTGGTTGACTCTACTAGTGGGGTGTTTCAGTTCATCCTAGTTCTGAATCATCCTTGGTAGTTGAAGTCAAGCAGGGTCAGCATCTAGATCCTGTGTTGATGGAGCTGAAGGACTCAGTGTTGATAAAGATGAATGAGTCTTTCGCTTTGGGAGGTGATGGCATACTTAGGTATCAGGACAGGCTGTGTGTACCAGATGTGGATGATTTGCGGACCAGGATTATTGCAGAGGCCCATGGTTCCAGATATTCCATACATCCAGGTTCCACCAAGATGTATCATGATCTTAAGCAGATTTATTGGTGGGATGGCATGAAGAAGGACATTGCAGAATATGTGGCCAAGTGTCCTAATTGTCAGCAGGTTAAGGCAGAACATCTTAAGCCTGGCGGTCTAACTCAGATTATCAAGGTTCCGACTTGGAAGTGGGAGACCATTAATATGGACTTCGTGGTTGGTCTTCCGAGGACTAGGAGGCAGCATGACTCCATATGGGTTATTGTGGACAGATTGACTAAGTCTTCCCACTTTATCCCTGTGAAGTCTACTTACAGAGCCGAGGATTATGCGAGACTCTACATTGATGAGATTGTGAGATGGCATGGGATTCCTTTGTCTATCATTTCAGATAGAGGAGCTCAGTTTACTTCACATTTCTGGAGATCTTTCCAGAAGAGCTTGGGCACGCAGGTAAAGCTTAGTACTGCCTTTCATCCTCAGACTGATGGGCAGGCAGAGCGCACCATTCAGACATTGGAGGACATGTTGAGAGCGTGTGTGATTGACTTCAGGGGTAGCTGGGATGACCATCTGCCTTTGATAGAGTTCTCGTATAATAATAGCTATCACTCCAGCATTGGGATGGCACCGTTTGAGGCACTGTATGGTAGGAGGTGTAGATCTCCAGTTGGGTGGTTCGAGGTTGGAGAGTCATCCATTTTGGGTCCAGAGATCATTCATGAGGCCTTAGAGAAGGTCAGAGTGATTAGGGACAGGTTGGCTACTGCTTACAGTCGGCAGAAGTCATATGCAGATAACAGAAAACGCCCTTAGAGTTTGATGTTGGTGACCAGGTCTATCTGAAGATATCACCTATGAAGGGGGTGATGAGGTTTGGCAGGAAGGGGAAGTTGAGTCCGAGGTATGTTGGGCCATACGAGATCCTACAGCGTGTGGGTGAGGTGGCCTATGAGTTGGCATTGCCTGCGGAGCTAGCTTCTGTCCATCCAGTCTTTCATGTATCCATGTTAAAGAAGTGCCTAGGTGATCCAGCATCGATTCTACCTGTGGAAGGTTTGGGGGTCGATGAAGACTTGTCCTATGAGGAGGTACCTGTTGAGATCTTAGACAGACAGATCAAGCTGGAGGAACAAGGAGATTGCCACAGTGAAGGTATTGTGGAGAAATCATCTTGTTGAGGGTGCTACGTGGGAGGCTGAGGCCGACATGAGATCCCGTTACCCTCATCTTTTCAGCTCTTGAGGTTAGACTTCCTACTCTTAAGTCTAAGTTTCCTTATCTCCATATTTTGTTGCTATTGCTTGACTGTGCATAGTGATTATGTTATGATCTGACTGGCATTACGCTAATAGTAGTAGTGTCATTCGGGACGAATGTTCCTAAGGGGGGGATAATGTAACAACCCTAAAAATGAATAAGATAAGAAATGCTAATGTGTCAAGAATGCCTACGATTAGACCAGGGTTCACACGGATTGATGCGCGTAGAACCAGACCTCGGAACCCTTGCTACAGCCAAGCCAACTAACTTGGGGAGTTAGTTGAGCTTGGAAAGGTTGGGTCCAACCATGTAGGGCTCTCGAATACGAAGATTTACTCGAAGGAGTCTTTACCGGACTTAAAAGAGGAAATCTTAGGTTTGAAGGGTCTAGGGGTAAAATGGTTTTTCCTGGCTAAGGGTAGTATCGTAATTACCCTAAATATATAATTAATTATTTATTTAATAAGGTGGAGGGGCAAATTGGGGAGAGAGAGCCGAAATTGACCTTGAAGTTAAGTCTTGCTCCACCGGGTTCGAACCTAGGTGGGAGCAATGATTTATGTGATTTATTTTTATTGTGATTAATTTAAGTTAAATTAATAATTAATGGCTTATTAAAAAGGTAAATCAGATTTTATTAATTAATTATTATTTATTTATAATTAATATGTTTTTATGACTAAGTCTCCTAGTTGACTAAGTCAAACTACTTCACCTCTTTTAACAGTCTCACGCTCATCTTCTCACGTTTTCTCCACTCTTTCACTCTCTCGCTAGAAAGATACAAAATATCAGCAACTAAGCTCTTAACACTTGAAGAAACTTTCACATTAAAAAAACTTATCAAACATAGCCAAAAACGTTAGGCAAAGAGAGAGTCTTTCCGTCAAACTTTTGTGTTAAAAACTTGGCTTGGACGTGAGTTTTGGAGAGGTTTAGGCAACAACTTCAAGTTTGAACGTCAAAATAGGTATGGGCTTCTTCTCTCTTGGTCCCTTCCCAAGAGACCCCTTAAGTTCATATTATTCATTCGAAAACTAGGATTGTTTCCCCTCTTGCATGCCCCTGCACTAGCTCCCAATGAATCGTAGGTTGGGTATGATTGCTGGTAGATTTAGGGTGTATGTTTATGTTTTAGTGATGATATGATTACGTTTGTGTACTTGAAATCGTATGAAAGACAACCATGTATTCGAAAGTTTGTGCAATGTGGTGCGTGTGCAAAAAAAGTGTTACTGTGAATGTTACTGTGAATAAGGTCGAGTAAGGCTTCAGTTTAATATTTTTTGTGTCATTTTACGTACAATATACCTATTTAAATCGTGATGTTCATAAATATGAAGTGGGGGATTGAGTGTCAATATTTTGGCTAAACGAATCCATGAAATACACCCCAAAAGTGTTAAACGATCCATGAATTTCCTAAGCTTTCAAGTAAATATATATGAAATAAGGTAGAAAATGATTAAGTTCCAGCCAAAATATTAAGTTTAGTTGAGCAATATAGAGAAGAAATCTGGAAAATTTAATTGATTAAAGGGATGAGGCCACTAGATTCGAAACATGTGACCTCACCCGTGTGGTACCTTAATTTCGCAAGAAAAGAAGAGGGTTGAGGGATTCGACAATGGGGTGTACAGGCAAGAAAGAGAATGCAAAAATTTAAAATAAATAAAAGGGAGGCGTGGAATCGAACCACGACCTCCAGGAGCAAATGAATTGAAAGAAAATTAAAAGAAAGAAATGTGAGGCGTGGAATCGAACCCATGACCTCAAGCTGAAAGGAGAAGGGGCGAAATAAAGAGAAAATAAAGTGAGGTTGGGGGCTCGATCCAACACCTCACTGCCTATGCATAGCTAAGTCAAATTTTAAAAAAAGTAAAATAAGATGCTGTGGGGTTCGAACCACAACCTCCCAATTACCAGCGAATAAAGAATAAGATAAAAAGAGGTTGTGGGGGTTTGATCCACAACCTCTTAGTCTAGGCGATTGGACAACACAAGTTTAAATGAAAAATAAAAAGGGGTTGTGGGGGTTCGATCCCACAACTCTTTGGCCAATTAGGAGGAGAATCCAATGAGAAAAATAAAGAGAGAATGTTGATGTTGGGGCTCGATCTAGGGTCCCAATGTCATGAAGACTAAAAATAAAGTCAAGGAAAAATGTAAGTATTGTCCAAGGGGTTCGAACTTGGGTTCCCTTGCCCAAATTTCCGTACTGATACATAAGTCATACGTGAATTAAGTGTTCAAGAAGAATGCCACCTACTTAGATCGAAATCAAGATCTTGGCATACATGCAAGATACATAAGTCTTGTACTACATAATATTAGGAAGATATGAGTCACTTAACGAACTATGAATGAAGCCTCATGGCTTGTATGTATAGACCCATAAGTCTAGCATACGTTTAAAAATAAGTGAACCTAAGATGTATGTAATGAAATGAAGAAACCCTACAAGGGTTATGTAAGATTGTGAAACACACAAATGGTCAAGTACATTGGCATATGATGAAATGAACATTCACGTAAAATGGGGTGAGTAATTATGAAGAGCAATTGTGCTAATGTTAATGAATGTGGTGACAACATGATATGAGGCTAATGTAAAAGATGAGAACAATCTCAAATGAGCCTAAGTAAATGTTACCAAAACGTACTCACCTATGAGAATGTAAAGTTAATGAAGAGACCAGTCTCTATGAACACTCTAATGAAAGTATTGAGATTAACACACTTAATACTAATGATGAGATGAGAAATCATCTATTGAGCTATGATGTCCTCATACTAGAAGTCAGCTTCCATGACGTATGAGTTGAATGTAATGGAACTTTATACTGAGCATCGATAGACTAGCTATGAGCGGTGATGCCTTCTTTCGGGAAGGGCGGAGGTTCACGTAACTCTCATGAGATGAGATTGTCCGGCTTGCCGGGTATGGGTCTCCTTATATCTCCTGGTCTTCGAACCTATACTGCCAATATAGGGATCTGGCGGGGTTAAATTCCCATGTACGCTAGCATGTTTTGGGTCACCTTGGCCGGTGATTCCACCTCTTTTCAGTGTGGGGGAGACACTAGATTTCATGATGATCACATGATCTATGTTGATTAAAGTTAAAGTTCCCAATGAATGAATGAGGTCAGCCTCAAATGAAGCACATAATGAAATGAACGATACCAAAGGTATTAGGATAGGATAATCAAGAGGTGAGCTAGACTCAGGTAATGACACTAGGTTATTCTTGATCATTGCACAGCGAACCCGTTGAAAGTCTTAAACTACACCCTAGGTATAGATGGTGTTCACACTGTCCTATGAACAAAATGAAATGAAGTACGTATGAATGAATGAAGCAGACTCTGTGTTTGCTAGTGAAGACTCCCTAGTTGAGGTCCCATATGTTGAGACTCATTTTGAAAGTCTTAATGTCAAGTCCATGATTCCAAGGTCTCATGGCATATGAATGAATGTTATGAAAGATGTTATGTGCTATATGTTATGTGATAAGTGTTATGTGTAAGATGTTATGTGTTGTGTGCAATATGATAAGTATGATGATGCATGTTACTCTCATGGCATGACTTTCCTAATCCAAATCTGATTGCCCACAGAGGGGACTTACAACCTACTTGGCTAGTAGTTCTGGGACTATTGGGTACGCTAAACCCTAGTCCAAATCGGTATTATGCTACTCCCAATGAATTATGTAAATTAACTGATTATGTCTGAGTTTCTGTAAATACTGGATAGCTCGAAACTGAACATGCAAATTGAGAATGCAACATTTAATCTGATAATGACGCATTAATAACTGAGGCGTGTATATCTGAAGTAACTGACATATCTGATCTAGCATGTGTAATTCAAGAACTAAAGAAATACAAAGCTAGGGTTCTGAAAATTCATGCGATAGTGTGAGTAATAACATGATAATCTGATTTGGAACATATATTTAACTAAATCATGAAGTTCTATCAAAGTTGTAGAAACCCTAGGTTTAATCATGATAAGAGAATCAAGAACTGACTGAAAACTAGGGATCTAATGGGTGAAAGGAATCCACTAGTGAAATCCCACATACATGGTGATGAAATTCACGGAAAAATACTTAGATTTCGGGGCTGGAACTGCTGGAAACTTGTTGCCTTCTTGAACTAGGTTTCTTGAGCTTTTTCTCCTTTCTTGCTTTTAATTTTCTATGTTTTGATTTAATGATTTGACTTAGATATGTTTTAATTATGTTTCTAGGCTTAAATTGACTAAAATCTGATGATTTAGGGTCAAAATGACGTATATTAAGGTTTAAACGAAGTGGTAAAGGTCCAAAAGACCCCTAGGAAAGTTGTTGTCGGACCAACCTACGGCCAGGATAGACGGTCCGTAGGTGGATCCACGCCCCGTTGGTTTGTCCGTCAATTGGGCCTGTTCGACAGTCCTTTACTAAAACGAGCATAACTTTCTACTCAGAGGTTTGATTTTAGCAAGGTTGGTGTCTATGGAAACATAATTCAATTATCTATCTGTGGGTAGGTAATGGGACACCTAATTCATTTTGTGGTTTAGATTTATGACCATTTGAAGTTGACCCAAATGCACATCTCCCTTAACTGTCTGCTAATTCCACCCTACGGTCAGACCTACGGACCGTGGGTCCATCTACGTACCGTGCTGGTAATTTGTGGCTCTTGTCAGATAGTGGGTGAAGGTGGTCTTGATCGACGGTCATGGCCTACGGACCGTAAGTCCGTCCGTCGATCAACACTTAACCAATTTTCCTGGGCTGAGATTTTTGGGAGTTTTTTATCCCATCGACGGTTGTGCAGGGAGGACCGTGGGTCAGGCTACGGTCCATCGATGGTCACGTCAGTTTCACCTGTAGATTTTTCTGAAAAACTGATTTTTGGTCTGTTTTGGCTACGGGGTATTACATTGTGAATCTCTTGCTTATGTGAAAATGATGTTTTCTCCTTGATTGTGAGTTATGTGATATGGTTATGAGTTGCTAATTGAATCCCTAGACTTGGAAGTGTTCACAGAGTGGCAAGTGTCATTCGAGGACGAATGTTATCCAAGTGGGGGAGAATGTAAGATCCCGAAAATGACTTAGGTGAAGATAGATCCTAACGTGGTTGTCATGGTGGTCTAAGGTCCTAAAATGGTATATAATGTGTTATTGAGGCAGTATCTAAGAGCTTAGGTGCATTGGAACTAAAACGTCATTCGACGACCAAGACGTTCGACAACTATATCACCTAAGTGCCTCATATGTGGTTATGTGTGGTTCTATGTGTTTATGTATGATGCATGAGCTTATATGGTCCTTAAATGAGTTTATATGGTGTATATAGGCAGTGTGTTGTTTCATGAAGTTTGGAGGTCAAACGCTCAAGAATGTCCATGGCGTTCGAAAGATGTGCCTTGAAATTACCTTGTGTGTCTAAGCATGTTTCGTCGAGTTTTACGTGTTCGTTTTGGATGAAACTCATGTGTCAGGTCCTAAACTCGGATACTTACATGTTTGGGTATGAAACGTCCGGGTACGACTCCACATAGAACCCACAAGGGCCCCTAGAGGAGGACCCCAACCTGGAGTTAAACACTGCCATGCAGTGTCCAAATAACGACCCAAACGACGGTCAGTCGACCAGGCGACGGCCCGTCGATAGGTCTCGTCGATGGATCCTGAAAGTGTGAAGCTTGAGGAGCAGCAGGGGTAAACCATGAGACCCCACCGACGGGGCGTGGTCTCACCCACGGACCGTCGATGCTGGCGTCGATGGTGCTGCAAAGTTGGCAGTTTTCTGTTAAGACTTGGGGGTTTTGGGAAATTCACTCCAAGTATTATAAAACATGGGGACGGATGTTTTAGGTGTTTAGGGGTATTTTAAGAGTAATATTTTATTAAACTCTCATTTAAACCCTAGCATCTAAATCAAAACCCCTTCCCTCATAAAGTTTTCCCAAAAAATCTCCATGAGAGTTCAAAGTGAAGATGAAGCTTGAAGATGGATCTTCAATGCAGTTTCTTCTTCAATTAGCATTGGGTTCTTCAAATAAGGTATGGGAGTTCTTCATCTAAGGCTTGCTATCACCTTAGAGCCAATTTCAGAGATGATTTTCAAATGATTTCAAAAAGATAAAAAAGTCCAATTTCTACTCTATGTCTTGGGTTCTTACATGAAAGGTTTTCAAACGTTAAGATATGATGTTATTGATGTTTAATTTATGTTTTCCAATAAAATTGTCCATGAACCCTTTATCTTCTCAATTCTCTAATTTTCACTAAAATATGGGTGAATTGATACTTTAAGACTTATGAATTCATGTGTAGATTGTTATGGGCTTTTAATTCATGTATAGATTATGTATGTATGATGTATAGGCTGTTTAAATTTGATTAATTGATTAATGAATACTATTAGATCTATTGCATGTTAAGCCTATTGAATTGATATGAACTTAATGCTTATAGATTCTAGTGTAGATTTTTATGGGCTTTCTAATGATGTAAGGATTGTATTTAATTGATATCTCATTGATATTAGATTGGTAAATCTATATTAAATTGACTTAGATTCATTGAGTATTATGATTTATGCTTTGGATTGATGTTCATGGCCATGGGTAAGGGCCTTATGATATTGAATTGGATGATTTAGCTTGGGATTGAAGTGGTGAGATCAAGTTGGTGGTATGCTGCCCTAACTCCCTTATTATTATGTATAGCTATTGTAATTTAGCTGTTGGATTATATGTGATTGGTATGGTCCACTTATGGTGGCGGTGTTATGTGATTGATGTGGCCTTGTCGGTGTTATATTAAGTAATATGATGATCATGGCCTTGTCGGCATTACTTGAAGTATTATGTTGATTTGTGTAGGTGATTATGTGGAGTATGATCATACCTACATATACGTGAAGTAATGTGAAAGTATGTGTTAGTCTATTGATGCTATTTAGGTGATCATGTTATGCTGTGACTATGTGTTAAGTGTGTAGACTTAGAGTTGATATATGGTTGTTCCTAACATGGATATATGTGTCTATAATGGTTATGTTGATGATGTTAAGGTGATGAATAGATTTACATAATGATGTTAAGGGTCAATCCTAAGTGTCTAAAGAATGTTATGCTATATGAATAAAGTGATGTAATGTTGTGTCTTGTTTCTTACTTGATGCATGTATGAATATGAATATGTGATGTCTTGACTTAGAAACCTAAAGAATCTTAGTCTTTAAAGAATGAATGATAGGTTAGACCTTGAATGATGATAAGAAGGTCGCTTATGTGAAACCTTGAATCAAGTGGTAAGGTTAAGAAACTTGAAGTCGAAAGCCGTAATGGTATCCTTCGTGTAATGAATGATGGACTTAAGGTTGATTGGCTGGAACGACATCACATCAATCCTTATGAAAGTCATGATGAGCTTCTTGACTCCATAGTGAGATAGCCCTAATGGACCTTGCTTTGGTAGGGTAAATGAAATTGGGTCATGAACATGATATGGGACCCATTAGTATGAACCTTAGTGTGACTTAATCTATGAGAACGAATGCTATCACCGAGTAAATATGGTAAGGGAAGTAGTTCTAGTTAAATAATGAGACTAGATTACAAATCATGCCCTTCATAAGCCTTAACCATGTGCCTACATGGGATGTGTCTATGTTCTACCATTGGCAAGTAGAACACCCTCCATCGGAGTAGGTTACAACTCCGAATTCCATGCTTTGCTACCATGGTCTATGTCGGTTATTGCCTATTCTCATCATATGGGATACTTACTAGAATTAGAGAAGTTCTATGAAGTTTAGGTGGTGGTATGGGACGCTATCTAAAAATTGCACAATAGGCTTTGAAGGTGTTAGTTGGAGTCCTTAGGTCTTCTCCAAGACCATTACTTGAATGTCTTTATGTGATGAATGTCTCTTAAATGAACTAAGTAATGTATTACTTAAGTTAAGAAAGAATGTTAAATGAATAAGTACTTATCTAGAGTATTTAAGGGTTTTCTAGTTAATGTGTGACGGGGGCAAGGGAATGGTAACTTCATCTCTTACTTAGATAAGTCTTAGTAATGATTCTAGTTAAGGAAATTGATTGATTATGTGGACATGATCCTAACCTAGGTAAATCTTAAGGATTACTTAGGTAATCTTGAAGAGGTCAATTATGGACATTCTCTTCTTGAGTTACTCAAGTAGGTCTTAGCATAACCTTGGAAAGGAGAACGTCATGTTTGATGTATGCTATTGTATTAAGTGAGAATGATTCTATCCTAGGTAGTCTATAGGATCCCTTGTGTCTGTGATAGGGTTTGTAAGGGCGGTCGCTCCACACTCACCTAAGTGAACCTTGGAATCACCTTTTGTAGGAGGATCTCATGTTCATTTCTTTGATATATTGTAAGTGTGTATGAGTCTCATTCTAAGTAGTCTTAAGGATCATTTAGGCGTGCTTTGAGAGGGTGTATGGGAGGTCTCTCTTTGTATGACTTAAGTGAGTCTTAGGTTAGATTTTAGTGGGTTGACTACATTCTAGAAGATGTCAAATGTGAAGGCTTAGAAAATGTCACTGTACAGTGAAGTGGTTTACTGGAAAGTGAACTTTAAAATGTGAATAATTGCTCGGATGATTTCTTATGCATTTCTAAAGTGTTAAATGTTATTCTTATGATTATAGTATAATGTTTTAATCAAAATTCATGAAAAGCATGTTATTGACTAAATGTCTTTTTTTCATGGTTTTTGCATGGCTTCCATACTTAGTACATCTAATGTGCTAACCCCTTCTTTTCCCTTTTTGACAAAAGTATAGGGAATTGGAAGTCTAGATGTACCATGGAGGATGGATAGAATTCTAAGGTTTGAATATGAAGTATTGTGAGTCCTCATCGATTCGAGGACAATATCCACATGATATGTTATGTCTTAAGTCTTTACTTTACGTCTTGTATGGTCTTAGTCCCAAGTGTTGTATACTCTAAATTTTTGATGGTTCAAGGGTTATTGTAAAGGTTTAATGTTTTAATGAAAGTCTCCCGCTTGTGTATTGTTTATTAAAAGAATTCTTCGTGTGTGAAGAAAGTTTTAAATTCTTACTCATTTTAGTATGTTATTATGCAATGAATGATACGAGAGGCTTAGATGAGACTTCTTGAAGTCTCATTTTCTATGATATGAACTCAAGGATAATCTAACTTCTAGGATGTACTTGAGGGTCGTGACAAAGCTTGGTACCAAAGCATAAGGTTTGGGAGTGTCGTAGTTGTCTTATGAACCACATCTAATAGAGTCTTGTTTATAATGTGAAGCACGCCACATTATGAATAGGAGGTTGTTGGGTGCTAGGAAGAGTTTCACTTCTTCATTCATCTAATTGTGCCTAAAAGCCTTGTGTATGGTGTCTTTCTCCTGTCTCCCTTATGTGTTTGGTCATTAGAGTGTGACTTTATGAAGTGTGGGTTGAGGGAGAAAAAAAATGAGATGTGGCTTGTTAGATGAGGTGTGAAAGATGGTGTTGATGATCCTTAGGTTTATTTTGTCACCTTTTGAAGGGTAGTATAGTTGGGAAGAATTGTAAGGTATAGAGTTAGAAATGTGAAGGAGTGGTTGTTGAGGTGGTTTGAAGTTGGTTAAGACTAAACCATAGAATGGAGTGAAGAGATTTGAAAGAGTAATGGTAAGTTTCACCTAGTAAGAGGATGTAGTTGCTAGATTGTTGAACCTTGAGAGTCTTTAGTTTTAATGAGCTAGACTTTGGGTGTGAAAGAAATAGTGAGGTTTAAGGTGCCTTGAGGGAGTTCCTTAAGGAAGATGTTATGTTGACTTTAGAATGTGTTTCTTCTAAGAGGGGGAGTATGGTGAAGAGTATCGTTGTTTGAATTGAAGTACCCTTAACCTTTATAAATGTGTTTATTCAAGCCTAAAACAAAGATTTCTTAGTAACTTGATTTATGTAGGAGTTTTTGTGAAAAATGAGTTTCAAACATTCTCCTTATGATATTTATGTTTTGTTGAAATTGAATTTCATTAACTTCTTGCATTGTGTATTTTATAAAGCCATGATTATGTTGTAAAAGGTGTTTACATGATGTTAATTTGCATATTAGCATGTTTATATCATGAATGTTTAAATATTACATTTTTGAAATAGTTACACCCGTCACTGTAATGCACTGCGAGTTCAGTATGAGATTTTTAAAAAATTGGCTAATCGATTCTTTTGTATAAAATTGTTGTTATGTGGTTATAACTGATGTATATGAGCATTATAATGAGTATAAAATGATTTTTTGCTATTTGGAATAGAAAAATGTGAATTTTGTAGCATGACGAGTTAATAATGTTTTCTAGTTTCTTGTTGTGTTGTGAATCTCTTGCTTATGTGAAAATGATGTTTTCTACTTGATTATGGGTTATGTGATATGGTTATGAGTTACTAATTGAATCCCTAGTCTTGGAAGTATTTGGAGAGTGGCAAGTGTCATTCGAGGATGAATGTTGTTCAAGTGGGGGATAATGTAAGATCCCGAAAATGACTTAGGTGAATCTAGAGCCTAACGTGATTTTCATGGTGGTATAAGGTCCTAAAATGGTCTATAAAGTTTAATTGATGCAGTATCTAAGAGTTTAGGTGCATTGGAATTCAAACGTCAAGGGACGACCAAGACGTTCGACGACTAAGTCACCGAAGTGCCTCATATGTGGTTATGTGTGGTTATATGTGTTTATGTGTAATTAATGAGCTTATATGGTCCTTAAATGAGTTTATATGGTGTATATAGGAAGTTTGTCAAGTTTCTTGAAGTTTGGAGGTCAAACGCTCAAGAACGTCCATGGCGTTCGAAAGATGTGCCTTGAAATGACCTTGTGTGTCTTAGCATGTTTCGTCGAGTTTTACGTTTTCGTTTTGGATGAAAATCATGTGGAAGTTACTAAACTGGTATCCATACATGTTTGGGTTGGAAACGTCCGATTACGACTCTATGTAGGACCCATAAAGGGCCCTAGAGGAGGACCCCAACCTGGAGCTCAACACTGCGAGGCAGTGTCCAAATGATGACACAAATGACGGCCAGTCGACCAGGCGACGGCCCATCGCAGGGTCTCATCGATGGAGACTGAAAGTGCAAAGATTTAGGAGCAGCAGGGGCCAAACCACGAGACCCCATCGATGGGGCATGGTGTCACCCACGGACCGTTGATGCAGGCGTCGATGGTGCTGCAAAGTTGGCAGTTTTCTGTTAAGACTTGGGGGTTTTGGGAAATTCACTCCAAGTCTTATAAAACGTGGCGACAGTTCTTTTAGGTGTTTCATGGTATTTTAAGAGTATATAAGTGATTAAACTCTCATTTAAACCCTAGAATCTAAATCAAAACCCCTTCCCTCCTAAAGTTTTCCCAAAAAACCTCCATGAGAGTTTAAAGTGAAGATGAAGGTTGAATATGTATCTTCAATGGAGTTTATTCTTCAATTAGCATTGGGTTCTTCAAATAAGGTATGGGAGTTCTTCAGCTAAGGCTTTCTATCACCTTAGAGCCAATTTCAAAGATGATTTTCAAAGGATTTCAAAAAGATGAAAAAGTCCAATTTCTACTCTATGTCTTGGGTTCTTACATGAAAGGTTTTCAAACGTTAAGATATGATGTTATTGATGTTTAATTTATGTTTTCCAATGAATTTCATCATGAACCCTTGATCTTCTCAGTTCTCTAATTTTCACTAAAATATGGGTGAATTGATTATGCTTTAAGACTTATGAATTCATGTGTAGACTGTTAATGGCTTTTAATTCATGTATAGATTATGTATGTATGATGTATAGGCTTTTTGAATTTGATTAATTGATTAATGAATACTATTAGATCTATTGCATGTTAAGCCTATTGAATTGATATGAACTTAATGCTTATAGATTCTAGTGTAGATTTTTATGGGCTTTCTAATGATGTAAGGATTGTATTTAATTGATATCTCATTGATCTTAGATTGGTAAATCTATATTAAATTGACTTAGATTCATTGAGTATTATGATTTATGCTTTGGATTGACGTTCATGGCCATGGATAAGGGCCTTATGATATTGAATTGGATAATTTAGCTTGGGATTGAAGTGGTGAGATCAAGTGGGTGGTATGCTGCCCTAACTCCCTTATTATTATGTATAGCTATTGTAATTTATCTCTTGGATTATATGTGATTGGTATGGTCCACTTATGGTGGCGGTGTTATGTGATTGATGTGGCCTTGTCGGCGTTATATTAAGTATTATGATGATCATGGCCTTGTCGGCACTACTTGAAGTATTATGTTGATTTGTGTAGTTGATTTTGTGAAGTATGATCATATCTAACTATATGTGAAGTAATGTGAAAGTATGTATTAGTCTATTGATGTTATTTAGGTGATCATGTTATGCTATGAATATGTGTTAAGTGATTAGTCTTAGAGTTCATATATGGTTGTTCCTAACTTGGCTATATGAGTCTGTAATGTTTATGTTGATGATGTTAAGGTAATGAATAGGTTGACATAATGATGTTAAGGATCATTCCTAATTATCCAAAAGATGTTATGCTACATGAATAAAGTGATGTAATGTTGTGTCTTGTTTAGGAAGACTTGTGTCCCTTACTTGATGCATGTATGAATATGAATATGTGATGTCTTGACTTAGGAACCTAAAGAGTCTTAGTATTGAAAGAATGAATGATAGTTGAGACCTTGAATGATGATAAGAAGGTCCCTTATGTGAAACCTTGAACCATGTGGTAAGGTTAAGAAACTTGAAGTCGAAAGTCGTAATGGTATATTTTATGTAATGAATGATGGACTTAAGGTTGATTGGCTGGAAAGACATCACATCAATCCTTAAGAAAGACATGATGAACTTCTTGTCGCCAAAGTGAGATAGCCTTAATGGACCTTGCTTTGGTAGGGTAAATGTAATTGGGTCATGAACATGATATGGGACCCATTAGTATGAACCTTTATATGACTTAATCTATGAGAACGAATGCTAGCACCGAGTGAGTATGGTAAGGGAAATAGTTCTAGTTAAATAATGAGACTAGATTACAAAGCATGTCCTTCTTATTCCTTAACCATGTGCCTACATGGGATGTGTCTATGTTCTACCATTGACAAGTAGAACACCCTCCATCGGAGTAGGTTACAACTTCGGATTCCATGCTTTGCTACCATGGTCTATGTCAGTTAGTGTCTATTCTCATCATCTGGGATACATACTAGCATTAGAGAAGATCTATGAAGTGTAGGTGGTTGTATGGGACGCTATCTTCACATTGCACAATAGGCTTTGAAGGTGTTAGTTGGAGTCCCTAGGTCTTCTCCAAGAGTATTACTTGAATGTCCTTATGTGATGAATGTCTCTTAAATGACCTAAGTAATGTAATGACTTAAGTTAAGAAAGAATGTTAAATCAATAAGTACTTATCTAGAGTATTTAAGGGTTGTCTAGTTAAGGTGTGACGGGGGCAAGGGAATGGTTACTTGATCTCTTACTTAGATAAGTCTTAGTAATGATTCTAGTTAAGGAAATTGATTGATTATGTGGACATGATCCAAACCTAGGTAAGTCTTAAGGATTACTTAGGTCATTTGAAGAGGTCAATTATGGACATTCTCTTCTTGAGTTACTTGAGTAGGTCTTTGGATAACCTTGGAAAGGAGAATGTCATGTTTGATGTATGCTATTGTATTAAGTGAGAAAGATTCTATCCTAGGTAGTCTATAGGATCCCTTGTGTGTGTGTGATAGGGTTTGTATGGGCGGTCTCTCCACACTCACCCAAGTGAACCTTGGAATCACCTTTGGTAGGAGGATCTCATGTTCATATGTTTTATACATTGTAAGTGTGTATGTGTCTCATTCTAAGTAGTCTTAAGGATCGTTTAGGCATGCTTTGAGAGTGTGTATGGGCGGTCTCTATTTGTATGACTTAAGTGAGTCTTAGGATAGCTTTTAGTGGGTTGACTACATGCTAGAAGATGTCAAATGTAAAGGCTAAGCACTTCACTGTAACAGTGAAGGAATGTCACTGTAAAGTAAAGTGGCTCACTGGAAAGTGAACTTTAAAATGTGAATAATTGCTCGGATGATTTCTTATGTATTTCTAAAGTGTTAAATGTTATTCTTATGATTATAGAATGATGTTTTCATCAAAATTCATGAAAAGCATGTTATTGACTAAATGTCCCTTTTTCATGGTTTTTGCATGGCTTCCATACTTAGTACATCTAATGTGCCCCCTTCTATTCCCTTTTTAACAAAAGTATAGGGAATTGGAAGTCTCGATATGCCATGGAGTATGGATAGGTTTCTAAAGTTTGAAGATGAAGTATTGGTGAGTCCTCATCGATTCGAGGACAATATCCACATGGTCCGTTATGTCTTAACTCTTTACTTTACGTCTTGTATGGGCTTAATCCCAAGTGTTGTATACTCTAAAGTTTAGATGGTTCAAGGGGGTATTGTAAAGGTTTAATGTTTTAATGAAAGTCTTCCACTTGTGTATTGTTTATGAAAAGAGTTCTTCGTGTGTGAAGAAAGTTTTAAATTCTTACTCATTTTAGTATGTTATTATGCAATGAATGATACGAGAGGCTAAGATGAGACTTCTTGAAGTCTCATTTGCCATGTGACGAACTCAAGGATAATCTAACTTCTAGGGTGTACTTGAGGGTCGTGACAAAGCTTGGTACCAAAGCATAAGGTTTGGGAGTGTCGTAGTTGTCTTATGAACCACATCTAATAGAGTCTTGTTTATAATGTGAAGTGCTCCACATTATGAATAGGAGGCTATTGGGTGCTAGGAAGAGTTTTACTTCTTCATTCATCTATTTGTGCCTAAGAGCCTTGTGTATGGTGTCTTTCTCTTGTCTCCCTTATGTGTTTTGTCATTAGAGTGTGACTTTATGAAGTGTGGGTTGAGAGAGAAAAAAGATGAGATGTGGCTTGTTAGATGAGGTGAGAAAGATGGTGTTGACGACCCTTAGGTTGATTTTGTTACCTTTTTAAGAGTAGTATAGTTGGGAAGAATAGTAAGGTATAGAGTTAGAAATGTGAAGGAGTGGTTGTTGAGGTGGTTTGAAGTTGGTTAAGACCCAACCATAGAATGGAGTGAAGAGATTTGAAAGAGTAATGGTAAGTTTCGCCTGTAAGGAGAATGTAATGGCTAGATGGTTGAACCTTCAAAGTCTTTACTTTTCATGAGCTAGACTTTGGCTGTGAAAGAAATAGTGAGGTTTAAGGTGCCTTGAGGAAGTTCCTTGAGGAAGATGTTATGTTGACTTTAGAATGGGTTTCTTCTAAGTGGGGGAGTATGATGAAGAGTATGGTTGTTGGGAGTGAAGTACCCTTAACCTTTCTATATGTGTTTATTCAAGCCTAAAACAAAGAGTTCTTAGTAACTTGATTTATGTAGGAGTTTTTGTGAAAAATGAGTTTCAAACATTCTCCCTATGATATTTATGCTTGGTTGAAATTGAATTTCATTAACTTCTTGCATTGTGTATTTTATAAAGCCATGATTATGTTGTAAAAGTTGTTTACATGATGTTAATTTGCATATTAGCATGTTTATATCATGAATTTCTTAAAAATTGCATTTTTGAAAAAGTTGCACCCGTCACTGTAATGCACTGCGAGTTCACTATGAGATTTTTAAAAGATTGACTAATTGATTCTTTGGTATAAAATTGTTATAACTGATGTATATGAGCATGATAATTATTATAAAATTAGTTTTTGCTATTTGGAATAGAAGAGTGTGAGTTTTGTAGCATGACGAGTTATATAATGTTTCCTAGTTTATTGTTGTGTTGTGAATCTCTTGCTTATATGAAAATGATGTTTTATACTTGATTGTGAGTTATGTGATATGCTTATGAGTTTCTAATTGAATCCCTAGTCTTGGAAGTATTTGGAGAGTGGCAAGTGTCATTCGAGGACGAATGTTGTCCAAGTGGGGGAGAATGTAAGATCCCGAAAATAAATTAGGTGAAGCTAGAGCCTAACGTGATTTTCATGGTGGTATAAGGTCCTAAAATGGTATATAAAGTATTATTGAGGCAGTATCTAGGAGTTTATGTGCATTGGAATTCAAACGTCAAGACGTTCGACGACTAAGTCACCTAAGTGCCTCATATGTGGTTATGTGTGGTTCTATATGTTTATGTGTAATTAATGAGCTTATATGGTCCTTAAACTCTTTTATATGGTGTATATAAGCAGTCTTTCCAGTTTCTTGGAGTTTGGAGGTCAAACGCTCAAGAACGTCCATGACGTTCGAAAGTTGTGCCTTGAAATGACTTTGTGTGTCTAAGCATATTTCGTCGAGTTTTACGTGTTCGTTTTGGATGAACCTCATGTGGAAGGTACTAAGCTCATATACGTAGATGTTTGGGTTGGAAACATCGAGTAAACTCCATGTAGGACCCACAAAGGACCCTAGAGGAGGACCCCAACCTGGAGCTCAACACTGCCAGGAAATGTCCAAATGACGACACAAATGACGGCCAGTTGACCAGGCGATAGCCCATCGATGGGTATCGTCGATGGAGACTGAAAGTTCAAAGCTTGAGGAGCAGCAGAGTCAAAACCACGAGACCCCATCGAAGGGACGTGGTCTCACCCACGGACCGTTGATGCAGGCTCGATGCTGCTGCAAAGTTGGCTGTTTTCTGTTAAGACTTGGGGTTTTTGGGAAATTCACTCCAAGTCTTATAAAACATGGCGACAGTTGTTTTTGGTGTTTAGTGGTATTTTAAGAGTATATAAGTGATTAAACTCTCATTTAAACCCTAGCATCTAAATCAAAACCCCTTCCCTCCTAAAGTTTTCCCAAAAAAACCTCCATGAGAGTTCAAAGTGAAGATGAAGGTTGAAGATGGATCTTCAATGGAGTTTATTCTTCAATTAGCATTGGGTTCTTCAAATAAGGTATGGGAGTTCTTCATCTAAGGCTTGCTATCACCTTAGAGAAATTTCAAAGATGATTTTCAAAGGATTTCAAAAAGATGAAAAAGTCCAATTTCTACTATAAGTCTTGGGTACTTACATGAAAGGTTTTCAAACGTTAAGATATGATGTTATTGATGTTTAATTTATGTTTTCAAATGAAATTCTCCATGAACCCTTGATCTTCTCAATTCTCTAATTTTCACTAAAATATGGGTGAATTGATTATGCTTTAAGATTTATGAATTCATGTGTAGATTGTTATGAGCTTTTGATTCATGTATAGATTATGTATGTATGATGTATAAGCTGTTTCAATTTGATTAATTTATTAATGAATACTCTTAGATCTATTGCATGTTAAGCCTCTTGAATTGACATGAACTTAATGCTTATAGATTCTAGTGTAGATTTTTATGGGCTTTCTAATGATGTGATGATTGTATTCAATTAATGTCTAATTGATCTTAGATTGGTAAATATATATTAAATTGACTTAGATTCATTGTATTATGATTTATGCTTTGGATTGATGTTCATGGCCATGGGTAAGGGCCTTATGATATTGAATTAGATGATATAGCTTGGGATTGAAGTGGTGAGATCAAGTGGGTGGTATGCTGCCCTAACTCTCTTATTATTATGTATAGCTATTGTAATTTAGCTCTTGGATTATATGTTATTGGTATGGTCCACATATGGTAGCGGTGTAATGTGATTTATGTGGCCTTGTCGGCATTATTTTAAGTATTGTGATGATCATGGCCTTGTCGGCACTACTTGAAGTATTATGTTGATTTGTGTAGTTGATTATGTCAAGTATGATCATATCTACCGATATGTGAAGTAATGTGAAAGTATGTGTTAGTCTATTGATGCTATTTAGGTGATCATGTTATGATATGACTATGTGTTAAGTGTGTAGTCTTAGAGTTGATATATGGTTGTTCCTAACTTGGATATATGAGTCTATAATGGTTATGTTGATGATATTAATGTAATGAATAGGTTGACATAATGATGTTAAGGGTCATTCCTAAGTGTCTAAAGAATGTTATGCTATATTAATAAAGTGATGTAATGTTGT
This sequence comes from Solanum lycopersicoides, assembly GCA_022817965.1. Lineage (NCBI taxonomy): Eukaryota > Viridiplantae > Streptophyta > Magnoliopsida > Solanales > Solanaceae > Solanum > Solanum lycopersicoides. Next base: position 26,848,040 of record CM040627.1, on the reverse strand, counting down.
GTCTTGTTTAGGTAGACTAGTGTCCCTTACTTGATGCATGTATGAATATGAATATGTGATGTCTTGAATTAGGAACCTAAAGAGTCTTAGTCTTGAAGGAATGAATGATAGTTGAGACCTTTAATGATTATAAGAAGGTCCCTTGTGTGAAACCTTGAACCAGGTGGTAAGGTTAAGAAACTTGAAGTCGAAAGCCGTAATGGTATCCTTCATGTAATGAATGATGGACTTAAAGTTGATTGGATGGAACGGCGTCACATCAATCATTAGGAAAGTCATGATGAACTTCTTGTCGCCATAGTGAGATAGCCTTAGTGGACCTTGCTTTGGTAGGGTAAATGTAATTGGGTCATGAACATGATATGGAACCCATTTGTATGAACCTTATTTTGACTTAATGTATGAGAACGAAGGCTAGCACCGAGTGAGTATGGTAAGGGAAGTAGTTCTAGTTAAATAATGAGACTATTTCAAAGCATGCCCTTCATATTTATTAACCATGTGCCTACATGGGATGTGTCTATGTTCTACCATTGGCAAGTAGAACACCCTCCACCAGATTAGGTTACAACTCTGGATTCCATGCTTTGCTACCATGGTGTATGTCGATTATTGTCTATTCTCATCATATGGTATACTTACTAACATTAGAGAAGTTGTATGAAGTTTAGGTGGTGGTATGGAACACTATCTAGACCTTGCACAATAGGCTTTGAAGGTTTTCGTTGGAGTCCCTAGGTATTCTCCAAGACCATTACTTGAATGTCCGTATGTGATGAATGTCTCTTAAATGAACTAAGTAATGTAATGACTTAAGTTAAGAAAGAATGTTAAATGAATAAGTACTTATCTATAGTAGTTAAGGGTTGTCTAGTTAAGGTGTGAAAGGGGCAAATGAATGATCACTTCATCTCTTACTTAGATAAGTCTTACTAATGATTCTAGTTAAGGAAATTGATTGATTATGTGGACATGATCCTAACCTAGGTAAGTCTTAAGGATTACTTAGGTAATCTTGAAGAGGTCAATTATGGACATTCTCTTCTTGAGTTACTTGAGTAGGTCTTTGGATAACCTTGGAAAGGAGAATGTCATGTTTGATGTATGCTATTGTATTAAGTGAGAATGATTTTATCCTAGGTATTCTATAGGATCCCTTGTGTGTGTGATAGGGATTGTATGGGCGGTCGCTCAACACTCACCCAAGTGAACCTTGGAATCACCTTTGGTAGGAGGATCTCATGTTCATGTGTTTGATATATTGTAAGTGTGTATGTGTCTCCTTCTAAGTAGTCTTAAGGATTGTTTAGGCATGCTTTGAGAGGGTGTATAGGACGTCTCTCTTTGTATGACTTAAGTGAGTCTTGGGATAGCTTTTAGTGGGTTGACTACATGCTAGAAGATGTCAAATGTGAAGGCTAAGCACTTCACTGTAACAATGAAGGAATGCCACTGTACAGTGAAGTGGTTCATTGGAAAGTGAACTTTAAAATGTGAATAATTGCTCGGATGATTTCTTATATATTTCTAAAGTGTTAAATATTTTTCTTATAATTATAGTATGATGTTTTAATCAAAATTCATGAAAAGCATGTTATTGACTAAATGTCCCTTTTTTATGGTTTTTGCATGGCTTCCATACTTAATACATCTAATGTGTTAACCCCTTCTTTTCCCTTTTTGACTAAAGTTTAGGGAATTGGAAATCTCGATGTGACACAGAGGATGGATAGGTTTCTAAGGGTTGAAGATGAAGTATTGTTTAGTCCTCATCAATTCGAGGACAATATCCACATGGTCCGTTATGTCTTAAGTCTTTACTTTACGTCTTGTATGGGCTTAGTCCGAAGTGTTGTATATTCTAAAGTTTAGATGGTTCAAGGGGTTATTGTAAAGGTTTAATGTTTTAATGAAAGTCTTCCGCTTGTGTATTGTTTATGAAAATAGTTCTTCGTGTGTGAATAAAGTTTTAAATTCTTACTCATTTTAGTATGTTATTATGCCATGAATGATACGAGAGACTTAAATCTGATTTCATGAAGTCTCATTTGTCGTGTGACGAACTCAAGGATAATCTAACTTCTAGGGTGTACTTTAGAGTCGTGACATTACGTACACCACATTCATCATTTATAAACTTCATTATACAAGACATAATCTTAACATTAGACATTAAATCACAAAGCTTTACTTTCATTTCATATTGACACATTCATACATTACATATAAAGACACACCAAGACTCCCCTTTCAAGTGCCTACTTGTGCAATGGATAAATAGCTTCTCATACCACCACCTACCCTAAGTAGTACACTCTTTAGGAGACTTAGTTCATTACATTCTTTTGTGGGAATTTGCCTTAGCCGACATAGACCATGAGAGCTATACATGGAATCACGACATTAGCCCCTATCGGATGAGGGATTTTTTTATTTAGGAAAAAATATTTCTTTATTGTTTTTAGAATTGTTTTCAGAGCCGCCACTTAATTGTTTAAAGAAAAATCAAGAAAACTTAATTTTCAAAAAGATTTAGACAGGAAACCTAGTGAAAACTTCTACTGGGGTTTCGGGGGTTCACATTTATATTTTCGGAATGTTTTTACGGTACCTAAAATATTCTCTAACTTGCGATTATCCAACAACTAAAATGTTTGGCGTAAAATAACTTTAACTAGATTTGATCTTGAATTGAATATTTATTTGGAAAATTTAGAGGGCCATCCTACTATCTAAGTGAATGAATTAACTCACAAAATTTTTTAAAAGTCTGTTTAGAAACGATTGATTCAATTTTAAATAGTCAAAATGTAACGGCGTCTTGCGGGAAATTGAATGTTTTTACCCAAATACTAACGACAAATATCGATAAGAAATAAATGCGGTAAGTAAAAGAGAGAGAGAGTTGGGTCAAAATCCGGTTTCTGTCTGCTTGGACCGGTATTTGGACTCGTTTCGCTTTGGGACTTTTGTCCCATTCCAACGGTACCTGTCCTAAACTAATCGTGAAAGATAAATATTTTTTATTTGGTATTTAGGCCAGAGAATTAACCAAATACAATATAATATAAAATAAAATGTGGGAATTAGGCCCAAATTCTTCAACTTTTGATCCGATCCGCTCGGAATTCTCAATTTTGACTTGTACTTAAAATTTCGAACTGCTCGACTTAAGGTGGGATTGGGCCTCCGTGGCCCGATAAAAAGGTGCAAGGATAGGAGAACGAGGCCATAAGGCCTCAAGGACGATTTCACATGCACAAAGGACATGTGAAGCTCATAATAATTATTGGAAAAATGCGACAATGATACTTTTGAAATAAAACAATAAACCAAAAGAAAATGATTTGCAGAGGATAATCGAAAATAAGATAAAACAAAAAAAATGAAAACCTCTTCATCAGGAAAGCTAACAACATGCTAATGAACAGAATTAATCCAAAATATTTTACATCAACCATCATACTAAGAAATAAAATGTTTAACTAATCCTAGACCATAACATCTCCTACAAAATTGACTTTCTAACAGACATGTGACATCGACAACATGCCTCAATTAAACTCTAAAGGAAATGAAAAGAACATTAAATTAACTTTTCAGATGATCAAACCAAATAAGAAAAACAAAAATAACATGGCTGAATTAACTTATACCCATGACATAAACACATAAAACTAGGAATCTTAAGCAAACATATAACAAATGGCTACTAACATATTACTAAAAAAAACATTGATTACTCCATACTTATTCCAACTTTGAGATTATTGAAAAGTAACAGAGAGCAAGACCGTGCGACAAGGAACATGTAGAATCAACTCATTAATATAACACTGATTTTAAGCATATAAGACAAGAACTCCTCCAAACTACCGTTTAAGAGAAAGGCTCGAGAAGTAGAACCCACACATGAGAAATCTCGCATAAATATAAAGCGAGAAGGTGTGGATTTGATCATTTTTATTGAAAAGTAAGGGGATGTGTTAAACAACTTCTGGAAAGTAAAATGAAAATAGCAAGGAAGGCTCAAAGTGTGACAAATATTTGGACAAATAAGTTACCCACATTTTATGGAATTAAAACAGAAAAATAAAAGAGTTTAATACAAAACGCGATTCGAACAAACCATATTAGGTAGCGAGACGATTGGGACATACAAGAAATGGATAAACACGAAATGATTGGTACAAACATGCTGCTATACCGTATTTGCCAACCCAAACAATTTGGTCCCAAACTCATGCATACAAGCAGGCTAACATCAAACATTAAAGCAGTCACACACAATGCTCTACTACTTAAAAGACGTGTAATCAAAACAGAACGATTCTCATGATATCAAACAACATATCCAAGGAAGAAATAATGGACAACTTTCAAAGAGCAGTACAAAACATGAACACTAGATGCAAATTTTTGAACTTTGACTTAACCCAAAATAAAGACATCATCTTTTAGACAAGAGAAATGCATTATAAAGGGAGGAGCGTTACCTTCTTTTGGTGTAGCGAAACAGAGACAACGAGCAAGGAGACGACTTTTCCCCATAAGCACGAACACGAAAAGTAGGAAGGACACCCAAGTGAATATTCGAGTTTCGAGAAAATATTAGGAGGGACGCCAACAACAAAGGAGTAGAGGAGTGTAGGCTAAAATCAACTATCTCCCTTTCTTTATCGAAGTATTTTAGTACCCGTTTCTAATAATTTGCTTAGTATATTTTGTGTGTTATTCGCTCAAGGTTCTGACCTTAACCACTCTTTTCAACCAAAAGGAAAAAAGAAAAAAAGAGAATCCCCTTAAACGGTGAAAATGAGAAAGGATATATATGGGGAAGGAAATTAGGTCAAAAATGGGGGGAACCTGAGGAAAAACAGGTGAGAAAGGGGAAAAAACAGAATTCCAACTTGGTTCCGAAATTCAAAAATCCCCCCCCCCAAAGACGGGCAAAGGCTGCTTCTTGTACGAGAAAATTGGCCAAATCCACCATAATCCAGACAAGGGCAGCGTTTGATGGCTCAGATTCACTCCCTAACGTCCTTGCACTCAAGATGGTGTCCATCCACGCGAGCAAATACGAGTTGCAGGTCTGGAAACACTCGTGTATGAGAGAGATGAAGCAAAAAATCAACCTGCTTTGCGTCTACTTGATGCCGTTTATCAACATCACCAAGAATCTCTTCCCGTTAATGTTGTCGTCTAGCGAAACGCCGTGAGGAGATGCTATTTCTCCATCTCTGTTGCTGCTTGTGTTGTCGTTTTCTGCGTTTTGGTATTTTGGGAAAGTTTCTTAGGATATTTGGTTCTTTGTGAGGTAAAAAAGGTGAGGGTTAGGTTTAAATTTATGGGCTGGGTAAATTGTGTTGGTTATGGGTTGGTCAGGGTTAGGGAATCAGAAAATCGGGCATATTGCTGAGTTGCTGAAAATGGGAAAGAAACTGGGCTTTGGGCTGAAATTTGCAAAAACATGAGGGCCTAAAATTGATTTTAGATAGGTTCAAAAAAAGCTGGATTTTGAGTTAAGGACGTGGCCAAATGAATTCTAATATTTAACCATGTTGATTTGATTAACAAATTGGGTTAAAACTTAAAATAAATTGAATTGACATTAATAATTAACAACCTTCTTAATTTTAATAAGATAAAATAATTAACTTAAATATAAACTAGAGACTCAAAATATGAACTACTAATTTAGCCGGAATTAATTTTTATAAAGCATTAAACAAAACTAAAATATTTTTAGGCGATTGTAGATGCTTTCCCAAAAGCAAAGATAAGGAACGGATAAAAGCAATCCTCTGCAACCAATCAGAAGAAGGCTTTGAGATTCTCTTTATCTTTTCAAGTTTATATAAGACTTTGTATTTTTCCATTAAGGGCATCAGAAAATTTACGAACTTTAAATTTTTCTAGAATGCTCTCTCTCTATGTAAACATTATGCTAAATATGGAATAAAGCTTTTGGTTTTGTAAGTTTTTACTCTTCTTTTAAATTACGCACTTTCGATCATTTTAATGGTATCAGAGCCATGTTAATGGCACAAATTGTTAGCATGATTAGCTAAATTTCTTTGTTGTCTGGGCTGTTAGAAATCATGTGATTATTTAGTAATAAAGATTTCTTAGATTTTGTTATTATCTTGTTTATGTTCTAATTAACTTTGTTCTTTGTATTCTCCGAATTTATAGCATTGTTATTATCATAATAATAATCTAGTTAATTTTTATTAAACAAGTTATGGGCCAAGGTTTCCTTATTATAATGTTGAGGTTTTGTCTCTACATAAGTCTGAGTATGCCGATTAATTTCCGGCTTAAGGACTTGGTAAGCCTGAAAGTAGATCACTGTAAGTCCAGTAAGACCCAGGGGGCATGCAGCCGATCTTTTGGTGTTCCGTCCTACAATAAGACTTGCCAAAGACTTGTAATATCCAACATCCGTGATATAAGTTGAGAAATTTCCTAGGCCAATTTAATTGTTAAATCATAGTTCTCTATATTATTGTCTTGATAATCTTTTCTTTAACTACTTTAGAATTACTTAGATCAATGTTAATCTTTTCATAATCTTGATAATACATATTTTAGTAGTTAATTTGATAATCCTTGAAATTCTTTCATGCCTAAAGACAACTTTTAGTTATCCTTCATGAATAATAATATTGTTAACTCTGTTAATATTTCTGTATCTAAAGAAGATAATCGTTTACAAAACTGGTCTATTCCAAAAGAACCTTTTAACAAGATTTACCAGATAGGTAATTTTAATTTATTCAGAAACTATAATATTAAAACTTGTGAATCTACTTCGGCAATTAATAACTCTTTAGAGGCTATTAAATTATTGATTGCTGCTGACATTGACAGGTATAGAAAGGAATTTAAACTCCTTCATATTGGTCTGGTACATGTAGGTGTTAAACCGCTTTTTCGTAAAGGATTAAATATCCCTATTTGTTTACTTCTTCGAGATGCTAGACTTCTCAATTTTGATGATTCTCTGTTAGGAATCTTAGAAAGTAATCTAGCTCATGGGCCAGTTTACTTCAATAGTTATCCCAACTTTTCTATAGATCTTGATGACTCTAACATTCTTGATACTTTGACGCTCAACGTCAAAACCAAGAATATGAATAGCAAATCAGGAACTAGAGATTTAGCTATAATATATCGTGTATATTATAAGCTAATGAAAACCAATATTGCCCCAAAGGCAATTAACACTAGTGCTAAAGGTGTTACTATGCTTATGGAATCTAACGAGGAGTATAACACCACTTTTGTCACTAGAATGTTACAGTGGGATGAAATCCTTTCAGATGATAGTTGGAAATTTGATTCCATCACTGAACCTTATCCTGTCCAACCTTCTAGGTTTTCCCTAGAAAGTATTCTCCAATTTCCAGATGGATCTGTTAACTTAAGTTTTTAAGATCCAACTCTTTCAGTCAAGCGTCTTCAAGTAGAAGAATGTCTATGGCTAGACCTTCTAGTTCAAAAACCCGGGAGGGTGAAGAAGACTTGTATGAAACCACTGAGGTTTCTGAACAGGGAAAATTCCGTGGTGTGGATTTTACCCGAACCATCCCTAAGGTTTATTATGATTCTTCTTTTGCAGGAAGTCCTACTCCTAGCGAAATGAAGACTCCTTCCCATAAGAAAAAGGATTCTATAGGAGTTATCAAATCAGCTGATAACTTTACTCCTGATATGAAGAAAATCAATAAGTGGTGGATAAGTTCCAAATATGCTTTAAAGAAAGCATGGTATGTTGATACATACACTAGAGAACAAAGAGTCTCGTTCAAAGACAAATGGTTTAAGGATATGAAGAGATTCAAAACATAAATTGAATTCTTCAAATGGTTTGAATGTACAGGCCAAATTGGTGAAATCAATTCATCACTTCAGGTTTTAATAAACAAGTGGCATACCAAAGACAAGGTTGTCAAAATTGTTACTCCTCCTCTTGAAGGTTTAAGTATCCCTTATAGGAAAGATGTTTTGAAAGCAGCGCCTTTCAAAAAACCTTCAGAACATAAAGAAAACAGCATTGTGACTGTTGAAAAGATAAACAAAGTTTTTGAACAAAATAATTATACTAACTAAGTTCTTCATGTTGTTTCCAAGCTGATTGAAGAGTCTAAGTATAAATATAGTCGTACCAGCCAGATTGGTAACAAACCCAGTTCTTCCAAATTCGGATTCAAATTAGACTCCAACCCCATTTTTAAAATCCATAAATTCTCTCCAGAAGATTTTCCCAAACCTGCTAGTGAGTTCAGCAACACTCCAGCAATCCTAGAGAGGATTAATGATCAGCTCAAGAGAATTAAGATCTCTCGGGGTGATAAGGTTGGAGCTATTAAGGATAGACTTCCCCACTCAATTTTTTTTTATCCCAGACCTTCTTTTCCTGATATCCAGTTCGAAGAAAACAATATGCATCCCCAGAGTATTGCAGATGGAACAGGAATAACAGAATGGAATATTGATGTAATGGCTGATGGACAAATCTACAATAAGCTCCAAGAAATGGGCATGAACATCACTGCCTATAAATGGAAAGATGCTACCAATAAACAAGCAGCTAACAGGATAGTTGAAGGGTTTACTGGTACTCTCAGAAATTGGTGGGACAATTATCTCATAGAACAAAATAGAAATGAAATTCTTAATGCTATGGCAACTAAGAATATTGTTAAGATTGAAGGTGGACAAACCACTACAACTGTAGAGGTAGTTGAGGATGCAACTGCTACTCTACTTTATAGCATCGCTAAGCATTTCGTGGGAGAACCACGGTTATTCCAAGACAGGATTTTGGAAATTTTAAACAATCTTTATTGCAAGAAGTTAACAGACTTCAGATGGTATAAAGATATGTTTATAACAAAGGTCATGCTTAGAGATGATTGCAATAATGATTATTGGAAGGAGAGATTCCTTAGCGGATTACCTCCTCAATTTGCAGAAAAGGTTCGATCCAAAATTAGAGATCGATGTGAAGGAAAAATTCCATATTCAGAAATGACTTATGGAGACCTTACCAGCTTGATTCATTTTGTAGCAATGGAGCTATGTACTGATCTTAAGCTAAAGGAACAGCTTAAGAAAGATAAAAAATTCTCAAGTAATGAACTTGGAAGCTTTTGTCAAGATTTTGGATTCCCAAGTCAAAAAACCCCTTCAGCAAGAAAAGTTTCTAAGAAAGAACGATCTGGAGAATCGTCTCAAAGAAAATCTTCTAGAAAGAAAGGATATTCAAAGAAGAAGAGAAGCAAGAAAACTTCTCACAACACTTCTCAAGAAGTCAAGTGTTGGACATGTGGAAAGTCAGGACACAAGTCTCCTGATTGTCCAAGAAACAAAAGAAAAAAGAAAAAGATCAATCTTCTTGAAGTAGACGAAGAAACTAAAGAAAAGTTTCTATCAATCTTGGAAGAAGAAGAATCTGAGTCTGATTCCTCTTCAGGAAGTGAAACTGAGGATGAAGAATTCCTCAATATTGCACAGAACTCTGAAGAAAGTAGTCACGAATGCAATTTCCAAGGAGCATTTTGTCATTGTGACAACCAGTCAATCAGAGTACTCTCAGAAGATTCTGCAGAAATCTTATTTGCAACCATTGAGCACATCAAGGACGATGATGCTCGACGAAGTTATCTGTTAGAACTTCAAAAGCTTGTTGTCAAACTGAAAGATAAAGAAGTTGCAAGGAATGTAACTCCTTTTAGCATGAAACAAATCATGCAAAGAGATGACAACAAGAAGGAAGAACCTTCTATTGATGAACTTCGTGCAGAGGTCAATCTTCTCAAAGAAGAAGTTAGAGAAGTTATGACAAGACTTAACAAAATTGAAATAACCTTAGCCAAGCAGTTCTTAAAGGACGCTAAGGTATCATCTAATGGAAAAGAACTTGCTACTTCAGATAATAAAGATGAAGAAAATAATTCAACAAGCTCTCAATCTAAACCTACATCGCCCAGTTATGAAGCAGATGCAGGTATTAGTATGATCACTAAGGTAAGGCCTTAGAGTTCTCACATTATGATTAAGTTAGTAGTTAATTCTAATTTTGTACTTAACAAAATCGCTTTGTTAGACAGTGGTGCAGATCGTAATTGCATCGTTGAAGGTTTAATTCCAACCAAGTACCTCCAAAAGGGAACTACCAAGTTATACAGCGCACTGGTGAGCGTATCTGTATAAATTATAAACTTTCAAATGCTCATATCTGCAATGACGGTATTTGCCTTGCTAATGATTTTGTCATAACAAGAAACATTAATGAGGAAATTATTCTGGGTATACCTTTCATTACCCAAATTAAACCTTATATTTCAGATTTTGAATCAATCAAAACAAAATTTTAGGAAAAGAAATTTCGTTTCCTTTTATCAAGACACTTTCTCTTGAAGAAAGTAAATTTTTGCATAAACAAACTTCTTTCAAAATCAATCAAATTTGTTTTCTCAAAGAAGATATTAAAATTAAGAGAATTGAGCAAATTTTAAAAACCCCGGGAATGGTAGACTTATGAGTCCACACATACAAGCCATGAGGCTTCATTCATTGTTTGTCTAAGTGATTCATGTTTACCCAAGATTATGTGGTACAAGACTTATGCATCTTGTAGATATGCCAAGATATTGATTTCGATCTTTAGAGGCAGCATTCATTAAATATATACTTACGTATGACTTATGTGTCAATACGGAATTGGGCAAGGGAACCCGATTTCAAATCCCTTGGACAACACTTACGTTTTTAGTTATTTAAACTTAATCCACTCGGCTTGGGGACCCGAGATTGAGCCCCGACGCCTACATTTTTTCCCCTTATTTTCTCTTTTTCTTTTATTTTGTTTTGGGACCTAGAGGATGTGGGATCGATCCCCCATAACCTTCTTTTCTTTTATTTTCCTTTTCCTTAATCCTTTTTGTGTTGACCGAGAGGGTGTGGGATCGAACCCCCATAGCCCCACTTCATTTTTCTCCTTAATTTCTTTTATTAGGCTGAGAGGTTGTTGGTTCGATTCCCACATGCCTCAATTTTTATTTTTATTTTAATTCTCCCTAATGTTTGACCAAGAGGTTGTGGGTTCGAACCCCACACCTCTCATTTTTATTTTCACTATCTTTTTCATGTTCGGTCAAGGCACACGGGTTCGAATACATGCGACATTCTTTTTAACTCACATTGTTTCTATGATTTTTAACATGGTGAGGTCACGGGTTCGATCCTCAGTGACCTCACTTATTTTAATTCATTTTACATAGCATATTAAACAACTTAACTTGGCCGAAACTAACATCAAGGTGCTGGAAATTTGAATTACATTTTTTCAGCTCATTTTTATCAACATTTAGAGTTAATTCTTAGTGCATTTCGTGAATCAATTAGCTAATAGTTTTCCACTCAAATCAGCCAAATTATACTTCATATGAACATCACGATTTATACAAGTTTGTGCACGTGAAATACAACCATAAAACATGTCATTTTCATGCTCCAATCCGTGTTCAAGAGTCACGGCAACACACACATTGCACACATACTTATCTCATAATTTTGGAAAAACATACTTTAATAATCACATAAATCCGAACACACATACATGAACATGATCATCACGAAAACACATTACATCCCTAATTTCTACCAGCATACATACCCAACCTACGAATCAATGGGAGCTAGTGAAAGGGACATGCAACGGGGAACAACCCTAGTTTTCGGAATAGATTCATCTGAGTCCTAAGGGTCTCTTGGGAAAGGGACCAAGAGTAAGAAAACCCATACCTTATTTCACATCGTTCAACCCTTGAACCTGCTGCCTAAATACCTTCTCCAAACTTACGTCCAAGTCTCGAAACCTCAACACAAAACTCAACGGAAAACCCTTCCTTTTGCCTTACGTTTTTGGTTAATGTTTTATATATGTTTTTAACGTGAAAGTTCTTCAAGAGTGAAGAACTTTTGGTTGCTTTTCAGTTCTTGTGTTTTGGTTAGGCAGAGAGAATGTGAAAAGAAAGAGAGATATATTGACGTGAGAGAGAGAGTTAAACGTGAAAGAGAGTTGAAAGAGGTGAAGTAGTTTAGACTTAGTCAACTAGGACTCTTTCAAACTTTAAATATCTGATTTACCTTTTTTTTAAATCAGCCATTAATTATTAATTTATCAAATTAATCTACCAATTTAAATAAAACAAATTAAATCATAGCTCCCACCTAGGTTCACACTCGGGTGGAGCAAGATTTTGCTAAAAGGGCAATTTGGGCCCTCTCTATCCAAAATGCCCCTCCACCTTATTAATTAAATAATTAATTACATATTTAGTGTAATTACGATACTATCCTTAGCCTGGAAAAAGACCATTTTACCCCTAGACCCTCCAAACTTAAGATTTCCCCTTTTTAAGTTCGGTAAAGACTCATCCGAGTAAATCTTCATATTCGGGAGCCCTACATGGCTGGACCCAACCTTTCCTAGCTCAACTAACTCCCCAAGTTAGTTGGCTTGGATGTCGCAAGGGTTCAGAGGTCTGGTTCTACGCGCATCAATCCGTGTAAACCCGGTCTAATCGTAGGCATTCTAAACACACTAAACATTACTTAGCATATTCATTTTTATGGTTGTTACATTATCCCCCCCTTAGGAATATTCGTTCCCGAATGACACTACTAACTATCTAGCACAATTCCAGTCATAACATAAAATAATCACTATGCACAGTCAAGCAATAGCAACAAGAAATGGAGAGATAAGGAAACTTCGACTTAAGAGTAGGAAGTCTTACCTGAAGAGCTGAAAAGATGAGGGTAGCGGGATCTATATCGGCCTCGGCCTCCCACGTACCACCCTCAACAAGATGATTCCTCCACAATACCTTCACTGTGGCAATCTCCTTGTTTCTCAGCCGCTTGACTTGTCTGTCTAAGATCTCAACAGGTACCTCTTCATAGGACAAGTCTTCATCAACCCCCAAACCTTCCACAGGTAGAGTCGATGCTGGATCACCTAGGCACTTCTTTAACATGGATACATGAAAGACTGGATGGATAGAAGCTAGCTCCGCAGGCAATGCCAACTCATAGGCCACCTCACCCACACGCTGTAGGATCTCATATGGCCCAACATACCTCGGACTCAACTTCCCTTCCTGCCAAACCTCATCTCCCCCTTCATAGGTGATATCTTGAAATAAACCTGGTCACCAACATCAAACTCTAAGGGTCATTTTCTGTTGTCTGGATAAGACTTCTGTCGACTGTAAGCAGTAGCCAACCGGTCCCTAATCACCCTGACCTTCTCTAAGGCCTCATGAATGATCTCTGGACCCTAAATGGATTACTCTCCAACCTCGAACCACCCAATTGGAGACCTACACCTCCTACCATACAGTGCCTCAAACGGTGCCATCCCAATGCTGGAGTGATAGCTCTTGTTATACGAGAACTCTATCAAAGGCAGATGGTCATCCCAACTAACTCTGAATTCAATCACACACGCTCTCAACATGTCCTCCAATGTCTGAATGGTGCGCTCTGCCTGCCCATCATTATGAGGATGAAAGGCAGTACTAAGCTTTACCTGCGTGCCTAAGCTCTTCTGGAAGGATCTCCAGAAATGTGAAGTGAACTGAGCTCCTCTATCTGAAATGATAGACAAAGGAATCCCATGCCATCTCACAATCTCATCAATGTAGAGTCTCGCATAATCCTCGGCTCTGTAAGTAGACTTCACAGTGATAAAGTGGGCAGACTTAGTCATCCTGTCCACAATAACCCATATGGAGTCATGCTGTCTCCTAGTCCTCGGAAGACCCACCACAAAGTCCATATTAATGGCCTCCCACTTCCAATTCGGAACCTCAATAATCTGAGTAAAAACGCTAGGCTTAAGATGTTCTGCCTTAACCTGCTGACAATTAGGACACTTGGCCACATATTCTGCAATGTCTTTCTTTATGCCATCACACCAATAGGTCTGCTTAAGATCATGATACATCTTGGTGGAACCTGGATGTATGGAATATGTGGAACCATGGGCCTCTGCAACAATCCTGGTCCGCAAATCATCCACATCTGGTACACACAGCCTGTCCTGGTACCTAAGTACGCCGTCACCTCCCAAAGCAAAAGACTCATTCATCTTTATCAACACTGAGTCCTTCAGCTCCATTAACACAGGATCGAGATGCTGACCCTTCTTGACTTCAACTACCAAGGATGATTCAGAACTAGAATGAACTAAAACACCCCCACTAGTAGAGTCAACCAACCGCACACCCAGTCTGTCTAGTCTGTGTATATCTTTCACCAACTCCTTCTTCTCATCCTCAACGTGGGCTGTACTTTCCATGCTCATCCTGCTCAAAGCATCAGCTACAACATTAGCCTTACCTGGATGGTAGTGGACATTCATATCATAGTCCTTCAACAGCTCCAGCCATCTCCGCTGACGTAGATTCAACTCCCTCGTGAACACGTACTGGGACTCTTGTGGTCTGTGAACACATCCACATGCACCCATACAAGTAGTGCCTCCA
>CM040627.1:26771825-26833451 GCA_022817965.1 Solanum lycopersicoides | reverse complement strand
TAGCGTCTAGTCACGCAGTGCCAAACACCATAACTGCCAACTCCAGGTCATGAGGGATAATTCCTCTCATGAACCTTGAGCTGTCTGGACGCATAAGCTATCACCTGACCACCCTGCATAAGAACACAACCCAACCAACCCTAGATGTATCACATAAACAGTGTAATTCTCAGCACACTTAGGCAAAGTAAGCACCGAGGCTGAAGTGATACTGTCTTGAGCTCCTGGAAACTCTTCTCACAAGTCTACGTCTATTCGAACTTGGACTTCTTCTTAGTCAAAGCTGTCAGTGGGGAAACAATGGAGAAAAACCTCCACGAACCTGCTGGTAGTAACCAATCAATCCCAGAAAGCTACGGATATCGGTGGGAGTAAGAGGGTTTTTGGCCAGTTCTTCACAGCCTCGTCTTCCTAGGGTCACCTCCACACCCTGATCGGACATACATGACCCAGAAGGTCACTGATCGAAGCAGAATTCACACTGCTTGAATTTGGCTACAACTTGTTTTCTAAGTACCTGCAAGGTATTGTCTCAAATGTTGTTCATGCTCTTCCTTGTCCTAGAGTAGATGAGGATGTCATCAATGAATTACTATGACGAAAGAATCAAGGTATTCACGGAAGACTCAGTTCATGAGGTTCATAATGCAGCTGGTGCATTAGTGAGACCAAATGACATGACTAAGAACTCATAATGACCATAACGGGTACGAAAGCTGTCTTTGGGATATCTCATCCCTACCCTAAGCTGAGTATACCCTGAACGAAGAGTCAATCTTAGAGAAGAAACTAGACCCTTGAAGCTGATCGAACAAGTCATCTATTCTGGGAAGTGGATACTTATTCTTTATAGTGACTTTGTTGAGCTGCCGATAATCGATACACATTCTAAGGTTCCATACTTCTTTTCACAACACACACTGGAGCGCCCCAAGGGGATATGCTCGGCTGAATGAACCTTATCAGTGAGATCTTTTAACCAGCTTCAACTCTTTGAGTTCAGCTGGAGCCATTCTTTAAGAAGGAATCGAAATTGGTTTAGTATCGGGTTCTAAGTCGATACCAAGTCAATCTCTCGAGGGGAGGAACTCAAGGCAAATCATCGGGAAATATACATTTGGAACTCATTCACTACACGCACTGAGTCTATGGAGGAATGTCATGATCTAAATCATAACTCACTAAGATGACACAATAACCCCTTGGACATTCATTTATTAAGCCTTAAGGTTCGAAATCAAGATTAGGACGACTTGAGTGTTATCCCCTCCCAGACAGCTCTTCTTCATTAGGGAAATGAAAATCTCACAACCCTACTACGGCAGTCCATACAAGCATAACAACTATGAATCCAGTCAATGCAAGAATGATGTCAAATCGTTCATAGGTAACTCAACCAATTCTGCACACATACCTACCACCATAGCAACTTTTACACTCTATCAGCTCTACATTTTCTCCTAAGGTGTACTAACCACTATAGATTATGCAAACTTCAGGAATATTTCAAAAGTGAGAGCAGCAAAAGAGTTACAAAGGAAAGCGTAGACCTGGATCAAGTAAGCATAAACAGGAAGTTGAGAATATTTTCAGCATACCTGTGACCACTCAACGGACCTTCTTCCTGCTCCTCCCTGCCCTTCAGCTGACTTAGCCAATAATATAGGCCTTAATACAAAAGAATCCAAAGAACATAAAGGAAATAACGTATTCTAAAAACTACTAAGTCTTCATAGGCTGGAATATAGATGCTAGCATCCCAAACATGAGGAACTACCAAGAGTTGGAGAAAGAGTTCAAAGATTCTTCAAATCGACCTACTTAACTTCAATGGCCAGAACCTACAGTTGTAGTAATATAGAGTAATGGGGTTAGTACGCCACATGTACTAAGAATGGGTATATGCACAAAACACATAGGGACATGCTTGAACAAGGATCATTTATCATCTCTTTAGAAAACATGCTAAGTCATATGAAAGTCTTCAATCCACATACCATATAACATATACAAGTTAAAGCATCATCATAATCAAAGATATATTGTGATAGAGTCAGGTTAACATTTTATATTCAATAGATCATATAAACATAACATACAAAACACTTACCAATGATCCCATCCCCAACCTACAAGTGCAATGGTCATGTGAAGCCCCATAACCCCACATCACCAAGTAGATAAGATATGAGACCATAAGTAAAGCTTTGCTTCATATAACTTGTAACATAGTTAGTCATCACTTCATATAAAAATATAACTCAATAACATATTCATTATAATGATCAACATTCATATAAGAGTAACATCATGCATCATAAACATATATCTTTCATGTTATCATCTTACATAAGAACAATCTCCTAGGACTTCCTTTAGATTCAACTTGTGAAATGTCTAGGTAGAGTCCCATACCCCTACCTATACTAAGTAGACTCCTCAAGTCACCCTAGTAAACGTTTAATTACTTGTATTTCATTTTTACATTAGGGAACATTCGCATTAACCGACATAGACCATGTGAGCTAAACATGGAATCCGATGTCATGAAATCCCACACCGGAAAAAGGTGGTCTACCGGCCAAAGTAGAACCTAACATGACATAGCTTTCTAGGTGGATCTACTAGCTAGTATCCTGTGGTTGCAGCATAGTTCAAGAACTAGGAGATGTATTAGAGACCCATAGTTCCATATTATATGGCATCCTCAATCTCATGAGAATC
The DNA here is from genome assembly GCA_022817965.1 of Solanum lycopersicoides. Taxonomy (NCBI): domain Eukaryota; kingdom Viridiplantae; phylum Streptophyta; class Magnoliopsida; order Solanales; family Solanaceae; genus Solanum; species Solanum lycopersicoides. The sequence goes on along the minus strand of CM040627.1, from coordinate 26,830,727 downwards.
ATTGTGAACCTACCTTCCAACTAGGGAAGGGACACTTCTCATATCTAGTTCATCGGTGCTTAGCTTAAGTCCCTTTCTTGAATAACCTTGTAGTTTTCTTTTATCATAAACTTATCATAGGTCATAGGAGGTTAACTCCCTATATAACATGATCATGAGCTCTTTTAGATTAGATGAGAATTTCCTTTCATCATGACCCTTCATATGTGAAATAACATAACATAATCACCTTGTGTAAATCATACGAGGGATATCATAAACTTACATATTAGTATTCTTATCATGATCTCATGATTTTCATGTTCATAGCCAGCATATTCATATAGCAACATCATACATTCCTTTCGTAATCGTAGCATCATAATTATAGGCTAACATAAACATTGGGAGAAATCACACATAGAAGACTTACCTCTTGCTTCCAAGAATCTTATTCATCAAGCAATATTCATAATCATACATAGTGACATACTCAATGGAATAATCAAGATCAACTCATCAAATCATGTACAAGATCAATGCAGAGCGTAGGAGAAGGTAAAAGGGTCGTTAAAGGATTCATTCAAGTCTTAATTCCAATCCTAAAGTTTACACATTATCAAATACCATAAACAACCCATAACCATCACTAAGAGAAAGATCATGTATCACACGACATTCAAACATTATCAATAAATTACTCAACAATTCATGCGAAATTAAATATAGAAAAAGTTTACTTTTCATTGACAATCATAAATCTAGGGTTAGGAACAAATCCATTTTGTAGAGTAAAAACCCTAGTATTTGAAGTTCTTGAAAACATATCTTGAAAGGACCTCTTGGGGAAAGTAATAACAATAGTGAAAAACCCATACCTTATAGATGAAGAATCCATGAAATCTGATTGGAAACTTCGAAACCTTCGTCTTCTTCCCGAAGCTTTTCTTGTTCTTCAATGGAGTTTGAAAAAGAAAGTGTTCTTGAAGGATTGAGAGTAATTTCGTTTGATATGATATGGAAGGTGTAAAAGTGGTCTAAAACTTACCTAATATCAATATATAGTCGTCCTATGAATTACCCAAAAGACCCTCCACTTAAATTACCAAAACGCCCCTCCAAAATTGACTAAAAATAGGAGAGCAGTTGACTTAGCCAAAATCTGAAAATTTGCTAAGGGTCTCGGGTCTGACCATGAATTTAAATTAACTAATTAAGTTTCTAATTTAATTAATTAAGTGACCTAGGGTAATTACTAAAGTACCCCTAAGTCACTAGGACCATAACCAACCCCTTTGGACCATCCTAGGTTAGGTACTAGGATGTTTCTTTAGTTAGCTACTCGGCTAGTGTCACCCGGTTAGGTCTTAGGATTTTGGGCACACTAGATAGTTTATTTTAGTTAGTCCTAGGTTAGTTAGCTACTTAGGTAAGTTAATTAGAGCCTAGGAATGGTTAGGAAGCTCCGGCCCACGTGGCTTGACCCGACGCGTGCCTGTCCCCTAACCGCCCTAACCGAATCGGTTGGGCTTGGTCTCTCGAACGGTAGCACATGTGTTGCCGTGCACTATACTAACCGTGCATTCTGAAAAGTTCACTTCTTGTCCAAGGATTCTCTTTATGTCCTTGGGCACTGCTTAATCTACGTGATCATTTTAAATGATCATGTGCTATGGTATCTAGGCTTGACACTTGAATGCCTCGTACCTGATGTGTGTAAGCGATGTAAAATAGGAATTTCAACTTAGGGTCTTCATTGTAGGTACAATTCCTAAATAAGCTTGGCTTGGAGCATTTGAACATCAAAGTGTATTTTTAAGTTATAAGTTACTTGTGTATACATAGAAATTGGATAACACCCTGAAGCCAATATTCTCTAACATGCCCAATATTACTCAACATTGGGCATTGGGATGCCTATGTGTAACAACCCTAAAAATGGATTTGATAAGTAATGCTTAATGTGTCTAGAATGCCTACGATTAGACCGGGTTCACACGGATTGATGCGCGTAGAACCAGACCTCTGAACCCTTGCTACAGCCAAGCCAACTAACTTGGGGAGTTATTTGAGCTAGGAAAGGTTGGGTCCAGCCATGTAGGGCTCTCGAATACGAAGCTTTACTCAAATGAGTCTTTATCAGACATAAAAATGGAAAATATTAGGTTTGGAGGGTCTAGGGGTAAAATGGTCTTTACCAGGCTAAGGGTAGTATCGTAATTACCTTATATAATTAATTATTTAATTAATAAGGTGGAGGGGAATTTTTGGGAGAGAGGGCCAAAAATTGGCTGTTGAAGTGAAGTCTTGCTCCACCCGGGTTCGAACCTAGGTGGAAGCAATGAATTAAATTTTTTTAAAATTTAAGTTGGTAAATTAATATAATTAATTTATATTTATTATTTATTAGCTGATTTAAAATTAAAGAAAATTAGATTTTTAATAATTAACTAAACCTTATTTGACTAAGTCCTAAACTAGACTCCTAAGCCTAATATAACTCTCTCCTCTCACGCCTATCTCTCAACACACGATCATTCTCTCTTCATATTCACGTTCTCTCTGCCAAATAAAGTACAAGAAAATTAGGTAAACCAAATTTCTTCACACTTGAAGAACTCACAACAAAAATTATAAACAAACAACTAATCAATCACGTAGGCAAAGAGAAGTTTTTCCGTCGAGTTTGGTGTTGAACTTTTGGTGTTGGATGTGTGTTTGGAGGAGCTCATTGGGCAGCAAGTCGAGGTTTGAACGTCAAAAAGGTATGGGTTCTCTTCTCTCTTGGTCCCTTTCCCAAGAGACCCCTTAAGATTCAGTCAATTCTAATCTTCCGAAAACTAGGATTGTTCCTCGTTGCATGTCCCTGTCACTAGCTCCCATTGATTCGTAGGTTGGGTATGTTTGCTGGTAGATATTAGGCATGTAATATGTTCATGAATGTGTGTTTGGATTCGTACGAATGATAATCTATGTTTTCCGAACTATATGTAAGTGTCTGCAAAATGTGAACTGTGGCCTATAGACTTCGGGTTTAAGGCTAAAAAAAATGATGTATTATGGTTGTATTTTTACGTGCACAAAATGTGGTAAGCGTGATGTTCATATGAAATGTTATGTGGCTGAATTGAGTGAGAAACTCTTTTCTAAACGAATCCATGACAATGCACCTAAAACGTTATAAATGAACCATGAAATTTCCCTAAGAAATAATGTGTATTTTGATGAAAAAGGTGCAAAAATATCATGGAATAAATTTCCAGAACTTGGAAATAGGCTTTAGAAAGATTCTGGAAATTTTGGGTGTAAAAAATTAAAAAATAAAATAAGTAAGGTCTGCAGGGATCGAACCCAGGACCTCAGTAAGGCTTACCCTAATAAACAAACAAAAAAAGAAGGTGTTAGGCGGGGCTCGAACTGGGGCTGGGGTCAGCGAAATTCGCCAGGGCAAAAGGGAATTAAAAAAAATGTTGTTGTGGGGTTTCGATCCCACGACATGAAAGACCCCAGTTTATTAAAAAAAATATATGGGGTCGTGGGGAATCGATCCCATGGCCCTCAGCGAATGCAGATATAATTAAAAAAAAGGGGGGTCGTGGGGAATCGATCCCACGCCCCTCAACAACTGCAGTAAATTAAAACAAAAAAAAGGGGGGGCTGTGGGGGATCGATCTCACAACCCCTTGGTCAGTAGCGAAAATGGGAGCATAGGAGAAGGTAGAAAAAATTCATTAAAATTTTTGGGGTCGTGGGGAATCGATCCCACGCCCCTCAGTAAGCTGCAGCAATTTAAAAGAGAAGAAAAAAAGAAGGGAAAAATTATTGTGGCCATTGGAGATCGAACCTGGATCCCGAAGGCAAGGGACACAAAAATTGAAAATTAAGGAAAATGGCTAAGTGTTGTTCAAGGGATTCGAAAACGGGTTCCCTTGCCCAACTTCCTTATTGAAACATAAGTCTTACGTGATTTAAATAATTAACGAATGTTGTCTATAAGAATTAAATTGAGACTTCGATATACTTACAAGATGCATAAGTCTTGTACCACATAATCTTAGGAAGATATGAATCACTTAAATGAACTATGAATGAAGCCTCATGGCTTGTATGTATAAACCCATAACTCTAACATACGTTGAAAAATAAGTGAACCTAAGATGTATGTAATGAAATGATGTAAACCTAGAAGGGTTAAGTACGAGTGTAAAACACACTAAATGGCCAAGTGTATTGGCAAACGATGAAATGAATATTATGTAATGAAATGATAAAACCCTAGAAGGGTTAAGTAAGAATGTGAAACACACTAAATGGCCAAGTGCATTGGCATATGATGAAATGAACATTCACGTAATAAGGGGTGAGTAATTATGAAGAGCAATGTGCTAAAGTTAATGAATGTGGTGACAATATGATAAGAGGCTAATGTAAAAGATGAGAGCAATCTCAAATGATCCTATATCAATGTTACCAAAACGTACTCACCTATGAGAGTGTAAAGTTAATGAGGAGACCAGTCTCTATGAACATTCTAATGAAAGTATTGAGAATAATGTATACTTAATACTAATGATGAGATGAGAAATCATCTATTGAGCTATGATGTCCTCATACTAGAAGCCAACTTCCATGACGTATGAGTTAAATGAAATGGAACTTTATACTGAGCAACGATAGACTAGCTATGAGCGATGATGCCTTCTTTCGGGAAGGGCGGAGGTTCACGTAACTCTCATGAGATGAGACTGTCCGGCATGCCGGGTATGGTCTCCTTATATCTCCTAGTCTTCGAACATATACTGCCAATATAGGGATCTGCCAATATTATTTATTATCTGATTTAAAATAAAATAAATCAAATTTTTAATAATTAACTAAACCTTATTTGACTAAGTCCTAAACTAGAGTCCTAAGCCTAATATAACTCTCTCCTCTCACGCCTATCTCTCAACACACGATCATTCTCTCTGCATATTCACGTTCTCTCTGCCAAATAAAGTACAAGAACAGTAGGTAAACAAAAGTTCTTCACACTTGAAGAATCACAACGAAAATTATAAACAAACAACTAATCAATCACGTAGGCAAAGAGAAGGTTTTTCGTCGAGTTTGGTGTTGAACTTTTGGTGTTGGACGTGCGTTTGGAGGAGTTCTTTGGGCAGCAAGTCGAGGTTTGAACGTCAAAAAGGTATGGATTCTCTTCTCTCTTGGTCCCTTTCCCAAGAGACCCCTTAAGATTCAGTCAATTCTAATCCGAAAACTAGGATTTTCCCCGTTGCATGTCCCTGTCACTAGCTCCCATTGATTCGTAGGTTGGGTATGTTTGCTGGTAGATATTAGGCATGTAATGTGTTTTCGTGATGAATATGTTCATGAATGTGTGTTTGGATTCGTACGAATGATAATCTATGTTTTCCGAACTATGTGTAAGTGTGTGTAAAATGTGAACTGTGGCCTATAGCCCTCGGGTTTAAGGCTCAAAAAAATGATGTATTATGGTTGTATTTTACGTGCACAAAATGAGGTAAGTCGTGCTGTTCATATGAAATGTTATGTGGCTGAATTGAGTGAGAAACTCTTGGCTAAACGAATTCATGACAATGCACCTAAAACGTTATAAATGAACCATGAAATTTCCCTAAGAAATAATGTGTATTTTGATGAAAAAGGTGCAGAAAATCGTGGAATAAATTTCCATAACATGGAAATAGGCTTTAGAAAGATTCTGGAAATTTTGGGTGTAAACAAATAAAAAATAAAATAAGTGAGGTCTGCAGGGATCGAACTCAGGACCTCACTAAGGCTTACCCTAATAAATAAACAAAAAAAAGAAGGTGTTAGGCGGGGCTCGAACTGGGGCTGGGGTCAGCAAAATTCGCCAGGGCAAAAGGGAATAAAATAAAATGTTGTTGTGGGGTTTCGATCCCACGACATGGAAGACCCCAGTTTATTAAAAAAAATACATGGGGTCGTGGGGAATCGATCCCACGCCCCTCAGCGAATGTAGAAATAATTTTAAAAAAAAGATGGGTTGTGGGGAATCGATCATACGCCCCTCAACAACTGCAGTAAATTTAAACAAAAAAAAAGGGGGGCTGTGGGGGATCGATCCCACAACCGCTTGGTCAGTAGCGAAAATGGGAGCATAGAAGAAGGTAGAAAAAATTCATTAAAAATTTTGGGGTCGTGGGGAATCGATCCGTGCCCCTCAGTAAGCTGCAGCAGTTTAAAAGAGAAGAAAAAAAGAAGGGAAAAATTAATGTGGCCATTGGGGATCAAACCTGGATCCCCCAAGCCAAAGGACACAAAAGTTGAAAGTTAAGGAAAATGGCCAAGTGTTGTTCAAGGGATTCAAAACCGGGTTCCCTTGCCCAACTTCCGTATTGATACATAAGTCTTACGTGATTTAAATAATTAACTAATGTTGTCTATAAGAATTAAATTGAGACTTCGATATACTTACAAGATGCATAAGTCTTGTACCACATAATCTTAGGAAGATATGAATCACTTAAACGAACTATGAATGAAGCCTCATGGCTTGTATGTATAGACCCATAAGTCTAACATACGTTTAAAAATAAGTGAACCTAAGATGTATGTAATGAAATGATGTAAACCTAGAAGGGTTAAGTACGAGTGTAAAACACACTAAATGGCCAAGTGTATTACCATACGATGAAATGAATATTATGCAATGAAATGATGAAACCCTAGAAGGGTTAAGTAAGAGTGTGAAATACACTAAATGGCCAAGTGCATTGGCATATGATGAAATGAACATTCACGTAATAAGGGGTGAGTAATTATGAAGAGCAATGTGCTAAAGTTAATGAATATGGTGACAACATGATAAGAGTCTAATGTAAAAGATGAGAGCAATCTAAAATGAGCCTAAGTAAATGTTACCAAAACGTACTCACCTATGAGAGTGTAAAGTTAATGAAGAGACCAGTCTCGATAACCACTCTAATGAAAGTATTGAGAATAATGTATACTTAATACTAATGATGAGATGAGAAATCATTTATTGAGCTATGATGTCCTCATACTAGAAGCCAACTTCCATGACGTATGAGTTGAATGAAATGGAACTTTATACTGAGCACCGATAGACTAGCTATGAGCGGTGATGCCTTCTTTCGGGAAGGGCAGAAGTTCACGTAACTCTCATGAGATGAGACTGTCCGGCATGCCGGGTATGGGTCTCTTTATATCTCCTAGTCTTCGAACCTATACTGCCAATATATGGATCTGGCGGGGTTCAATTCCCATGTACGCTAGCATGTTTTGGGTCACTCTGGCCGGTGATTCCACCACTTTTTGGTGTGGGGAGACACTGGATTTCATGATGCTCACATGATCTATGTCAGTTAAAGTTAAAGTTCCCAATGAATGAATGAGGCCAGCCTCAAATGATGCACATAATGAAATGAACGATACCAAAGGTGTTAGGATAGGATAATCAAGAGATGAGCTAGACTCAAGTAATGACCCTAGGTTATTCTTGATCATTGCACAGCAAACCCGATGAGAGTCTTAAACTACATTCTAGGTATTGCTGGTTTTTACACTAGCTTACGAATGAATGAAATGAAGTACGTATGAATGAATGAAGCAGACTCTGTGTTTGTTAAAGAAGGCTCCCTAGTTGAGGCCCCATATGTTGAGACCTCATTTTGGGAAGTCTTAATGTCAAGTTCATGATTCCAAGGTCTCATGGCATATGAATGAATGATATGAAAGATGTTATGTGCTATATTTGATATAATATGTGCTATGTGTAAGATGTTATGTGCTAATTCAAATTGTTTGGAATTTAAGAAACTCATGAATTAATTTTTATCGGGGAGGGTGAAAATTGGGTGTCAATGGTTGTCCTTCATTTTTCTTGGATTGGTGCAAGAAATTCGAGGAAAATGAAATTGACCAAGCCAATTATGATCGACCATATATTCATATTTAGGCAAGAGAGCTGTTACGGACTTTAGGAATTATGGCCGAACCCAGGAAATGGGTTTCCTACATATCTTAGGCTATATGAGAATTCAAGTCACTTGTAGTTGGATACGCTTGATTTAATACATGAATTCGAAAGAATTCGAAATCAATCCCGATACCGAATTATGAAGGGACTGAAATGCTCGAGAATAAGATTTAAGAGAGAATGTTGGAATACAGCCGAGTTTTCGACAGTGAGGCCGCCTACATATACTTAAATACTAGGAATCAGGCTGCTTGTAGTTCGACACGATCAGTTGAACAGGAAATCTATTATGCTAGATAACTTTTGGTTCTGGACAATGACAAAATAATTTAAGTACTAAAAGGACGCTTGCAACCTCTTACCCATGCATGTGGCGCGCTTCACACTTATTATTAAGAACTTACACGGACATAATTTCCAAAGCTCTTGGTGTATGTTACTTCCATTGGAAATGTAAGACCCCCAAAAAGAGTTAGGGTGTATAGAGTCTCACTTGTGCCTATAAGCTTTTTAACATGTTAGTTAATTGTTTTATAGTATGCATGGGTGATTTGAAGTCATTTGGAAGTCAAACGTCAAGTGACGACCAAGACGTTCGACGACTAGTCACCAAAGGGGCCTTATGTGTTTTTATGAGATTTTATGTGTGTCATTATCTTATGATATCCTTATATGAGTTATAATGGTTTTTATAGGCAGTGTATTAATTTTCATCAAGTTTAGAGGTCAAACATCCGAACGTTCAAGACGTTCGAAAGTTAGCCCTTGAGACGTGCATGTGTGTGTCTTGAGTATGCCTAGCATGTTTGGACGTGTTGCGTGTAGTTGTTTTGGGTGAAACTGATTTGGAAGGTCCTTGACTTATTGATGCTCATATTTACATTGGAAACACCCGGGTACATTTCCCCAAGGGCCCTGCAAGTGGCCCTCAAGAAGGATCCAAAGGCTGTCGAGCTAGTGCCTTGGCAGTGTCAATCGACTAAGCCAAACGACGCCTTGCCAGTCTACTGAGGCCCCACCGATGGGGGGTCGTAGACTTAGCCTGGTGAAGTCTTAAGGCATTTGACAAGCCTTAGAGCTAAACTACGGCCAGCAGAACGGTCCGTTGATGGCCCTACTGGGCATCGATGGGTCCGTCGATGCAGGCTGTGTGAAAATGCGAGGCGACTGTTTTATTTAAGGGGTGAATGGGAAATTCACCCCACGTGCTAACCTGAACCTTCATGTTTTTTTTTGTTTTTTTTGGGTGTATTTAAGTGATAAAAAAACATGACAACCCCATTCCCAATTCAATTTCACACAAATTAGATTTCCCTCAAAAAACATTTTCTCTAGAACCTCCATATAAGGTGAAGCAAAAGAACAGCTTGGAGCTTGGATTTCTATGGTTCTTGTAACACCCCTTAAATTCTATGACATATACTAGATCTTAATATGTTGTATAATTATGGTTTTAGACCTAAATAAGTGTAAATAACTTATTTGAGAAGTTTGGGAACAATAGGATAAAAGAAAAGTCTTAACGTCCGGAAACTAACAAAATTTAACTAGTTGACGTCCCTATGTTTGGCGAAGTTATAAGAGGGTCATATGGAGTACAAAACTTGTAAAAAGACTTTGGTTAGGTAGACTATGGTATAGAGAGTCTAAACGTTCGAAAACGACACCCCAAAGAACACTGGAAGATCCTTGGAAAGGACCCCAACATGGATAGGTAGGCTGCCGAAGCAGTCTGCGAAAGTCAAGAATTGGGGGGTTACTGTGCGATGCGGAGCTGACACGGACCTCACTGCCTCAACTCAAAATTCAAGAATAAATTGGGGAATTAACCCCGCGACGTGCACCTATCGTAAAAGTCGTATTTTGGGTGTTTTGACTTCCCAAATAAACCCATTTAAGTGAGGGGTCTTTTGGGTAATTTAATGGGTGACTATATGATGCATTAAGGTCAGTTTTAGGTCAATTTTATCATTCAAATCAAGTCCCAAAAGTTGAAATAAAAAAACTCTCTCTCTCTCCCAAATTCTCACTTCCTCCCAAACTCCATTGAAGACGAACTAGAGCTCCAAGAAGAAGATCAAGCCTTCAAATTTTTCAACATAATTTCATGGATTTCTCCAACATAAGGTATGGTTTCTTTGACTCTTGGGAATACTTTTCCAAAGAGGTCCTTCAAAAGATGATTTCTAAATCCCCCAAAACAAGGGTTTTTGTCCTCACATGGGTCTTCTTTCTAAAACGAAATTGTGAATCAATTATGATGAATTAATGTTGTTTAATTATGAATTAATTGTTAATTGATGAATTCCTGTGAGTTTTCCCTTGACCCATGTATTTCCCCTAAATCCTTAATTTCTTGGATTGATTAAGGTGAATTGTTGAGGGTGATGAACATGTCACTTGTTTACTTTGATTTTAGTTATGTTAATACTTCATGAATTGCCCTATTTCATATGTTGATTGTGATTTCTTGGGAATTGAATTTTGAAGTCCCATGAAGGGTCTTGATTCTCCTTTGATCTTAATTATGCAAGATGAAATCTATTTATGTGATAATGATGCTATAGTTAATTGTGTTGTTGTGATGTTGGTGACAAGAATCCCTCATCCCTAACCCTAGATCTATGAATTGGCTATGAAGTATGTAATTATGTTATGATGTGATCATTATATGATTGAATGTAGTTTCTCATGATTATAATGTTGTGTCTAAAGTGAAAGGATAGTTCTCACTTGTGATCACCTATGAGCTATTATGATAAGATGTTTACTTAAAGGTCTAAAAAAGACTAATGTGAACTTGTATGATGTTATATGATAATTACTAAAGGGAATAATTGCTTAGCACCGAAAGGGCATGTAAATGAGATAGAGGTATCACGTTAGTAAGTTCGGCCTCCCACATGAGTTTCCTCAGACTAGTAGTGTGGATTCCCAAGGATATGTGTTGTCTCATGATATGGAAACCTTCACGATTAGTAGTCAAGGTTTCTAGAGACAATCTCCTTGACCCTAAACTATATGCACACATAGGACTCTAGCTTAGTGGATCCACCTAGAATATCTATGTACGAATGGTTGCACCTTAGGCAAGTGTTAAGCCTCTCTTTTCGGTGTGGGGGTAGAACACCGGATTCCATGTAGTTCACATGGTCTCATGTCGGTTATGGTACTTATTTTCCTAAAGTAAAACTATGAACAAGTTATGTATGTGAACTTCTATAAGGGTTGTCTTAAAGGTTACTACATAGTGTGAGGGAGGGTATGTACTTCTCTTACACATTGCACATGTGGGATCCTATAGGATAATTCTAGTAGTGTTCTATTATGATTATGATTATGTTGATATTAGTCTTGGTATATGAAGAATGTTATATATGATAATATGTTGTAAGTATGAAGTGGGTGGCTTAATGTGATGCTTAGCTTTGGATAGGGTTATGGGACTTCATTCTTGGCATTGCAAAAGTATTGCTTGAGTTACTTATATGTTGATATGATATGATGTTCCACATATGTGTATATTGAATTATTGGTCATTTTGCATAGTTTTGATTTAAATTGTCCCTTTTCTCATGCATTAACGATTTTTATGCATAGGGACCATACTTAGTACATGTGGTTTGTACTAACCCATATTTCTTCCCTTTTTCCCCAAACATTGAAGGTTCGGGCCGTTGAAGTGTCATTGAGGCTAAATCAATAAGGCTTGGACTAGACTCTCCAAGTTTTGGTATGCCCTCTAGTTCGAGGATGCTACCACACACTCTATCTTAGTAGTACTTGTATTGTTTAGTAGACATTCATTTCTTTCCTATTGTTGAAGATATTGATTTAAGCCCTATGTTAAAATTATGTATTTGTATAAGGGCTTTGCCCGGATTGTTTGACTTCGTTAGATGGTTAATATGAGACAAAGTATTAGACTAAATTCCTATGCGTTGTTATGGTCTATTGCGAGAAGCCTATGTATTCTTCCTATGTATAGGTCTATGTAAGCCTCTTTGCTATATAAGCAAAAGTTTTAAATTTTCCGTGTTTTTGACCTATGATATGCTATGATTAAGCTAAGAGGCTTGTATTAGTCCTCTTCGAGGACGAGACGCCGGTAACGACTAGGGTGTACTTTGGGTCGTTACAAACTTGGTATTAGAGCATGAGGTTAAATATTTTTAGAATTGATGTCTCACTAAACCACATTTATGTAGTGTCTTGTTCATAATTATGAAGCACGCCACACTTATAAATGAGAGACTATGTGATGCTTAGGAACATTCACTCTCTTGTTATTCCTTAGTCGTGCCTAAGAGTCTTAACTCTATATAGTTCTTTCTTCTAATACTTTATTTGTGCTTATAGCAATGAATACAAGAAGGAACACTACTCGAAAGGCCGGAGAGGAGAATTTGAATGAGGAGGTTCCCCCTCAAGCTCCTCAAAACCCTCAAGTTCCTATTGAAGAAGGGTCAATGTCTAATGTTGAAATAAGGTCGACCATTCATAGCTTGACTCAAGTGTTGGCTACCCAAGTTGCTAGGAATACAAGGGTGCAATTGAACCCTAATGCCAATACCACCGCTTCAAGAATTAGGGACTTCACAAGGTTTAATCCCCCTACTTTCTATGGTTCTAAGGTGGAGGAGGACCCACAAGGGTTCATTAATGAAGTGTTCAAGGTTCTTGATGCTATGGGTGTTTCTTCTCAAGAAAAGGCGGAACTAGCCGCCTAACAACTCAAAGATGTGGACCAAGTGTGGTATGAGCAGTGGAAGGATGAGAGGCCAGTTATAGAAGGTTGGATTACTTGGGGAGCTTTAAGAATGACTTTCCTTGATAGGTTCTTTCCCTTGGAACTAAGGGAGAGGAAAATTCAAGAATTCTTCAACCTTCATCAAGGGGGTATGAGCGTGAAGGAGTATAACCTCAAGTTTATTCAACTATCAAAGCATGCTCCTACTATGGTTGCGGACTCTATAGCTAGGATGGACAAAATTATCATAGGGATATCCGATCTTGTGGTAAATGAGTGTAGGTAGGCTATGTTTATTCCTAGCATGGACATCTATCGTGTCATGGTTCATGTCGAACAAATTGAAGAACAAAAGCTTAAACAAGTTGGTAGGGAGTTGAAGAAGGTGAGAACCGAAGAGGGGAATTCTTCTAAGAATAGGTATGAGGTTCAAGACAAACCAAGGTTGAATAAGTGGTTTTCTAATAAAGGATTTTCTAGTGCTCCAAGGGCCTATAAGAGTAATGTGCCTACTCCCAATTCCCAAGAGGGAAAAAGTGGTTGTTCTTATGTTGATAGGCCTCTTTTTTCTAAATGTGGTAGAAGGCATGATGGAAAGTGTCTTGTGGGAATGGGTAATTGCTATAATTGTGGAAAGAGTGGTCACATGAATAAAGATTTCCCTATGATGAAGACTCAAGGAGGGAAAAATGCTCAAGCTCAAGCAAGTGCACCAAACCCGGATTCCACTAAGAAAAATCGCTTCTATGCTCTCCAATCCCGAAGTGATCAAGAGATCTCCCCGGACGTGGTTACCGGTATGTTATGATTATTCTCCTTTGATGTATATGCGTTGTTGGAACCCGGTGCCACATTGTCTTTTGTTACCCCTCTTGTAGCCATGAAGTTTGATATACTACCCGACATATTAGACGAACCTTTTTCGGTTTCTACCCCAGTGGGTGATTCCGTGGTTGTTAATAGAGTTTATAGAGGTTTCCAATTTCCTTGCCAATAGAGTTACATTAGTTGACTTGATAGAACTTGATATGCTTTATTTTGATGTCATATTGGGAATGGATTGGTTACATGCTTGCTTTGCCTCTATTGATTGTAGGACAAGGGTGGTCAAATTTCAATTTTCAAATGAACACATTTTTGAGTGGAAGGGAGGAAACTCAAATCCTAGGGGTAAGATAATCTCATGTCTAAAAGCTTTCAAATTGATTGCAAAGGGTTGGCTATACCACATAGTTAGAGTTAGGGATATTGAATCCGAAGTTCCTCCCATAGAGTCGGTACCCGTAATAAGGGAATTTCCAGAGGTCTTTCCCGATGATCTTCGTGGAATTCCTCCCGAACGGGAGATTGACTTTGGCATAGACTTATTGCCGGATACACAACCTATTTCAATCCGTCCTTATGGGATGGCCCCGACTGAGTTTAAAGAACTAAAGGCTCAACTCAAAGATTTGCTAGATAAGGGTTTTATTCAACCAAGCATATCTCCATGGGTTGCCCCGGTATTGTTTGTGAAGAAGAAGGATGGGTCCTTGAGAATGTGTATCGATTATCGTCAATTGAACAAAGTCACTATAAAGAATAAGTACCCTCTCCCTAGGATTGATGACTTATTTGATCAACTCCAAGGAGCGAGTTACTTTTCAAAGATTGACTTGAGGTCGGGTTATCATAAACTTAGAGTGAGGGAGGTTGATATTCCGAAAATGGCATTCCGAACAAGATATGGTCACATTGAATTTCTAGTGATGTCATTTGGTCTAACAAATGCCCCGGCGGCATTCATGGACCTTGTGAATCGAGTTTTTAGAAAGTATCTTGATTTGTTTTTGATTGTCTTCATTTATGACATTTTGATATACTTTAGGAGTTAAAATGATCATATGAGACATTTGATATATCAAGGACAACCAACTTTTTGCTAAGTTTAGCAAATGTGAGTTTTGGTTGAGGTCGATGCATTTCTTGGGCAAATTGTCTCTAGTGAAGGGGTAGAGGTTGAAACAAGTAAGACGGAAGTGGTCAAAAGTTGGACCAGACCTTTGAGTACTAACGATATCCAAAGTTTTCTAGGGTTGGCCGGTTACTATAGGAGGTTTGTCGAAGGATTTTCGTCTATAGCATCTCCATTAATGACCTTAACCCAAAAGAAATCTAATTTCTAATGGTAGGAATCATGTGAAAAGAGTTTCCAATTATTAAAAGATATTCTCACCTCCGCTCCAGTATTAAACTTACCGGAGGGTACCGAAGGCTTTGTGATTTATTGTGATGCCTCATGAGTGGGTCTAGGATGTTTACTCATGCAACATGGAAAAGTCATAGAGTATGCATCTAGACAACTAAAGCCACAAGAGAAGAATTATCCAACTCATGACCTTGAACTTGCGGCCGTGGTATTTGCTTTGAAAATTTGGAGACGCTATCTTTATGGGGTGCATGTAGATTTATGCACCGATCACAAAAGTCTCCAATATGTATTCACCCAAAAAGACTTGAATCTACGCCAAAGAAGATGGTTAGAGCTTTTAAAGGATTATGACATGAGTGTCCTTTATCATCCCAGAAAAGCTAATGTGGTGACGGATGCCTTGAGTCGAGTGTCTATGGGTAGTGTGGATCATGTTAATGATGAAAAAAAGGAACTAGTCAAGGATGTTCATAGGTTGGCCCGTTTGGGTGTTCGACTAGAAGAATGGTGGAAAGGTGGTGTTATGGTTCGTCATAACTCCGAGTCATCTTTAGTGGGGGATGTGAAGTCTAAGCAACATCTTGATCCCCTATTGATGGAGTTGAAAGAGTCGGTCCTTATCAAGAATAATTAATCTTTCTCCCAAGGGGAGGATGGGGTACATAGGTACCAAGGGAGGTTATGTGTTCCAGATGTGGATGGTTTAAGGGATAAAATCGTGGATGAGGCTCATGGCTCAGGATACTCCATCCACCCGGGGCCACCAAGATGTATCATGACTTGCGTGACATCTATTGGTGGAATGGAATGAAAAGGGAGGTAGCTAAGTTTGTGTCGAGGTGCCCAAATTGCCAATAAAGTTAAAGCCGAGCATCAAGGCCTGGGTGGCCTACCCGGCCTAACCTAAGATATTGATATCCCCACTTGGAAGTGGGAAGATGTCAATATGGACTTTGTGGTAAGTTTGTCTCGAACACATCGACAACATTATTCCATTTGCGTTATAGTGGATAGGTTGACCAAGTCAGCCCATTTCCTTCCCGTAAAGGTTTCTTACTCGGCAGAAGAGTATGCTAAATTGCATGTTAGAGAGATTGTGAAGTTACATGGGCCCCATTGTCGATCATTTCGCATAGAGGAGCCTAATTCACTTCACACTTTTGGAGATCTTTCCAAAGTGGACTTGGTACGAAACTAAAGCTTAGCACCTCTTTCCACCCTCAAACGGATGGACAAGCGGAGCACACCATCCAAACTCTAGAAGGTATGTTAAGGGATTGCGTGATTGAATTCAAGGGTAATTGGGATGATCATCTACCCTTAATCAAATTCTCCTACAACAATAGCTACCATGCAGGTATCGGTATGACACCTTTTGAAGCACTTTATGGTAGAAGGTGCCGATTCCCGATTGGATGGTTTGAAGTGGGTGAGTTTACTCTTCTTGGTATCGAATTGGTGTATGAGGCCACCGAAAAGGTTCGGCTTATAAGGGAGAGGTTGAGAACGACTTTTAGTCGGAAAAAGTCCTATGCCGATAATAAAAAGAGGGATCTTGAATTCGAAGTAGGAGATTGGGTCTATTTGAAAATTTCACCTATGAAAGGGGTGATGAGGTTTTGAAAGAAAGGGAAACATAGTACCCGTTATGTAGGGCCAGATGAAATTTTGAAGACGGTCAGGAGTGTTACCTATGATTTGAAGTTTCTAAATAAGCTGGCCATGATTCATCCGGTATTTCATGTTTCTATGCTTAAAAAGTGTATAGGTGACCCGGTTTCCATTCTTCCTCTAGAAGGTTTGGGGGTAAAGGAGGACCTTTCATATGAGGAGGTCCCGGTTGAAATCTTGGATCGTCAAATTAATAAATTAAGGAATAAGGAGGTTGCCTCCATAAAAGTGCTATGGAGGAACCTACTTGCTGAGGGTGCAACATGGGAGGCCGAGGCCGACATGAAGACCCGTTATCCTTATCTTTTTCCCCTTACTCCTAGACAAGATTAAGGTTAGTACTTACTTATATAACTATTATGAATAATGTTGAACTTACCATGTTTTTCTAAATATGTGCATATTGTAGTAGATTTTCATGTCTAAGTTGACTTCTTGTCTTTCAATGAAATATGTTTATTATGTGGGCTTTCACTTGAGTGTGTTGTGTGCTATAAGTGTTCATGGAAGGTTATAATGAGCATAATTGATATTGTTTTGATAAGAAATCAACATGTCAACTTTTAATGTTCATATTGAGCTCATATTGAAATAGAGAAGGTAGTACCTACTTATGTGATATGAAAAGTGGAGCTAGTGTTATGATATGTTGTGGATTAAGTTCATATTTGTTGATTCTATGTTTATATGTTGAAAAGATTTGAAATTTACTCCTATGAGCTGTGACTCATTATGATATTGTTGGTTGGTTGGCTCCTAGTCTTGAGTCTTTTTCCTTTTTCCCAATAGAAGGTTTAAGGTGTCATTCGGGGACGAATGTAACTGAAAGGGGGATATTGTAACACCCCGTAAATTTCATGACCTATACTAGAGCTTAATATGTTGAATAATGATGGTTTAAGACCTAAATAAGTGTAAATAACTTGTTTGAGAAGTTTCATAGCAATAGGATAAAAGAAAAGCCTTAACGTTCGGAAACTAGCGAAATTTAACTAGTTGACGTCCCTATGTTTGGCGAAGGTTTTGGAGGGTCATATGGAGTCAAAAACTTGTAAAAAGACTTTGGTGAGGTAGAGTGTAGTATATAGAGTCTAAACGTTTGAAAACAACACCCCAAGGACCACCGTAAGGGTCCCTGGGAAGGACCCCAACATGGGTAGGAAGGCTGCCATGTAGTCTACGAAACTCAAGAATTTGGGGGTTACTGTGCGACGCGGAGCTGACACGGACCTCACTGACTCAGCTAAAAATTCAAAAATAAATTGGGGAATTAACCCCGCGACGCGCACCTACTTCCCAGATATCATAAAAGTCGTATTTTGGGTGTTTTGACTTCCCAAATAAATGCATTTAAGTGAGGGGTATTTTGGGTAATTTAATGGGTGACTATATAATGTATTAGGGTCATATTTAGGTAAATTTTATCACTCAAATAAAGCCCCAAAAGTTGAAATCAAAAATCTTCTCTCTCTCCCAAATTCTGTCTTCCTCAAAAACTCCATTGAAGACCAATTAGAGCTCCAAGAAGAAGATCAAGCCTTCAAATTTTTCAACCTAATTTCGTGGATTTCTCCTACATAAGGTATGGTTTCTTTCACTCTTGGGAATCTTTTCCCCAAGAGGTCCTTCAAAAGATTATTTCAAAATCCACCAAAATAAGGGTTTTCCTTCTCACATGGGTCTTCTTTCTAAAACGAAATTGTGAATCAATTGTGATGAATTATGATATATTAATGTTGTTTAAGTATGAATTTGGTTAATTGATGAATTCCTAAAGTTTTTCCTTGACCCATGTCTTTCCCCTAAATCCTTAATTTCTTGGATTGATTAAGGTGAATTGTTGAGGGTGATGAACATATCACTTGTTTACTTTGATTTTAGTTATGTTAATACTTAATGAATTGCCCTATTTCATGTGTTGATTGTGATTTCTTGGGTATTTAAGTTTGAAGTCCCATGAAAGGCAATGAGGTATGATCTTGATTCTCCTTTGATCTCAATTATGCAAGGTGAAATATACTTATGTGATAATAATGCTATAGCTAATTGTGTTGTTGTGATGTTGGTGACAAGGATCCCTCATTCCTAACCCTAGATCTATGAATTGTCTATGAAGTATGTCATTATGCTATGATGTGATCATTATATGATTGAATGTAGTTTGTCATGATTATAATGTTGTGTCTAAAGTGAAAGGATAGTTCTCATATGTGATTACCTATGAGCTATGATGATAAGATGTTTACTTAAAGGTCTAAAAGAGACTAATGTGAACTTGTATGATGTTATATGATAATTACTAAAGTGAATAATTGCTTAGCACCGAAAGGGCATGTAAATGAGATGGAGGTCTCACGTTATTAAGTCCTGTCTCCCACATGGGTTTCTTCACGACTAGTAGTTTGGATTCCCAAAGATATGTGTTGTCTCATGAGATGGAAACCTTCACAATTAGTAGTCAAGGTTTCTAGAAACAATCTCCTTGACGCATAACAATGTGCCCACATAGGACTCTAGCTTAGTTTATCCACCTAGAATAGCTATGTACGAATGGTTGCATCTTAGGCAAGTGTTAACCCTCTCCTTTCGGTGTGGGGGTTAAACACCGAATTTCAAGTAGCTCACATGGTGTCATGTCGGTTATGGTACTTATTTCCCTAAAGTAAAAGTATGAACAAGTTATGCATGTGAACTTCTATTAGGGTTGTCTTAAAGGTTACTACATAGTGTGAGGGAGGGTATGTGACTTCTCTTACACATTGCACATATAGTATCCTACAGGATGATTCTAGTAGTGTTCTATTATTATTATGATTATGTTGATATTAGTATTGGTATATGAAGCATGTTATATATGAGAATATGTTGTAAGTATAAAGTGGGTGGCTTAATGTGATACTTAGCTTTGGATTGGGTTATGGGGCTTTATTCTTGGCATTGCATAAGTGTTGCTTGAGTTATTTATATGTTGATATGATTATGATGTTACACATATATGTATATTGAATTGTTGGTCATTTTGCATAGTTTTGACTAAATTGTCCCTTTTCTCAGGCGTTAACGATTTCTATGCATAGGGACCATACTTAGTACATGTGGTTTGTACTAACCCATATTTCTTCCTCTTTTTCCCCAAACATTGTAGGTTCGGGATGTTGAAGTATCATTGAGGCTAAAGCTAGAATCTCCAAGTTTTGGTATGCCCTCTAGTTCGAGGATGCTACCACACACTCTATCTTAGTAGTACTTGTATTGTGTAGTAGACATTCATTTCTTTCCTATTGTTGAAGATATTGATGTAAGCCCTGTGTGGAATTATGGATTTGTATAAGAGCTTTGCCCGGATTTTTTGACTTCGGTAGATGGTTAATATGAGACAAAGTATTAGACTAAATTCCTATGCGTTGTTATAGTATATCGTGAGAAGCCTATGTATGCTTCCTATGTAGAGGTCTATATAAACCTCCTTGCTATATAAGCAAAATTTTTAATTTTTCCACGTTTTTGACCTATTAAATGCTACGATGAAGCTAAGAGGCTTGTCTTAGTCCTCTTCAAGGACGACGACGCCGGTAACTACTAGGGTGTACTTTGGGTCGTTACAGTTCTTCATAAAGTTTTAGAGGTGTTCTTCTACATTAAGGTATGGTGATCCTTCATCTCTAGTTATCCTTCAATCTAGAGAGTTAATCTTAATGCTTTCAAAGAGAATATATGATCAAATCTCTTCTTCTTCTATCTAGACATGGGTTCTTTCTCAAAATGTTTTCAAAGGCTTAATCATGATAATTTGATGTTAATATGATGATTATAACATGGATTTCAATCCAATTGCATGATGAACCCATGTCCCCTTCAACTCTTAAATTAGCCTATGTATGGGCATTGTGATCGTGACTTTGTATGGATTGAATTATGATTCTAGCATGTTGAATTGCTTATATATAATGTGTATATTCTATATTGATGGTGAATTGTTGGTGAGTGATCCATGTGGATCAAGGGTTGATGGTTTTAAAGACTAGCCTATGTTCTTCTACATCCTCACTGTAGCATCGATGCTATAGTACATGTATAAAGGATTTGTGTATGTAAAGTTAATTGTAGCTACTCCCTTATATGTGTATCGTTAATGAATTGTGATTATGGATAATTGATAATCAAGTCAAGAAAGATTGGTAAGTGACCTATGTTTCTCTACTCGATAGTGAATTGATGACGTAGTGTAGATGTTAGTAGCATGATCTTATAGTAGCTATTGCATGACTTCATATATGATTAATTGTACTTTAGATAATGCCTACAATGTGTTATGATGATGAATTATTTGTTGTTGTTACAATGTGGATAGATACTTGAAGAACTTGATCTCTACTACTTATAGATTGGTATTCATTATTATATAGACACTATAGGGTATGAATGTATAATTCAGTCTATGAAGAGATACTTGTACTTACTGCCCTATACTTGAATTTTCGATGAAAGATTAGTATTGATCAATGATGATCAAAGGCTAAAGGATTGGTAAGAACTGCTCTATTTCTCTTCTTCTCTACTTCTCTATAGTATTGTGATAGAATTGGCCTTGTATGGCATTGTGTGGTATGGTCCACTTATGGTGGCGGTGTTTACTTTATTGTAAATATATATGTGATGTTAACATGCCTTGAAGGCAATTATACTATGAATGTGTATTGGTGATGATCACCATATGTGAAGCTTTTACCTAGTTTTCCTATTCTAGCTATGATCTAGGTTGTGTTGCTCATGTTACAAGTATATGTATGACTATGTTGGAGTTTGAATAGGTTTTGCCTATGACGAGGTCCTATAATTCTATATGTGAAGTAAAGTGAATATAAGTGCATAATGACTAGAGCTTACCGTAAAGATGTTGTAAGTCTTAAATAAATGAGTCTTGTGCTACGCTATCTATTCTATGATGTTTTTGTGTGATGTATCATTCAATAGGATGACTTGATAGGTGTACTAGTATGGGAAAGGGTATGGAACCTTGTCAATGCATTGCACATATGTACCTTGGTAGGATAGTTCCTAGGTTGGTCTTCTACGTACATACATAGGATTGTATGAACATGTTATGAATATGACTTATATCCTATGATGTTAAGTATATGATTTGATGAAGTATTAATGTGCAAAGTGTCTTAAAGTGTTGATATGAAATGATTGCTCATATAGTTACACCTATAGAATTATGCATTCATATATGAACATGTGTGACATTTATGTGTTATGTGAAAGGTTTGCTCACATATAAGTATACACACGCACATGTATGATAATCTAGTCAATGGAGGGGCCATAAAAGGTGTGCTCAAGTGTATCCTAAACTAGATAGGTGCTTACATATTCTATGTCCATGTGAAAGGGTTTCACACATGATATAGGTTGATGAATTATCATCTATGACCTATGAGCTAAACATATGAGGAGATGACTCTCCTAAAGCCTACATTTTATAAGTAATGTTAATAAAAGGCTTTTTGATAAAGAGAACTTAGCTTAGCACCGAGTGAACTTCACAATTAGAGGTGTTGGCTTTACTTGGAGAAAGATTCACCATTGGGTTCTCATAAGGTGTTGACTTCCCTTGGAGGAACATTCACCTATGGTTCAACATGAGGTGTTGACTTTCCTTGAGGAAGATTCACCCATGGTTTCTCATGTGATGAGGCTCCAATGCAAATGAGCATGTAGAGGGTCATGTATATATCTTAGTTCCATAAACTATGCTTGCCACATGGGATCTAGTAAGTGATTTCACTAGTATGATAACATGTGTTAATGTTCTACCTTTGCTAGGTAAGAACACCTTCCCTTGGTGTAAGGCTCTACAACACAAAATTTCATGTAGCACCCATGGTCTTAGTGTCGGTTAAGGCTATTGTTTCCCTAAAGTAAAATAGGCAAAGCAAGTAAAGTAATGATCCTAACTAGGATAACCTAAAAGTAGTTACTTAGTATAGGTGGGGGTACGGGACTTCACCTATACATTGCACAAGTGACTCTTGAGGGAAGTCCTAGGAAGGTGTTCTAATGCATGTGTCCATGTACATGTTCCTTATGCCTGACTTTGTAGTATTTGTTTACTTGTTGTGATTAAATGCATGGTATGAACCTATATGAAGTTGTCTTGTTTTATATGCATAAAGTTGGTATTAATGACTATATGATGAAGGTCTTGCTTGACATGAATGAGGTTGTGTTCACTTACTATGTTGATGTATGAATTGGATGTTAATGCTTATGGTCTCATGATAATTTTACTAAGTATATGTGAGGTTATGGGGCTTTACATGTACATTGCACTAGTAGACTTAGATTGATCTTGTGAGTAAGGTCTTATAATGTTCTATGTGAATGAAGTTAGCATATGTGCAAGTAAACTATGGTTCACTGTAATGTCACTAAGGTCTTGAGTTAAATGTGTCTATGATGTATTATACTTCAATGATGGTATGTGTTGGCTTATGTAGGTTGTATGTATGAATTCTTTGTGACCTTAAGGTGATGCATTTCACCAAGTATCACTAGAGGGTACTTGGGGGAATAAGGAAGTATGAAGAAAAGGATTCACTGTAAAGAGGAAATAGCTCACTGCAAAGAGATTGCGCTTACTGTAAAATGGTCCAAAATTGCCTTAAATGCACTGTATGATTTCATATTATATTTGACCATGAAATATGCCTATATGAAGTAAGTAAATTATATAATGCTTATTGAATAAAGGTTTTATGAAGATTTTCTCAAAAAGGCATGAAGTATGAGTTCAAGAAAAATGTCCCTTTTTAATGCATGTTTTTTCATGGTTGCTATACTTCTTAGTGCATTCTTGTACTAACTACATTCTTCTATACTTTTTAAACAAAATGTAGGTTATGTGTGCTTAAAAGGATGTCTCTATAATTGAGGAGATTTATATGTGATTCTCAAGCTCAAGGAAAGGAATCCTTAAGTCCAAGGATGTCCTAATGTCTAAGCTTACTGTAAAGTCGATTAACTATTGTACTTATGTATTATGTTATAAGGGCCGTGTTCCTAATGTACTCTTATGATGATGAGTCTAGGATGACAAAGAGACTTAAGGTCTAAATATGTATTATGACTTATGATATTTTATATATATGAAGTGAAGTTTTCTAGCATATGATGTGCTATGAAAAATTTTAAATTTTCCGCAAATTTACCTATGACAATGCGATGAATGATAACTATGGGCTTATATAAGACCTCCGAGAGGTCAAGTACGCCATGTTACTTCTAGGCGGTGCTCCCAGGTCATGACAAGAAAGTTGCTTCCTGTAAATACCAAAATTTCTGGATGCAAAACTGATATCGAGGAACCTAAAGAAAACCCCACTTGCCTTTTGATAGGGTATGTGGTTTGATTGTGGTGGAAGTCTTTCCATTGCTCGCGTCCTAAGAGTTTGACACTCCTCTTTGGACTATGTCCCAGTTCAATGCTAAGAAAAAGTTACACGTTGTGCTGCATTCCTTTTGATGTCGTCCGCATCTGTGGTTCATTTTGGAGAATTCATTCTTTTGAATTCTCTCGACAAAAACTGAGATAAAATTCATTAGCATAAAAATGCAATTCAAATGGGAGATAGAGTCTTTTACCACCTTGACACTTAGTTTCTCTCCTTCAACATTTGGCGTCAACTTTATCAATTTGACGCAAATCAAATAAATCTTGAGTCTTGTATTTGCAATAAAATCTCCAATGTATTCTTTATTTGGTGTCAAAGTAATACAGGCTAATGCAATATCTTGACAATCTTTTTTGTTGTCGTTGCTGATGGTTCTCTTCATGTCATTTTTGTAAAGAAAAATGATGCAGTCGATATCGATCTTCTTATGATAGGTAAATATTTCTCTTGCGGTGCAGTACTCTTTTTCCTGCTATGCATGGATTCTTCCTGCGATGCATGACTCTTTTTCCCGCGATGCATGAATCTTTTTCTCTTTCTATGCATTGCTTCTTTTCTCTTTCAATGGTTGACTTCTTCTCCGCCAATACATTAATCTCTTTCTCTTACTATGCATGAATTCTTTTCTCTTGTAACGCATGATTTCTTCTCCGCAATGCATGAATTTTCTTGCAAAGCATGACTTCCTTTCTCTAGCAATGCATGGCTTTCTTTCTCTTGCAATGCATGACTTTCCCCACGATGCATGAATTTTTTCTTGCAATGCTTGACTTTTTCCCTGCAATGCATGAATTTTCTCTTGCAATGCATGGCTTCCTTTCTCTTGCAATGCATTACATTTTTCCCGCAATGCATGAATTTAGCCTTGCAATGCATGGCTTCCTTTCTCTTGCAATGCATGACTTTTCCCGCGATGAATGGATTTTTTCTTGCAATGCATGACTTTCCCCGCGAAGCATGAATTTTCTCTTGGAATACATGACTTTCCCCGCAATGCATGAGTGTCTTTCTCTTGATGCCATCTTTGGTACCAAATGAAGATAATGCTTCAATCAAACTACATAGTGATCTTCTAGGTGCCTTCTGGATAGTGATATCGTCTCAATTGACAATATGATAAAATGACCCTCTAGGTAGTTTATCATCTAAATCGATAATACAAATAAAATGACCCTCCGGGTAGTGTGTCATCTCAATTGTAAATACAAATAAAATGACCCTCCGGGTAGTAGTATTATCATGTCTAATAATATGATGCAAATAACGCCCTTGATGAAAAACCATAAAATGTCTTTCTCGGGGTTTTCATTTGATTCATCTTTGGACATAGTTGGATATTCATTATAGACTTCATGTTGTTGATAATTGAATAAGATAATGTTATTCATGTTCCCAAGTTCTCGATATAAGCACAATAAAATATTTTCTGCACCCACAGAAAAATTATAAATTTTGGGGAGGTCTTCGCCCTCTTTTCTTCTCAATATTCATCGAAAGGAGGAATATACTTATTTAGTGGTAATCCTGTAATCATGCACCAACAAAAAAAAATCAGTTTTAAAATAAATTGATGTGTGTTGATTTCTTCGGTCGTCTACTTTTTGTCCTGCTATCTTCGGTTTATTTTTCTGGTCTATCAACTTTTGATAGATAAGACAAAATATTTTATGCAAAAATAGATGATATATAAAGGATTTTTTTAAATAAAAATAGTCTATCAAAAAGTAGCATTTGAAAAAGGTTAGTGCCAAGTGTCATGTCACGTTAGGCTTATAGAACTTCTTTGAGTATGATGTTTCGAGGTGTATCTTATTATTTGCTTAAAGTATTCAAAGTTTCTCTAGACTGCCAACAAAACCATGTTCAAATTTTGAGGCCATCCTCAAAATTTCTGTCCCGATTAACTTTCCTAGCTTGTTTTTAAATGTCGATGAGCCGGTCATGGAATTTTTGAGATCCTCTCAAAAAAACTATCACAGTTGAAAAACTCAAAATATCTTCAGTCTTGACTTATTGAGGAAAGTCTTTTTCTCGAGCATTTTTTATTCCTTCTCTAAAATTCTGTCCCAGTTTCTATTTTAAAGCAAAATAGAAATCTTACAGGGATATGAACGAGCCCTTGTGGCGCCTAAGTATCTCGTTGAGGAAGGAATCAGGTCAAACGTACTTTCCCCTTTGAAGTTAAAAATAATAAGAAATTTACGAAGAAACTGATCGAGGCCGACATAGGACGCCTACGTATCCCATTCTTGATAATTCATTTCAAACATTGTTCAAATACAAGTATATATAAAAAGGGACAAAAGGGGTGACCGAGGCTGACATAGGCCGCTTCCGTATCTCATTCTTGAGAATTCAGGTCAGACGTAGTTCATTACAAAAGGGATAGGGCTATCAATATAACGATTACAAGCAAATGGAATAATTACAAGTTAATAACAGAAATAAAAACAGAAGTTTCACACATAATATCTCTTGACATCATCTGGGTTGATCAGTTTCGGTCATTCGGTGCCATCCATTTCCGACAGGATCAAAGCACCTCCAAATAATGCCTTGTGAACCATGTTAGGCCCTTACCAATTTGGTGTGAATTTTTGTTATTACTAATCCTGATGAGGAAAAATGTGCTTAGGTACCAACTCACCAATTTCTAAAATTCTGGCTCTTACTCTCTTGTGGAAAGCACGAATCATTCTCTGTCGATGTAGTACCATGAAAAACAATAACCATTCTCTTCTGATCAATCATTGTCAACTGATCAATCCGTTTACGGACCCATTCGACATTACTTAACTCAGCTTATCGGATGATTTTCAATGAAGGTATCTCAACTTAACCATTCTCTTCTCATCAATCAATGTCAACTGATCAATCAGTTTACGGACCCATTCTACATTACTTAACTCATCTTCTCGGATGATTTTCAATGAAGGTATCTCAACTTCAACAGGTATGACTGCCTCTGTTCCGTACACTAATAAGTATTGAGTAGCTCCAATTGATGTTCTAACAGTCATTTGATAACCTAACAAAGCGTAAGGCAACATCTCATGCCAACCTCGGTGATTGTCAATCATATTCTTCAAACATCAGGTTATTGATATTAAGTCACCATCTATGGTTTTCGGGCATCCAATAACCCAATGTTTTAAATATTTACTTCTGAAAAAGCACAACAACTTATTTAGCCCGAGCAATAGCAATGATTAAAACATAAAAAACAATCATTTCAACTACTAATCTTTTATTTAATGTTTTATTTTTGGGCACATTACCTTACTTGAAGTTCTCAGAAAGAAGACAAGCATTTGTATTGGATTCGACTAGACGAATTGCGACAAGACCATGTAAATCGGGCTTGTTTGTTGTTTCTTCAGCTTACTTAAACATAAACGAAGGAATTGGTCATTAATTCAAATACTTTTTCATGTGTAATATGCATAGCTAGATACATCATAGAAGGTACATATAATCATAGAATATTGTGAGTACCTGCCTGATGTACCGTGGTTTCACGTCACTTTCAATGCTTTTTCCTTAAGTTTAGTGTGTGTCTAAGGCTTTTTTGTAGTAGTTTTAATGTATTTTTCTCTTTTTTTGCAGGAAAACTATCCAAAATCAAAACGCGGAAGAACTGTGCTGAAATTGCAGAAGCGATGACCTACGGAGCCATCGACGGTCCGTCGACCCCTCGACGGTCCGTAGGTGGCAACCGTCGTCTGAAGAAAATGCTGCTGAAGGAATTCTGACCAAGTTTGGGGCTACGAAGGCTATCGACGGAGCGTCATCTCCACGACGGACCGTCCTGCACATCCGTCATTGCTAACATAAAGTAGCCCCAGTACCCGTCTTGAAAAGATTCTAAGTGTGGAGAAACGGAAGCCATCGACGGACCGTCGTGAACTCAACGGACCGTCATCCTGGTCCGTCGATGGTAACAGTTAGTTGGAGAAGAAAGTAGCTGAAAAATATTCTAAGTGTGGAACGACGGGAGGCCTCAAAGCGTTGAGGCCTCGACGGTCCGTCGGTCCGGTCGTGGACTCAGACGCGTTTTTGGGCAGATTTTCCTTAAATAGATTTCCTTTTTATGGACTTCTTTATTATAAATACTTGGAAAAAACTCATTTTTGGGGTTAGACTCTGGGTTATTTTTATAATTTGTAATATTGGTTGTTGAATATTGGGTTTTGGAAAATACTTTATTTTTCCGGAATCGTTTATTGCATTATTTTCTTGAATTCAAGTGATTTTCTGGATTTTCTTCAATCTCATCAAACTAAGTACATGAGTTCTTTTGTAATTAATATGAATTATGTAATTATGAACATGAGTAACTAAATCCACAACTAGGGTTGTTGGAACCATGGTAATTAACAAAGTAAAACTAGCTAAAATAATTTTTTTTGAATAGTTTCTTGCATGTATTGATAATTCTTTCGTTTAGAAGTCTTTTTAACGAGTGCACGCATTAGAACTCGCCTTGTTGCTACTTGCCGGACCAAGGAGGTAGATAATAAGAAAAGAATTATCAACGTAGATTTAGTATATACAATCTAATAGGCTAGTGTCGATTGGTGCGAAGTAATAACTAAGCCATACATCGATTATGATGCTTAATATTAGGTAAAAGGTAAGGTTTAGTAAAGTATACACACGTAGCCGGACCAAGATGCGGAGTGAAATTTACTAGTTGCCGGACCAAGGAATTAGGGATACATAACTTATCACTTTGCATGCAAGATACTAGGAAAGAGTTTTTATAGTTAGGGTTACTGCGTTATGAACCTAATGGGGAACACTTTCACCCTAGTTTCTCTCATTACTTGATAAACATCAAATATTTAAACTTGTTACTTGTTTACATAGAATTAATTAAATAATTTTGTTACACAAAACCCCC
The DNA here is from genome assembly GCA_022817965.1 of Solanum lycopersicoides. Taxonomy (NCBI): domain Eukaryota; kingdom Viridiplantae; phylum Streptophyta; class Magnoliopsida; order Solanales; family Solanaceae; genus Solanum; species Solanum lycopersicoides. The sequence continues at coordinate 26,801,789 of CM040627.1, read as the reverse complement.
CTTTTAATTGTTTGTTTTTGGAAAGGACTTGATTAAAATAGAAGTAATCGTAGATTAAATTTAAGTCTAAACCAGTTTCCTCGTGGGATCGACCCCAACCTAACATTTGGGTTCTTTACTTGATACGACCGCTTATACTTCTTTAAGAAAGTGTAATTTGAGCGTATCAAATTTTGGCGCCGCTGCCGGGGAAAGTGGCTTTTAGATTAACTTTAAGCACATTACCGAGTTTTAGTCAATAATTCCTGATTTTACTTTTTCTTTTTGTTTTTGTCTCTCGCAGGTCTAGCTTTAGTGTATGCCAGGTACACGGAGTCGAGGAGAACCAATACTTCCGCTTGATCTAAAACTAAACCGTACACTTCACAAAATGAACATTCAAAACATTTCCTGCTTATATCGAGGATGAGATCAATCCTCCACCTCCCCCGCCAGTTGAGGCTCATAATCAAGTGATGGTTGATAATCCGGGTGAAGGTAATCCAAGGAGGCAACCTCCTGCTCCACACCCTCAAGAGTACTATAGGGGAAATATTAACATCACTAACTCTGATGGGCCACTTGTCCTACCTCTTCTACCACATGGTCATACTTTCGTGGTAACTAGTAGCTTAATGCAGATGCTCACAGCTAGAGGTCTGTTTTCTGGTCTACCATCTGAGGATCCACATGCTCACATCGCCAAACTGAGGTCGGTGTGCAAGAGTTGTGTAGGGAGACCTGACTTGGACATGGACGTCATTGGGCTTAGAGTGTTTCCTCTCTCACTAACAGGAGAAGTTGTTATATGGTTTACTGATCTTCCCTATAACTCAATCTATACATGGAACCAATTGAGGGATGTTTTCTTAGCTCGTTATTATACGGTTTCAAAGAATCTCAACCACAAAGATAGGGTGAACAACTTTGTGGCACTACCAGGGGAGTCAGTAAGCAGTTCTTGGGATCGGTTCACCTCTTTCTTGAGAAGTGTCCCAAATCACCGTATTGATGATGAGTCGCTGAAAGAGTATTTCTATCGGGGGCAAGATGATAATAATAAAGAGGTGTTAGATACGATTGCGGGTGGTTCTTATGGGGAGTGTACTTATGCAGATATCGCTAAGAAGTTAGAGAAAATCTCCCGAAATAATAAAGCTTGGAGCACTAGGAAGTAGGATACTGGGAGAAACACTTTTGCAATGCAATTTACACACAACCCAACCACAGATGATATTCGTGAAGAAATGGCTCAAATGAGAACTGATCTTGGGTTAGTGTTGAAACATGTCACTCGGGGTGCAGAGAAAGTGAATGCGGTGAATTATTTGACTAAGCCACCACCGCCGATAGATGAGTTTTACTATGAGGAAGATTCTTATGCAGTGAATGAGCGGACGGGGGTTTCCGACCGAACGCCCAAGGCTCCAATCAGGAAAATTGGCGCCAAGGTCAAGGAAATCAAGGCCAGAACTATAGGAATTACAACCGAGAGGGTCCCTACATTCGTGAAGGAAACTACAACCACGACAACAACTTCAATCGGATTAACTATGGAAACAGAAATTATTAAAGTTGGACCTATGTTCCACCTCAAAATTGGGAAGTTTCTCCTAGGGATGGTGGAGGTAGTATGGCGCGAGTTGAAGACATGTTGCAAAAGATGATAAGGAGGTTTGACGCAAGTGATGAGCACGCCAAGGAATTGAGAGGTGATTTGGCTAACATTGGGCAAAAAGTGGATGCACATGCAGTCTCCATCAAGCATATTGAGATGCAAATGGCCCAATTATCGTCTACTGTAAACCCTCGTCAACCGGGTACTCTTCCTAGCAACACTTTTAAAAATCCAAAGAATGATGGACATTGAATGGCAGTCACTATTCGAGGTGGTAAGCAAACCATACTTCCACCTATGCCGTCTGGCGTAGAAAATAAGATGAGAAGAGAAGATGAGGTAGTAGAAGCTAGTGGTGAGTTGGAAAATGAAGCAGGAAAAGAAGCAGAAAAGCACCAAACGGTGACTCCCATTCCAAGACCACCACCACCATTCCCGCAAAGGTTGGTGAAAAAGACCGAGGATGGTAAATACCGGCGTTTTATTAATGAAACAACTTTCCATCAATGTTCCTTTGATAGAAGCTCTTGAACAAATGCCCGATTAATTCATGAAAGATATGGTCACTAAGAAGAGATCGGTTAGTTTTGAGGATGATGATAGGATGCAACACTGTAGTGCTATTGCTACAAGATCTCTAGTGCAAAAGAAAGAAGATCCGGGTACTTTCACTATTCCATGTACAATCGGGTTGTTACACTTTGCCAAAGCATTATGTGATCTTGGGGCAAGCATAAATCTCATGCCTCTATCCATCTACAAAAAGTTGGGTTTGGGTGATCCAAAGCCCACTGCGATGCGGCTACTGATGGCCGATCTAACTGTGAAGAGGCCTATTGGGATACTTCACGATGTGTTAGTGAAGGTGGAGTCATTCATATTTCTGGCCGATTTTGTGATTCTTGATTGTGAGGTTGACTTTGAGGTGCCTATTATTCTTGGGAGGCCATTTCTTGCTACCGGTCGCGCCTTGGTCGACATGGAGAAAGGGCAGATGAAGTTTCGGTTAAACAATGAAGAAGTGACTTTCAATATTTGTAGGTCCATGAGGAAGAGTGGTGAGCTCCAATCGGTATCTGCGATATCCTACGGAGTTGAGAGTTTGTCAGAGGTCCAATTAGAAGAACGTCTTGGTTTTGAGGCACTAGGAGCAGTGATTATGAACTTTGAGAGTGATGGTATTGCAGAGTACGGATCATTGGTTGCGGCACTTGATCGAGGTGATTTTTGGTTCAAACCCAAGAAATTGGAGTTAGATATGATGCATCACGAGTCTCCACCTGCAAAACCATCTATTGAGGAGGCTCCAAAATTAGAGCTTAAGGCACTACCACCTCATCTGAGGTATGTATTCTTGGGGAAAGATGACACTTTGCCGGTAATTATTTCTTCAGATTTGAAGTAGCAACAAGTAGAGTGTTTGGTTGAAGTATTAAAGAGGCTCAAGAGAGCTATTGGGTGGACTATTGCGGATATTATTGGGATCCCTCCCAGTATTTGTTCACACAAAATCCAACTCATGCCCGATCATAAGCCAAGTATTGAGCACCAGAGATGTTTAAATCCACCTATGCAAGAGGTAGTGAAGAAGAAAATTATTAAGTGGTTGGATGTCAGAGTCATATATCCGATCGCTGATAGTAGTTGGGTATGCCCTGTTCAGTGCGTGCCCAAGAAAGGGGGAATGACTGTGGTCCCCAATGAGAAAAATGAGCTTGTCCCGATGAGACCGGTGACTGGATGGAGGGTGTGTATGGATTACCAAAAATTAAATGCATGGACCGAGAAGGACCATTTTCCTATGCCCTTCATGGATCAGATGTTGGATAGACTTGCAGGAAAGGGGTGGTACTGTTTTCTTGATGGTTATTCACGTTATAATCAGATTTCTATTGCACCGGAAGATCAAGAGAAAACCACCTTTACTTGTCCTTATGGGACCTTCGCGTTCAAGAGAATGTCGTTTGGGTTATGTAATGCACCGGCCACGTTTCAGAGATGTATGATGTCGATATTCTCCGATATGGTGGAGGACACTATTGAGGTGTTTATGGATATTTTTTCAGTGGTTGGTGACTCCTTTGAGCGGTGTTTAAGTCATTTTTCCGAGGTTCTTAAGAGGTGTGAAGATTGCAACCTTGTGCTAAATTGGGAAAAATGTCACTTCATGGTGAAATAAAGTATTGTATTGGGTCATCGCATTTCAGAGAAGGGTATAGAGGTTGATCGAGCTAAAATTGAGGTGATAGAGAGACTTCCTCCACCCATCTCTGTAAAAGGTTTGAGAAGTTTTCTTGGGCATGCAGGATTTTACCGGAGGTTCATCAAGGATTTATCAAAGATTGCACATCCTTTGTGCAAGTTGCTTGAGAAAGAGTGTAAGTTTTATTTTGATGAATCCTGTCGTAAGGCATTTTGTGAGTTGAAGGAAAAGTTGGTGTCTGCACCTATCATTATTTCTCCGGATTGGAGCAAGCCATTTGAGGTGATGTGTGATGCGAGTGGGGTTGCTCTAGTGTGGTATTGGGACAAAGAAGGGACAAAATCCTTCATCCATTTACTATGCTAGTAAAGCCCTTAATGAAGCCCAAAAGAACTACACCGTGACTGAACAGAGCTCCTTGCAGTAGTCTTTGCTTTCGAGAAATTTCGCTCCTATTTGCTTGGCACGAGGGTTATAGTGCATACTGATCATTCTGCTTTGAGATATTTGATGCAAAGAAGGATGCGAAACCGAGGTTGATTCGTTGGGTATTACTATTGCAAGAATTTGACTTTGAGGTGAAAGATAGAAAAGGGACCGAAAATCAAGTTGTTGATCACTTGTCCGATTAGAAGATGAAGCAATGAGAGAAGATGAGGGAGTTAGAAAAGGCTGTAACTGATGATACTTTCCCTGATGAGCATGTATTGGCTGCCTCCCAAGACTTGATTCTATGGTTCGCAGATTTTGCGAATTATCTGGCTAGTGATATCGTCCCACCGGACTTGTGCTTTCATCAAAGGAAAAAATTCATGCATGATGTGAAAAAGTTCTTTTGGGACGAGCCATACTTATATAGGAGTTGTGCCGATGGGCTTATTCGGCGTTATGTGCCGGAAGTTGAGATGTTGAGTGTTTTTTAGGCATGCCATTCTTCGCCTGTAGGTGCGCATCATAGTGGTATCCGGACTGCTCACAAGATCTTGCAATGTGGCTACTATTGGCGAACCATCCACCAAGATGTTCATGAGTTCGCCAAGTCATGTGATAGATGCCCAATAGATGGTGGCATTTCGAGAAAGCAAGAGCTCCCTTTAAATCCCATTCTTGTGATTGAATTGTTTGAGGTGTGGGGCATAGACTTTATGGGCCCTTTTGTGAGTTCTCATGGGATGAAGTACATTCTTGTGGCAGTCGATTATGTGTCAAAATGGGTAGAAGCTATCGCACTTGCGAATAATGAAGGGAAGAGTGTCACTGCGTTCTTGAAAAAGAACTTTTCTAGATTTGGCACCCCAAGGGCTATTATCAGTGATGGGGCATCCCACTTTTGCAACAAGCTGTTTAAGGGATTATTGGAAAAATATGGGGTTCGCCATAATGTGGCCACTCCTTACCATCCTCAAACTAGTGGGCAAGTTGAGGTGTTAAACAGGGAGATTAAGCAGATTTTGGCTAAAATGGTGAATGCTAGTAGAACGGATTGGTCAAGGAGGCTTGATGATGCTCTTTGGGCCTACCGGATAGAATACAAGACTCTCATAGGTATGTCCCCATACCAACTTGTATATGGGACGTCTTGTCACTTACTGGTTGAATTAGAGCATAAGGCCATGTGGGCAATGAAGAAGTAGAAAATGGATTGGAATGAGGCTGCGGAACAGAGGTTAAACGGGTTGAATGAGCTTGATGAATTTCACTTGAAGGCATATGAAAGTTCAGCCCTCTACAAAGAAAAGATGAAGAAGTACCATGACCAAAAAGATTGAGAAGCGCGATTTTTTGGTTTGGGATTTGGTGCTTTTGTTCTATTCTAGGTTGCGCTTGTTTCCGGGCAAACTCAAGTCCAAATGGACTGGTCCCTATTTGATCACTCAACTATTCTCTCATGGTGCGGTTGAGTTGGAGAACAAGGAGGGTGTAAGGTTTAAGGTGAACGGGCAGCGAATCAAAATCTATCTGGGGCATGCTGAAACGGCGAATGAAATGATCGAGGCATACCATCTTGATGAAGTCAGAGTAATCAAGAGTCCTCCGTCGTGCCACGATGTTAAATCAAGCGCTGATTGGGAGGCAACCCAATATGTATCCTCTAGCCAACTATAGGTTTTTTGTGATTTTCTAGGCATAGTTGCATTATTTTAACTTTTATTACTTATGTCACGTCTGAATGTTATTTTATTTTTCTTTAGAAATGTAGGCTAGAGAATAGAGTAGGGTCCGTGTCCAAAAAGTGTCTAGAAAACACAAAAAGATTAGCTTAATGGGTGTTAAATGTGCAGGGACCAAATCACCAGAAATCTGCAGAAAATTGGCCTGGTGCACTCATCGACGGACCCATCGACGGACCGTCGTCCCTCCGACGGACCGTCGGTAGGATCCGTCGTGCCCAGGTATGTTCTTTAAATTTTTCTAAGTTAAGGAACTGTCAACGGAGGGGTCGACGGACCGTCGACCGACTTACGTTCAGTCAATGGGGAATCGTCGATCCCTCACCCACCAACCCGACCCGACCCGTCCTGCTACATATTAAAAGTTTTTAAACTTTTTAAGTTACCCACCTCTTCACATACCCCCCATAACCGTTTAACTCCCTATTTCCTCTCTTTTCCCCCACTTCCTCACCCATTAACTCCCATTACATCATCAGATGCCCCCACTTCCCCCACTTACACAAACTCCATTCTCTCCCCAAATCTTCCATCTTCTTCAGTCTCCTTGCCGGTCGGTGTTTGTGGTTGGTGTTGCTGCTGTTCAACTACAAGTTTTCATACTCCCTTTTCCTCCACTACAGTTTCCAGGTATGTTCTTCTGATCTGCTAGATTAACTATCGTTAATTTTCATGTTAACTTGATGTCTTCCCTTGTGGGTCTTGAATTTGGGAGCCCTTTGCATGCTATAAACTTACACATGAAGTCCTAAGTCCCTTAGAACACTGAAATTAAAAGGGATGGGTGTGTCTTGTTAAAAATGTGTTGTGTTTGCATGTTGTGTTTCTGATCTAGGGTTTTGATAGGCTGTAGAATCGAATGTTCAAACTATGATAATTCATGCCCTAGGAATGATGAAATGTTGGGTTAAATGTTAGGGAAACTTAAGGTTTCTAAAGATACTCTGAATTAGTAGATTGGGGGGAAAAATGGCTGCAAAATTCTGTCCCTAAAGGACAGAACGAGACCGTGTCGACGGACCGTTGGTCCCTCAACAGACCATCATTGGGGTCCATCAACCCCAACATCCCTTGCTTAGTCTAAGTGTCCATCGATGGACCCAACTGATGGACCGTCATCCCTTCGACGGTCCGTCATGCACAACCGATGACGCTGTCAGAACCTTTGCTTCTGATTTTCTAAAAAAATATTCTAAGTGTCCGTCGATGGACCCCACTGATGGACCATCGTCCCTTCGATGGTCTGTCCTTACAACCGTCGACGCTGTCAGAACCTTTGTTTCTAATTTTCTAAAAAAATATTTTGAGTGTCCGTCGGCGGACCCCACTGACGGACCTTCGTCCTTTCGATGGTCCATCCTGCTCAACCGTCGACGCTGTCAGAACCTTTGTTTCTAATTTTCTAAAAAAATATTCTAAGTGTCCATCGATGGACCCCACTGACGGACCGTCGTCCCTTCGACGGTCCGTCCTGCACAACCGTTGACACTATCAGAACCTTTGTTTCTGATGTTTTCAAAAATTCTTCTAAGTGTCGCTCGACGGACCCCCATGACGGACCGTCGTCCCTTCGATGGACCGTCGATGGGTCTGTCAGGCAGTGCTGCACTTCTGCACTGCCATTCCATTCTGTGTTTTACTCTTGTGTCTGATGCTTTTGAATGTGTTACAGGCTTCTAGTGGTACTAATAACTTCTCTTTGCAGGTACATATGGCACCCAAGCAAGACCGTGTCTACTCGAGAGGGCGTTCTAAGTCTGTCGCCCCGTTGAACATGATGGTCATAAGCTCAGACAATGAGCGTGACCCGGAGTACGTTCCACCAGGCACCCTCACTCCTACCCATGCTGCCCGCACCACTAGAGCAACGCCCACGAAGGTGGCGCCCGGCGGAGTCACTGCCTCCCAGTCTGAAGAGGAGCGCATACTGACCGGCACACCTTCTGGGTCGGCTGCACATTCTGAGGGAGCATCTGGATCCGAGGAGGATTCCGGTTCTGAGGAAGCGTCCAGCTCTATAGAGGATTTTGGGTCTGAGGAGGCTTCTGATTCTCCTAATGCCAATGCTCCAGCTACTTCAATCCAGTCTGCCTCGTCTGATGAGGCTGATAGTGCTGATTCTACTCTAGCACAGCAGACTGACGTCCTCGCTCCGGTTGCTAATCAGCCCAACCGGTGGTGTGTCGAGGGTAAATATCAAGTATATGCTGATGCCAAGGTTCCCAATGACAAGGGGGTCATGACCCAGACCCTGACACTTGAGCAGCGGGTTCTCACTGGGAGTCTTCCCACTATGCCGGCCATCCATGCTATATTCAGCAAACATCGGCTGGAGTGGACGGCTCAGAATATGGGCCGTTATAGCAAAGAAATGGTGCGAGAGTTCTACGCCTCCTCTGTGGCGACTCTCTGGTCTCAGTTGGACAGGCGGGCCACCCTAGCCAAACATGCACCTCTGGAGTACGTTCGAGTCTGCGGCAAGTGAATTGATATTTCTTTGCCGACCATTCGCAGGTTTGTCTATGGCACGGACGTTGATGCCACCAGGACCCCCCTCATCGCCGAGTTTGACTATCGGTGAAAGTTGATCAAGGACGGCCAGTTCTAGCGTGAGCCGGATGTGAGAGAGACCACCAAGCGGTGGATAGCACAGAACCTCTCCGTGGTTGGTGAGGCTGCTGATTGGGTGCTGGAGTCCAAGGGGAGCATCAAGAAGGCCAACCTCACCTTCACAGCCAAATTCTTATGGCTACTGGTCCGACACTGCCTTTCCCCCACTGCTGCTGATAACATTGTCAGTTGGGATCGTGCAGTGCTGATGGCTGCCATTGTTAAGGGGTTCGAGGTGGAATTTGTGTGGCTGTTGCAGGCGGTGATGCATGAGAGGGCCTTTAAGGCCACTACTACTTACCCCTTCCCGTGCATGGTCTTTGAGTTGTGTAGGTCTGCAAGAGTGCCCGTGTGGCACATTGATGTGATCAAGACCCCGCCCGGCACACTGGATATTGGCCTTATTCGGGATGAGGCCTATGAGTTGGCTCCCACAGAGGGCCCCGTCCAGAGGTGCAGCCGCTCGGTGAGAACCTGGCGGCCACGGTAGAGCAAGCCCAAGTGGCTAATCCGGCTACATCCGAGCCTACTGACACCACCCCGGTTGAGTCTATCCCGGGTGCTAGCACCGCTCCGAGCTCTTCCCGCTCGACTATATCTGCTACACTGGTCCTACTTGCTAGGGTCCAGAAATTAGAGGCCCAAATGGCCACATTTCTGCATCACATCCAGCCTTGGATGCAAAGGTCCATAGCTGAGACGGAGGAGCGGATAGAGAGGAAGATGGCCCAGCATACTGAGCGGCAGATCATGGAGGTCCACCAGCGGTTGGATGCATTCGAGTTGCGGGTTCTCGCCCGGCCAGCCCCTACAGTGGAATTGATGACTCTCTAGGCTGCTGTGGAGAGTCTGAGAGCAGACTTGGATACCATACTGGAGGCTCGGATGCCTGAGTCTGAGGCCCCTTCTGCAGAGCCTTCTGAGGACACAGTGTTGGCTGCCCTGTTCTCCACCACTTCCGGGCCACCACTTCCCCCACGAGATTGTGCCAAGAGGCACCGAGTTTTAGATGAGGATGAGTCTCGGGCACAAAATAAAGAGCGCAATGAGTTGGAGGCCGCGAGGAGAGCCTCGCTGATTGATGAGGAGGCCCTCCAGTTGAGGATTCTAGAAGTGGCTGCTGGGGCGTCTAGCTCCATAATTGTTGAGGCTGAGAGGAGCAATACTGATGGTGCTGTTATTGCTGAGGACACCACTGATGGTGTCCCTACTATACAGGGAGAGGGTTCCGGGAAATCGGACCTGCCAGCATATTGATCGTCGGCGCTTTACGCCTCAGGTTTGCTTCACCTACCACCCCATTTTATATACTTTTATGCATTAGGGACAATTGCATGTCTTTTTGTTGGGGGTGGGGTAAATGGAAAGTGAGTGCTAGGGTGAAGTCTGAGTAGCTCAACTCACGATCATCTCTTGGGGTTTTCTTGCCTGTGTTCTTTTTCCCCAAGAGACTGGTTATTTTATTGTTGAACCAGTATGTTGGTATCTTTTGTACATAGTATAGAAATGGAATCTGAAGAATGATAGCTAAACAAAATGATATCCTGATTTAAAGAAAATGCTGCATGACTAGGCATAGTAACTGATGAATGTGTGGCTCTAAGCAAGACATAGAGATACACCACTGCATGACCCTAAAATCTAAAACTCGAACTAGGTGTCTGATAATCTGGTAGAGTAATGAGATGTCAAGTGAGTGTGAGGAAAATTTGAATAGTCCACCATTGGTACTGAGCTAGAACTTGCATGGTTAGTCCTGCTAAAAGTAAGTTGTGATAGACAATTAGGAAAGGATCATAGGCCCTTGTTCAATATAGTCAATCTTTAGCATAGATAACAGAAAACCAAATGAAATGAATCCCTTCGGGAGCCAAATGATTTGAGCTTAAAATAGACCTTTTTTTGGACACCAACTGATCTTTTCTGGGAACAATGTGTTGGCCCTGGTCCCCGGGACGATCATCTACCTTTGATAGAGTTCTTCTACAATAATAGCTACCATTAGTGTATTTTTATTGCACCTATTGAAGAACTCTATGTTAGGAGATGTAGGTCTCCAGTTGGGTGGTTTGAGGTTGGAAAGTTCTCACTTCTATCACATCCGGGGAGCAGTCCTTAGACGGAACCGGCGTCGTCGTCCTCTTTGAAGACTAAGACTATCCTCTTAGCTTACATCATTACATTCATAGGTCAAAAATGCGGAAAATTTAAACTTTTCTATATCTATCTTGAGGTTTACATAGACCTATCACATACACATAATATAGTCATATCGAGTATACATAGATCCTTCGTATAGGAAGATTACTTAGTCTTCTACTTTTATTGCACATAGATATGTAAGATATAACATAGTCTTAAAATTGGATGTCTCATCTCATTACCATCTAAAATAAGAGTATATCAATTGGGCATATCCCATACATCAACGTAATAAAGCCATATATTGGCTATACAATGTTTAGTACTTAAATGAAAAGGAAAGAACTATAAGTCTTATAACAAGAATAACATCAAAATATTGATAGTGACATTGCCCTCGGAAAGTGAGGACCTACCCAACTTGGATGAGTGAGAATTCCAAGTCTTCCTTAAATGTCGTCTCAAAAGCCCTTCAACGACTTGAACCTAAAATGTTGGGGAAAAAGGGAGAAAATGGGGTTAGTACACCACTTGTGCTAAGTATGAGACCATATGTACACATATCATTAAATCATGCAAAAAGGGGACATTTCCATAAAGTATGCAATTTACTTTGAAAAGCCTTATGCACATTCAAGAAGACCATACCAATCAATAAGACATTTTCATTAAGTCAATGCATGTACATCACAAGACCAACAATACTAAGTCTAGTCAATCACATGCATATCCACATAATTTGAACACATAGTCAAGACAACGCTATTATCAAGCTATAACATTAACAAGCATGAATGAGAGTTCATTACAACATAACTAAAGAGGAAACCATTACCCATGAACCCTCATTAAGTCAAATAGTGCAATGACTAATCAAAGTCCCATAACATTACTCAATCAAGTGATCTCAACAAGAACACTGAGCAATGTCCAACTTCACATAGCATATCATTAATAGTACATATCATCATACACTAGCAATAGGGGTGAAACACATATTCATAAGTGAAACCAATCATCATATAGTATCATCAATGTGCAATATCATCATATACATATTGTGTACCATTATAAGCATATACATATGTAATAATATCCTCCTAAGACTTTCCACAAGGATAACTAGTGCAATGTTTAGGTAGAGTCTCATAACCCTACCTAGACTAATCTAAACCTCTTAGGTTATCCTAGTTAGAGTTCATTCCTTTAGTTCATTTTACCTTTTGGTAACATCTTTCCTTAACCGACATATACCACATGAGATAATGTGGAATCCGGTGTCATAGAACCCTACACCAAAGGAAGGCGGACTACTTGCCAAGGTAGTACCAAAACATGAACATAACAACTACGTGGATCCACTAACAAGTATTCCTATGGGGACAACATAGTTCAAGAACTAGGAGATATAGTTGGGACCCTCTTTATGATACACGCATTATAGTCTCCAATCTCATGTGTACATTCGTGATCCTACCTTCCTGAAGTGGGAAGGGACACTCCTCACACTAGTTCACTCGGTGCTAAGCTAGAGTCCCTTTTAAAACGTCTTTAATATCTTTATTAATCATGATAGATTAATGTAGTTCATAAGGTCTATCCCTTGTATCATAATCATCATCATAGCTCAATAAGAATTGCATGAGTATTATCCTTTCATTACAATTCATACAAGTGAGGTTAGCACATTTACATAGTCACATCATAATAAGGCACATTGGTAAGTTATCACCATCCTTATAAAATTTACATCTTACCCAACAACTCACAATCTATAGTTCAAGACATTTCAAGTAAACATCATACCAACCCTATCAATCTTAATATAAGGTCTACATCAATACAACATCATTACTTAAACACAAGTAACTATAATCGAAGTAAAGAATAGGGATCACAAGACTTACTGAATCCTCTTCACAATGCCATCATCAAGGTCTTACCATCAACCTCCAACTTAACTCAACAATGGTATAATAACATCATATAATATTCAACAACATAATAACAAGACCAATTGCATCATTAGATAACAATCCCTCACTAGTTCATAGCCTAGAATTAGAGACTTAAATAAAGTTCATAGTCTACTTCATCATCTAGGTCAATTACTCAAGAAATAGCATGGTCGGACAACAATTCATATAAATATATTCATATATTGGCACAATAACCTCATAGGAAAGTACTTCACATATTAACCAAACCAATTACAACAATACTAGATAGTTCAATTCAAGATCACAACCTAGGGTTAAGGGGAATAAGTCATCTTCTACAAACTAGACCAATCCATCAACAAATAATATAATTGAGTTATAATACATGTTAATATATTAATAATATACACAAAAAAGCATAAAAAAGCAATTCACAAGATCAATTACGTAATTGATGAAAACCCACTTGAATTTCATACTTTTGAAATCAATTTGATGGAGTCCTTTGGGGAAAGAAGTCCAAAGGTGAAAGGAATCCCGTACCTTGATATTTGATGAATATTGATTGATATACTTTGGTCTTTATCATCCCTAGAACCCCTTGACATTGACTTCTATAGTGTTCTTTAACTTGGGAGACAGAAAGAAGAGAGAAGGAGGAGAATTTGGGTTTGGGAATTATGAGGTCTTAGGTTAGTCTAATTTAGTTAGGGTCTTTATATAGGTCATTAACAAACATAATTAGACATCCCTTAACCCTTAAATAATTAACTAACCACCTAATTAATTAATTTAACTAAAAAACCGTGCAGCAAAATCAGTGGTCTCACAGACGAGACCACGTCAACTCCTCATATGTCAAACGACAACCACATGACCCTCTGTCCTGTTGGTCCGTTGTTTTGGTCATAGACTGGTAAAAATCCAGTCTTTGTCAAATATTCTAAGTATTCATCGACGGATCCATTGACACCCCGTCGATTGGACCACGAATCATCGACTAGTTCAGTTTATGAAAACTGCCTCTTTACAACTTTTTCCACTAATTGTAAGGGTCCTTTTCAAGGGCCCTTGGTTGGTCCTTGGGAAGTCGTATCCATAAATTTCAACTATAAACTAACTCTAATATGTGTCCGACACTCTTCCGCCAAAATTCATCATTTTCCGAATCCTAAAACATACTCAAATTGGCTAAGGCACACTAGCACCTCATTGAACTAGTTTCCGGACGTCATGGAAGTTCCTTGATGTTTTGATTCCTAAACTTTCTATATAAATTAAAATTGACATTAAAAAAATGTACAAACCTTTTGACACCTATGTAAGTCTCTAGAATATGTCTTAGACTTTCGGAGTATTACAACTTCATGGTCCCGAGATAGTCTATGAGGCTTGGAGAAAGTTCTAATGATAAAGGATAGATTGAAAACAGCCTATAGTCGGCAAAAATCTTATGTCGACAAAATAAAAAGAGATCTTGAATTTTAAATAGGTGATTGGGTCTAGTTGAAGATTTAACCCATGAAAGGGGTGATGATATTTTGTAAAAAAGGGGAAACTTATTCCCTGTTATGTGGTTCATTATGAGATACTTAAACGGATCATAAAAGTTGCTTATGAGTTTAAATTACCAAAAGAACTAGCTCCATTTCATCCGGTATTTCATGTCTCTATGCTCAAGAAATGTATAGGTGATCCGGTGTTTATTCTCCCTATTGAAGGATTAGGGGTGAATGAGAACCTTTCTTATGAAGAGGTTCCGGTTGAGATCCTATATTGTCAAGTCAAAAAGTTGAGGAACAAAGATGTGATCTCATTAAAAGTCCTATGGAGAAACCATCTAGTTGAGGGTCTAACATGGGAGGCCAAGGCCGACATGAACTCCCACTACCCTCATCTCTTTCCTCTTACTCCTAATCAAAGTTGAGGTTAGTAAGTCCTCTTAAAAAAATATGAATAATGTGAAATTTGGATTTTTTTCTAAGTATGTGCATATCTGTGTAAAGATTTATGCTAAAATGAGTTTTCATGAAAAATGATTTTATGTTCTACTTGCACTTATATGAAATGTGTGTATTTGCCTTTTTGAGATTGTAGTAAGAATACTTTTTTGTTGTCTTGAGAATATGAATTGTATGTTAACTCTTTGATGTTCATTTTGATCTCACATTGAAATTGAGAAGGTAGTTCCTCATTATGTGATATGAAATGGTAAGCTCTTATGTGATGAATTGTCAATCAAGTTGCTATGCGTAGTGCATTGATTTTGTGTGGAATGGAGTTGAGTATTCATCCTATGAGTTGTGACTCATGATGATTATGTTCACGTAGTTGTTGTTTGGGCTGCTAATATTGAGTCTCTTTCTTTCCCTATAAAAAGGTTAAAGTGTCATTTGGGGACAAATGTTCTTCAGGGCGGGATAATATATCACTCTGAAAGTTCCATGACTTAGTGTAGAGCCTCACCTAATTAACTAAGCTTTAAACAATCTTTCTAATCTTAAACAAAGGTAATAAACTTAATTACGAAATGATTGAACCAAAACGTCAAGAAACGACCACGACATCCATAGACTAGTTAAATTGAGCTAGTTTTTCTTGGTGTGTTTCAAGGGGTTTACAGAGTCGGGAAAAAGTCAAATTTGGCTAAAAGGTTTAGAATACAATGTAGAGTGTGTTTAGGGTACGACTCCCCAAGGACCACCCTAAGAGTCCTTGAGGAGGACCATACATTTTGACCTCAAAATCTGTCAATTGGTAGTGTCCAACCACGAGTCCAGACGACGAGCCATCGTTTGAACAACGGTTTGTCGTTTGAACGACACTTTGTCGATGATGCTCGTTGTTTGACACCTAACTTCAGCACCAAAAGGTCCCAAATGCAGGCTATAGACTGTTATACATTGATAGATTATGATTGTTCATTGATAGATTGTTGTAGTTCATTAGACATTGACCTAAATTCTCTAAAAGATCCTTGAATGACCCCTTTTCCCTAACCCTAGCTATGAAGAAGATTCATAGTTTATTAGGATTGTTGTAATTAGAGATGTTATTGATTAATTTACTATTATATAATGATGGTGATTGTATTATTATATAATCTTGTGGGATTGAGAGTTAGATCTTGAAGGTGATTCTTGAAAGACATAGGTAAGACCTCAACGATCATGATTACTCTATTATGTTGATGTTTGCCTATACTTGATGTTGTTATTTAATTGAAGAGTAAATGATGAAGCTATGCATGTATGACTACGCTATGATTATGTTGAATGTGAGATCATGATGAAGTAAAGTTATGGAGGATTGAAAGAAATTCTCTTGTGCTTCTTATTAATGTGATTATGATACGATGTAATTCTCACATGATGATGGTTTAGTTATGAAAGGATGTTCTTATCTTAGATCTAAAGAGATAATGACATGATTATACAAGGGGTTAGTCTCCTATGACCTATATTAAGATTTCATGTTAAGAAGGACTTAAAAAGACTTCAAAACGGGAATTTAGCTTAGCACCGAACGAACTAGATATAAGAGGTGTCCCTTCCCAAAAGGGAAGCGAGGTTCAATATTGATCTCATGAGGTTGAGACTACAATGAAATATGCATAAAAAGTGTTTCTATAAAATCTATTAGTTCATTAACTATGTGCCCCTATAGGAAGACTAGCTAGTGGATCCACCTACAATGATATGTTAATGTTATGGTTCTACCTTGGCAAGTAGAGCACCTTCTTTCGGTGTATGGTTCATGACACCAGATTCCATGTTTAACTCACATGGTATATTGACGCTTAAGGCAAATATTCCCAAAAGTAAAATAAATGAACGAAAGTAATAAAGATGGACACTAAATAGGGTATTTAAAAGTGTATTACTTAGTGTAGGTAAGGGTCTGTTTAAGGTCTCGAAAATGACTTAGGTGAAGCTAGAGACTAAAAGGGTTGTCATGATGGTCTAAGGTCCTAAATTGGTCTATAATGTGTTATAGAGGCAGTATCTAAGGCTTTAGGTACATTGGAAGTCAAACGTCAATGGACGACCAAGACGTTCGACGACTAAGTGACCTAAGTGCCTCATATATGGTTGTATGTGTTTATATGTGATGCATGAGCTTATACGGTCCTTAAATGAGTTATTATGATGTATGTAGGCAGCGTGTCAAGTTTCGTGACTTTTGAAGGTCTAACGTCCAAGAATGTCCATAACGTTCGAAAGATGTGCCTTGAAATGACCTTGTGTGTCTATGCGTGTTTCGTAGAATTTTACGTGTTTGTTTTTTGATGAAACTCATGTGGGAGGTCCTAAACTCGTATACAAACATGTTTGGGTTGGAAAAGTCCGGGTAAGACTCCATGTAGGACCAACAAGGGGCCCTAGAGGAGGACCCCAACTTGGAGCTCAATACTGCCAGGCAGTGGCAATTGACTGACCCAAACGACGGCCAGTCGACCAAGCGACGGCCCATAGATAGGTCTCGTCGATGGAGCCATGTTTCCTGCAGGTTGAAGAGCTGCCGAAGCAAACAACGATCCCCCATTTATGGGGCGTGGTCTCACACATGGACCGTCGATGGTGGGGCATCTATGGTGCTGTGAAACTGCGCTGCTTCACTGTAATGTTAGTCGTGAAGTTGGAAATTCACCCCAAGCCTTTTAAAAATAGGAAGACGGTTGTTTTAAGTGTTTATGGGTATTTTAAGAGTATATAAGTGATTAAACTCTCATTTAAACCCTAACATTTAGATCAAAATCCTTTCCCTCCTAAAGTTTCTCCAAAAACCTCCATGAGAGCTCAAGGTGAAGATGGAGTGTGAAGATGGGTCTTCAATGGAGTTTCTTATTCAATTAGAATTGGGTTCTTCTAATAAGGTATGTGAGTTCTTCATCTAAGACTTTCTATCACCTTAGAGCCAATTTCAAAGATGATTTTCAAAGATTTCAAAAAGATGAAAATGTCTTATTTCTACTCTAAGTCATTGGTTCTTGCATGAAACGTTTTCAAAGCTTAAGATATGATGTTATTGATGTATAATTGATGTTTTCCAATGAAATTATCCATGAACCCTTTATCTTCTCAAATCTCTAAGTTTGACTAAAATATGGATGAATTGATCATGCTTTGATATTAATGAATTCATGTGTACATTGTTATGGGCTTTTGATTTATGTATAGATTATGTATGTATGGCTTATAGGCTGTTTCAACTTGATCAATTGGGTATTGAATACTCTTAGATATATTGCATGTTAAGCTTATTGAATTGATATTAACCTAATGCTTATGGATTATAGTGTAGTTTTCTGTGTGTTATTTAATGATGTAAGAATTATATTCAATTTTTGTTTAGGTTGTATTAGATTAATAATATTTATATTGAATTAACCTAGATTCATTGAGTATTTGTCACATCCGAGGAGCACCCCCTAGAAGTAACATGGCATGCATGACCTCTCGAAAGGTCTTATACAAGACCATAGTTATCATTCGTCGCATTGACATAGTAAATTTAGCGGAAAATATAAAACTTTTCATAGCACATCATATGCTAGAAACTTTACTTCATATATATATATATATATATATATATATATATATATATATATATATATATATATATATATATATATTACATACTTAGACCTTAATTGTCTTTGCAATCTTAGACTCAATCAACATTAGAATACATTAGGGACATGGCCCTTAAAAAATAAACATAAGTAAGACTTTATAAACTTTACAGTAAACCATAGTTTAGGATATCCTTGAACTTAAGGATTCCTTTCATTGATCTTGGGAATCATATATCAAGATCTTCACCATTCAAGATATGCTTTAAGCATCCGTAACCTACACTTTGTGTAAAAAGTAGAGAAGAATGGAGTTAGCACAAGAATGTACTAAGTATGGCAACCATGCAAAAACATGCATTTAAAAGAGACATTTTCTTTGAAATGATACTTCATGCCATTTTGAGTAAATCTTCATAAAACCCTTATCCAATAGAATTTATATCATTCACATACTTCATTGAAACATAATCAAAGGACAAACACTTCATAAGATCGCATATAGAATTTATGACATTTTCAAGTCACATTATAGTGAGCTTTTCCTACTTTACACTGAACATTCCTTTATTTTATTCATTAACCTCCCAAGTAACCCTCTAGTGATACTTGGTTCAATGCATCACCTTAAGGAACCAAGGAAACATGCATATAACCTACATAATCTAACACATATCATCATATAAGCATAACATATCAAAGACACATTTAAGTTAATACCATAGGACTATTACATTAAGCTACATTCGACTTACACATACTTTAACTTCTTTTCATATTCATCATTATAGACCTCATTCATGACCCCAATCTTAGTCTAATAGTGCAATGCACATGTGAAGCCCCATAACCCCACACATACTTAGTAAACTCTTCATGAGACCACAAACCTTAACATACAATTCATACATCCTCATAACAAGTAAAGACAACTTCATTCATGTCAATACAAGAACTTAATCATATAGTCATTTAGACCAACATAGTGCACATATGGATAGATCATATCATATAGATTCATACCATGCACATCTTCATAACAAGTAGACAACTTCTACAATATCATGTATAAAGACATAATCCTAATCATACACATTAGGTCACCTTCCTAGGACTTCCTAAGGATCTACTTCTGCAAAGTCTAAATGGGTTCATTACTTCCACCTATACTAAGTAACCTCCCTTAAGTCATCCTAGTTATGATCTTAGTTCTTTACTCCCATTGTCCATTTTACTTTAGGGAAACTATAGCCTTAACCGACACTAAGACCGTGGGTGCTAAACATGGAATTTGGTGTTGTAGAGCCTTACACCAATGGAAGGTGTTCCTACCTAGCCAAGGTAGAACATTAACATACATCCTAGCATCCTAAGTGAATTCACTTTTCTAGATCCTATGTGGCAAGCATAGTTAATGGAACTAAGAGATAGTTAGTTCCTTCTACATGCCATTGGCAATTGGGGCCTCATATCATGAGAAAACATGGGTGAACCCTTCCTCTAAGGGAATTCAATACTCTATAAGCTCACTTAATACTCATATAAGCACGCATAGACATATGAGGCACATAGGTGTCTAATCATCGAACGTCTTGGTCGTCCCTTGACGTTTGACTTCCAAATCACCTCAACTTTACACACTGCCTATATACCATATTATAAGCCATTTTAGGAGCTTATAACATTAATACAAACATGATAGTCTCTAGACGCCCTAACTAATTTTGGGGGTCTTACAATATCCCCCAGTTTGGAACATTTGTCCTCGAATGACACTTAGAACACTTTAATCACAACAAGGACTTCAATGCATCATAGAGCAGTTCATCATATTCATAACATCATCACATAGAAGTTAATGCACCAAACTTACATGGAACACATCTTAACATCATTTAGCACTCAATGCACACAAGCAAGAAAAACTTCAATTCACTCACTCTTTAATTCATCAATCACAAGTCTCTTATCATGTTCATTGGAGGAACATCCTTCTCCTAATCATAACATGGTAATTACACTCCATTTTATTAAGATTTCATCATACACCCTCCTTTTAATCATACTAAGGCAGATTCCACATCACTCAAAAGTAAGTAGGCACTCATACTTCCATGAACATAGACTTGAGTTAATTGAATCAAGAAGGACCTTCATTAGTTAGACCTAGTGCTATGAGGGTCATACTCAACCATACCATGCCTAGTTTTGTCAATGGAGGAATGTCCTTCTCCTCAACACACTCACATGTATCATGAGTTCATACCCAAGCAAATGCACAAAGGTCGTCTTTACTGTAATATGAGAATTTCTTAACTTTCAAATCCAATACATGTTCATGTTTTCTTCTTAGTGAAGTCTAAATGGTAGGTCACACCAAACACATTACAACAATTAGGAAGCCATTTCACACAATGTCAATTTATAACATAATACTCACCTTCACAGTAAGCATCGATTGGGAAAATTAATACAAATCATAGGCACATACATGAATACTAAGCTAAACATTCTTTCACTTTTCAATAGTTAACCTACAATCATGATTTCCACACCATAGAAGTCACATAGTTTTCAAGAGACTCCATATATTTTATTTTTTTAGAGACTCAGCTTTTCATTATAAGGCTAAACCTTACATATTAAAAGTGACTAAAACCAAGTTTCTTACCTTAACTCATGAAGTCAAATTCAAAATTTTCATGTTAAGATGTACAATACACATGAGAAAACATGGACTTTATCAAAATTTCCATTCATGCATTTTGGAATATTAAAAATACCTTTAAGGTGATGTCAATCAATACATACCAAACATATAAAGTTCATGCAATTCATACTTTATGCAAGACTATATTCATAACCAAGCTTACTAAAAATTCATTAGTTTCAAGTTCAACCAAAAATAGAAGTACTAGGTAGAAAATATCTACAACCTTATTATTTCATCACCACCCCCCACTTAGGGTAAACCCAATTAAGAGTAACTTAACCCAACCTAAAGAGGATCTCAACTTAACAACCTTCATTTTTTTTCATTACTCAAAAGTTATTACCACTTTAGAAGGAATTACAGTTACATACCATAAGGGCTTCAAAGGTGTTCTAAACTTTATCACTTAGGTAATTTATCCCCAATCATCAAGTTAGGTCATACCATTAAATCACATAAGGTTTTCATACAATACAATAAAAACCAAGGTCATCCAACACTAGAAGAGAACAACAAGGAGACTTAGCCCTAAAAGTTCCTTTTTTTCTTAGGTCATTACAGTAAGGTGACCTCTAGGTCACTAAAAACCCCATCATCACCCTACAAGTACAAGCATAATATCTTCACACCTAGGATCAAGTCTACACAAAGGACTCCCATCCATACTAGGGAACTTATCAAAGACCACATATAAACAAAGGGAAATATTGAACACCTTAAAACACATATTCTTAGGATATCATGCTTTAATAGGTAGTCACTAAACATTTCAAGCTCAAATCATATCATGACATACATTCCTAAACTTAACATGCTATTTCACATAATTCTCATATATAGCCATAAATGGCATCACATCATGCCAAAATTCACCTTCACACATACTCATGAAACCATAAAACCAAGATAACATCAAAACTCACCTTTACTCCCACAATAATTTAGTATACAATCTCATCCAACCAATCACATCTAAAAGACCATCGGACAAGAAAACATAAGAGAGAGATCTTATTGAGTTAAGTTCTATGGCACGATATGAGAATGATGAAGAAGGGAAACTCTATCGTCTTATAGCCTCTCATATAATTTGATGATTTCGCGACTCACCACCAATGAACACGATACTCTACTAGACGTGGCAATATGAGACTTTTAAAACCTAAATCCATTTATAAACCTCATGCTATGATACCACGTTTGTCACATACGGGGAGTACCCACTAGAAGTAACATGGCGTACTTGACCTCTCAGAGGTCTTATACAAGCCCATAGTTATCATTTATCGCATTGACATAGTAAATTTTGCGGAAAATTTAAAACTTTTCATAGCACATCATAAGCTAGAAACTTTACTTCATATATATATATATAAAATATCATATTACATACTTAGACCTTAAGACTCTTTTCCATCTTAGACTCAATCAACATTATAAAACATTAGGGACATCTCTCTTAAAACATAAATATAAGTAATACTTTATACACTTTACAGTAAACCATAGTTTAGGAGATCCTTGAACTTAAGTATTCTTTTCATTGAGCTTGGGAATCATCTCTCAAGCTCTTCACCATTCAAGACAACCTTTAAGCATCCATAACCTACACTTTGAGTAAAAAGTAGAGAAGAATGGAGTTAGCACAAGAATGTACTAAGTATGACAACCATGCAAAAACATGCATTTAAAAGGGACATTTTCTTTGAAATCATACTTCATGCCATTTTGAGTAAATCTTCATAAAAACCTTATAAAATAGCATTTATATCATTCACATGCTTCATAGAAACATAATCAAAGGCCAAACACTTCATAAGATCATATATAGAATTTATGTCATTTTCAAGTCACATTACAGTGAGCTATTCCTACTTTTCACTGAACATTTCTTTCTTTTATACATTAACCTCTCAAGTAACCCTCTAGTGATATTTGGTGCAATGCACCACCTTAAGGAACCAAGAAAACATGCATATAACCTAAATAATCCAACACATATCATCATATCAGCATAACATATCAAATTCACATTTAAGCTAATACCATTGGACTATTACAGTAAGCTACATTCAACTTATACATACTTTTACTTCTTTTCATATTCATCCTTATAAGACCTCATTCATGACCCCAATCTTAGTCTACTAGTGCAATGCACATGTGAAGCCCTATGACCCCACACATACTTAGTAAACTCTTCAATATAATACCTTCATCATATATTCATTTAGACCAACATAGTGCACATATGGATAGATCATATCATATAGATTCATACCATGCACGTCTTCATAACAAGTAGACAACTTCTACAATATCATGTATAAAGACATAATCATAATCATACACATTAGGTCACCTTCCTAGGACTTCCTATGAGCTACTTGTGCGATGTCAAGATGTGTTCATTACTTACACCTATACTAAGTAACCTCCCTTAAGTCATCCTAGTTAGGATCCTAGTTATTTGCTTCCATTGTCCATTTTACTTTAGGGAAACTATAGCCTTAACCGACACTAAGACCATGGGTGCTAAATATTGAATTTGGTGTTGTAGAGCCTTACACCAATGGAAGGTGTTCCTACCGAGCCAAGGTAGAACATTAAAATACATCCTAGCATCCTAAGTGAATTCACTTTGCTAGATCCTATGTGTCAAGCATAGTTTATGGAACTAAGAGATAGGTAGTTCCCTCTACATGCCATTGGCAATTGAGGCCTCATCTCATGAGAAAACATGGGTGAGCCCTTCCTCAACTGGAAGTCAACACCTCATGTTAGTCCATAGGTGAGTATTATTCTAAAGGAAGTCCACACTCTACAAGGGACAAATGGTGAATCTTCCTCCAAGGGAATCAACACCTCTCAATGTCAAGTCCACTCGGTGCTAAGCTAAGTTCCCTTTATTGAAAAGCCCTTAATTACAATTTTCATAAAACATATGCATAGGATATTCATTCCTCATATGCTTATAGCATATTCAAGAACCTATCTAGTTTAGAGTAATCTGGGGCACCCTCTCAAGGCCCCTGTATTTATTAGATCATCATTCATTTGTGTGTGTGTACATATATGCGAGCAAAGCTTTCACATAAGACATAAATATCACACATGCCCATATATCAATGCATAAGTCTATAGATATAACTATATGAGCAATCCTTTCATATAACTCACTAAGTCTCTATGCACATTCATACTTCATCCTACACATAAGCTTAACATGCATAGTAATAGACACTAGTGAATATGATCACTACCTTTCATTTAGACACCATGAACCTTTACTACTCTTAAGCATGCATGAAGTGTGAGTGTGTTTGTACATTGGTCAACATGATCACATAATGGCCATCAATAACTCATTGAGGCAGACACCCTCATAAACCACATTACACTTTCAAGTATAGATCAATCAACACAATATAGCATAGGAGACAAGACAACTTCATAGTATACTTTAAGACTCCTAACATTAGCTATTCACACATTCACATAGGGGTACATGGGTAGTGGTCATCAATCATTAACACTTCACCCATAGCAGCACCTACACATGTTCTTACATAGTCATTTACATGCTCATAACAATAGTAACATAACTTAGATTCACAACTGTAATAGAAGACTAGGCACAAGTTACACATAAAGTGATCATCATCACCACTCATTCATACATCGTCAATTTTCCTTCAAGGCCATGGTCAACACATATATAATGACATAAAGTAAACACCTCCACCATAAGTGGACCATATCACGCAATGCCATACAAGGCTTCATCAACTATAATACTATAAGGAAAGTAGAAGAGATAAGCATTCTTACCAATTTCTCACCCTTTGATCATCATTGATCAATACACCTTGTTCATCAACAATTCATATATAGGTTAGTAGCTATATGTACTTTAATCATAAAAGAAACCATGTACAAGTAGCTACAAGATCATACTATAACATGATACAAGGCATCACATATACTAGCAAGTACAAAATCATATATCACCTACAAGTGTACTTTACTTTGATTACCATGGTTAACATTCATTATATAACAACAATACCAAATTAGGGCAGTAGCTAATTATAACTTAGCATATCGAACTTATGCTTGAAAACCCTATAAGAGCATGATACCAACATAGGCATTAAACTATCAATTCAATGGTGAGTAGAGAGAGTAGGTTATCTTCACCAATTCCTTAAAGTATGTTCATCAATCATATATTACCAAAAAAATACATGCTAGGCAGTAGCTCAATAGATCTTTACTAAAAAGGAATCATGCTTCATATAACCACAATTTGAGATCACATCACATACATAGCATTACTAATCGATACACTAGAAGAACTTAGATCAACTCATATCAATCCTTCTTCACCTTGATCATACATGATTTATAATTAAAATTCAATCATAATATCAACTCGAAACAGTAGCCATAATCATCTTCACCTAATCGAGTTCAACATTTAATAATAAAAAAGGCCATGTTACAGTGAATTCCTAGGATTCTAAACTAGGCATGTTCAATCCTTCATACATTGATCCACATGGATCCTTTATAATCAATTCATAATCAACTCACGTAAATAACATTAGGTATAAGCAATTCAACGTAAGAGAATCACAAATTAACCATTAACAAGCAATGATCACAAAGCCCATGCAAGGACTAAATCGATTTAGGGAAGGAACATGGGTTCATCATGCAAATGGATTAAAATCAAGTTCAAACCAATACATTAACATCAATTAATCATGATTTAACCATTTAAAAACGTTTTTATAAAGAACCCATGGCTAGATTGAAAAAGGAGAACTTTGATCATAAAATCTCTTTTGAAACTTTGAGATTAACTCTATAGATGGAAGGATAACTGGAGATGAAGGATCACCATACTTTGTCTAGTTGAAAACCTCTAAAATTTGGTGAAGAACCCAGGTGAATCAAATCTACAAGCTTCTCTTGAGGTTCATCAACAATGGTGGTTTCTAGGAAGAGTATTTTTGGAGGGAAGGTTTTATTTCGTGAAGAGGGGAGTGGGAATGGGTTGTTGATGTACCGTGGTTTCACGGTATGTCTAATGCTTTTTCCTTAAGTTTAGTGTGTGTCGAGAGCCCTTTTTTGTTAATTTTGATATAAGTTTCTCTTTGTTTGCAGAAAATCTGTCCAAGGATGAACGCGGGAGTTTTTGAGAGAAAATTGCAGAAGAGACCACCTACGGAACCTATGACGGTCCGTCGCGGCTGTGACGGTCCATAGGTGGCACCGTAGTGAAGGGAGAAGTTGCTGAAGGAAATTTGGGAAAGTCTGACCAAGTGTGGGATTACGGAAGTCCATGACGGACCGTCACAGCTACGACGGTCCGTCCTGCAGGTTCGTCGTAATGATCAGAGAGTAATCCCAGTACCCAAAATTCCAAAGTTCAAGTGTTTTGGAACGAAGACCCTTGACGGACCGTCGTGCTTGAAACGGTCCGTCATACCTGTCCGTCGAGGGGAATGAAGAAAGCAACATGAGAAGATGTGAAGTATGGGACGACGGAGGCTATGACGGTCCGTCGTGTCCATGACGGTCCGTCGTGTCCATGACGGTCCGTCGACCCAGACGCGTTTGGACAGATTTTTAGTAAATAGAATCCTTATTTGATTAGGTTTTGTTTTTATTATAAATAGTTGAAAAACCCTCGTTTTTGGGGTTAGACATTCTGGATAATTTTTAGTTTATAGTTCTTCAATTATATTATTAAATTCTCGATTTTGGGAATTAAGATATTTTCCGGGAATTGATTGTTGTGGATTTCGTTGATTAATCAAGTTAAATTCTGGGAAATTATTGGTTTTCATAAAAGTAAGTGCATGAATTCTTCCATTAACCATATGAATTGTGTAATTACGAACATGGGTAACTAAACCTCATAGCTAGGGTTGTGGGAACCATGGGTGAATAACAAGGTAATAATCTAACTTCAATAACAATTCTAGAGTGGTGTCTTGCATGTATTGATAATTCTTTCGTTTAGAATTCTTTTTAACGGTGGCCAACGTTAGAACTTGCCTTAATGCTACTTGCCGGACCAAGGAGGTAGATAATAGGAAAAGAATTATCAACATAGATTTAGTGTAGACTATCTAATAGACTAGTATTGGTTGGTACGAGTTAATAGCTTAGTCAAATACCAAATACGATGTTTAATATGAGGTAAAGATAAGGGTTAGTATAGCAACACACGTAGCCGGACCAAGGTGCGGAGTGAAATTCTCTAGATGCCGGACCAAGGATTTAGAGATACATAACTTATCACTTTACATGCAAGATATCAGGATAGAACGGTTATAGTTAGACTTACCAAGTTAGGAACCTGTGGGGAACACTAAAACCCTAGTTACTTTTATAATTTGATTAAACTTTACCAAGTTAGGAACCTGTGGGGAACACTAAAACCCTAGTTACTTTTATAATTTGATTAAACTCCGAAAGTTAAATTTGTTAGTTGTTTATTCTTATTTAAGTAATCATTTTCATTAATTTAGAAATAAAACCCCCCTTTTTGTCTTTTGGTTTATTGGAAAATAGTTGGCTAAATAATAGTAATAATAAAATAAAGTTAAGTCTGAACTATTTTCCTTGTGGGATCGATCCCAACCTCATTAGTTGGGTTCTTTACTTGATACGACCGCTTTACTTCTTATTTGAGAAGTAAGTTTGAGCGTATCAAATATTGGCGCCGCTGCCGGGGAAAGTAGCTTTTAGATTAACTTAAATTTATTACTAAAATTTAGTCAATATTTTCCTGATTTTACTTTTTCTGTTGTTTTTGATTTTGCTAGGTTTGACGTCCTTGTATGCCAAATACACGGAGAGGAAGAGAACCCTTGTTTCCCTACGATCACGAGTTAGAGCGTACACTACGCAAAATGAATCGAAACTTGGGTATAAATGATGATGATCCAAACCTGAACATCCCAGCTCCTGTTGATGCTCATGGTCGATTATTACCTGATAATCCTGATCTAGGTGCACAAAGGGGACAAAATCCCGCACCACGTCCTCAAGAATACTACAGAGGTTATGACAATATTGCAGATTCTGATGGGCCACTTGTCTTGCCCCCTCTACCAGAAGGTCACACCTTTGTAGTCACTAGTAGTCTAATGCAAATGCTCACGGCTAGAGGTTTGTTTTCAGGACTACCGTCTGAGGACCCACATGCCCATATAGCTAAGGTGAGGGCAGTGTGTAAAAGCTGTGTAGGGAGGCCTGATTTGAATTTGGATGTAATAGGCTAAGAGTATTTCCTCTCTCACTGACGGGAGAGGCTGCCATTTGGTTCACTGAGCTCCCTTATAACTCAATCTTCACTTGGAACCAACTAAGGGACGTTTTCTTAGCACGTTACTATCCGCTCTCCAAGAAACTAAATCACAAAGACAGAGTTAACAACTTTGTGGCACTACCAGGAGAGTCAGTTAGTAGTTCTTGGGATAGGTTCACTTCATTTCTGCGAAGTGTCCCCAATCACCGCATAGATGATGAGTCACTGAAAGAATGCTTCTACCGGGGACAGGATGATAATAATAAAGCGGTATTGGATACTATAGCAGGTGGTTCTTATGGGGAGTGTCCCTATGCTGAAATTGCCGAAAAATTAGAGAAAATCTCCCGGAATAATAAAGCATGGAGTACTAGGAAGACAGATACTGGGAGAAATACTTTTGCAGTGCAATCCACACACAATCCAGCCACAGATGAGATTTGTGAAGAGATGGCACAGATGAGAACTGAGCTTGGGTTAGTGTTAAAACATTCACTAGGGTGCAGAAAAGATAAACGCAGTGAACTACTTGTCTAACCACCACCACCAACTGATGAATATTATGAGGAAGATTCTTATGCAGTAAATGATCAGATGGGGGGTTTCCGACCAAATGCCCAAGGCTCCAATCAGGAGAATTGGCGCCAAGGTCAAGAAAATCAAGGTCGGAACTATGGTAACTACAACCGCGAGGGTAATTATGTTCGTGATGGAAATTACAAACGCGCGACAAAACTTCAACAGGGGTAACTATGGTAACAGAAATGAGAGGAGTGGGCCCTATGTTCCTCCTCAAAATCGTGAAGTTGCTCCTAGGGATGGTGGAGGTAGTATGGCGCGAGTTGAGATATGTTGCACAAGATATGAGGAGGTTCGATGCTAGTGATGAGCACACCAAAGAGTTAAGGAGTGATGTAGCAGGTATTGGACAGAAAGTTGATACACATGCCATATCATTAAGCAGCTTGAATTGCAAATGGCTCAATTATCTGCAATTGTGAACACACGGCAACCGGGCACTCTTCCTAGCAAACTGTCCAAAATCCGAAAAATGATGGACACTGTATGGCAATTACTACTCGTGGTGGTAAACAAACTATTGACCCACCTATGCCGTCTATTGTGGAAAAGGTGATCAAAGATAATAATATAGTGGTAGAGGTTAGTGATGAAGTAGAAGATAACACTGATAAAGATGCTGAAGTGCCTAAAAAGGTAACTCCCATGCCTAGACCTCCACCCCCCTTTCCTCAAGATTAGTGAAAAAGAC
The DNA here is from genome assembly GCA_022817965.1 of Solanum lycopersicoides. NCBI lineage: Eukaryota > Viridiplantae > Streptophyta > Magnoliopsida > Solanales > Solanaceae > Solanum > Solanum lycopersicoides. Next base: position 26,772,241 of record CM040627.1, on the reverse strand, counting down.
CGAGGATGGCAAATATCGGCGTTTTATAACAATGTTGAAGCAACTTTCTATCAATGTCCCTTTGGTAGAAGCTCTTGAACAAATGCCCGTTATGCCAAGTTTATGAAAGATTTGGTTACAAAGAAAAGATCGGTCACTTTTGAGGATGATGACAGAATGCAGCCTTGTAGTGCTATTGCTACAAGGTCCTTTGGTGCAAAGAAAGAAGATCCGGGTGCATTTACTATTCCTTGTACAATCGGGTTATTACATTTCGCGAAAGCATTATGTGATCTAGGGGCAAGCATAAATCTCATGCCCCTCTCGATTTACAAGAAGTTGCCTTTGGGCGACCCAAAGCCCACTGCGATGCGGCTACTGATGGCCGATCGAACACAGTAAAAAGGCCTATAGGGATACTCCATGATGTGCTAGTA
>CM040627.1:26538540-26764938 GCA_022817965.1 Solanum lycopersicoides | reverse complement strand
AAACAGAAGTGACTAAAAAAAAAAAAAAAAAAAAAAAAAAAAAAGCAAATAAAACAAAAATAAAAGAGAAAGTCACTTACACATTAAGGATAAAAAAAGGGAAAACAGCAAAGTAAAAAGAAAAATTGAGAGAATAGGGCGAAATAAGATGATAAAAAGGTGGTTTCGCTAGCCGGTATGTCATGGAGGCAACCAAGTCACTAAAGTATGCCTAAATACATCCTACCTGACCCTGAGCCTATGTACAATCCAAAAAAGTTTCCTATTGTGATCCTAAGTGCGTATGAGGAATTTGAAGTAGTGAAACAATAAGGGCAAGCCTATGGCAATATGTATAAATGAGTGATGAATTTGTTCTGAGACGTGAGTGTCGAACGTGATCCTTATACTCAAACAAAAATCATTGTGTGAAAAATGAGGATGTTATTTTAAAGTGAGGACAGGAGTTGTAATACCAGAAATATTAGCATCTCGGTGAGAAATTGAAGAGGATAGGCATCATTGCGTAGTAAATCTGGGTTATGGTTTGATTCTACACAAGTCAATGCCTTATAGTGATACCATGCCATGAACATGATGAGAATAATCGGGATTGATAGCCAAATGATTGCGGAAGTTAAATATATGGATACTTTTGTACAAAGATTTTGTAGTGAAGCCAAGTAGGCGTCGCTTGAGGACAAACAACCAATTTAAGTTGAGGGTGTTGATGTACCGTGGTTTCACGGTATGTCTAATGCTTTTTCCTTAAGTTTAGTGTGTGTCGGAGAGCCCTTTTTTGTTAATTTTGATATAAGTTTCTCTTTGTTTGCAGAAAATCTGTCCAAGGATGAAAGCGGGAGTTCTTGAGAGAAAATTGCAGAAGAGACCACCTACGGAACCTATGACGGTCCGTCGCGGCTGTGACGGTCCGTAGGTGGCACTGTAGTGAAGGAGAAGTTGCTGAAGGAAATTTCGGAAGTCTGACAAGTGTGGTGATTACGAAAGTCCATGACGGACCGTCACAGCTACGACGGTCCGTCCTGCAGGTTCGTCGTAATGATCAGAGAGTAATCCCAGTACCCAAAATTCCAAAGTTCAAGTTTTTGGAACGAAGACCCTCGACGGACCGTCGTGCTTGAAACGGTCCGTCATACCTGTCCGTCGAGGGGAATGAAGAAAGCAACATGAGAAGATGTGAAGTATGGGACGACGGAGGCTATGACGGTCCGTCGTGTCCATGACGGTCCGTCACGTGGTCCGTCGACCCAGATGCGTTTGGACAGATTTTTAGTAAATAGAATCCTTATTTGATTAGATTTGTTTTTATTATAAATAGTTGAAAAAACCTCGTTTTTGGGGTTAGACATTCTGGATAATTTTAGTTTATAGTTCTTCAATTATATTATTAAATTCTCGATTTTGGGAATTAAGATATTTTCCGGGAATTGATTGTTGTGATTTCGTTGATTAATCAAGTAAATTCTGGGAAATTATTGGTTTTCATAAAAGTAAGTGCATGAATCTTCCATTAACAATATGAATTGTGTAATTACGAAATGGGTAACTAAACCTCATAGCTAGGGTTGTGGAATCATGGGTGAATAACAAGGTAATAATCTAACTTCAATAACAATTCTAGAGTGGTGTCTTGCATGTATTGATAATTCTTTCGTTTAGAATTCTTTTTAACGGTGGCCAACGTTAGAACTTGCCTTAATGCTACTTGCCGGACCAAGGAGGTAGATAATAGGAAAAGAATTATCAACATAGATTTAGTGTAGACTATCTAATAGACTAGTATTGGTTGGTACGAGTTAATAGCTTAGTCAAATACCGAATACGATGTTTAATATGAGGTAAAGATAAGGTTAGTATAGCAACACACGTAGCCGGACCAAGGTGCGGAGTGAAATTCTCTAGATGCCGGACCAAGGATTTAGAGATACATAACTTATCACTTTACATGCATATCAGGATAGAACTGTTATAGTTAGACTTACCAAGTTAGGAACCTGTGGGGAACACTAAAACCCTAGTTACTTTTATAATTTGATTAAACTCCGAAAGTTAAATTTGTTAGTTGTTTATTCTTATTTAAGTAATCATTTTCATTAATTTAGAAATAAAACCCCCCTTTTTGTCTTTTGGTTTATTGGAAAATAGTTGGCTAAATAATAGTAATAATAAAATAAAGTTAAGTCTGAACTATTTTCCTTGTGGGATCGATTCCAACCTCATTAGTTGGGTTCTTTACTTGATACGACCGCTTTACTTCTTATTTGAGAAGTAAGTTTGAGCGTATCAGTTGTTCACGTGTTTGATCCCTTAAATATACCCGAAAATTGGTAAATTAATCAATTAGATTCAGTTTAGGACGTGGGGTGAATTTCCCATTCACCCCTTAAATAAAACAGATCGCCTGGCAGTGTTGCAGGCCCCCATCGTCGGATGACCATGGACGGGCCGTTGTTCAATCGACTGGCCATCTTTTCGCTTTCGTCGATTGGTCCTTTGCTTGTTTTTGGGTTGAGACCTTCCGAGGATAAGTTTTACTCGACTAGACCTCACCTACGGGCCGTTGGTTGACCAACTGGGCGTCGTTTGGTCCAGTCGATTGACACTGCCAAGGTAGTGTCTCGACCATCCTTGGGTCCTTCTTGTGGGCCCTTTTGCGGGGCTCTTTTGAAGTCGTACCCGGACTTATCCAAAATAACCTTAACAAGTTTTAGACCTCCCACATAAGTTTTACCCAAAACAAATACTCGAAACTCGTCCAAACATGCAAGGCCCCATCAAGAAACACACATGCATATCTCAAGGCTATCTTTCGAACGTCTTGAACGTTCTTGGACTTTTGACCTCCAAAATTCTAGAAACCTCATATCATATCATTAAACATAATTATAACTCATTTTAAGACTTAATAAGATCATTTCATACTCATATAAGCACGCATAGACATATAAGGCACATAGGTGTCTAATCGTCGAACATCTTGGTCGTCCCTTGACGTTTGACTTCCAAATCACCTCAAACTTTACACACTGACTATATACCATATTATAAGCCCTTTTAGGACGTTATAAAATTAAGAAAAACATGATAGGTTCTAGAAACCCTAAGTCATTTTGGGGGTCTTACGATATGCCCCACTTGGAACATTCATCCTCGAATGACACTTAGAACACTTTAATCACAACAAGGACTTCAATGCATCATAGAGTAGTTCATCATATTCATAACATCATCACATAAAAATTAATGCACCAAACTTACAAGGAACACAACTTAACATCATTTAGCACACAATGCACACAAGCAAGCAAAACTTCAATTCACTCACTCTTTAATGCATCAATCACAAGGCTCTTATCATGTTCATAGGAGGAACATCCTTCTCCTAATCATAACATGGTCATTACACTCCTTTTTATTAAGATTTCATCATACACCCTCCTTTTAATCATACTAAGCCAGAATCCACATCACTCAAAAGTAAGTAGGCACTCATACTTCAATGCACATATACTTGAGTTAATTGAATCAAGAAGGACCTTCATTAGTTAGACCTAGTGCTATGAGGGTCATACTCAACCATACCATGCCTAGTTGTGTCCATGGAGGAATGTCCTTCTCCTCAACACACTCACATGTATAATGAGTTCATACCCAAGCAAATGCACAAAGGTCATCTTTACTATATTATGAGAATTTCTCAACTTTTAAGTCCAATACATGTTTACGTTTTCTTCCTAGTGAATTCTAAATGGTAGGTCAAACCAAACACATCACAATAATTAGGAAGTCAATTCACACAATGTCAATTTATAACATCGTACTCACCTTCACAGTAAGCATTATTTGGGAAAATTAATACAAATCATAGGCACATACATGAATACTAAGCTAAACATGCTTTCAATTTTCAAGATTGAACCTACAATCATGATTTCCACACCATACAAGTCACATAGTTTTCAAGAGACTCCATATATTTTATTTTTAAGAGACTCAACTTTTCATTATGATGCTAAACCTTACATATCAAAAGTGACTAAAACCAAGTTTCTTACCTTATATCATGAAGTCAAATACACAATTTGCATGTTAAGATGTACAATACACTTGAGAAAACATAGATTTTATCAAAATATCCATTCATACACTTTGGAATCTTAAAAATACCTTTAAGGTGATGTCAATCAATACATATCAAACATATAAAGTTCATGCAATTCATACTTTATGCAAGACTATATTCATAACCAAGCTTACTAAGAATTCATTAGTTTCATGTTCAACCAAAAATAGAAGTACTAGGTAGAAAATATCTACAACCTTATTATTTCATCACCACCCCCCACTTAGGGTAAACCCAATTAAGAGTAACTTAACCCAACCTAAAGAGGATCTCAACTTAACAACCTTCATTTTTTTTCATTACTCAAAAGTTATTACCACTTTAGAAGGAATTACAGTTACATACCATAAGGGCTTCAAAGGTGTTCTAAACTTTATCACTTAGGTAATTTATCCCCAATCATCAAGTTAGGTCATACCATTAAATCACATAAGGTTTTCATACAATACAATAAAAACCAAGGTCATCCAACACTAGAAGAGAACAACAAGGAGACTTAGCCATAAAAAATCCTTTTTTTCTTAGGTCATTACAGTAAGGCGACCTCTAGGTCACTAAAACCCCCATCATCACCCTACAAGTACAAGCATAATATCTTCACACCTAGGATCAAGTCTACACAAAGGACTCCCATCCATACTAGGGAACTTATCAAAGACCACATATAAACAAAGGGAAATATTGAACACCTTAAAACACATATTCTTAGGATATCATGCTTTCATAGGTAGTCACTAAACATTTCAAGCTCAAATCATATCATGACATACATTCTTAAGCTTAACATGCTATTTCACATAATTCTCATATATAGCCATAAATGGCATCACATCATGCCAAAATTCACCTTCACACATACTCATGAAACCATAAAACCAAGATAACATCAAAACTCACCTTTACTCCCACAATAATTTAGTATACAATCTCATCCAAGCAATCACATCTAAAAGACCATCGGACAAGAAAATATAAGAGAGAGATCTTATTGAGTTAAGTTCTATGGCACGATATGAGAATGATGAAGAAGGGAAACTCTATCTACTTATAGCCTCTCATATCATTTGATGATGTCGCAACTCACCACCAATGAAAATGAGACTCTACTAGACGTGGCAATATGAGACATTTAGAACCTAAAACCACTTCATAAACCTCATGTTCTGATACCACATTTGTCACATCCGGGGAGCACCCCCTATAAGTAACATGGCGTACTTGACCTCTCGGAGGTCTTATACAAGCCCATAGTTATCATTCATCGCATTGACATAGTAAATTTTGCGGAAAATTTAAAACTTTTCATAGCACATCATATGCTAGAAACTTTACTTCATATATATATATATATACATATATATAAAATATCATATTACATACTTAGACCTTAAGTCCCTTTTCTATATTAGACTAAATAAACATTAGAATACATTAGGGACACGGCCCTTAAAACATAAACATAACTAATACTTTATACACTTTACAGTAAATAATAGTTTAGGAGATCCTTGAACTTAAGGATTCCTTTCATTGAGTTTGGGAATCATCTATCAAGATCTTTACCATTTATGACATACTTTAAGCATCCATAACCTAAACATTGTGTATAAAGTATAGAAGAATGGAGTTAGCACAAGAATGTAAAAGTATGACAACCATGCAAAAACATGCATTTAAAAGGGTCATTTTCTTTGAAATAATACTTCATGCCATTTTGAGTAAATCTTCATAAAACCCTTATACAATACCATTTATGTCATTCACATACTTCATAGAAACATAATCAAAGGCCAAACACTTCATAAGATTACATATAGAATTTATGATATTTTCAAGTCACATTACAGTGAGCTATTCCTACTTTACAGTGAACATTCCTTTTTTTTTTATTCATTAACCTCCCAAGTAACCCTCTAGTGATACTTGGTGCAATGCATCACCTCAAGGACAAAAGGAAACATGCATATAACCTACATAAGCCAACACATATCATCATATAAGCATAACATATCAAAGACACATTGAAGCTAATACCATAGGACTAATATAGTAAGCTACATTCAACTTACACATACTTTTACTTCTTTTCATATTCATTAGTATAAGACCTCATTCATGACCCCAATCTTAGTCTACTAGTGCAATGCACATGTGAAGCCCCATAACTCCACACATACTTAGTAAACTCTTCATGAGACCACAAGCCTTAACATACAATTCATACATCCTCATAACAAGTAATTACAACTTCATTCATGTCAATACAAGACCTTCATCATATAGTCATCTAGACCAACATAGTGCACATATGGATAGATCATATCATATATATACATACCATGCACATCTTCATAACAAGTAGACAACTTCTACAATATCATGTATAAAGACATAATCATAATCATACACATCAGGTCACCTTCCTAGGACTTCCTAAGGAGCTACTTGTGCAATGTATAGATGGTTTCATTACTTCCACCAATACTAAGTAACCTCCATTAAGTCATCCTAGTTAGGATCCTAGTTTTTTACTTTCATTGTCCATTTTACTTTAGGAAAACTAAAGCCATAACCGACACTAAGAACATGGGTGCTAAACATTGAATTTGGTGTTGTAGAGACTTACACCAATGGAAGGTGTTCCTACCTAGCCAAGGTAGAACATTAACATACATCCTAGCATCATAAGTGAATTCACTTTGCTAGATCCTATGTGGCAAGCATAGTTTATTGAACTAATATATAGGTAGTTCCCTTTACATGCCATTGGCAATTGGGGCTTCATGTCATGAGAAAACGTGGGTGAGACCTTCCTCAACGGGAAGTCAACACCTCATGTGGGTCCATATGTGAGTATTCCTCTAAGGGAAATCAACACTTTATAAGGTAAAAATGATGAATCTTCCTCCATGGGAAATCAATACCTCTCAATGTCAACTTCACTCGGTGCTAAGCTAAGTTCCCTTTATTGAAAAGCCCTTAATTACATTTCTCATAAAACATAGGCTTAGGGTATTCATTACTCATATTCTTATAGCATATTCAAGCACCTATCTAGTTTAGAGTAATCTTGGGAACCCTCTCAAGGCCCCTCTATTTACTAGATCATCCTTCATGTGTCTGTGTACATATATGTGAGCAAACGTTCCACATAACACATAAATATCACACATGCCCATATATCAATGCATAAGTCTATAGGTATAACTATATGGGCAATCCTTTCATATAACCCACTAAGATTCTATGCACATTCATACTTCATCATACACATAAACTTAACATGCATAGTAATAGACACTAGTGAATATGAGAACTATCTTTCATTTAGACACCACAAACCTTTACTACTTTTAAGCATGCATGAAGTGTGAGTGTGCGTGTACATTGGCTAACATAATAACATAATTTCCTCACCAACTCATTGAGGAAGCCACCCTCTTAGACCACATTACACTTTCAAGTATCAATCACACAACACAATTTAGCATAAGAGACAAGACAACTTCATAGTATACTTTAAGACTCCTAACATTAGCTATTCACACATTCACATAGGGTTACGTGGGTAGTGGTCATCAATCATTAACACTTCACTTATAGAAGCACCTACACATGTTTTTAAATAGTCATTTACATGCTCATAACATTAGTAACATAACCTAGATTCACATCTATAATAGAAGACTAGGCACAAGTTATACATAAAGTGATCATCATCACAACTCATTCACACATCATCAATTTGCCTTCAAGGACATGGTCAACACATATATAACTACATAAAGTAAACACCGCAACCATAAGAGGACTATACCACACAATGCCATACAAGGCTTCATCAACTACAACACTAGAAGGAAAGTAGAAGAGATAAACATTCTTACCAATTTCTCACCCTTTGATCATCATTGATCAATACACCTTGTTCATCAACAATTCATATATAGGAAAGTAGCTATATGTACTTTAATCATAAAATAAACCATGAACAAGTCGCTACAAGATCATATTATAACATGATACAAGGAATCACATATACTAGCAAGTCGAAAATCATAGATCACCTACTAGTGTACTTTACTTTGATAACCATGGTTAACATTCATTTTATACCAATAATACCAACTAGGGCAGTAGTTAATTATAACTTATCATATCGAACTTATGCTTGAAAACCCTATAAGATCATGATACCAACATAGGCATTAAACTATCAATTCAATGGTGAGTAGAGGGAGTAGGTTATCTTCACCAATTTCATAAAGTATTGTTCATCAATAATATATTGCCAATAAAATACATGCTAGGCAGTAGCTCAATAGATCTTTACTAAAAAGGAATCATGCTTGATATAACCACAATTTGAGATCACATCACATACATAGCATTACCAATGATACACTAGAAGATCTTAGATCAACTCATATCAATCCTTATTCACCTTGATCATACACGATTTATAATTACAATTCAATCATAATGTCAACTCGAAACAGTATCTGTAATCATCTTGACCTAATCGAGTTTAACATTTAATCATAAAAAAGGTCATGTTACAGTGAATTCCTAGGATTCTATACTAGGCATGTTCAATCCTTCATACATTGATCCACATGGATCCTTCATCATCAATTCATAATTAACTCACATAAATAACATTAGGTATATGAAATTCAACGTAAGAGAATCACAAATTAACCATTAACAAGCAATGATCACAAAGCCCATTCAAGGACTAAATCGATTTAGGGAAGGAACATGGGTTCATCATGCAATTGGATTAAAATCACGTTCAAACCAATACATTAACATCAATTAATCATTATTTAACAATTTAAAAATGTTTTTAGAAAGAACCCATGGCTAGATTGAAGAAGGAGAACTTTGATCATAAAATCTCTTTTGAAACTTTGATATTAACTCTCTAGATGGAGGGATAACTAGTTATGAAGGATCACCATACCTTTGTCTAGTTGAAAACCACTAAACTTTTGTGAAGAACCCAGGTGAATCCTATCTACAAGGTGTTCTTGAGCTTAATCAACAATGGTGGTTTCTAGGAAGAGTATTTTTGGAGGGAAGGTTTTATTTCGTGAAGAGGAGAGTGGGAATGGGTTGTTCACGTGTTTGATCTATTAAATATACCCAAAAATAGGTTAATTATTTAATTAGAGTCATTTTAGGACGTGGGGTGAATTTCCCTTTCACCCCTTAAATAAAATAGTTCACATAGCAGTGTTGCAGGCCGCCATCAATGGATTACAATCGACGGGCCGTTGGTTAATTGACTGGCCGTCCTTTGAATTCCGTCGATTGGTCCTTGGCTTGTTTTTTGGTTGAGACCTTCCCAGGATAAGTGTAAATTGAAGATACCTCACCTACGGGCCGTTAGTTTACCAACTCGGCATCGTTTGGTTCAGTCAATTGACACTGCCAAGGCAGTGTCTCGACCAACCTTCGGTCTTCTTGAGGGACCTTTTGCGGGGCCCTTCTGAAGTCGTACCCGGACTTTTCCCACGTAAATACAACCCTTAACAATTTTTAGACCTCCCACATAACATTCACCCAAACCAAATACTCGCAACTCGTCCAAATATGCAAGGCCCCATCAAGACACACACATTCATATCTCAAGGCTATCTTTCGAATGTCTTGGACGTTCTTGGACTGTTGACCTCCAAACTTCTCAAAACTTGATATCATACCATGAAAAATCATTATATCTCATTTTAAGACTTCATAATATCATTTCCTACTCATAAAAGCACGCATAGACATATGAGGCACATAGGTGACTAATCGTGAACGTCTTGGTCGTCCCTTGACGTTTGACTTACAAATCACCTGAAACATTACACACTGCCTATATATCATATTATAAGCCATTTTAGGACCTTATAAAATTAATACAAACATGATAGGATCTAGACACCCTAACTCATTTTGGGGTCTTACAATATTATATTTATTGAATTGAACTGTGTTCATGGCAATGGTTAAGGGCCTTATGATATTGAAGTGGGTGGTATGCTGACCTAACTCTCTTAATATTATGTGTAAATATTTTAGGTTAGCTCTTGAATTATGTGTGATTGGTATGGTCCACTTGTGGTGGTTGTGTTACGTGATTGATGTGGCCTTGTCGGCGTTATTTTTAGTATTATGATGATAATGGCCTTTCGGCACTACTTGAAATATTATGTTGATTTGGGTAGTTTATTATGTGAAGTATGATCATATCTACCTATATGTGAAGTAATGTGAAAGTATGTGTTTTCTTATATTGATGCTATTTAGGAAATCCTGTTAGACTATGACAATGTGCTCATGTGTGTAGTCTTAGAGTTGATGCATGATTGTTCCTACTTGTTTATATGAGTCTATGATGATTATATTGATGATTATGTAGTAGTGTATAGTATGACTTTAAGATAATAATGGTTGTTCCTATGTGCTTCTATAATGACATGTAATATGTGCTAAAGTGAAGTATGTTGTGCCTTGTATAGGTAGACTAGTGTCCCTTACTTGATGTATGTATGAATGTGAATATGTGATGTCTTGAATTTGGAAGCTCAAGCGTCTTTGTCTTGTATGAATGTTAGGTGAGACCTTAAATGATGATAAGAGGGTCCTTTATGTGAAACCTTGAACCTAGTGGTAAGGTTATGGAATTTGAAGTCGAAACCCATAATGGTATCCTTCAGTAATGAATGATGGACTTAAGGTTGATTTGCTGGAACGACATCATATCAAACCTTAGGAAAGTCATGATGAGCTTCTTGTCGCTATTGTAAGATATCCCCTAGAGGACCTCTTTTGTAGGGTAAATGTAATTGGGTTATGAACTTGATATGGAACCCCTTTGTATGAACCTTAATAAGAATTAATCTATGAGAATGAAGGCTAGCGCCGAGTGAGTATGGTAAGGGAAGTAGTTCTAGTTAAAGTATGAGTCTAGAATACAAAGTAAGCCCTTCATATTCCTTAACCATGTGCCTACATGGGATGTGTCCAAGTTCTACCATTGGCAAGTAGAACGACCTATCGGAGTAGGATAGAACACCGTATTACATGCTTTGTTAGCATGGTCTATTTCGATTATGAATATTATCATTATGTGGGATACTTATTAGCATTAGAGAAGTTCTATAAAGTTTAGGTGGTGTATGGGACGCTATCTAGACATTGTACAATAGGCTTTGAAGATGTTAGTAAGACTCCCTAGGTCTTACCCAAAACCATTACTTGAATGTCCTTATGTGATGAATGTCTCTTAAGTGAACTAAGGAATGTAATGACTTAAGCAAAGAAAGAATGTTAAACGAATAAGTACTTATCTAGAGTAGTTAAGGGTTTTCTAGTTAAGGTATGAAGGGGGCAAGGGAATGGTCACTTCATCTCTTACTTAGATAAGTCTTAGTAATGATTCTAGTTAAGGAAATCGATTGGTTACGTATACATGATCCAAACTTAGGTAAGTCTTAAGGACTACTTAGGTATCTTGAAGAGGTCAATTATGGACATTCTCTTCTTGACTTACTTGAGTAGGTCTTTGGATAATCTTTGGAAGGAGAATGTCATATTCTATGTTTGCTAAATGTATTAAGTGAGAATGATTCTAACTTAGGTAATCTATAGGATCCCTTGCGTCTGGTGAAAGAGATTGTATGGGCGGTCGCTCCACACTCACTGAAGTGAACCTTGGAATCACCTTTGGTAGGAGAATCTCATGTCGATGTGCTTGATGTATTGTAAGGGATTGTATCTCATTCTAAGTAGTCTTGAGGATCATTTAGGGATGCTTAGAAAGGGTGTATGTGCGGTCTCTCTTTGTGTTGCTTAAGTGAGTCTTAGGATAGATTTTAGTGAGGGAATTATATGTAAAAAGGTGTGTAAAGTGAAGCTAAGGAGCTTCATTGTACAGTGAAGGGGACTTCACTGTAGTGTTTCTTAAAAATGTGATAGTTGCTTAAATGATTCCTTATGTATTTCTAAGTTGTTAAATGTTATTCTTATGCTTATAATATGATGTTTAAATCAAAATTCATGAAAAGCATGTTACTGACTAAACGTCCCTTTTTCATGGTTTTTGCATGGCTTCCATACTTAGTACATCTAATGTGCTAACTCCTTCTTTTCCCTATTTACTAAAGTTATGTAGGGAATTGGAAGTCTTGATGTGCCATGTTGGATTGACAAGTTTCTGAGGGTTGAAGATGAAGTATTGTTCAGTCCTCATCGATTCGAGGACAATATCCACATGTTCGTTTATGTCTTAAGTCTTTATTTTATGTCTTGTATGGGATTAGTCCCAAGGATCGTATACTCCAAAGTTTAGATGGTTCAAAGGGATATTGTAAAGGCTTCATATTTTAGATAAGTGTCTTCCATTTGCGTATTGATTATGAAAAGAGTTCTTCGTGTGTGACGGAAGTTTTAAATTCTTACTCATTTTTGAATGTTTATTATGCAATGAATGATACGAGTGGTTTAGATGAGACTTCTTGAAGTCTCATTTGCCGTGTGATGACTCAAGGATACTCTAACTTCTAGGGTGTACTTGAGGGTCGTTACAGTGTGGGACTTCACCAATGCATTGCACAAGTTGGCATTGAGGGGAGTCCTAGGAGGAGTTCTTATATACTTATGTTATGAATAGAAGGTATAATGTTGGTTGTATATGATGTTGCTCTTATATGATGTTAGTTTCATTTGATGAACATGATATTGGTCTAAATTGCTATACATGATGATGATTACAAATGATGTTATGTAATAAGAGGTGAAGGCATTACTTATGATCTATTTTCTAGTTTACTTGATTATGTGTGGTTATGGGGATTCACATGAGCATTGCACTTGTAGGCTTGGGTTGGGATTGTTGGTAAAGGTCTTATATGCTTTGATTATGTGAACTCTAGAACACGAAATGTTTATATGGCTTTATGATGATGTTATCCTTGTATATGAATATGAACATGTCTTATGTTGTTATGATACTTGACATTAATATGCTCTCTTGTATGAATAAAGACTTTCAAAATGACATAGCATATTTTAAGGAAAAGGTCCCTTTTGTGAATATACTTAAAGGTTTTACTTGCATATGTTTTTATACTTAGTACATATGGTTTGTACTAACCCATATTCTTTATATTTCTACAGTTATGTAGGTTCGGGACATTAAAGAGTATTCAAGGCCATTTGAAAGGAAGACATGTATCTTTTCCCAAGTTGTTGGTTAGTCCTCAAGTTCCAAGGATGATTCCACTAGTAGTATCTACTATGTCTAAGACAATTGTTCTTTCCTTATCTTTTGGAGACTTTGTTGTCAGCCTATATGAGGCATATTGTATTAGTGTAAGGGCTATGTCCCAAACATTGTAATTCTGTATTAGATTGTTGTGTCTGAGACAATAATAGACTATGTTAATGAATTTTCCTATGTTGCTAAACGAGAAATCTATGTGAACTTCATATATGATAAATTAGAAGTCTAATTATACTTCATATGTAAGAGTTTTAAATTTTCCGCATTTTCTCTAGCTATGATATGCCATGATGTATGCTAAGGGCTAGTATAAAGCCTCTTCAAAGACGAAGACGCCGGTTACGTCTAGGGGTGCTCCCCGGTCGTGACATTCATTCAATTAGAGGGCTTACACATATTAGTCATTAAGACTTAGGGAACTCACTTTAGCCCCTTCAAAGCCTACTCGTGCCATATGCAGATAGCATCCCATACTACTACCTACACTATGTAGAATCTATCAAGTAACTAGAGTGCACATACCACATGATGGGAATATGAATTAATCAATATAGACCGTGCAAGCTAGACTTGGAATCTGGTGTCATAAAACCCCACACTATGTAAGGTATTCTACTTGCCAAGGGTTGAACTAGTACACATCCCATGTATGAACATGGTTTAGGAGATATCCAAAGACATTCATTGATCTCTAACCTCATATTCAAATTGAGTCACCATCTTAACCATGTCCTCACGGTGCTTAGCCTTAGTTCCCATAGAGTAGTTTCATTCACATGTATGTACTAGAGATGACACAACCATTAGGTGTACCAACCCATTGTACTTATATAGGATAAACCCAAAAATGATGAATAAGTGTTGACTTGCATCGTGCCACGGCGTTAACTAAAGCGCTATTTGGGTGGCAACCCAAAAACTTTTTTTTATCGTTTTATGTTTGTTTTAAAGATAATGGTGTGTTGGTTGTGCATGATTAAAGTGGTAGGAAATAAAGAGATTGGCGAACAAAAAGGTCCAGTCGGTGAATCGATGAAGATTTTGGCGACCTTGACCAAGACCACCATTGGACTAAAGACAACTTTAAGGTAGAGGCTGTAAAACTCGAAGCGCCCAAGATATTATTGGCGAGTCGCCGATCTGGTTGGCTATCTTAATTCTTACCGCCGTTTGGATTCCAAAAATTGTTTGGGGATTCTGTAAAATTTGGCGAGGTAGGTGATTGCATGACGTTTCACATACTTGTTTAGCGATATCGACTAATGTCGCCAAATGGGAGAGAGTAGATGATTTTTGAGGACAAAGGTCTAAATTCTCAAACTCTTTTACTCTTATGAATTTTCATTCTTCCAAACTCACACCTTCTCATTATGTTACGATCGGAGAGCACCACCTAGTCGTAACCGGCATCTTCGTCCTCGAAGAGGTCTTAGACAAGCCCTTATCATTCACCATTGCATCATAGATAGAATAAAAGCGGAAAATTTTAAACTTTTACTTTGTAAGTACAACTTCACTTTATATATGAAAATAAAATCTATACTTGCCTCACATTTCCATCTAAACATAAGAGTATGAAAATTGGGACTTATTCCTTAAAGAAATAACAAGTCATACAATACGAATTACAATATAGTCTTCAAATAAGAAATATTAAACTATATTTCAAATTAAACATCTCCATCCTCGGTCTTGAGGACTCACCAATTTGGGAATTTCAATAAAAGTTTCTTCAATAAAGGACTAGAATCACCTTAATGGCGCGAACCTACCCTTTCTGTAGAAAATAGAACATATATGGGTTAGTACAAATGACATGTACTATGTATGGAAACATATGCAAGTAAAACATTTGAAAACACGCACAAAAGGACATTTTATTTATAAGAATGCTACATCCACTTTAAAATCCTTTATGCACATTCCAAGAATCATATACAAGTCTATATCACAACAACAAGACATATTTATATTCAAGTGTAACATCATTATAGAACCATAGTGTAAATTTCATATATACATTCCATTTCATCAATACATCAACGACCTTAATCATGACACCAATCAAAGCCTACTAGTGCAATGTGTATGTGAAGCCCCATAACCCCACATACACCAAGTAAACTAATCAAGAGACCATAAGCATGGTGTTTTAACTCATATATCATTATAACAAGTGTAGTCAACAACATGTATACCAATTTAGACCAACATCATGTATATCAATTGAAAGCAACATCATGCATATCATATATACATAAAGAACCCACCCTACAATTCCCTTCAAGGTTCATTCAAAGAAGCATATATAAGTCTATATCACAACAACAAGACATAATCATATTCAAGAGTAACATAATAGAAACATAGTCAACATTTTATATTTAGAATCCATTTCATTAATACATCACCCGACCTTACTCATGAACCCAATCCAAGCCTACTAGTGTAATGTGTATGTGAAGCCCGATAACCCCACTTAAACCTAGTAAACTAATCAAGAGACCATAAGCATGATCTTTTACCTGATACATCCTCATAACAAGTGTAGTCAACAACATGTATACAAATTTGGACGAACATTATGTATATCAATTGAAATAAACATCATACATATCATATATTTATAAAGAACCCACCCTAGAATTCCCCTCAAGGTACACTTATATCAATTGAAACAAACATCATACATATCATATATTCATAAAGAACCCACCCTAGAATTCCTCAAGGTCCACTTGTGCAATGTATAGGTAAAGTCACATACCCTTACCTACACTAAGTAACTTCTCTTAAGTAGTCCTAGTTATTGTTCATCTTCTTACTTTAATTCTTTATTTTTAATAATAAGAAAAAATTTCCATAACCGACATAAACCATGTGAGCTACATGGCATTCAATGTCATCCCCTCACACCGAAAAAAGGGTGTCCTACTTGCTATGTTAAGACATATACATTCATATAACATCTAGGTGGATCCACTAGCTAAGGTTTCCTACGGAGGTACATAGTTAAGGAACTAGGAGGTTGTTACTAGAAACCCTTTCTATGCTAATTAGCATTGTAGTTTAAACCTCATGAGAACATCGGGTGAACCTTCCTTCATTTAGGAAAGGAAACCTCTCATTCTCAAGTTCACTCGGTGCAAAGCTAAATTTCCTCTTTTGAAGTGTCTTTAAGTATTTCTTAACATAGGTATTCGGAGTTTAACCCCTCATATAACATATTCATAGCTAATATGTTTTAGGATAAGAAAACCCTTTCATCACAAACCCAGCATCATGGGAGACCATTACTTCATAACATAGTCATAAGATGTACATGCAAATTATCTTCAATTCCACATAGTAAAACACCTATCATCATCTCACAATCATCACATTCATATCATGATCATACATTCATAACTTCATCATTCATACTTCAAGTAATCAACATTACCAAAGATAAGCCCACAATAATATAATAGCATGTTAATAATCTTGAAGGTCTTACCAATGGCCTCCAAGATACTCTTTCAAGACTACATCCCAAATACAATATTTTTACCCATCAAATCAATTATCATCATCATAAAATAGTCAATTACACAAGAACATACTCAATTACATCACCTCTAATCATCAATCAACATCATTCAAGAGTTAGGGTTAAGAGAAGAGGGACATTATCAGATCTTTAAGGAATTAGGACAAAACCTAAACAGTACATCATATAAGGTAATTGATGAAGTAATAACACAATTAACAACAAAATAACCATCTATATATGCATCATCCTCAACCTATTCACGAATTCAAATAAAAGATTTACGAAATTGGGGAAGAACATGGGTCCAAGGGAATTTCAAGTCAAGAAAAAGATTGACCCATCATTATAGACCTAAAAACCCCTAAGTAATCATAATTAATCATAATAGATTCATAATTTCGTTTTTCAAAGAAGTCCCACGTGTAGAGAAAACCTCTTTTATTTTTTGGGGATTTCAAAAACATCATTGAAGGGACCTCTTGGTAAAAGAAATCCTAAGAGTGAAAGATCCATACCTTAATGATGACTTAGCCACGAAATTGAGTTGAAAACATGGAGAATTGATCTTCTTTCTTGGATCTTCAAAGTCTTGAATGAAGGTTTGGATAGAGATATAATTTAGAGAGAAGTGAGAGCAATTGGATTTTAATTTTGGGGATTTGTTTTGGAGTGGGAATGGGTGAAAATGACTTAAAATTCAATATACAGTAAGCACCTAAAATACCCAAAACACCCCTAACTTTGCTGACCTTTTAATGAAGTCGAACTTGACTTTTATTTTCAGATTATTCGTTGCGAAATAAGTCCGCGTTGCGGAATAGGTCAGCAACCTGAGTTGTTCCCACAAGTATATGGAATTCAATTTTGGGATATAAGAGTCTGTGACATGTCCGCTACGTGGAACAACCATTTGGCCATTGATGGAGCCAGTCCGCGACGCTGTCACATTCGGGAAGTACCCCTAGACGTAACCGGCGTCGTCATCCTCGTAGAGGACTAAGAATAGCCTCTTAGACATCTCGCTTGCACATAATATATTCATAGCGATTATACATAGAATCCTCGTATAAGAAGATTACATAATCATCAACTTTTATGCAACATATAGACAACATACATAATATAGTCTTAAAAGAAATATCTTATATTAAACCATCTAAACAGAATAGAGCAATATCGGCATAGCTCTTACACAAATGTAAAAGTTTCACTTAAGGCTTACAACAATGTATTGAAACAACATGAGTAAAATGAGTGTCTTTAGATTATAAAAATGTAACATAGGAAGAGTGATAGAAAGGCATCATCCTCAGAACATGAGGAAATACCCACACTTGGAGAAATGGTCCAAGCCTTCTTTAAAAGTGATCACGAACCCTTCAACGACCAGAACCTAAAATATATGGGGAAAAGGGAGAAATGGGGTGTGGAATCATATGCACACAGAACATCAAAATCATATGCACAAAGAACATCAAAATAATGTTAAAAAAACATTTGTTCAAAATCATGCCAAGCTACTTTGAAAAGCCTTATGCACAAACAATAACTCATATAGGACAATAACCACAAATTTATTAAGACAATAACATACTCAACACAAGACCAACATCATCAAGTATAACCAAGTCAACATGATTAATAGCATACTAGTACTCTAACTAACACAACTCTAACATTATTTTATATCAACAAAGCACATATGAGAGTTTATGTCATAACAACACATACAAGACCCTTACTCATCACCCCCATCAAGTCCACTAGTGCAATGACTAAGTAAGGCCCCATAACTTCACTCAACCTAGTAAACCCAACAAGAACTATAAGGAATGTCCAACTTTATATACTTTATTATGAAGAGTAGACATAATCATACTTTAGGAATAACATCTTTCTAAGACTTCCCTCAAGGATAAGTAGTGCAATGTATAGGTAGAGTCACATACCCCTACCTAAACTAAGTCAAATGCCTCAAGTCATCCTAGTTAGAGTTCAATATATTACTTCATTGTACTTTTGGGAACATGTTGCCTTAACCGACATAGACCACATGACCCAATGTGGAATCCGATGTCATGGAACTCTACACCGAAAGAAGGTGGACTACTTGCCAAGGTAGTACCAAAACATGAACATAGCATCTATGTGGATCCACTAGCTAGTATTCTTATGCGGGGAACATAGTTCAAGAACTAGGAGATGTGTTTGGGACCCTCTTTATGCTACATGCATTATAGTATCCAATCTCATGAGTACTTTAGTGAACCTACCTTCCCTATATGGGACGTTACACTACTCACTTCTAAGCTAGAGTCCCTTTTGAAATGTCGTTCATTAACAATCATAACTTAGTTTAGGTCATAGGGTCTACCCCTTATATAGTAATAGTCATAGATAAATAGGAATTGCATGAGAGCACCTTTTATTAACATCATTATATCATAATAAGGCACATAGGTACTTCATCACCAACCTTATATCATTACATCTTAAGCATAATCTCACAATCACATAATCAAGTCATTTAAATTCAACATCATACCAACCGTAATCATTCTTACCATAAGGTATACTTCAATATAACTTCATCACTAAACACAAGTAATCATAATTGAAGTAAAGGTTTGAGATCACAAGACTTACCCCAATCTCCTTCACAAGCTATCATCCAAGGTTTTACAATCAAAAATCCAATTCAGCTCAACAATGGGTGTAATATCATCACACAATAGTAATTACCACAATAATAAAGTCAATTGAATCACTACATATCAATTCATCACTAGTTCATAACCTAGCGTTAAAGGGGAAAAGGTCATCTTCCACAAACTAGGTCAATACATCAAGAACTAGCATAACTGAATCATAATACATCATAATATAATCATAATAATCCAAAAAAAAAAAAACAATACAATTTAGAAGGTCAAATTTGAAATAGAAAGAAACCCATATGAAATCATCTTTTTGAAAACCAATTTTGAAGGAACCCTTTGGGCAAACCAATCCCAAATGTTAAAGGATCACATACCTTTATAATTAATGAATATTGATGGAGAAAATTATTCTTCTTTATTCCCTAGAACCCTCTTTGACTTTGGTCTTCTATGGAGTTTCTTTGAAGAGAGAAAAGAGAGAAGGAGGAGCAATTGGGTTTTAAGAATTGAGAGGTGTTAAGTTGTGTTTAGACTTAGGGTTTGTTATATAGTTAATTAACTAACTTAATTAACCAACCCCTAAATACTAATTAACCCCCTAAATAACTAACTTAATTAAATGAACTAACTAAACTTGACAGCAAACAGTGACCCTAACCTACGAGACTCCAACCTATGGGCCGTAGGTCAGTTGATGGCCAGGACCCTTACCATCCTATGCAGTCATCGTTTTGTTCAGAGACATGCCAAAATGACCCTTTCTTGAAAAATTATAAGTGACCATCGATGGTGGCCATCGACGCCGCGTCGATTGGACCACACCCCGTCGTCTGCCTTCGTTGGTAGACACTGTCTCAAGACAGCTTTTGGCCAAATTGAGGAGGACCCTTGGTTGGTCCTTAAGCAGTCGTACACAGAAGTTTAGACCCTAAAACAACTCTAATACATGTCTAACACCTTCCCACCAAATTTTATTAAATTACGATTCCTAAAACCTCGTCAAATAGGCTAAGGCATGCTAGAACCTTTTGCACTAGTCTTCGGACGTCATGGACGTTCCTTGACGTTTTGACTCTAGTACCTTAATGACTTTTATACACTATTTGTTACCTTAAGACAGTGTTATAACTCCTAGGCACTCTTGTGAGGATCTACATTATGTTTTAGACTTTTGGAGTATTATATTATCCCCACTTAGGAACATTCGTCCCCGACTTACACTAAAAATCTTTTAGGGAGAGGACAGATTCACGACTAGAAGCCCAACCAAAAACCTATCCAAACAAGAGTTACAACTCAACATAGCATTTACAGATAGTAATTCATAACTTCAATTACTACACATAAGAGCTCAAGATCACTACATGAGGAATCTTCTTTTCACAACAACATGAGCTCAACATATCATTAAAGAGTCAATTATGCCAAAATTCCTTTTCATAGCATTTAAACATGATCAATATCATTTCATTAAGAAAACACATACCAAATACTCAAATAAGTGTAAATCAAGCAAAAGAACATTTTTACACAAAACTTCATTTTAGCAAAAACCTAAATCATAAATATGCATATCTTTTCAAAACAAGTCAAATTCAATTTATTCATTATTTTCATCATTATTAGGAACAACTAATCTTAATCAACAATGAGATAAGGGTAACGGTACTTCATGTCGGCCTCGGCCTCCCATGTTGCTCTCTCAACTAGGTCGTTCTTCCATAACACCTTTACGAAATCCACCTCCTTGTTCCTCAACTTCTTCACTTGTTTATGAAAGATTTCAACCGTAACCTCCTCATAGGAGAGGTTCTCTTCCACACCTAGACCTTCAATAGGAAGAATGAACTCGGGATCACCAATCGACTTCATAAGCATGGAGACATGGAACACCGGATGAACCTTAGCCAATTCACATGGCAATCTGAACTAGTATGCAACCTTGCCAAACCTTTGAAAAATTTCATAGGGACCCACATAACGAGGACTGAAATTCCCTTTTTGCCAAATCTCACCACAGGGTCTTGGGTGAAATTTTATATACACCTTATCACCCTCTTCAAATTCTAAGTCTCTTCTTCTATGGTCGGCATAAGACTTTTGTCGAATATAGGTTGTTTTCAACCGGTTCCTTATCATATTAACTTTCTCGAAAGTCTTATAAATAAATTTGGGACTAAATAGTGAATACTCTCCCACTTCAAACCATCCAATTGGAGATCAACATCTCCTACCAAATAATGCTTCAAAAGGAGCCATAATATAGATGAATGGTAACTTTTATTATATGAAAACTCAACCAAAGGAAATGTCTATTCCAATTTCCCTTGAAATCAATTATAAAAGCTTTAAGCATATCCTCAAGGGTTGAATAGTACGCTCAGCTTGACCATCTGTTTGGAGAATAAAAGCGGTGCTTAACTTGACCTTGATATCCAACCCTCTTTTGAACAACATCCAAAACCTAGATGTCAATTGTGCACCCGTGTATGATATGATGGATAACATAATACCATGGCGACACACAATCTAACGTATGAATATACTTGAATATTCCTCCTCTAAGTAACTGGACTTGACAGTAATAAAATGAGCGTATTTGATCAACCTATCCACAACCACGCATATGGAATAATGTTGCTTTGGAGTCCGAGACAAACCTACCACAAAGTTGTAACGTCCATAAAATGAACTAGGTTGAACTAGAGCCAAGCACCTGTGTGTTGAGATTTTAAAGTCTTTAAAGGGTTTATAATGATGTCGTTAGGAAGTGTTTAAGTTTGGTAAGGTTTGGAGGTGAAACGTCCAAGAACGTCCACGACGTACGGAAGATGTGCCTTAGAAAGTTCTTGTGTGTCCTCATATGTTTTAACAAGTTTTACGTGTTCGTTTCAGCTGAAATTTATGTGGGATAAACCTAAGACCAAGATGAATATTTTTAGGGGTTTAACATATGACTCCACCTAGGACCCACGAGGGGCTCTAGAAGAGGACCCTGTATCTATGGCAGGACTCCACCATTGGTCAAAAGATGGCCCGTCGACCTTAATTGTCAATTGTCACTGCAAGGTCTACAAGGC
Source organism: Solanum lycopersicoides (assembly GCA_022817965.1). NCBI lineage: Eukaryota > Viridiplantae > Streptophyta > Magnoliopsida > Solanales > Solanaceae > Solanum > Solanum lycopersicoides. Next base: position 26,742,266 of record CM040627.1, on the reverse strand, counting down.
CTGCTCAAGATGGAGGCTCAGACCCAATCAACGGACCCCATCAAAGGGGCGTCGACTGGGCGATGGCCTGTCACTAAGGGGGCGTAGGTGGTGCCAGTAAAGCTGTAAAAAATTTGCCAAGTATTAGGCTGTTTGGTAAACTCACCCCAAGTCTTTTACGAACCATGAATAATTATTTTAGGGTCTTTTAGGTATATTAAGAGGTTTAAAACACTAAGACCTAATTTTAGACTTCATTTTCAAAAACCCAAAACCCCTCCCTCAAAAAAGACTCTCTCAAAGTTCAATTAAGCTAGAACTCAAGCAAGGGCTAGAAGGGGATGCTTGTTGACATTTCTTCATAAAAAATTAGTGGGTTTCTTATCATTGAGGTACGGTAGTCATCCTTGAACTTCCTTTCATTCAAGGATCCACTTCTAAATATTTTCTAAAAGGGTTTTAAACTTCAGACTTCTTTATTCCTAAACTCTAAGTATGGATGTTAGTATGAAAATGTTTTAAGTATTAAAATGATAAATGATGATTCTAATGTCAAAACCCCAATGAAATCATGTTTATGATTTTTTATCAACTTTTATCTTATGGAAACAGTGAGCATGATTAGAGAATGTTAGAAGTATGTTTTGTTTAGGGTTATATTTTGTTTTAGCTACTTTCCTAAGGGATATTTTATGATGAATTATTAAATACCTTTTGAATAGGTGATGAAAGCTTGGATGAATGGTAAGTTGGTTATATTGTTTAGTTCTAATTGTGAAATACTCTTGAGTGGTATGGTCCACCTTTGGTGTCGGTGGTTACTTGAAGTATATAAATGGGTAACTACATGTGTAATGTGAGTATGTCCATGAAGGCATAATTATATGAAGTAAGATAATAATGATGTTGTTCTTGTTGATGTGCTTTATTAAGATTGTTATGTGAAGTATGCAAGATATTGTGTCTAAGTGAACTATATGTTTATGTGAAGCATGTTAAAATGTGTAATATGAATGAATATGTAAGCATGTTTAGAAGTCAATGTATGAAAATGGTGATTATGTTAAAGGTATGCTCACATGTACAGACACTCACACTTTGAATGAATGAAGCTCAAAAATGTTAAAGGGGAGTTTTAGGGTGAAAACTCTTCGTGAGTTGATATGTAGTGCTTAGTAGCAACCTCACTATCTCCAAAGATATTTCTAAGATAGGTTGGAGGTTGGATACCCTTCTTGAGTTGAGATGTGTTGTTCCAATGTAACCTCTAAGGATAAGTACCCTTCGTGAGTTGAGATGTGGTGCTAAGTAGCTATTTCCTAATTATAGTAATGAATGTTTAAGACTCCGTCAGGGAGTTATGCTTAGCACCGAGAGGATTTGAAGAAGGGGTGGGTAAACATTGTCAGTATAGATGTTGTACCCAATGTACCTCTTATCCCTTAACTGTGCGCCGCATAGGTGTATCTATTGGACAATCCATGTGAAGGCTAAGATAATGACCCTACCCTACGGAAGTGGGGATACCTCATTTGGTAACGGTTAATAATGGGATTCCATCTCTAGCTCTCATTGTCTATAACGAACTAAGTCTCCTAATAAGTGTACTACTTAGGGTAGGTGGTGGTATGGGACGCTATTTATCCATTGCACAAGTAGATACTCGAAAGGGGAGTCTTGGTGTCTCTTTTATATGTATGGTATGTAAGTGTTGTTAAGTAATGAAATGAAGTTATGTGACTTAATGTCTAATGTTAAGAAAGCATGTGAAAGTTATGTCTTGTATAATAAAGTCTATGGATGATGAATGTAGTGCACGTAACCTCATGGAATCCTCAAGGAGCACAAAGTGGGAGTAGTAGTATGGGATGCTATTCTCACATTGCACTTTTTGTAACTTACAAGTCCACTTAGGGAAGGGTACTTATGTGAAGTTCTAGATGGAAGTATTTTCTTCTAATGTCTAGTTATATAGTGTTGACTTGTTTCCCGTATGAGGTAAGACTATGGTTGGTAGTCTTAAGGATCACTTAGGTGTGTATTGAAGGGGGCGTATGGGCGGTTCCATCATGTATTACCTTAGTGAGTCTTAGGACAACTTGGTTTGGGAAACCTCATAGGAAATGAGTTCACTGTGAGATTTTGGAGTGCACTGTAAAGTGGCCTTTTATGCTAAAACAATAGAAGTCCTTTCCTATGTGCTAAATGATGATCTATATGCTATTTTACTTCTATATTCATGAAAGTTTTACTCAATTGGCATGAAAACTTATTTCTACTAAAACGTCCCTTTTGCATGTTTTTGCATATGCCATACTTAGTACATTGTTTGTTCTAACCCCATACTTTTCTATACTTTATAAGTATAGGTTGGAGGAAAGTTGAAGATTATAAGGCAAGCTTGGGAATTGACTCTCTCAAGACTAAGTATGTCCTCATATATTCGAGGGCGTAGTTCTATTTCTTTAGTTTCTACTATTATGACTTATTATGTATTTTCCTTTAATGTAAAGGGCCGTATTCCCTAATATATTTGGTTGTGTCTTTAAGTTGGCTTGTGAGGACGAGACTACTCTTTAGTATTTATAAAACATATTTTCCTTATTATTGTTAATGTCGTGAAAAGGTTTAATTCCGCATTACTTTTCATGTCTTATGTGATGAATGATAGCAAATGGCTAGTACAAGACCTCCGAAAGGTCAAGTACGTAATTCTCCGACCTAAGGGCTACCCTTTGTTATAGGGGTACTTTCGGGTCATAACAAACTCTGTATCAGAGCATAAGTGTATGGGAAATAGTTTAGGGTCTAAAGTCTCACAAGCCACGTCTAGTAGAGTCTTGTTCATTGGTGTGAGTCGTGACACACTTATGAGTAAGAGGCTACAGGATGATAGAGTTTCGCTTTCTTCATTACTCTTGTATCGTGCCATAGAACTTAAATCCATAAGGTCTCTGTCAGGACTAGGAGCACCCCCTAGAAGTAACATGACGTACTTGAACTCTTGCAGGTCTTATACAAGCCCATAGATATCATTCATCGCATTTTCATTGCTAAATTTAGCGGAAAATTTATAACTTTCATAGCATATCATATTCTAGAACATCAGTTCCATTATATATGAAATATCTTAGTACATAGTTAAAGACTCTAGTCTCTTTTTGCCATTCTATACTCAATATCTTTATACTATAATAGGGACATGACCCTTTCAACTTAAAACATAACTAAACTAAACTAGTACAAGAATTTACATAAGAAATGACATAGGAAATCCTTGGATTTAAGGATTCCTTTCCTTGAGCCTGGGAATCACATATCAAGGTCTTCACCATAGATAAATTCTTTTAGCACCCATAACCTACACTTTTTGTAAAAAGATAAGGAAGAATGGAGTTAATACAAGAATGCACTAAGTATGACAACCATGCAAAAACATGCATTTAAAAGGGACATTTTACTTGAAATCATGCATCATGCCTTTTTGTGAAAAACATCATAAAACTTTGATACAATAGCATTATACAACTCGCACACTTCATATAGGCATATTAAATGGTCATAAATCAATAAAATCACACATTGCATTTAAGGCATATTAATCGTCACTTTACAGTAAGCATACTAAATTTACAGTGAGCACATTAACTTTACAGTGAGTTCATTCAACTTCATTCCCTAAACTTCCCAAGTAACCATCTAGTGATCCTTTGTGCAATGCATCGCCTTAAGGACACAAGGTATGCATACATATAACCTACATAAGCCAATACATACCTTTATAGAACCATTTCATATAACAAGACCCGTTCTTTACATTAGACCCAACATAATACCTTTCTCACAATCCTAATCTAAGTCTACTAGTGCAATGTGCATGTGAATCCCCATAACCTCACACATACTTAGTAAACCTATCATAAGACCACAAGCATCATAACATGTACTGCATACACCAACCACAATACTATAGTCAACTATATGCAGATCAAGTAGGACCTTCAATCATATAGTCAATAAGACCAAGATTATGCACTTAAGGATAGACCACATCATATAGACCCAATTGAACTCATAAAATGCACATCATCACAAAAAGTAGGGAAAACTACAATGTCATGCATAAGAAACATAAACATATACACATACATTAGAACACCTTCCTAGATCTCCTTTCGAGAGCAACTTGTGCAATGCATAGGTAAAGTCTCATACCCTCAGCTATACTAAGTAACTTACCTTAGGTTATCCTAGTTAGGTCATAGGTTGTAACATTCCGGAAAATCATATGTCTAATGAAGAGCCCAGTAAGTCCGTAAGAATATGTATTGGGGTTACATAGGCATCCCAATGCCAAATATTGAGAAATATGGGGCATAGTATAGAAAATTGGATAAGGGGTATTAGCCAATTTCTATATAATACCCAAATAAGCAAAATGTTGGGCATATTAGAAAATATTGGCTTAAAGGGGTGTTAGCCAATGTTGTAACATTAATGAGATTGTTTAAGAAATGTACCTGCAAGGAAGAACCTAAGCTAAAAATCATGTTTCGTAATACTAACACAATAGGTGCTAGGCATCCAAGTGTCAAGTCTAGTACCATAGCACATGATCATTTAAAATGATCATGTAAATTAAGGAGTGCCGAAGCACATGGTGAGGGTCCTTGGGACAATAAGTCAACATTACCAAAGGAACCATAAATAATAATTAGTTAGCAAAGTACAACCAACACATATGCAAGCACATGTGCAATACATGTGAAGAAGCGGCCAAAGGAGGGGACCACCCTAACCGAATTCGGTTAGGGTATTTAGGGGGAAAACGTGCACAAGGGACCACTCCATGTGGGGCCTCACTTCCCTACAAATTCTAGACTCTAACCTTAGCCCTAAATAACTAACTAACCTAGTACCAAACGAAATAAACTAATTAGTGCACCTGACAACCTAGGACTAAACCGGGTTGACACTAACCTAGTACTAGTTGAAGAGACAACCTAGTACCTAACCTAGGATGGTCCAAAAGGTTAGTTATGGTCCTAACAACTTAGGGGTACTTTAATAATTCCCCTAGGTTACCTAATTAATTAATTTAACAACTTAATTGATTAATTTAGAAGGTCTAAAACCGAAACTATAAAGGAAATTTCCAGATTTCGGTTAAGACAAGAAAGGGACAACCTAGTACCTAACCTAGGATGGTCCAAAGAGTTAGTTAAGGTCCTAAAAACATAGGGATACTTTAGTAATTATCCTAGGATACTTAATTAAATAATTTAGAAACATAATTAATTAATTTAAAGGGGCAAAACCGAAATCACAAAGCAATTTCCAGAATTCGGTTAAAACAAGAAAAAGACAACCTAGTACCTAACCTAGGATGGTCCAAAGGATTGGATATGATACTAACGACTTAAGGGTACTTTAGTAATTACCTTAGGTCACCTAATTAATTAAATTAGCAATTTAATTAATCATTTTAAATGATCAAAACAAAATCCTTACACTAACCTAGTATAATTCAAGAAACATCCTAGTACTTAACCTAGGATGGTCCTAAAGGGTTGATTATAATTCCAATGACTTAGGGGTACTTTAGTAGTACCCTAGGTCCCTAAATTAATTAAATTGAGGATTTCATTAATTAATGTAAAGTCAAAATGTTGACCGAAATCATAGTCAACACCAATTTCCAGATTTGACTAAGTGTTATGTTCGCCTATGTTTAGTCAACTTTGGAGGGGCTTTTTAGTAATTATTCAATTAATTTATTTAATTAACTTATTAAACCCTAAGTTGAATGAGTCAATATCAGTTCCTAACACTTAGAATCACGTTCAAACTCATAGCAAAGGTGACACAAAAACAGTAAGCAACGAACGAAAGAAAAAGGCAGAAAATTTATCGATTTCTCTAGGGAGATTTCAAGGTTTCTTCAAGGTTTCATTCAAGGTGTTCTTCATAGATTAAGTTCTACATAAGGTATGGTTTTTTCTCCTGGAATTTTTTCTCCAAGAGTACTTTCCATCGTCGTAATTCATGAAATCTTGAAAACTAGGGTTGTTCCCAAGGTTCTCGTCGAACTCCTTGTCCCTAGTATCCTTTTCGATTTCAATGTTGAATAGGTTAGAGATCATGTTGTTGATATGTGGTGCTGGCTGATTTTATGTGTAATGTTGTTGAATTATAAATGTCGCATGAACCTATGAACTTAAGATCGTATGAAGCTAATGTTTACAACGTTAATTAGGAATCGATCATATGTTAGTTACGTCCGTAAAGGTCAAGTGTTGATGTGTGTGTGACGAATGTTGACTTGCTGTTTTGTAACATTATGAAGATGCTAAAGTCATCAAATGTTAATATGATGTTGTCCAATATGTCTTACAAACGTTGCCCTAAAGTCATGAACTAAGATTGGCTTAAAAGACAACTATGAAATCACATCTTGAATGAATTGACTATCAAGTTCCAATAAAATTGGCTAACACTACTTGGTCAAAACGAATGTATGTTAATGGCTAGGACCTTATGTAATTAATTGAAAGATTGGCTAAGGGTTCATACATATGGCAATTTAAATATGAACATATGTAAAATTAGCTTATGCATATAAAAATGGTTTATTAGTTTAACATCCCAAATCTTGAACTAATACTAATCATATGCCAATCTTGTGTAGTTAGAGTATCAAATGATATTATAAGCACTTTTAAAGTAAAATCAATGAATCCATAACCAAGGTCATGACCTTTATTGGGACAATTCCCAATATGCTCTACAAGAATAAACTAAGAACATATGTAACTCATTGAAAGAAGTGTTCATCGTCCATAAACGATGAAATGAAGCTACTACACTAAAGTAAAGAAGTAACGTGAGTTTATAACATAATAAAAGGGGTCTAAATTAAGTAAGTGACCAGAATGGGGTGTTAAAGGAAGTGAGACAAGTCTTACTTACACCTAAGCTACTATGTTAAAAGAATACTCACGAATGAAGATGTTAGAATGTGTTAGACTAGTCTCATTAACACCTAAGGATGATATGTAAGGACAATTCACATTTCATCAATGTAAAGTAAGGATGATATGTAAGGACAATTCACATTTCATCAGTGTAAAGTAAGGATGATATGTAAGGACAATTCACATTTCATCAATGTAATGTAAGGATGACAAGTCATCAAAAGAGTAAGTAAATCTCAATCTAGAAGCAAGCTTCCAAAATACTTGAGTCAACTCTAAAAGATAAAGAAGATAATGAAAGTGAGCACAACACCGATAGACTAGTTATGAGTGGTGATGCCTTCCTTCGGGAAGGGCGGAGGTTCACGTAATTCTCATGAAGATGAGACTGTCCACCAAGGTGGGTATGGGTCTCCCTAAATCTCCTAGTCTTCGAACTATGTCTAGCAAACATAGGAACTTACCAGTGGTTTCCATCTAAGCGAGCTAGGCATGTTCGATTTCACTTTGGCCGGTGATTCCACCCTTTTTCGATATTGGGTAAACACTGGATTTCATGTTTAGCTCACGATCTATGTCGGTTAATGCTCACGATATATTCTTGGTTCACTATAGCCGTAAGCCACTTATTTTCGGTGTGGAGTTAACACTTGCGATGGATTCGCCTTAGCCGGGGATCACCCCTTTCCATGTGCGGGGCAGACACTGGATTCCATGAGCAACTCACATGGTCTAAGATTCATTTTAACTGGTGAATCACCCCTTTTCGGTGTGGGGCAGACACTGGATTTCATGTTAGCTCGCATGATCTTATTCCCTATGATGTCTCTATGAAAGTTAGAATGATGATGATGATGGAACGTATGTTCAAAGTGAGCAATGATGAAGAGCTTAAGAATGTCAATTGTCAATGTCACACTCATGAAGTTTCAGCAAATAATGGGCAAAGCCAAATAAGATTGGCTTATAATGACTTCTTTTATGATGCCAATAAAGGGAAGTAGAAACATAATGTTAACTAAATAACTTATAACTTCCATTTCATAAAAGTAATGAAATAGATGGCATAGCCAATAAAATTGGCTTATGAAATGTTTATGAATACATAGAGTAAAGAATAACTCATTGTAAGATAGTGAAATCATTCCTTTGTCCTTGGATTACTTACATCGATTCATTGTGGGTATGGGACTACAATGAATCATTGAACTTGTAAGTAAAACATATTATTGAACTACACAACAAGAAGAAGAAAAAGATTGAAAATAAAACTAAGTTCCAAAAGAGGAGCTCTCGGGTTAGGGGACTTAAACTTTCAAATCTTCGCCCGAGCGGTTCTAAAATTATGTTAATGATATTAATGTCTTATAATCATATAGAAAATGAGTTGTGTTCTTTGAATGCATTAAAATAGATCATATTCATACCACAATTCACAAATAATGAATTAGGAAAGTCTAATGACTAGACTTTCCAGAAATGACATGTTGCTTAGGAAGAGCTTTCATTGATCATGCATAGCTTTATGCGTATGTGTGAATACACCCATACTTAGTACAAGTGGTGCACTAACCCCCTACTATTTACTATTTTTATAGGTGCAGGTCAGAGGACAGATTGACGACACTTGCCGCGGTTTGGACTTCAGCGTTTCTCCAATCCATTTGGTAGGTCCTCCTGATTTCGAGTATGCTACAGATTTAGTCTAGCCTTAGTTTTAGACATAGCTAGTGGATGTTTTCCCTAGCATTTCTTTCGTTCTTTCATTTCGAAGCTTTGTAATAAGGCCGTGTTTGGCAAACTATTTATGATATATTCATCTTCAGTTTCGAATTGATTTTTTATGTTAGATGGTTGTTCTCTTATGTTGAGCTTAGTACATGATGTATCTAGTTAATAATTATATGAAGTCTATGTATACTTCATACAAATAAAAAGTTTTAAATTTTCCGCAAATTTAACTATATGAATGTGATGAATGTAAGATGAGTCTTGTCTGTGACCTCTGAGAGGTCAACGACGTCTGTGGCGATTTGGATTTAAGAATTCGGGTGGTTACAAACTTGGTATCAGAGCATGAGGTTAAATTACTTAGGAACTAAAGCTCAACACAACCACGTTACGTAGTTTCTGATTTATGGTTGTGAAGCGCGCCACAATCATGACTTAGAGACTACGTGATGATAGGAAATTCTCCCTTCTTCTACTCTTTATCATGCTATCTAGAGCTTTGACACTTTGTGTCATTCTAAGTATATAACTTCTTCTTGTATGAGAACGTAGAAGAATACACACAAGAATTATGATGGCCAAGTGGTCTAAGGCGCCAGACTTAAGATCTAGCCTTCCCAAGAAGGGGCCATATTGGAAATGCCCAACGTGGACGATGTCTAAGGGATACTTATGCCACTTAGTAAGAGTCAAAGACTTAGAACAAGAAGTTCCTTCAATAGACTCTTTGTCCGTAGTATATATGGGGTTTGGTAAGAAAGGGAAGTTGAGTCTTAGGTATATAGGTCATTATGAGATCTTACAGCAAGTAGGTAAAATTACCAAATGACTTGGCTTCTGTTCATCCAGTGTTTCACGTATCGATGCTCGAGAAGTATCTAGATGATCCAACATCCATCATACCCGTCGAGGGTTTAGGAGTCGATGGGAATCTTTCCTTATGAAGAGGTTCCCATTGCAATTTTTGATCGTCAAGTGAAGTGAATGAAGAAAATGGAGGTTCTCACCATGAAGGTGTTATGGAGGAACACCCTTGTTGAGGGGGCAAGATGGGAGGCCGAGGCCGATATGAGATCCCGTTACCCTCCCTTGTTCAGTTCTTGAGGTTAGATATACTCTTCCTAAGTCTGGTTTATGTTTAAGAAACTCTAAGTTTAAGTGCTTTAGTGGATTTGGTGTGGTAAGTTCCTAATCGTATGTCGTATAATAGCACTATGTGAGGGAAAACAAAGTTATGTTTTTATTTTATGTTGCTATTTTTGTGTATCATAGGCATGTTTTCTCTGTTGCATGATTTGTGATGAAATTTAAGTTAAGTGTGATTGAGAAGGAAATTCCTCAATCTCAAATATGAAGCTTCAGATAAGCTTGAATGATATGCATCATCCAAATAAGTGTGAATCAGATATTCACAAAAGAGAAACATTTAAGCATGATTAATAACTTTCGGAAATCACCCTCTTTGTTTAAATGATGTGTAAGTGTCATTCGGGGACGAATGTTCCTAAGGGGGGGGGATAATGTAACATTCAAAAAATCATATGTCTAATGAAGAGCCCAGTAAGTCCGTAAGAATATGTACGTACATAGGCATCCCAATGCCCAATATTGAGAAATATTGGGCATAGTATAGAAAATTGGATAAGGGGTATAAGCCAATTTCTATATAATACCCAAATAAGCAAAATATTGGGCATATTAGAATATATTGGCTTAAAGGGGTGTTACCCAATTTTCTAACATTGATGAGATTGATTAAGAAATGTACCTGCAAGGAAGAACCTAAGCTAAAAATCATGTTTCATAATACTAACACAATAGGTGCTAGGCATCCAAGTGTCAAGCCTAGTACCATACCACATGATCATTTAAAATGATCATGTAAATTAAGCAGTGCCCAAGGACAAGGTGAGGGTCCTTGGGACAATAAGTAAACATTTCCAAAGGAACCATAAATAATAGTTAGTTAGGAAAGTACAACCAACACATGTGCAAGACATATGAACAAGCGGCCAAAGGAGGGGACCACCCTAACCGAATTCGGTTATGGTAGTTATAGGGAAAACTTGCACAAGGGACCACTCCATGTAAGGCCTAACTTCCCTAAAAATTCTAGACTCTAACCTACTGCCCTAAATAACTAAATAACCTAGTACCAAACGAAATAAACTAATTAGTGCACCCGACAACCTAGGACTAAACCGAATTGACACTAACCTAGTACTAGTTGAAGAGACAACCTAGTAGCTAACCTAAAATGGTCCAAAAGGTTAGTTATGTCCTAACAACATAGGGTTACTTTAATGATTCCCCTAGGTTACCTAATTAATTAATTTAACAACTTAATTAATTAATTTAAAAGGGCTAAAACCGAAACTACAAAGGAAATTTCCATATTTTGGTTAAGATAAGAAAGGGACAACCTAGTACCTAACCTAGGATGGTCCAAAGAGTTAGTTAAGGTCCTAAAAACCTAGGGATACTTTAGTAATTATCCTAGGCTACTTAATTAATTAATTTAGAAACATAATTAATTAATTTAAATGGGCAAAACCGAAATCACAAAGCAATTTCCAAATTTCGGTTAAAACAAGAAAAAGACAACCTAGTACCTAACCTAGGATGGTCCAAAGGATTGGATATGGTCCTAACGACTTAAGGGTACTTTAGTAATTACCTTAGGTCACCTAATTAATTAAATTATCAATTTAATTAATTATTTTAAATGATCAAAACGAAATCCTTACACTAAAGTATAATTCAAGAAACATCCTAGTACTTAACCTAGGATGGTCCTAAAGGGTTGATTATAATTCCAATGACTTAGGGGAACTTTAGTACTTACCCTAGGTACCTACATTGATTAAATTGAGGATTTAACTAATTAATATAAAGTCAAAATGTTGAATGTAACCATAGTAAACACCAATTTCTAGATTTGACTAAGTGTTATGTTCTCCTGTGTTTAGTCAACTTAGGAGGGGATTTTTAGTAATTAGTTAATTAATTTATTTAATTAACTTATTAAACCCTAAGTTGAATTAGTCAAGATCAGTTCCTAAGACTTATAATCACGTTTAAACTCATAGCAAAGGCGACGCAAAAACAGTAAGCAAAGAACGAAAGAAAAAGGCAGAAAATTTATCGATTTCTCTAGGGAGATTTCAAGGTTTCTTCAAGGTTTCATTCAAGGTGGTCTTCGTAGATTATGTTCTATGGATTTCTATCCTGGAATTCTTTCTCCAAGAGTACTTTCCATCATCGTAATTCATGAAATCTCGAAAATAGGGTTGTTCCGAAAGTTCTCGTCGAACTCCTTGTCCCTAGTATCCTTTTCGATTTCAATGTTGAATAGGTTAGAGATCATGTTGTTGGAATGTGGTGCTGGCTGATTTTATGTGTAATGTCTTGAATGATGAATTTCGCATGAACCTATGAACTTAAGATCGTATGAATCTAACGTTTACAACGTGAATTAGGAATCGATCATTTGTTAGTTACGTCCGTAAAGGTCAAGTGTTGATGTGTGTGTGACGAATGTTGACTTGCTATTTTGTAGCGTTATGAAGATGCTAAAGTCATCAAATGTTAATATGATGTTGTCCAATATGTCTTACAAACGTTACCCTAAAGTCATGAACTAAGATTGACTTAAAAGACAACTATGAAATCACATCTTGAATTAATTGACTATCAAGTTCCAATAAAATTGGCTAACACTACTTGGTAAAAACGAATGTATGCTAATTGCTAGGAGCTTATGTAATTAATTGTAAGATTGGCTAAGGGTTCATACATATGGCAATTTAAATATGAACATACGTAAATTGGCTTATGCCAATAAAAATGGTTTATTAGTTTAACATCCCAAATCTTGAGCCAATACTAATCATATGCCAATCTTGTGTACTTAGAGTATCAAATGATATTATAAGCACTTCTAATGTAACATCAATGAATCCATAACCAAGGGCATGACATTCATTGGGACAACTCCCAACATGCTCTACAAGAATGAACTAAGAACATATGTAACTCATTCAAAGAAGTGATCATCGTCCATAAACGATGAAATGAAGCTACTACACTAAAGTAAAGAAGTAACGTGAGTTTATAACATAATAAAAGGGGTCTAAATTATGTAAGTGACCAGAATGGGTGTTAAAGGAAGTGAGACAAGTCTTACTTACACCTAAACTTTTATGTTAAAAGAATACTCACGAATGAAGGTGTTAGAATGTGTGAGACTAGTCTCATTAACACCTAAGGATGATATGTAAGGACAATTCACATTTCATCAATGTAAAGTAAGGATGATATGTAAGGACAATTCACATTTCATTAATGTAAAGTAAGGATGATATGTAAGGACAATTCACATTTCATTAATGTAAAATAAGGATGATATGTAAGGACAATTCACATTTCATCAATGCAATGTAAGGATGACAAGTCATCAAAAGAGTAAGTAAATCTCAATCTAGAAGCAATCTTCCACAATACTTGAGTCAACACTAAAAGATAAAGAAGACAATGAAAGTAAGTACAACACCGATAGACTAGTTATGAGTGGTGATGCTTTCCTTCGGGAAGGGAGGAGGTTCAGGTAATTCTCATGAAGATGAGACTGTCCACCAAGGTTGGGAAGGGTCTCCCTAAATCTCCTAGTCTTCGAATTATGTCTAGCCAACATAGGAACTTGCCAGTGGTTTCCACCTAAGCAAACTAGGCATGTTCGATTTCACTTTGGCCGGTGATTCCACCCCTTTTCGGTATGGGGAAGACATTGGATTTCATGTTTAGCTCACATAATCTATGTCGGTTAATTCTCACGAAATGTTCTTGGTTCACTATAGCCGTGAGCCACTCATTTTTGTTGTAGAGTAAGCACTTGTGATGGATTTTCCTTAGCCGGGGATCACCCCTTTCCATGTGTGGGGCAGACACTGGATTCCATGAGCAGCTCACATGGTCTAAGATTCATTTGAACGGGTGAATCACCCCTTTTCGGTGTGGGGCAGACAATGGATTTCAAGTTAGCTCGCATGATCTTATTCCCTATGATGTCTCTATGAAAGTGAGAATGATGATGATGATGGAACATATGTTCAAAGTGAACAATGATGAAGAGCTTAAGAATGTCAATTGCCAATGTCACACTCATGAATTTTCAGCAAATAATGGGCAAAGTCAAATAAGATTGGCTTATAATGACTTCTTATATAGTGCCAATAAAGGAAAGTAGAAACATAATGTTAACTAAATAACTCATAATTTCCCTATCATGAAAGTAATGAAACAGATGGCATAGCCAATAAAATAGGCTTATGAAATGTTTATTAATACATAGAGTAAAGAATGACTCATTGTAAGATAGTGAAATCATTCCTTCGTCCTTGGATTACTTACATCAATTCATTGTGGGCATAGGACGACAATAAATCATTGCATTTGTAAGTAAAACATAGGACCAAAGGAATTATTGAACTACACAACAAGAAGAAGAAAAAGATTGAAAACAAAATAAGTCCCCAAAGAGGAGCTCTCGAGTTAGGGAAATTTCAAATCTTCGCCCGAAAGGTTCTGAAATTATGTTGATGATATTAATGGCTTGTAATCATATAGAAAATGAGTTGTGTGCTTTGAATGCATTAAAATACATCATATTCATACCACAATTCACAAATAACGAATTAGGAAAGTCTAATGACTAGACTTTCCAGAAATGACATGTTGCTTAGGAAGAGCTTTCATTGATCATGCATAGCTTTAGGTGTATGTGTGCATACACCCATACTTAGTACAAGTGGTATACTAACCCCCTACTATTTACTATTTTTATATGTGCAGGTCAGAGGACAGATTGACGACACTTGCAGCGGTTTGGACTTCAGCGTTTTTCCAAACCATTTGGTAAGTCCTCCTGATTTCGAGGATGCTATAGATTTAGTCTATCCTTAGTTTTAGACATAGCTAGTGGATGTTGTCCCTAGCGTTTCTTTCGTACATTAATTTTGAAGCTTTGTAATAAGGCCGTGTTTGGCAAACTATTTATGATATATTCATCTTCAGTTTCGAATTGATTCTTTATGTTAGATGGTTGTTCTCTTATGTTGAGCTTAGTATATGATGTATCTAGATAATAATTATATGAAGTCTATGTATACTTCATACATTTTAAATTTTCGTCAAATTTAACTAGATGAATATGATAAATGCAAGATGAGGCTTGTCTGCGACCTCTGAGAGGTCAACGACGCCGGTGGCGATTCGGATTCAAGAATTTGGGTCGTTACAAAATTGGTGTCAGAGCATGAGGTTAAATTACCTAGGAACTAAAGCTCAACACAACCACGTTACGTAGTTTCTGATTTATGGTTGTGAAGCGCGCCACAATCATGACTTAGAGACTACGCGATGATAGGAAATTCTCCCTTCTTCTACTCTTTATCATGCTATCTAGAGCTTTGACACTTTGTGTCATTATAAGTATCTAACTTCTTTCTTGTGTGAGCACGTAGAAGAATAACACAAGAATTATGATGGCCAAGTGATCTAAGGCGCCAGACTTAAGATTTAGCCTTCCCAAGAAGGGGCCATACTGGAAATGCCCAACGTGGATGAAAGACGTTTGGTGAGTGTGGCTGTTCGCATGGAGGTGAATGCATGGTAATGTCTAAAAGCCTGCTATGAGTATTGATGAGTAGGAGAAGGCTAAGTTGGCTGCATACCAACTTAAGAATATGGCTTAGACATGGATTTGCTTCATAAGTGTTATGCTATAATAGACTATAGAAACAGGGTAGTAAGGCTTCAGTTTCCAAATAAGTTGGTTTAAAATGAGAAGGGCGTGGTTCAAATCCAACAGGCCAAATAATTTCCAATCTTAAAGCTAATAATATGATGTGTAAGGGATACTTATGCCACTTAGTAAGAGTCAAAGACTTAGAACAAGAAGTTCCTTCCATAGACTCTGTGTCCGTAGTATATATAGGGTTTGGTAAGAAAGGGAAGTTGAGTCTTAGGTATATAGGTCATTATGAGATCTTACAGCAAGTAGGTAAAATTACCAAATGACTTGGCTTCTGTACATCCAGTGTTTCACGTTTCAATGCTTGAGAAGTGTCTAGACGATCCAACGTCCATCATACCCGTCGAGGGGTTAGGAGTCGATGGGAATCTTTCCTTATGAAGAGGTTCCCGTTGCAATTTTGGATAGTCAAATGAAGCGAATGAAGAACAGGGAGGTTCTCATAATGAAGGTGTTATGGAGGAACACCCTTGTTGAGGGGGCAAGATGGGAGGCCGAGGCCGATATGAGATCCCGTTACCCTCCCTTGTTCAGTTCTTGAGGTTAGTATACTCTTCTAAGTCTGGTTTATGATTAAGAAACTCTAAGTTTAAGTGCTTTAGTGGATTTTGTGTGGTAAGTCCCTAATCGTATGTCTTATAATAGCACTATGTGAGGGAAAATGAAGTTATGTTTGCATTTTATGTTGCTGTTTTTGTGTAGCATAGGCATGATTTTTGTGTTCCATGATTTGTGATGAACATTAAGTTAAGTGTGATTGAGAAGGAAATTCCTCAATCTCAAATATGAAGCTTCAGATAATCTTGAATGATATGCATCCTCCAAATAAGTGTGATTCAGATATTCACAAAAGAGAAACATTTAACCATGATAGATAACTTTCGGAAATCACCCTCTTTGTTTAAATGATGTGTAAGTCTCATTCGGGGACGAATGTTCCTAAGGGGGGACAATGTAACATTCCAGAAAATCATATGTCTAATGAAGAGCCCAGTAAGTCCGTAAGAATATGTATTGGGAGTACATAGGCATCCCAATGCCAAATATTGAGAAATATTGGGCATATTATAGAAAATTGGCTAAGGGGTATTAGCCAATTTCTATATAATACCCAAATAAGCAAAATGTTGGGCATATTAGAAAATATTGGCTTAAAGGGGTGTTAGCCAATTTTCTAACATTAATGAGATTGTTTAAGAAATGTACCTGCAAGGAAGAACCTAAGCTAAAAATCATGTTTCGTAATACTAACACAATAGGTGCTAGGCATCCAAATGTCAAGCCTAGTACCATAGCACATGATCATTTAAAATGATCATGTAAAATTAAGCAGTGCCCAAATACATGGTGAGGGTCCTTGGGACAATAAGTAAACATTCCTAAATGAACCATAAATAATAGTTAGTTAGGAAAGTACAACTAACACATGTGCAAGACATGTGAAGAAGCGGCCAAAGGAGGAGACCACCCTAACCGAATTCGGTTAGGGTAGTTAAGGGGGAAAACGTGCACAAGGGACCACTCCATGTGGGGCCTAACTTCCCTACAAATTCTAGACTCTAAAAGACTTCTTTAAATAACTAACTAACATAGTACCAAACGAAATAAACTAATTAGTGCACCCGACAACCTAGGACTAAACCGGGTTGACACTAACCTAGTACTAGTTGAAGAGACAACCTAGTAGCTAACCTAGGATGGTCCAAAAGGTTAGTTATGGTCCTAACAACTTAGGGGTACTTAAATAATTTCCCTAGGTTACCTAATTAATTAATTTAGCAACTTAATTAATTAATTTAAAAGGGCTAAAACTGAAACTACAAAGGAAATTTCCAGATTTCGGTTAAGACAAGAAAGGGACAACCTAGTACCTAATCTAGGATGGTCCAAAGAGTTAGTTAAGGTCCTAAAAACCTAGGAATACTTTAGTAATTACCCTAGGCTACTTAATTAATTAATTTAGAAACATAATTAATTAATTTAAATGGGCAAAAGCGAAATCACAAAGCAATTTTCAGATTTCGGTTAAAACAAGAAAAAGACAACTAGTACCTAACCTAGGATGGTCCAAAGGATTGAATATGATCCTAACGACTTAAGGGTACTTTAGTAATTACCTTAGGTCACCTAATTAATTAAATTAGTAATTTAATTAATTATTTTAAATGATCAAAACGAAATCCATACACTAATCTAGTTTAATTCAAGAAACATCCTAGTACTTAACCTAGGATGGTCCTAAAGGGTTGATTATAATTCTAATGACTTAGGGGTACTTTAGTACTTACCCTAGGTCCCTAAATTAATTAAATTGAGGATTTAATTAATTCTTATAAAGTCAAAATGTTTACCGTAACCATAGTAAACACCAATTTCCAGACTTGACTAAGTGTTATGTTCTCCTGTGTTTAGTCAACTTAGGAGGGGATTTTTAGTAATTAGTTAATTAATTTATTTAATTAACTTATTAAAACCTAAGTTGAATGAGTCAAGATCAGTTCCTAAGACTTAGAATCACGTTCAAACTCATAGAAAAGGCGACGCAAAAACAGTAAGCAAAGAACGAAAGAAAAAGGCAGAAAATTTATCGATTTCTCTAGGGAGATTTCAAGGTTTCTTCAAGGTTTCATTCAAGGTGGTCTTCGTAGATTATGTTATATGGGTTTCTATCCTGGAATTCTTTCTCCAATAGTACTTTCCATCGTCGTAATTCATGAAATCTCGAAAACTAGGGTTGTTCCCAAAGTTCTCATCGAACTCCCTTCCCTAGTATCCTTTTCGATTTCAATGTTGAATAGGTTAGAGATCATGTTGTTGGTATGTGGTGCTGGCTGATTTTATGTGTAATGTTCTTGAATGATGAATTTCGCATGAACCTATGAACTTAAGATCGTATGAATCTAACGTTTACGACGTGAATTAGGAATCGATCATTTGTTAGTTACGTCCGTAAAGGTCAAGTGTTGATGTGTGTGTGACGAATGTTGACTTGCTATTTTGTAGCGTTATGAAGATGCTAAAGTCATCAAATGTAAATATGACGCTGCCCAATATGTCTTAAAAACGTTACCCTAAAGTCATGAACTAAGATTGACTTAAAAGACAACTATGAAATCACATCTTGAATTAATTGACTATCAAGTTCCAATAAAATTGGCTAACACTACTTGATCAAAACGAATGTATGCTAATGGCTAGGAGCTTATGTAATTAATTGTAAGATTGGCTAAGGGTTCATACATATGGCAATTTAAATATGAACATACGTAAAACTGGCTTATGCCAATAAAAATGATTTATTAGTTTAACATCCCAAATCTTGAGCCAATACTAATTATATGCCAATCTTGTGTAGTTAGAGTATCAAATGATATTATAAGCACTTCTAATGTAACATCAATGAATCCATAACCAAGGACATGACATTCATTGGGACAACTCCCAACATGCTCTACAAGAATGAACTAAGAACATATGTAACTCATTGAAAGAAGTGATCATCATCCATAAACGATGAGATGAAGCTACTACACTAAAGTAAAGAAGTAACGTGAGTTTATAACATAATAAAAGGGGTCTAAATTATGTGAGTGACCAGAATGGGGTGTTAAAGGAAGTGAGACAAGTCTTACTTATACCTAAACTACTATGTTAAAAGAATACTCACGAATGAAGGTGTTAGAATGTGTGAGACTAGTCTCATTAACGCCTAAGGATGATATGTAAGGACAATTCACATTTCATCAATGTAAAGTAAGGATGATATGTAAGGACAATTCACATTTCATCAATGTAAAGTAAGGATGATATGTAAGGACAATTCACATTTCATCAATGTAAAGTAAGGATGATATGTAAGGACAATTCACATTTCATCAATGTAAAGTAAGGATGATATGTAAGGACAATTCACATTTCATCAATGTAAAGTAAGGATGATATGTAAGGACAATTCACATTTCATCAATGTAAAGTAAGGATGATATGTAAGGACAATTCACATTTTCATCAATGTAATGTAAGGATGACAAGTCATCAAAAGAGTAAGTAAATCTCAATCTAGAAGCAAGCTTCCACAATACTTGATTCAACTCTAAAAGAAAAAGAAGATAATGAAAGTGAGCACAGCACCGATAGACTAGTTATGAGTGGTGATGCCTTCCTTCGGGAAGGGCGGAGGTTCACGTAATTCTCATTAAGATGAGACTGTCCACCAAGGTGGGTATGGGTCTCCCTAAATCTCTTAGTCTTTGAACTATGCCTAGCCAACATAGGAACTAGCCAGTTGTTTCCATCTAAGCGAGCTAGGCATGTTCGGTTTCACTTTCGCCGGTGATTCCACCCCTTTTCGGTGTGGGGCAGACACTGGATTTCATGTTTAGATCACATTATCTATGTCAGTTAACACTCACGATATGTTCTTGGTTCACTATATCCGTGAGCCACTCTTTTTCGATGTGGAGTGAACACTTGAGATGGATTCGTCTTAGCCGAGGATCACCCCTTTCCATGTGTGGGGCAGACACTGGATTCCATGAGCAGCTCACATGGTCTAAGATTCATTTGAACGGGTGAATCACCCCTTTTCGGTGTGGGCAGACACTAGATTTCATGTTAGCTCGCATGATCTTATTCCCTATGATGTCTCTATGAAAGTGAGAATGATGATTATGATGGAACGTATGTTCAAAGTGAGCAATGATGAAGAGCTTAAGAATGTCAATTGCCAATGTCACACTCATGAAGTTTCAAAAAATAATGGGCAAAGCCAAATAAGATTGGCTTATAATGACTTCTTATATGATGCCAACAAAGGGAATTAGAAACATAATGTTAACTAAATAACTCATAACTTCCCTATCATGAAAGTAATGAAACAGATGGCATAGCCAATAAAATTGGCTTATGAAATGTTTATGAATACATAGAGTAAAGAATGACTCATTGTAAGATAGTGAAATCATTCCTTCGTCCTTGGATTACTTACATCGATTCATTGTGGGTATGGGACTACAATGAATCATTGCACTTGTAAGTAAAACATTGGACCGAAGAAATTATTGAACTACACAACAAGAAGAAGAAAAAGATTGAAAATAAAACTAAGTCCCCAAAGAGGAGCTCTCGGGTTAGGGGACTTAAACTTTCAAATCTTCACCCGAGCGGTTCTAAAATTATGTTGATGATATTAATGGCTTGTAATCATTTAGAAAATGAGTTGTGTGCTTTGAATGCATTAAAATACATCATATTCATACCATAATTCACAAATAACGAATTAGTGTTGCTTAGGAAGAGTTTTCATTGATCATGCATAGCTTTATGTGTATGTGTGCATACACCCATACTTAGTGCAAGTGGTGTACTAACCCCCTACTATTTACTATTTTTATAGTAACGACACTTGCAGCGGTTTGGACTTCAGCGTTTCTCCAAACCATTTGGTAGGTCCTTCTGATTTCGAGGATGCTACAAATTTAGTCTAGCCTTAGTTTTAGACATAGCTAGTGGATGTTGTCCCTAGAGTTTCTTTCGTACTTTCATTTCGAAGCTTTGTAATAAGGCCGTGTTTGGCAAACTATTTATGATATATTCATCTTCAGTTTCGAATTGATTCTTTATGTTAGATGGTTGTTCTCTTATCAAGCTTAGTATATGATATATCTAGTTAATAATTATATGAATTCTATGTATACTTCATACATATAAAATGTTTTAAATTTTCCGCAAATTTAACTAGATGAATTTGATGAATGCAAGATGAGGCTTGTCTGCGACCTCTGAGAGGTCAACGACCCGGTGGCGATTAGGATTCAAGAATTCGGGTCGTTACATAGGTTTACTTCCATTTTCCATTTTAATTTAGGGAAACTATAGCCTTAACCGACACTAATACCATGGGTGCTACATGGAATTTGGTGTTGTAGATCCTTACACCAAGGGAAGGTGCTCTACTTAGCCAAAGTAGAACATTAACACATTCTAGCATACTAAGTGATATCACTTGCTAGATCCTATGGGGAAAGCATAGTTTATGGAACTTGGAGGCATACATGGAAACCCTCTTTATGCCTATTGAGTCATTGTAGTTATTCATTTTTGGAAATATCACTCTATGGCCTTTGGGATATAAGGCTAACCACCTCTAAGGATTATGGTGAACCTACCTTCCGACAATGTGAAGGGACACCACTTATCTTCAAGTTAACTCGGTGCTAAGCTCATTTCCGTTTATTGAAAAGCCATTATTATCTTTACTTTATAAAATTAAGGCTTGGGAGAGTTAACTCCTCATATGCTTATCTCATATGTCATAGATGAGAATTCATCAACCTAAATCATGTGAGAAGTCCTTTCACATGGATATAGCATATGTAAAGCACCATCTAATTTATGGTACACTTTAGAACAACACCCTTCAAGGCCCCTCCATTGACTAGATCATCATACATGTGTGTGTGTGTACATACATGTGAGCAAACCTTTCACATAACACCTTTAGACAACAAATATTCATACTTTACTTTGTTCATGCATAAGGGTATATATGTAACTACATGAGCAGTCCTTTCACATAAACAGACTTAGACACTATGCACATTCATAACATACTAATGCATTCATATTCATGTACATATAAAACTAAACTGAGGAACAATCCTGTAAAGGAACACATGTGCAACACATAGACAAGGTTCCATACCTTGCCCATACTAGTAAACCTATCAAGTCATCCTAGTTAATGGAATACATAACATACTTGATAGACATATTCCTTACATGCATAGTAGTAGACACAAGTGCATATGAGAATAACCTTTCATTAGAAACCATGAACCTATACTACTTGTAAGCATGCATGAAGTGTCACTGAGTGTACATTGGTCAACATGATGACATAATTGCTATCAACAACACATTGAGTTAGGCACCCTCTTAGGACCACAATACACATTCAAGCATAAACCACACAACACATAATAGCATATGAGACAATATAACTTCAATACTTGCATTCAAGACTCCTAACAATTGCTAATCACTCATTCATGTAGGGATATGTAGTTAAGGGGTCATTCATCATTTAGACTTCATCATTGGCAGCATATAGACCATACCTAAAATAGACACCCACATACTCATAATATTGGTAATACAACCTAGGCCACTAACTAGAAAGGAAACAAGGCATGAGATTTCACATTGAGTGATCATCACCATCACACATTCATAATATAATTGCCTTCAAGGAAATTATTATATCACATATAGAATGAAAATAAAGTACACACCATATTACACAATTCCATACAAGGCCAATTCAATCAACAATACTATAGAAGAGTAAAGAACATAGATGATCTTACCAATTTCTCAACCTTTGATCATCATTGATCAATACTCCTTTTTCATCAACAATTCAATAATAGGGCAGTAGCTAAAATAATCTTAACATAAATGAATTCTTGCTTCCTCTATCCTAGAATTGAGCTCACATTATGTACATTGCGTTATCAATCTATAGAGTATAGGAGAACAAAGATCAATTGTAACACTCCGAAAGTGACATGACTTAGAATAGAGTTTAATCTATTTAATAATGTATAGAATGATATTTCCAGACCTATATTAATGTAATAAACTCATTTGGAAAAGGTTAGAGCCAAAACGAAAAAGAAAGACCTTGACGTAAAGAAACTAGCTAATTCAAACTAGTTGACGTCCCTATGTTTGCTGAAGGTTTAGAAGTGTCAAATGGAGTCAAAAACTTGTAAAGAGACCTTTGATAGGTAGAGGTAGTACAAAGGGTCCAAAAGTCTGGTAACGATACCCCAAGGACCACCGGAAGGGTCCTTGGGGAGGACCTAAGCTTGGGTGAGCAGGTTGCCTAGAAGCCTGCAAACAGGCATATTGGAGGACAAGGTGCGCGACACACAACCCTCAAGAGGTGTTCTGCCTCAAGATGTAAGGGGAAGCCTCGCGACGCGAGGCTGAGACTCACCTCACTGTCTCGACCCAAAAGTTTAGAAAAATAATGGGAATTGGCCCCGTAACGTGCAGCCATTTCCCAGAATCCTTAAAGTCGTATTTTTGGTAATTTATCTTCTTAAAAAGATCCATTTAAGTGGAGGGTCTTTGGGGTATTTTATATGACGACTATATATGGAAACTAGGTCAGTTTTAAACAATTTTTTTCACGTCCAAATCAGATTCATATGAAAATTCTATCATCACTCAAGAAATGCTCTCTTCTCCAGACTCCATTGAAGAACAAGAAGAGCTTAAGGAAGAAGACGAAGGCTTCGAAGTTTCCAATCAAATTTCGTGGATTATTCATCTATAGGGTATGGGTTTTTCACTCTTTGGATTCCTTTCCCCAAGAGTTCCTTTCAAGATAAATTTTCAAGAAATTCAAATACTAGGGTTTTTATTCTACAAAATGGATTTTTTTTCCTAACTCTAGATTTACGATTTTTGATAAAAAGTAAGTGTTTTCTATGGTCAAATTCACACGAATTGATGAGTATGTGGTTAGTAATGTTTGAATTTCGTGTGATGTATGTTCTTATCTAGATGATGGTTTTGTATGGTTGTCTTTACTACTTGGTAACATGAAAACATTGGGATTGGGGCTGAGACTTGAACGAACTCTTTGATGACCCTTTCACTTATCCTACATTATGAATTGATCTTGTGTATGATTTGAAGATTTGTTTATATCACTATGTTATGGTTATGAACGTTGTAATTTAAACGTAAGAACTTGAATAATATTCTTGGAAGCGAGAGGTAAGTCTTCTAAAGTCGTGATTACTCTATGTTGGTCATGTTAGCCCATAATTCATGTTACAATTCTATTGATTTAGGCATGATGTTTCTGTGTATATATGTTGGGATATGAACATGTTAATTATGAGATCATGATAAGAATAAGATCATACAAGTTATGATGTTCTCTTGTATGTTTTACACAAGATGATTATGCTATGTTAATCTCACACACAAAGGGTTGCGATGAAAGAAAATTCTCATCTAATCCTAAAGAGCTCATAATCATGTTTATACAAGGAGTTAATCTCCTATGACCTATGATAAGCTTATGATAAAATACAACTTAAAGGTTATTCAAGAAGGGACTTAAGCTAAGCACTGATGAAGTAGATATGAGAGGTGTCCATTCCCTAGACGGAAGGTAGGTCACAATAACTCTCATGAGATATAGGTTGCCCTATAATTTTGAACTCTAGGTCTCTAATACATCTCCTACTTCTTGAACTATGTTGCCTCCATATGATACTATCTAGTGGATCCACCTAGAAAGATATGTCATGTTTGGTTCTACTTTGGCCGATAGACCACCTTGTTTCAGTGTAGGGCTTTATGACACCGAATTCCTTATTTATCTCACATGGTCTATGGCGGTTAAGGCGAATGTTGCCTCATGTAAAATTAAAGATAAGTAAATGGACATTGACTATGGTGACCTGAAGAGTGTACTTAGTATAGGTAGAAGTATGAGACTCTACCTAAACATTGCACAAGTTGACTCTAAGGGAAGTCCTAGGAGATTGTTCTTTTGTAATATGATAACATGGGTATGATGCTTATAATACATGATGTTACTCTTATATGATGTTGGTCATTATTATGAATATGATATTAGGTTATATTGTTAAATGAAGTGATGACTACTTATGTTACAAGTTATATGAAGCAAAGCTTTACTCATGGTCTCTTATCTTATCTACTTTGTTTTGTGGGGTTATGTCACATCCCCAAACCACACCCTAGAAGTTAGGGTGCAATCTTGGATTGCAACCGGCGTATTCGACCTCTCGGAGGTCTCATACAAGCCTATCATATCGTTCATCGCATATACATAATTAAAAGTAGTGCGGAATTAAAATTTTCATAAAAACAATAACATAGTCTTAAAACTCTTTCATATATGTAGTAATAGAAAAATACTAAGTCTCGGATCATCATCTTAAGACACAATAATACTTGGGACACGGCCCATATGAATTTGAAAACATACTACTATATAGTCTATTACAAAACATCATAAAGGAAATATAAAATGACATATATGCCCTCGAGTCAAGTGAGGAAATACTTCGAACTTCTTCTTGAACGATCTCCTAGTCCAAGTCTTCTTCCCAAATCTCTTCACCTACCAAGAACTATAAAGATAGAAATAAAGCATGGAATTAGTACAACCACATGTACTAAGTATGGCTTAATGCATAAATTCATGAAAATGAATATTTATTGTAAATATGCATCTTTTCATTTAAATATCATAATATCATCATAAGAATAAAATTTAGCAACTTAGAATAACATAAGAAGACAATTAAGCAATTATCACATTTTAAAGGGACACTTAACAGTAAACTTTGTTCAATGTATAGTGAATTAATTCACTGTAACAGTGAAGTACTTTACCTTACCTTTTCAACACTTCCTAGCATGTACTTCTCTCACTAAAAGTTATCCTAAGATTAACTTAAGTCACACAAAGAGAGATCGCCCATACACCCTCTCTAGATGTGCCTAAACGACCCTAAAGATTACCTATAATGAGTCACATACACAGTTACAAGTATCATAAACATAAATGTAATATTCTTCTACCAAAGGTGAATTCTAAGTCTCACTTGAGAGAGTTGTGAAGCGACCGCCCATAAAATCCCTTTGACACACACTGAAGAGATCCTATAGACTCCCTAGGATAGAATTATTTTTAGTAAACACACTAACACATAGATGATAGGACACTCATCTTCCAAAGTCTATCGAAAGACCTACTTAAGTAAATCAAGAAGATAACGTCCATGATTGACCTCTTCAAGATTACCTAAATGGTCCTTAAGACTACCTAAGGCTTTGATCATGTCAACAAACACCAAAAATCTTCCCTAACTAGAGTCATTCTCAAGACTTCCATAGATAAGATATGAAGAAACCATCCTTTATGTCCTCTTCACACTTTATCTAAGGAATCCTTAAGTCACCTTAGTTTAGGTACTTATACATATACATACTTTTATATCATTAAATCATTAGTTCATTAGTTCATTTAAGAGACATACATCACATAAAGGACATTCAAATAATGGTCTTGGACAATACCTAGGGACTCTTATTAACATCTTCAAAGCCTATTGTGCAAAGTCTAGATAGTGTCCCATACCACCACCTAAACCTCATATAACTTCTATAATGCTAATATGTATATGATGAGAATAGACAATAACTGACATAGACCGTGGTAGCAAAACATGGAATCCGAAGTTCTATCCTACTTCGATGAGGTGTTCTACTTGCCAATGGCAGAACATAGACATCCCATGTAGGCGTGGTTAAGGAAATATGAAGGGCTTCTTTGTATTCTAGTCTCAATCATTAAGTAGAACTACTTCCCTTACAATACTCACTCGGTGCTAGCCGTTGTTCTCATAGATTAAGTCACAATAAGGTTCATACAAATGGGTCCCATATCATGTTCATGACCACATTACATTTACCCTACCAAATCAAGGTCCACTAGGGCTATCTCACTATGGCGACAAGAAGTTCATCATGACATTCCTAAGGATTTATATGATGCCTTTCCATCCAATCAACCTTAAGTCCATCATTCATTTCATGAAGGATACTATTATGGCTTACTAATTTGCGTTTCATAACCTTACCACTTGGCCATGAACACCGATTCAATACCCAATTATGATAATCAATGAAATCTAAACAAATTCAACATAAATTCAACATTCTAAGATAAATTAGATAAAAATTGACTACAATTCCTACATCATTAGAAAGCCCATAAGAAACAACACATGAATTCACCAATATTAGACCAATATCAAGTAACCCATAAGTTAGTCAAAATCTAAGGTTCATCAATTTCATGGGTTCATAGGTAATTTAGGTTAAAATCATCAATACAACATCAATCTAATTCATAATAGACGTTTGAAAACCATTAATGCAAGAACCCATGGTAGAATCATGAAATTGGACAATTCATCTTTGGAAATTATAGAAAACATCTTTGAAAGTTGGGCTCCTTGATGACACGAGTTTCAAGGATCAAAAGTCATACCTCAATGAAGCTAATTCTTTACTTTGATGAAGAATCTCCACTCAAAACATCACACCAAGCTCTTCCTTGATTTTGGACTTCAATGGAGTGTTGGGGAATTTCTAAGGTATTTTGGGGTTTTGATTTTTGAAGAATGAAATCTTCTAAGTGTTAAAACCTTATAACCAACTTTAAAATACCCATTATACCCTTAGAGAACCTCCAAAACTTCCATTTAGAAGTGGGGTGAAATTACAATCTCACCCCTAACTTAATAGTAATACTACACGCATGGAAACTTCACCATCGACGAGGCAGTCGACGGACCGTTTGTCCACAAACGGACCATCCTGTCCTCCCGTCAATTGGGTCACAGGCTGGATGTGGTTTCCAACCTTCCCCAGCCTAAGTACCAACCTACGGGACCATCAACTGACCGTCCTTGGACCTACGAACCATCCTTTGGTCCGTTGTCTTGGGACATGGTCTTGCCATCAAAGGTATGCCCATCGACGGGACATAGGTCCACTTACGGGCCGTCCTATCCTCCGTCGATGGGTTCAAAGACTTGGGACAGGTATATTATCCACCCAGGCTAAGTACCTGTAACAACCCTAAAAAAAATGAATAAGCTAAATGCTTAAGGTGTCAAGAATGCTTGCGATTAGACCAAGGTTCACACGGATTGATACACGTAGAACCAGACCTCAGAACCCTTACTACGACCAAGCCAAATAACTTGGGAATTTATTTGAGCTTGGAAAGGTTGGAACCAACCAAGTAAGGCTCTCGAAAATGAAGATATAATCGAAGGAGTCTTTACCGGACTTAAAAAGAAGAAATTTTAAGTTTTGAGGTTCTAGGGTAAAATAGTCTTTTACCGGGCTAAGGTAGTAGCGTAATTACCCTAAATATATAATTAATTAATTATTTAATAAGATGGAGGGGCAATTTGGGGAGAGAGAGTCGAAATTGAGCTCTTGAAGTGAAGTCTTGCTCCACCCGGGTTCGAACCTAGGTTGAAGCGATGATTTAAATTGTTTTTATTTAAGGTTGATAAATTAATTTAATTAATTAATATTTATTATCTTATTTAAGAAAAAGTAAAATCAGATTTTAAATATTAAGGAGAGTCCTAAATTGATTAAGTCATTATCTAAGCCTAAACAACTTCACACATTTCACTCTCTCACAATCTCTCTCACGTTTTATCACCTCTCTCACGTTTATTTCTGCCAAAACAACTTCAAGAACTAAAATAATATTAAGAGTTCTTCACACTTGAAGAACTCACATGAAATTTTAAGAAAAACAAAGTAACCAAAAATGTTAAGGCAAAGAGAAGATTCCGTCGAGTTGGTGGTGAAACTTAAGGAGGCTTGGACTGATTTTTGGAGAGGACTTTGGGAAGCAACTTCATGTTTGAACAAGAAAATTAAGCTATGGGTTTCTTATCTCTTGGTCCCTTTCCCAAGAGGCCCCTTACGATTCAAGATATTCACTCTGAAACTAGGATTGTTCCCCCTTTGCATGTCCTTGTCACTAGCTCCCAATGATTCGTAGGTTGGGTTTGTTTGCTGGTAGATTTAGGTATGTGTGATGTTTTTATGTAGAATGTGAATATGTTTATGTACGTGAAATCATGAGAATGACAAGCAATGTGTGATCGAAAGAGATGATGTGTGTGTGCACGTTGGCACTGAACTTTGGCAGTGAACTACTCACTGTTAGAAGTATGAATTAACATGTTCATTCTTTGTATTTTATGTGTAAAATGTGTACACAATGTGATGTTCATTGTAATGAAATATGGTTGATTGAATAACAATCTTTTAGCCAAATAAATCTGTGAAATATGCGCCTAAAAATGTGTTAAAATGATTTATGAATGCACCCTATGAATCATGTGAAAACGTTGATGAAAATGAGTTGAAAAATGACCAAAATTTCCAACAACTATGCAATATTAATTTAGATTAAAGCTTAACAAAGAAATCTGGAAATTTGCATGAATTTTAAAGGGGTGAGGCCACCAGGATTCGAACCTGTGACCTCACCCGTTTGGCTACTGAATTTCGCAAAAAAGAAATAAAAAGCGGGGCTGGGGGGACTCGAACTCGGGCTACTGGTGGGGGAAAGGAGAAGGAAATAAATCAAACAAATAAATGGGAGGCGTGGGATTCGAACCCATGACCTCTAGGTAGCGAGTGAAGGAGGAGAAAATAAAGAAAAGAAAATATGAGGCGTGGGAATCGAACCCACGACCTCAAGGCTGGAAAAGGAGAAGGCAAAGTTAATTAATAAAACAAAGTGAGGCTGTGGGGGTTCGATCCCACAACCTCACTGCCAAGGCGCCTAGTTAAGGAATATTTAAATAAAAATAAAGATAGGAGGATGTGGGGGTTCAAACCCACCACCTCACAGCCTCAGCGAAATTAAAGTTTAAATAAGGAGGCTGTGGGGGTTCGAACCCACAACCTCCCTATCCCAGCGAAATAAATAACAAAAGTAAAAGAGGTTGTGGGGGTTTGATCCCAAACCTCTTGGTTTGGGCGAAAGGACAATGAAATGTTAATTAAAAATAAAAAGGGGTTGTGGGGGTTCGAACCCACAACCCTTCGGCCAACCTAAGAGAAAACTAAGTAGAAAATTAATGATACGATGTTAATGTTAGGATTTAATATAGAGTTCTAATGTTATGAATATTAAAAATAAAATCAATGAAAAATGTAAATGATAGCCAAGTGATTCAAACTTGGGTTTCCTTGCCCAAACTTCCGTATTGATACATAAGTCATACGTGAACAAAATATCCAAGAATAATGCCACCTACTTAGATCAAAATCAAGATCTTGGCATATATACAAGATGCATAAGTCTTGTATCACATAATCTTAGAAAGATATGAATCACTTAGACGAAATATGAATGAAACCTCATGGCTTGTATGTATAGACACATAAGTCTAACATACGTTCAAAAGTAAGTGAACCTAAGATGTATGTAATGAAATGATGAACCCTAGAAGGGTTAAGTATGAGTGTAAGATACACTAAATGGCCAAGTGCATTGGCATATGATGAGATGAACAATGAAATGAGGAAATGAACAATGAAATAATGAAACCCTAGAAGGGTTAAGTAAGGGTGTGAAACACACTAAATGGCCAGGTGCATTGGCATATGATGAAATAAACATTCACGTAATAAGAGGTGAGTAACTATGAAAAGCAAAGGTGCTAATGATAATGAATGTGGTGACAACATGATATGAGGCTAATGTAAATGATGAGAGCAATCTCAAATGAGGCTAAGTAAATGTTACCAATACGTACTCACCTATGAGAGTGTAAGATAATGAATATACCAGTCTCTATGAACACTCTAATGAGAGTATTGAGCTTAACACACTTAATGCTAATGATGAGATGAGAAATCATCTAATGAGTTATGATATCCTCATACTAGAAGCCAGCTTCCATGACGTATGAGATGAATGAAATGGAACTTTATACTGAGCACCGATAGACTAGCTATGAGTGGTGATGCCTTCTTTAGGGAAAGGCGGAGGTTCACGTAACTCTCATGAGATAAGACTGTCCGGCTTGCCGGGTATGGGTCTCCTTATATCTCCTAGTCTTCGAACCTATACTGCCAATATAGGGATCTGGCGGGGTTAAATTCCCATGTACGCTAGCATGTTTTTGGATCACCTTGGTCGGTGATTCCACCTCTTTTTGGTGTGGGGGAGACACTGGATTTCATGATGCTCACATGATTTATGTCGGTTAATGTTAAAGTTCCCAATGAATGAATAAGGTCAGCCTCAAATGATGCACATAATGAAATGAATGATACCAAAGGTGTTAGGATAGGATAATCAAAATGTGAGTTAGATTCAAGTAATGACATTAGGTCATTCTTGGTCATTGCACAACGAACCTAATGAAAGTCTTAAACTACATCCTAGGTATAGCTGGTGGTTACACTGGCCTATGAATGATATGAAATGGAGTACATATGAATGAACGAAGCAGACTCTGTGTGAGCTAATGAAGACTCCTACTTGAGGTCCCATGTGTTGAGCCCTCATTTCTGGGATGTCTTAATTTTAAGTCCATGATTCCAAGGTCTCATGGCATATGAATGAATGATATTAAGAAGTTATGTGCTACATGCAAAAATGTGCTATATGCTATGTGTAAATGTTATGTGTTGTGTGCAATGTGAAAAGTATGATGATGTATGTTATTCTCATGGCATAACTTTCCTATTCCAAATCTGTAAAGCTCACTGACTTTCCTAATCCAAATTTGGAAAGCTCATTGACTTTCCTAATCCAAATTTGGAAACTTTCCTAATCTCAATTTGACAAGTCCACTGATTTGACTTCCAAAAATCATGTTGTTAGGGAAGAGCTATTCTTTCTCATGCATGTCCTTGGTGTGTGCTTGCATATACCATACTTAGTACAAGTGTGTACTAACCCTATACAGCTATACAATTTTAGGTGCAGGCACAGGTGGACGCTAGAGCTACATGTTGACGTTGAATCTATCCGGACGTCGAGCATTCATCCGGACTTGGTATGCCCTCATGATTTCGAGGATGCTGCCGTTTATATTCTAGCTTAATTTTAGAGTTGAGCTAGTGGAGCATGTTCCACTAGCGTTTCTTTCCTGCTTTATTCAGACATTGTATTGGGCCCATTTTGGCAAGTACATCTTTATTACTATATTAGACTATTTCTTTCATTTGATAATCTTAATGTTAGATGGTTGATGGTGAACAGATTATGAATGTATTAGAAATGATTAGTAAGTATATTAAGAAACAAAAAGTTTCAATTTTTCCGCTAAAATTAACCTAAGTGAAGTAAGAATAACGTAAGTAGGCTTGTTTGCGACATCTGAGAGGTCAACGACGCCGGTCTCGTCTGGGGTCTAGATTCTGGTCGTGACAGTACCTACCCACACCCATCACCCAAGGACCGTCGAACAGCCCACTGGCCGTCGATTGGCTTCGGTAGGTGAGGCTGCCTTGGGCAGTCTTGGCCTCCGACATGGGTCCTTCCTCAAGGACCCTTGGTTGGTCCTTGGGGATTTTTTCCTTGACGTTTACAACCCAAACACGTAAAACTCAACGAAACATGCCTAGACACACACGGTTATTTCAAGGCACATCTTTCGAATGTCATGGACGTTTTTTAGTGTTTGACCTCCAAACTTCTCAAAACTTTACACACTACCTATATACATCATAAGACTCATTTATGACCTTATAACCTCATAATATACACATAAACACATAGGCCCTCACATGAGACACTTAGGTGACCCAGTCGTCGAACGTCTTGGTTGACCCTTGACGTTTGACTTCCAATGCACCTAATACTATTGATACTACCTCAATACCATATTATGGAGCATAATAGGACCTTATAAAACCATTACCAATATGTTAGGCTCTATATAACCTAAGTAATTTTCGAGGTCTTACAGGTTACGTGGCTTCATATGACCATTGCACTTGTAGGTTGGGGATGGGATCATTGGTAAGTGTTTTGTATGTTATGTATATGTGATCTATTGAATATGAATTTTAACATGACTCTATGATAATTGTCACATCCCAAAACCATACCCTAGAAGATAGTGTACAATCTTGGATTGTAACCGGCTTCGTGGAACTCTCGGAGTTCTAAAACAAGCCTCTTTCATATCATTCATTGCATATACATAGTAAAAAGTAGTGCGGAATTATAACTTTTCAAAAAATATAACAGTCTTTAAAATCTCTTTCATATAAAAGAAATAGGAAAACACGAAGTCTCAATCTCATCATCTTAGACACAAGAATACTTGGGACACGTCCCATACTTCAATACGAAAATAGAAATACATAGTCTAGTACAATACTTCAAAGAAAACATAAAAGACATATATGCTCTCGAGTCAAGTGAGGACATACTTCAACTTCTCTTGAACGATCTTCTATGTCCAAGTCTTCACTTCCCAAACCTCTTCACCTACCAAGAACTATAGATAGAAAATAAAGCATGGAATTTGTACAACCACATGTTCTAAGTATGGCATTATGCATAAAAATCATGAAAACGGACTTATTGGAAATATGCATCTTTTCATTTTACAAATCATATTTTAATCATAATAACATCATTAATCCATTTAGAAACACATAAGAAAGCAATTAATCAAGAATACCAAATTTAGGCATCACTTTACAGTAAGTTCAATTCACTTTACAGTGAATTGACTTCACTATTTAAGTTATTTGCTAACCCCTTTAATAACCAACTTCTAGCATGTAATACCCTCACTTAAAGTCATCCTAAGATTCACTTAAGTCACACAAAGAGAGACCGCCCATACACCCTCTCTAGATGTGCCTAAACAACCCTTAAGATTACCTACAATGAGTTACATACATACTTACAAAGCAATCATAAACATTATTGTGAGATTTCTCTACCAATCATGAATCCTAAGTCTCCCATAAGTAAGATGTGAAGGAACCTCCCATACGATCCCTTACACACACACTCAAGTGATCCTATGGACTCCTTCTAGTAGAATCATTCTCACTAAATCACCAACCATAGGTGATATGACATTCTCTACCCAAAGGCTATCAAAAGACCTACTTAAGTAAATTAAGAAGATAACGTCCATAGTGAGCTCTTCAAGATTACCTAAATAGTCCTTAAGAGTACCTAAGGCTTAGATCATGTCAACAAGATTAACCAACTTCCCTAACTAGAGTCATCCTCAAGACTTCCAAAGATAAGACATGAACAGATCATCCTTCCATGCCCTCCTCACACTTTAGCTAAGGAATACTTAAGCCACTTTAGATTATGTAATCATTCATTTACATAGTTACTAACATAGGTCATTAGTTCATTAGTTCATTAAAACTCATACATCACATAAGACACTCACATAATACATTACATAAGACACTCACATAATGGTCTTGGACAAGACCTAGGAAATTCCACATAACACCTTCAAAGCCTATTGTGCAACGTCTAGATAGCGTCCCATACCACCACCTAAACCTCATAATCTTATATAACGCTAATAGGTATTCCAAATGATGAGAATAGTCAATAACCGACATAGACCATGGTAGAAAGACATGGAATCCGGAGTTCTATCCTACTCTGATGAGGTTGTTCTACTTGCCAATGGTAGAACTTGGACACATCCCATGTAGGCACATGGTTAAGGAATATGAAGGGCTTCTTTGTATTATAGTCTCATACTTAACTAGAACTACTTCCCTTGCCATACTCACTCAGTGCTAGCCTTCTTTGTCATAGAGTATTTCATACATTTGGTTTACATAAAAGGGTTCCATATCTAGTTCATAACGCAATTACATTTACCCTACCAAGGAAGGTCCACTAGGGCTACCTCACAATAGAGATAAGAAGTTCATGATGACTTTCCTAAGTTTTAACATGATGTTGTTCCAGCCAATTAACTTTAAGTCCATCATTCCTTTACTTTGAAGGATACCATTACGGCTTACACTTCAATCAATCTTAACCTTACCCTTAAGTCAAGGTTTGCACATAAGAGACTCTCATAACATCATTTAAAGTCACATGTCATTCATACATTCAATACTAAGAGTTATAACACCCTAAATCAAGACATCACATATCCATATCGTATATACATCAAGAAAGAGATACAAGTCAACCAAGACAAGACATCACATACTTCACTTTTAACACATAATACAAGTCATTCTAGAAACACCTCTAAAACAACCTAACATATTCAAGTAACCCTATATATCATCATAACATCATTAATATACTCCACATATACTCATAAAGTCAAGTAGGAATAACCAAGACTTAACTAACACTACTCTCACAATGTCAAGTCAAAGTCTAACATGATCACTTAAGGCAACATAACTAGAAGAATACATACATGACTATATAACTTCACATGTAGATAGGTAATGTCATGCTTTACATAATCAAACTACACAAATAGCCACATAACTTCAAGTAGTTGCCAATAAGGCCATGCTCATAATATTGCATAAAGTAACACCGACAAGGCCACATCAATTGAAAGTAAAACACATAACACCGCCACCATAAGTGGACCATACCAAGCACAATAGAATCGAAGTATAATTAATATCAAATTAAAGAAAATGGGGCAGCATACATTCATCCCCTCATCCACACTTCAATTCAATGCCAAATCAACCAATTCAACATCACAAGACCCTTACCCATGGCCATGAACAATAATTCAAAGCAATAACCATAAAACTCAATGAATATACATCAATTCATTATAGGTTTAACAATCTAAGATCAATTAGATATCAATTGAATACAATTCTTATATCATTATAAAGCCCATAAGAAACTACACAACAATTCATCAATATTAGCTTAATATCAAGTAACCCAATAAGTAGTCAAAACTAGGGTTCATCAATTTACATGGGTTCATATGTAATTTATGTTAAAATCATCAATACAATATAAATTTGATCATAATTCAATGTTTAGAAATCATTTATGCAAGAACCCATGGTAGAATCCCGAAATTGGACAATTCACTGTAGAAAATATTGTAAAACATTTTGAGGATTGGGCTCCTTGATGAAACGAGTTTCAAGGATCAAAAGCCATACCTCAAGGATGATAATTCTTCACTTTGATGAAGAATTTCAACTCAAAATGCCACACCAAGCTGCTTCTTCAATTTGGACTTCAATGGAGTCTTTGGGATTTCTAAGGGACTTTGGGGTTTTGTTTTTGGAAGAATGAATTATTCTAAGTGTTAAACACTTATATACTCATTTAAAATACCCAAAAAGCCCTTAACAAACCGCCCAAACTCTTATTTGGAAGTGGGGTGAATTTACCAATTCACCCCTAAGTTGGCAGTAACTCTGCGCGCAGGAGACAGGCTCTCGACGCCTACCCTTTACGGGGCATCACGGCCACGACGGGGCATCACATACCTCCGTTGGTGGCTACAGTGGATGGAAAAGGTTCCAAAATTCACCCTAGGTTAAGTCCCCCACGACGGGACCCTCGACAGGGCGTCATCAGGACAACGGGCCGTTGACTGCTCCGTCACCAAGGTCTGCCTGGGACAGCCTGCACACTGATTTTAGGTCTTTCCTCAAGGACCCTTGAATGGTTTTGGGGATAATTTCCCGGATGTTTGTAATTCAAATATGATCTTATGTAAGTGTAACACCTCTCACATAAATTTCATACAAAACGAACACATAAAACTCGACAAAACATGCATAGACACACAAGGTCAATTCAAGGCATATCTTTCGAACGCCATGAACATGCTTGGTTGTTTGACCTCCAAACTTCTTGAAACTTGATACACTGCCTATACATGATATAATAACTCAATTAAGAACCTTAATATACCATGAAACACACATAAACACATAGAAACACATAGGAGACATTTAGGTGACTTAGTCGTCAAACGTCTTAGTCATCCCTTAACGTTTTAATTCCAACACCTCTAATACTTTTGCTAATGTCTCTATATCAGATATTAAACATATATAGGACCTTAGAACATCAATATCAACATGTTAGGCTCTAGTTAACCTAAGTCATTTTCGAGGTCTTACAATCTCCCCCACTTGGACAACATTCGTCCTCGAATGACACTTGCCACTCTCTGAACATTTCCAAGATTAGAGACTCAACTAACAACACAACCAAAAAGAAAACATCAACTCCACATAATCAAGAGATTCACAACACAACAAGAAACTATAATACAATTCTTAACTCATTATGCTATGAAACTCACATGCTTCAATCCAAATAGCAAAAACTCATTTTATATTCAATATTATACTCATACACATCAGTTATAACCACATTACAACAACTTTAGACCAACGAATCAAATAGTCAATTTTGCAAAAATATTACAGTAAATTGTCTTAATGCTACAGTGATTTTTGGGCAAATTTTCAAAAATGCAACTTTTTGGCAATTCATGATATGAACATGCTAATATGCAAAGTAACATCATATAAACACATCTTACAACATGCTCCTAACTCAATAAAACACACAATGCAAGAAGTTAATGAAATTCAATTTCAACCAAACTCCTAAACATCATGCACATGCAACAACTTCTAAGACTTCTATCACATCTACTAACCATACTCCCCCACTTAGAAGGAACTCATATCTTAACAAAAGAAATAGAACTTACCAACATCATCATCACCATCACCCGGCTTCTCAATTCTAGTCCGGAGTGCATAGAAATGTCTCTTTGTTGGAGCATCTTCCTTTGGAACACTAGGAGCAACTTGCTTACCTTCTCTACCTCTAGAAGCAATCGTAGGACAATCCCTAGCCTTATGTCCTTCCTTACCACACCCAAAGCAATTCCCGGTACCCAAACTCACCATAGTGTTTCTTGCCACAATTGTCACAAGTAGGTTTGCCATCCTTGGAACTACCTCCTTTCTCAAACCTCATCTTAGCCCTACTAGGCTCTTCTTGAGATTGAACTCTTTTCTTGAACCTAGGTTGCTCTTGATCACTAGCAACACTCCTTTTCAAACTTCTAGCCATCCTCCTAAGTTTAGAATCCTCAATAGATTGTGCATACACCATGAGTCTAGATAGGGTCATATCATCATGAAGCATAGCGGTACGACATTTTTCATTCACCAAGTCGGCTACTCCGGTACAAAAGCGACTCATTTCATCTCTTGGATTGGACACAAGAGAAGGAGCATACCTAGAAAATGTTGAGAATTTCAAAGAGTACTCCTCAACACTCATATTGCTTTTTTGAGATTAATAAACTCCTTCACCTTGACTTCTCTCCTCTCTCGGGGAAAATACTTACCAAGAAAAGCTCCCTTAAACACTTCCCACTCAAAATCCTCCGGCCTATTGTCCTTCCATTGAGTATACCAAATTTGAGAAACATCCCTCAATTGGTATGAAACTAACTCCGCCTTCTCCCTAGATGTAACCCCCATAACACTCAACACCTTGTACACACCATCAAGGAACTCTTGGGGATCCTCATATACTTTGGAGCCAAGAAAGATAGGAGGATTCATCCTCACAGTCTCTCAACTTAGAAGTCATAACGCCCTCTACAACCCTAGGCATCATACTCAAATTGATTTGAGTAGTTACGGCTTGAGCTAAAGCCATCAAAGCCTCTCTAATCTCTTGAGTAGTCAACTTCGGATGAACCACCGGAACCTCATTACCTCCACCCACATTAGGAACATGATCACCTTGGAGAGGCACTTTAGCACCTTGAGCACCTTTCTCAACTTGCTCAACTTGAGGAGGAATCTCCTCATTCACCCTCTCCTCTTCCAACCTTCTAGCGGCCATCCTTCTAGTATTAATCTCCTAGAATCACAAGGAAACACATAAGAAGGATAATCAAAACATTTACTCTACCGCACGACATCGTAGTAGAAAAGAAGGGAAACTCTATTGTCCTATAGCCTCTTGCCCATAGATGTGTCGCGACTCAAACCGATGGTCAAGACTCTACTAGACGTGACTTGATGAGACTTTTTGATTCCTAAGACCACTTTCACCAACCTATGCTCTGATACCAAGCTTGTCACATCCCAAAACCATACCCTAGAAGATAGGGTACAATCTTGGATTGTAACCGGCATCGTCAAACTCTCGGAGTTCTAAAACAAGCCTATTTCATATCATTCATTGCATATACATAGTGAAAAGTAGTGCGGAATTATAACTTTTCAAAAAATATAACTTAGTCTTTAAAATCTCTTTCATATAAAAGAAATAGGAAAACACGAAGTCTCAATCTCATCATCTTAGACACAAGAATACTTGGGACACGGCCCATACTTCAATACGAAAATAGAAATACATAGTCTAGTACAATACTTTAAAGAAAACATAAAAGACATATATGCCCTCGAGTCAAGTGAGGACATACTTCAACTTCTCTTGAACGATCTTCTAAGTCCAAGTCTTCACTTACCAAACCTCTTCACCTACCAAGAACTATAGATAGAAAATAAAGCATGGAATTAGTACAACCACATGTATTTAGTATGACATTATGCATAAAAATTATGAAAACGGACTTTATTGGAAATATGCATCTTTTCATTTTACAAATCATATTTTAATCATAATAACATCATTAATCCATTTAGAAACTCATAAGAAAGCAATTAATCAAGAATATCAAATTTAGGCATCACTTTATAGTAAGTTCAATTCACTACAGTGAATTGACTTCATTGTTTCAGTGATTTGCTAACCCCTTTAATAACCAACTTCTAGCATGTAATACCCTCACTTAAAGTCATCCTAAGATTCACTTAAGTCACACAAAGAGAGACCGCCCATACACCCTCTATAGATGTGCCTAAACGACCCTTAAGATTACCTACAATGAGTTACATACATACTTACAAAGCGATCATAAACATTATTGTGAGATTTCTCTACCAATCATGAATCCTAAGTCTCCCATAAGAAAGATGCGAAGGAACCGCCCATACGATCCCTTACACACACACTCAAGTGATCCTATGGACTCCTTATAGTAGAATCATTCTCACTAAATCACCAACCATAGGTGATATGACATTCTCTACCCAAAGGCTATCAAAAAACCTACTTAAGTAAATCAAGAAGATAACGTCCATAGTGACCTCTTCAAGATTACTTAAATAGTCCTTAAGACTACCTAAGGCTTAGATCATGTCAACAAGATTAACCAACTTCCCTAACTAGAGTCATCCTCAAGACTTCCAAAGATAAGGCATGAAGAGATCATCTTTCCATGCCCTCCTCACACTTTAGCTAAGGAATGCTTAAGCCACTTTAGATTAGGTACTCATTCATTTACATAGTTACTAACATACGTCATTAGTTCATTAGTTCATTAAGACTAATACATCACATAAGACACTCACATAATACATCACATAAGAAACTCACATAATGGTCTTGGACAAGACCTAGGAAATTCCACATAACACCTTCAAAGCTTATTGTGCAATGTCTAGATAGTGTCCCATACCACCACCTAAACCTCATAAACTTATCTAATGCTAATAGTTATTCCACATGATGAGAATAGGCAATAACCGACATAGACCATGGTAGAAAGACATGGAATCCAGAGTTCTATCCTACTTTGATGAGGTTGTTCTACTTGCCAATGGTAGAACTTGGACACATCCCATGTAGGCACATGGTTAAGGAATATGAAGGCTTCTTTGTATTCTAGTCTCATACTTAACTAGAACTACTTCCCTTGCCATACTCACTCGGTGCTAGCCTTCTTTCTCATAGAGTATTTCATACATTAGGTTTAGATAAAAGGGTTCCATATCTAGTTCATAACCAATTACATTTACCCTACCAAGGAAGGTCCACAAGGGATACCTCACAATGGCGATAAGAAGCTCATGATGATTTTCCTAAGTGTTAATATGATGTTGTTCCAGCCAACTAACCTTAAGTCCATCATTCCTTTACTTTGAAGGATACCATTACGGCTTACACTTCAATCAATCTTAACCTTACCCTTAAGTCAAGGTTTGCACATAAGAGACTCTCATAACATCATTTAAAGTCACATGTCATTAATACATTCAATACTAAGAGTTATAACACCCTAAATCAAGACATCACATATCCATAATCATATGCACATCAAGCAAGAGATACAAGTCAACCAAGACAAGACATCACATACTTCACTTTTAACACATAATACAAGTCATTGTAGAAACACCTCTAAAACAACCTAACATCTTAAAGTCACCCTATATATCATCACAACATCATTAATATACTCCACTGTAACAACCCTAAAAATGAAAAAGATAAGAAATGCTTAATGTGTCAAGAATGCTTGCGATTAGACCAAGGCTCACACGGAATGATGCGCGTAAAACCAGACCTCAGAACCCTTACTACGGCCAAGCCAACTAACTTGATGAGTTATTTAAGCTTGGAAAGGTTGTAACCAACCATGTAGGGCTCTCAAAAACGAAGAATTAATCGAAGGAGTCTTTACCGGACTTAAAAAGAGGAAATCTTAAGTTTTGAGGGTCCAGGGGTAAAATGGTCTTTTCCAGGCCAAGGGTAATATCGTAATTACCCTAAGGAATTAATTAATTAATTAATTTAATTAAAGAACCGGTTAGGGTCGGGTCGACCCGAAATAGCCCGTTTCGTGGTGGTCACTCCACCCGAGTTCGAGCCCCAATGGAAGCGACAAATTGGTGATTTAATTATTGTTTAAAATCTGATTTCGTAAGGGCAAAATTGTCCTTTCACGTATAATTAATTAAATCAGATTTTAAGTATTAAGGAGAGTCCTAATTTGACTAAGTCATTACCTAAGCCTAAACCACTTCTCACGTTTCACTCTCTCACGTCTATCACATTCTCACGTTTAAACTTCATGATTTCTCTCTGCCAAAAACAACTTCAAGAACATAACAAATATTGAAGTTCTTCACACTTGAAGAACAAACACGAAAAGTCTAAGAAAACAAAATAACCA
Organism: Solanum lycopersicoides; assembly: GCA_022817965.1. Lineage (NCBI taxonomy): Eukaryota > Viridiplantae > Streptophyta > Magnoliopsida > Solanales > Solanaceae > Solanum > Solanum lycopersicoides. The sequence continues at coordinate 26,700,075 of CM040627.1, read as the reverse complement.
AACACGTTAAGGCAAAGGGGAGATTTCCGTCGAGTGGTGGTGAAACTTTCGGTGAGTTGGATGTGGTTTTGGAGAAAGGTTTGGGCAAAAACTTGAATGTTTGAACAATCAAATAAGGTATGGGTTTCTTCTCTCTTGGTACCTTTCCCAAGAGACCCCTTAAGGTTCAGAATATTCATTCCGAAAACTAGGGTTGTTCCCCGTTGCATGTCCCTGTCACTAGCTCCCATTGAATCATAGGTTGGGTATGTTTGCTGGTACAAAGTAAGGATGTAATGTGTTTTCGTGATGTTTATGTTTAAGTATGCATGCTCGGAATTATGTGAATATTGAATATGTTGTTCGAAATTATGTGAAAAAGTGATGTGTGTGTGCAACATGTGGCAGTGAATGTAGTCACTGTTGCAGGTGTGAAATGGCATGTTTAATCTTTATTTTATGTGCAAAAGTTGTACACAACATGATCTTCATATGGGGTGTGAAGTTACTAATTTTGAGTGAGAAACTCTTGGCTAATGTAACTATTAAACTACACCTAATAATGCACTAAATGTTTCATGAAATGCCCTAAGAACTAATGTGAAAAGGTTGATGAAAAGTAGCTAAAAATGATGCTCAAATTTCCAGGATGGTGTAAGTTTAGTTTCGGTCAAAAACAAGGTTAAAAATCTGGGTTTTTAATGAATATAAAATAGGTGAGGTCACTAGGGATTGAACCCGAGACCTCACACTGGAAGAATGCTAACAACGTAAAGGAGGAAATGAGGTTAAGGGGAATCAAACCCGAGTGACAACTGAAATTCGCGAAAAAGAAAAGAAACGGGGGCAGGGGGGAATCGAAATCGGGCCTACTGGTCGAGGAAGAAGAGAACAAGAATTAAATAAATAAATGGGAGGCATGGGAACCGAACCCACGACCTCCAGGCTGTGAATGAGAGAAGAAAAAATTAAAGAAAATAAAATGTGAGGCGTGGGAATCGAACCCACGACCTCAGGGCTAGAAAGGAGAATGGCGGAATAATTAAGAAAATAAAGTGAGGTTGTGGGGGCTCAACTGCCAAAACGCCTATCTTAGTAGATTTTAATTAAAAATAAAAATAGGAGGTTGTGGGGGTTCGAACCCACAACCTCACAGTCCCTAGCGAATTTAAAATTCAAATAAGGAGGGTGTGGGGGTTCGAACCCATAACCTCCCAATTCCCAGCGAAAATAAAGAGTAAAATAAAAGAGGCTGTGGGGGTTTGATCCCACAACCTCTTGGTCTAGGCGAAATGGGACAATAAGATTTTAAGGAAAAATAAAAAGGGGTTGTGGGGGTTCGAACCCACAATCCTTCGGCCAAATTAAGAGAAAACCCAAGGAGAAAAATAAAGATAGAATGTTGATGTTGGGGTTCGATCTAGGGTCCCAATGTCATGAAGACTAATAATAAAGTCAAGGAAAAATGTAAGTATTGTCCAAGTGGTTTGAACTTGGGTTCCCTTGCCCAAATTTCCGTATTGATACATAAGTCATATGTGAATTAAATGTTCAAGAATAATACCACCTTCTTAGATCGAAATCAAGATCTTGGCACATATACAAGATACATAAGTCTTGTACTACATAATCTTAGGAATGTATGAGTCACTTAAGAAATATGAATGAAGCCTCATGGCTTGTATGTATAGACCATAAGTCTAGCATACGTTTAAAAATGAGTGAACCGAAGATGTATGTAATGAAATGAAGTAACCCGAGAATGAGTTAAGTACGAGTGTAAAACACACTAAATGGCCAAGTGCATTGGCATATGATGAAATGATTATTATGTAATGAAATGACGAAGCCCTAGAAGCCAAGTAATTGGCATATGATGAAATGAACATTCACGTAGAGTGGGTGAGTAATTATGAAGAGCAAATGTGCTAATGTTAATGAATGTGGTGACAACATGATATGAGGGTAATGTAAAAGATGAGAGCAATCTCAAATGAGCCTAAGTAAATGTTACCAAAACGTACTAACCTATGAGAGTGTAAAGTTAATGAAGAGACCAGTCTCTATGAACACTCTAATGAATGTATTGAGATTAATACACTTAATACTAATGATGAGATGAGAAATCATCTATTGAGCTATGATGTCCTCATACTAGAAGCCAGCTTCCATGATGTATGAGTTGAATGTAATGGAACTTTATACTGAGCATTGATAGACTAGCTTTGAGCGGTGATGCCTTCTTTCGGGAAGGGCGGAGGTTCACGTAACTCTCATGAGATGAGACTGTCCGGCTTGCTGGGTATGGGTCTACTTATATCTCCTGGTCTTCGAACCTATACTGCCAATATAGGGATCTGGCGGGGTTAAATTCCCATGTACGCTAGCATGTTTTGGGTCACTTTCGCCGGTGATTCCACCTCTTTTAGGTGTGGGGGAGACACTGGATTTCATGATGCTCACATGATCTATGTCGGTTAAAGTTAAAGTTCCCAATGAATGAATGAGGCCAGCCTCAAATGAAGCACATAATGAAATGAATGATACCAAAGGTGTTAGGATAGGCTAATCAAGAGGTGATCTAGACTCAAGTAATGACACTAGGTTATTCCTAATTATTGCACAGCAAACCCGATGAAAGTCTTAAACTACATCCTAGGTATAGCTGGTGTTCACACTGGCCTATGAACGAAAATGAAATGAAGTACGTATGAATGAATGAAGTAGACTCTGTGTTTGTTAATGAAGACTCCCTTGTTGAGGTCCCATATGTTGAGCCCTCATTTTGGAAAGTCTTAATGTCAAGTCCATGATTCCAAGGTCTCATGGCATATGAATGAATGTTATAAAAGATGTTATGTGTTGTATGCTATATGATATGTGCTATGTGTAAGATGTTATGTGCTGTGTGAAATATGATAAGTATGATGATGCATGTTACTCTCATGGCATGACTTTCCTAATCCGAATTTGGAAAGTTCACTACTTTCCTAATCCCAATTTGGCAAGTCCACTAACTTGACTTTCCATAATCATGTTGTTAGGAAAGAGCTATTCTTTCTCATGCATGTCCTTGGTGTGTGCTTGCATACCCATACTTAGTACAAGTGTGTACTAACCCTATACAACTCTACAATTTTAGGTGCAGGCACAGGTGGACGCTAGAGCTACAGGTTGACGCTGAAACTATCCGAACGTCGAGCATTCATCCGGACTTGGTAGGCCCTCATGCTTTCGAGGATGCTGCCATTTATATTCTAGATTAGTTTTAGAGTGATCTAGTGGAGCATGTTCCACTAGCGTTTCTTTCCTGTTTTATTCAGACATTGTATTGGTGTCATTTTGGCAAGTACATCTTTATTGCTATATTAAACTATTTCTTTCATTTGATGATCTTAATATTAGATGGTTGATGGTGAACAATTATGCATTAATGAGAATGATTAATAAGTAAGTTAAGAAACAAAAAGTTTCAAATTTTCCGCTAAAATTAACCTAGATGAAGTAAGAATGACGTAAGTAGGCTTGTCTGCGACCTATGAGAGGTCAATGACGCCGATCTCGTCTGGGGTATAGATTCCAGTCGTGACATCCACATAGACTCATAAAGTCAAGTAGGAATAACCAAGACTTAACCTAACACTACTCTCATAATGTCAAGTCAAAGTCAAACATGATCACTTAAGGCAACATAACTAGAAGAATACATACATGACTATATAACTTCACATGTAGATAGGTAATGTCATGCTTCACATAATCAAACTACACAAATAGACACATAACTTCAAGTTTTTGCCAATAAGGCCATGCTCATAATATTGCATAAAGTATCGCCGACAAGGCCACGTCAATTGCAAGTAAAACACATAACACCGCCACCATAAGTGGACCATACCAATAACAATAGAATCGAAGTATAATTAATATCAAATTAAAGAAAATGGGGCAGCATACATTCATCCCCTCATACACACTTCAATTCAATGCCAAATCAACCAATTCAACATCACAAGGCCCTTACCCATGGCCATGAACAATAATTCAAAGCAATAACCATAAAACTTAATGAATCTACATCAATTCATTCTAGGTTTAACAATCTAAGATCAATTATATATCAATTGAATACAATTCTTATATCATTATAAATCCCATAAGAAACTACACAACAATTCATCAATATTAGCTTAATATCAAGTAACCCAATAAGTAGTCAAAACTAGGGTTCATCAATTTACATGGGTTCATAGGTAATTTATGTTAAAATCATCAATACAATATCAATTAGCTCATAATTCACTGTTTAGAAATTATTTATGCAAGAACCCATGGTAGAATCCCGAAATTGGACAATTCACTTTAGAAAACTTTGTAAAACATTTTGAGGATTGGGCTCCTTGATGAAACGAGTTTCAAGGATCAAAAGCCCTACCTCAAGGATGATAATTCTTCACTTTAATGAAGAATTTCCACTCAAAACGCCACACCAAGATGCTTCTTCAATTTGGACTTCAATGGAGTCTTTGGGATTTTTAAGGGACTTTGGGGTTTTGTTTTTGGAAGAATGAATTATTCTAAGTGTTAAGCACTTATATACTCATTTAAAATACCCAAAAAGCCCTTAAAAACCGCCCAAACTCTTATTTGTAAGTGGGGTGAATTTACCAATTCACCCCTAAGTTAGCAGTAACTCTGCGCGCAGGAGACAGGCTCTCGACGCCTGCCCTTGACGGGGCGTCACGGCCATGACGGGGCGTCACATACCTCCGTTGGTGGCTACAGTGGCTGTACAAGGTTCCAAACTTCACCCTTGGTTAAGTCCCCCACGACGGGACCCTCGATGGGGCGTCATCAGGCCAACGGGCCGTTGACTGCTCCGTCACCAAGGTCTGCCTAGGACAGCCTGCACACTATTTTGGGTCCTTCCTCAAAGACCCTTGAATGGTCCTTCAGGATAATTTCCCAAACGTTTTTAACCCAAATACAATCGTCTATAAGTTTAACACCTCTCACATAAATTTCATACAAAACGAACACATAAAACTCGACAAAACATGCATAGACACACAAGGTCGATTCAAGGCATATCTTTCGAACGCCATGAACATTCTTGGTCGTTTGACCTCCAAACTTCTCGAAACTTGACACAATGCCTATACATGCTATAATAACTCAATTAAGAACCATAAAACACGATGAAACACACATAAACACATAGAAACACATAGGAGACATTTAGGTGACTTAGTCGTCAAACGTCATAGTCATCCCTTAACGTTTTAATTCCAACACCTCTAATACTTTTGCTACTGTCTCTATATCACATATTAAACATATTTAGGAACTTATACCATCAATATCAACATGTTAGGCTCTAGTTAACCTAAGTCATTTTCGAGGTCTTACAATAATATGTCTTTGATTATGATCATGTTGTATGTTGATGAAGTTCTTAACTTGTATATGTTCCCTGGTATGTGCATTAAATACATTCACATGACTTAGCATGTATCCTAAAGAAATGATAAATAATCCTTTTTCATGCATGTCCTTATGTAACAGTCCGAAAAGTCAAGACCTAATCTAGAGCCTAACATGAGTGTTTAAAGGTTTAAATACAGTCCTAATACCTAAAATAATGTATATAAGTCATCCAAGAATTTTTAGAGCCAAGACGTCAAAGAACGTTCATGACGTCTGGAAACTAGTTTAATTGAACTAGTTGTCGTCGCTATGTTTGCGAACAGTTTCGGAGGGTAAAATGAAGATTAAAACTATTAAAAAGACTTTGGATAGGTTGTGTATAGTATAGAGGGTCAAAACGTCCGAAAAAGACACCCCAAAGACCCCCCGAAGGGTCATGGAAAAGTTAAGAATCAGTGGGCTGATGTGCGAGGCGCAGCCAAGACGGACCTCACTGGTTCAATTTATTTTTCAAAAATAAAAGTGTTACACCCTCAAAATGAGATAGGTCAAGCAAGATCCTAAAATGAGTTTCATGAGATTTTAAGGTCTTAAAACGACTAAATATAGTGTTAAGAGGCAATATATAAAGTTTGGAATTGGTTGGAGGTCAAACGTCCAGGAACGTCCAAGACGTTCGAAAACTAGTCGAAGTTGAACTAGTGTGTCGTAGTGTTTTATAGTGATGTTTTGGGGGATGGTTTGAAGGTTAAATTCAGTACAGAGAGTTCCTACGCGTAGTCTGACATACAAAAGGTCAAAACATCCAAGAAGGATGCCCCGGGGACCATAAAAAGGGTCCCTACTGCCAAGATGCTGCGCCAGCATGTTTTGGGCAGTTGCTGCGCGACGCGCAGCTGTCACGGAGTGGGGAAATATCTTGACCTGCGACGCAGGGCTTTCACGAACCATTCTGTCCAAGAATTTTTGAAAAATAAGATTCGGAAGTGCCTCCGCGACGCCCAGTAAAGTTCCACATTTCGCTGCGTCGTTTTTAAGTCAAATTGAGCTGGTTAAATTGTCCATTAAAGCTCAGGGGTCTTTTGGGAACTTTAGGGATTAATTATGGGCGATTATTGTAGGTATTTTAAGAGTATTTAAGCAGCACAATATCCAATGAGACCCTAGACTCCAAATCAAAAACCTTTCTCTCCCAAAAATTCTCTAGAAACACCATCGAAGAAGAAGAAAAATTCCTGCAGCTTTAGGACGAATTGATCAAGATTTAAATTTGGGTTTAAGGCTCTAATCTAAGGTATGTGAAGCCTATTCATTCATGGATTATTCTATCAATGAAGAACTCCTAGTTTCCCTACAATTGAGAATCCAAAGAACCCCATTCAAGAGAGGGTTGTGATTGCATTGTGGGTAAGGCTGGATTGTGATCCCAATCTAGTGGGTAACATTCAATTATGTTATTATGATGATTATGTGATGTTATTATGATATTTTCATGGGGAATTGTAGTAATTGGTAATGAAGGTGATCATGGTGATTTAGGACATTAGAAGCAAGTTTGAAGGTTTAGATAGATCTTCTTAATTCAATTGTCTTGCATGATTATTGATCATAATAGGGTCATTGATATATGAACTGAATTAGACTTGATTCATTAAGATTTGTCTTGATGGAACTTAACCTTAAAGAATGAATTATGGCTATATTCACCTTGTAAAAAAGTATGTGAAAAGAAAACTAAGGCTAGAAGATTTAGGATGATAGAATGAAAGTTATAGATTCACTTGAGCATGGGGAGATTGTCTAGGACATCCCTCCATGAGAGAAAAGGTTGATCAAGGCTTGACAAAATAAACTTGGACTATATGCTTGACTCCAAGTGGATATGCAAAGTGAGACGGATAGTCTAGTAAGGGTCCGGAATCCAAGTAGAGAGGAGAGCCACACCTAGTAGTCTTCATGACTGTCCACTTAGGTCTCATTAGGCGGGAGTTCTTCACGTAGTAGAGTCAAGGTATCCTAGTAGAGATATCCATATCCTATGAACTTAGACATGCTTGAGAAGAATCTCGTAGTGTTCAAAGCAATAGCTAAACTTAGACATGCCCAAGGTGTATCTCGTAGTGTTCATAATGTGTGAATGAACTTAGACATGCCCAAGGGGTATCTCGCAGTGTTCATGATTAAGGTATCAAGACATACCTTAAAAAGTATCTCGTAGGATCCATATGATTAAGTAACTTAGACATATTTAAAGAAGTATCTCATAGTGTTCAAAAGATAGATATAGGGGCTAGACTCCAAGGTAAGAAGTAATAAAGAAAGGATCCAAAAGTAGTACCTTGCATGAATGGTGGTATGGGACATCATAAGTGCATTGCAAAAGGTATAACCTATGGTCACTAATGAAGAATATAATGAAGAAAGGATTGGACTAGAAGTTCCCTTTCCTAGTATAGTAGACAAAGGATGAGAGAATCTTAGTAAATGAAGTTAAGTAATAAAGAAGCTATGGAGGGTGAACATGTTAAGAATGACTTTCGAGATAGGCTTAACATATAGGGTAGTATGGGCTACCCTATGTACATTGCACAAGCATGTTTTGAGATGACCATAAGGGTATAGTACTCTTTAGTATGAAGAACTTCGACCTTATTTATGATATTGGATTACGATCAAGAATGACCAAAGAGAGGTACTTAGCTTTGGTAGTAGTATGGGATGTTACCTTAGCCTTGCACTAGTATACTTGGAGGTAGCTTTTGATGTTGTTCACTTGAGTAAGAAGGACAAGTAAGTAAGTAAGTAAGTATGAATTTTTATATGATTTATGATGCTTTATTATGTTATGATATACATGTTATTCTTATGCCTTTATCTCTTATGATTATGTCTATTATTGACTAACCTTTTGAGAGATCTTATGTTGGTATGTAGTTTCCATACTTAGTACATATAGTACTAACGCATATTGCCTAAATGTTGTCTATGTAAGTTCTTGAGAAGATTGAGTTACTTCAACGGTAGAGTTTCCAAGGTTTCCAAGAAGACAAGAAGTGGTGAGTCCTCATAGCTTCGAGGACGAACCTTTATTTCCCTTTATGACTTTCTTTATGTTTTAGATTTTATGTGGGCTGCGTCCCAATGCTTTTTATTCATGTCGAATTTAGATGATTTTTGAGACAATGTTATTATAGATGCTTCTGCGTTTATGAAATACCTTTTGGTTTATGTTTAAAGAAAGTTTTCAAATTCCCTCCAATTATGCATAATGTTATGTAATGAAGTCAAGAGATTTGTACAAGACCTCTGAGAGGTCGAGTATGCCATGTAGAGATTCAAGGGTTGCCCTAACTTCTAGGGTGTACTTGTGGGTCATGACAAAAAGTGTGTGTTGGCCCCGCGATGCGGAGCTACTTCCCAGATCCGGTAAAATTGTATTTTTGACATTCTGACTTCACAAAAAGACCCATTTAAGTGAGGGGTGTTTTGGGTAATTTAGGGGTTATTATATATAGCCTAAGGGTCATTTTAAATTCATTTTTTACTCACCCAAACCCAATTCCTAAAACAAAACCCAAAAGCTCTAACCTCTATCTACTTTCTCTCTCCCCAATTCCTCCATTGAAGAGGGAAGAAAGCTTTAAGAAGAAGGTCAATTTGTCTAGGATTTCACATCAAACGTGGATTAAGCTTCAATAAGGTATGGGTTCTTCACTCTTGGGATTCCTTTCCCCAAGAGGTCCTTTCAAAGTTGATTTCAAATTACCCAATTCCATGGGGTTTTCCAATTCTAATGGGTTTTATTCTAAACTTCAAATTGATAATAAATTGTGATTTCCTATGACTAATTGAGTATATATTGTTGATTAATTGATACAATTTCATGTTTATCATGTTCCCTTCCCTAATTCCCCAAATCTTTGATCATGTTCATGAATTGATGGGAATTGAAGAATGATTTGATTATTAGACTTGTTTTTATCTATTCTAATTCATGTATGGATTGATTAGGGTAATGTATTGTTGGAATTGGATCTATTTCTTGATTAATTCATGATGAACCCTAATCCCCTAACCCTAGGTTATGAATTGATGTTAATTGGGATAGTGATGATACAATTGACCTTCTTCTTTGTTAATTACTATTGATTGATGTTACTACACCTATTAATGGATGAAATTGGTTGGTTGATGGTAAGACCGTGATGATAGATTTTGAAGGAGATTTTGTACGTCCTCATAATCCTAACCTTTACTTCAAGTATGATGGGTTGTGATTGGTGATATATTTCAATTGAAGTATACCTTGTGAATAGCCTACATAGTTGTTGGTATGATGTTGAATTGAAATGTCTTGACTATGTGATTGTGAAATTATGCATAAAATGAAATGATATAAGGTTGGTGACGACTTTCCTATGTGCCTTGTTATGAAATGATGATTATGATATGCTAATCTCACATATGAGGGTTGCCATGAAAGGATATTCTCATGCAATACCTATTGAGCTAAAATACAATGATTATATAAGGGATTAGACCCTATGACCTAAATTAAGTGATGATTAATAAATAAAGACTTTTTAAAAGGGCTTTAGCTTAGCAACGAGTGAAATTGACAATGGGAGGTGTTGACTTCCCATAGAAGGAGATTCACCTTATAGTTCCATATGAGGTGTTGACTCCCCTATGAGGGACACTTGCCAAATGGATTACCATGAGATGAGGCTCCAATGCCATAGGCATGTAGAGGGTTCATACATATCTCCTAGTTGTAGAACTATGTTACCACCATAGGAAGACTAGCCAGTGGATCCACCAAGAAATCTACATTTATGTTTGGTTCTACTTTGGACAGTAGACCACCTTCCATCGGTGTAAGGTTACACTGAATTCCATTCTTTTCTCTTGTGGTCTATGTCGGTTAAGACAAATGTTCCCAAAAGTAAAATGTAGTAAAGATGTGAACTCTAGATAGGGTGACTTCAGAGGTTGGCTTAGTCTATGTAGGGGTATAGGACTCTACCTAGGCATTGCTCTAGTTGGCTTTGAGGGAAGTCCTAGAAGGATATTCTTATGATATAGTAATCTTATAAAGTAAATGTTATGCTTTTGTTGACTTACATATTGATGATCCTATATGATGTTAGTTTCATTTATGGACATGTTATTGGTCTATATTGCTAATATGATTATGGTTATTATTGATGCTATGTTATGTTAAGTTAGGCATTATTTGTGATCCTTTGTTTGATTTACTTGATTGAGTAAGGTTATGTGACTTTTCTTGGTCATTGCACTTGTAGGCTAAATGGTGGGTTATGAGTAAGGGTCTTGCTTGTATTATGATGTTGGGAACTCTTGTATATGTTGACTTGACTTTATTTGTTGATGTTGGTTTTGTGTCTACATGAGTTTGACTTATGGATTTTGTGATTATTGGCTTATATGGGTTATTGGTTGTCCATAACGCTTTTCAAAGTACTTTAGCATGGTTTTAATCAAATGTCCTCTTTATAATGATTTCACTTGTTTTATGTGCATATATCCATACTTAGTACAAGTGTGTACTAACCGATGTTTGATGTTTACTTCAAATGTAGGATCCGACTGTTGATATTAGAGAAGGCTTTGAAGACTACTTGGATTCTTATCTTCCAAGTTCGGTAGGTTGTCAGTTTTCGAGGACGATGTCATTATCTACCTATTGGATGTTGTTTAGTCTTAAAGACACTTTGTTCATTCTCTTTCATTTTGGTACTATAATTGTAAAGCCTATATGTGGCTATGATTGTTGATTTAAGGTCTATGCCCAAATTGTGATACTCTTACCTAGATGGTTTAATATGAGACATTGTTATAGACTTCTTATGAGACTATCTTATACTATGTATGTGCAATAAAAGAAGAAGAATATGTAATCTTCCTATAAGAAGGGTCTATATATACTGGATATGAATATATTGTGTGTATGTATAGGTATATGTTAACCTCAATGTAAAAGTAGTAAAAAAAATTTAAATTTTCCGCATTTTAACCTATGAATGTAATGATGTATGCTAAGAGGCTAGTCTTAGTCCTCAAATAGGACACTACCGCCAGTTACGTCAGGGGGTGCTCTCCGGATGTGACACCTTAAATGTTATGTGCGTATACCCATACTTAGTACACGTGCCGTACTAACCCCATTACTTTATATTACTACAAATGTAGGGTCCGACCATCGGAGATTAAGAAGGTCGATTGAAGAACCTTTGAACTCTTTCTCAAAGAATTGGTAGGTCCTCATGTTCGGGGATGCTATATTTTGTATTCCATCTTATGAAGACATTAGTAGATTTAAAGAATATTCTATTTTCATTTATGTTCTTTGGATTCTTTTGTATTAAGGCCTATATGGAATATTTACTATTTATTGGCTATGTCGAGATTCGTACCCGTAGATTGTTTTATATATGTGAGACAAGTTTGTAGAATATCGAATGTCATTATAAATGTTAAGTATGAATTATAAGTATACTTCAAATAGAATGTAAAAGTTTTAATTTTTCCGCAATTTTTACTGCCCAAATGTTATGACGAATGCTAAGGGCTTGTTTGAGTCCTTTAAGAAGACAACGACGCCGGTCGCATATGGGGTGTGGTCTCCAGGTGTGACAAAATTGGTATCATAACATGAGGTTAAATATATTTAGGATCAATGTCTCACTAAACCACATTACCTAGTGTCTCATTCATGGTTGTGAAGCGCGCCACAACTATGGATGAGATGCTATGCGATGACCAGGAAACTTCTATTTTTCTTGATACTCCTATGTCGTGCCTTTAGAGTTTTGTCACTATGTATCGTTTCACATCTAATCCCTTTCTTGTGGTTTCAGGCGATGAACATAAGAAGGACAACCGCGAGAAGAGTAGGAGAAGAGATTGCGAATGCGGGAGATACTCTTCAAGGCAATCAAGTTTCTCCTCAAGTGAAAACTACCGTGAATGATCAAGTTCCGTTGAATCCTTTGTTCATAATGGATGGTGAGGTAAGGGAATCCCTGTTCTAAATAGCCCAAGACATCACCACCCAAGCTCAGGCTATTACGTCACAAGCTAACCGATAGGTTGCACCTAGAGAGAACCAACATGCTAGTACTATGGCTAGCCGCTTGAGATATTTTATGAGGATGAATTCTCCCATGTTGTTAGGACAGAAAGTTGATGAAGACCCCCAAGATTTCCTTGATGAGGTCTACAAAATATTGTTTTCTATGGGGGTGAGTACTATTGAGAAGGCTGAGCTTGCTGCCTATGGCTCAGACATGGTACAATTAGTGGAAGGATAGTAGGGCTTTAGTAGGTGGTCTCGTGACTTGGGAGATCATCAAAAAGGCCTTTCTTCACAGATTTTTTCCAAGGGAGCAATGAGAAGCTAAGGAAGAGGAGTTCATCAACCTTCGTAAAGTATTATGAGTGTTAAGGAACACCATTAATGTTCATTAAACTTTCCAAATATGCTTCTACTTTGGTTTCCAATGCTAGGGATGAAATGAGCCATTATGTAATGGGCGTGTCCGAAAAGCTTGAAGAAGAATGTCGTGCAACCATTATTCATGACAATATGGATCTTTCTAGGTTGATGGTTCATGATCAACAAGTTGAGGAGATTCGTCTAAGGAAAAGCAATAGGGAAGCTAAGAATCCAATGTCTTTTGAAAGTGGTTCTTCTAAAAGTAGGCTTGATGTTCAATACAAGCCTAAGTTCAAGAAGAGGTTTTCAAACCAAGTTCCTTCGAATTTCTCCAAGAATCTCAATTATAGAGGTTATAATCCTAAACCTCAAAAATGGAGAAATGTTGATCCCCAAAGAGAAATACTAATTTGTGGTAACTGTGGTAAGAAACATGTGGGTGAATGCCTTGTTGGAACTAATAGTTGCTATGGTTGTGGGAAAGGTAGTGTAACACCCCGTAAATTCCATGACCTATACTAGAGGCTTATATGTTGAGTAATTATGGTTTTAGAACTAAATAAGTATAAATAACTAGTTGACGTCCGGAAACTAGCGAAATTTAACTAGTTGACGTCCCTATGTTTGGTGAAGGTTTCAGAGGGTCATATGGAGTCCAAAACATGTAAAAATACTTTTAATATGTAGAGTATAGTATAGAGGGTCAAAAATTGAAAACATGACACCCCAAGGACAACCGGAAGGGTCCATGGGGAGGACCCCAAGTTGGGCAAGCAAGCTGCCAAGGCAGCTGCGCTTAGGCAAATTTTGGTGGCTGCTGCGCGTCGCGCACCCACCGCGAGGGAATATGAAGTTTTCCTCGCTATGCGGGGCTGACACGGACCCTACTTCCTAATCTCAAAATTCAAAAATAAATCGGGGAATTAGCCTCGCAACGCGGACCTACTTCCCAGATATAGTAAAAGTCTTATTTTTCGTGTTTTGACTTTACAAATAAATCCATTAAAGTGAGGGGTAATTTAGGTAATTTAATGGGTGACTGTATAATGTATTAGGGTCAGTTTTAGGTCAATATTAACACAAAAATAAAGTCCCAAAAGTTGAACTGAAAAATCTCTCTCCCTCCCAAAATTCTCTCCTCCTACAAAACTCCATTGAAGACCATTAGATCTCCATGAAAAAGATCAAACCTTCAAGTTTTTCAACCTAATTTGGTGTCTTTCTCATCTATAAATTATGGTTTCTTTCACTCTTGGGAATCCTTTCCCACAGAGGTCCATCAAAAGATGATTTCTAAATACCTAAAACAAGGGTTTTTCTCCTCATATGGGTCTTCTTTCTAAAACGAAATTGAGTCTCAATTGTGATGAATTATGATGAATTAATGTTGTTTAATTTTTAATTAATGGTTAATTTATGAATTCCTATGATCTTTACCTTGACCCATATCTTTCCCCCAAATCGCTAGTTTCTTGGATTGGTTAAGGTGAATTGATGAGGGTGATGAACATGCCACTTATTTACATTGATTTTAGTTATGTTAATAGTTCATGAATTTCCCTATTTCATATGTTGATTGTGAGTTCTTGGGTATTGAAGTATGAATTCCCAAGATGGGAAATGAGATATGATCTTGATTCTCCTTTAATCTCAATTATGCAAGGTGAAATCTACTTATGTGATAATGATGATACAGCTAATTGTGTTGCTATGATGTTGGTGATAAGAATCCTTCATCCCTAACCCTCGATTCATAAATTGGCTATGAAATATGTAATTATGTTATGATATGATTATTATATGATTGAATGTATTTTCTCATGATTATGATAATGTGTCTAAAGTTAAAGGATAGTTCTCACTTGTGATCACCTATGAGCTATTATGATAGGATGTTTACATTAGGGTCTAGAAGAAACTAATGTGATTTTGTATGAAGTCATAAGATGATTACTAAAGGGAATAATTTCTTAGCACCGAAAGGGCATGTAAATGAGATGCATGCCTCACGTTAGTATGTCCGACCTCCCTCATGGGTTTCCTCACGTTAGTAAGTTCAGATTCCCTAATTATGTGTTGTCTCATGAGATGGAAATCTCCACGTTAGTAACTCAAGGTTTATAGAAAAAATATCCTTTACCCTTAACTATGTAGGTTCGGGCCTTTGAGGTATCATTGAGGCTAAAGCAAGAAGGCTTGGACTAGAATCTCTAAGTTTTGGGTATGCCCTGTAGTTCGAGGATGCTACCACACACTCTATTTTAGTAGTACTTGTATTTTCCAATAGACATTCATTTCTTTCTTATTGTTGAAGATATTGATGTAAGCCCTATGTGGCAATTATGGATTTGTATAAGGGCTTTTCCCGGATTGTTTGACTTCGTTTAGATAGTTGGTATGAGACAAAGTATTAAACTAAATTCCTATGCGTTTTAAGTTTTCTATTGCGAGCAGCCTATGTATACTTCGTATGTAGAGGTCTATGTAAACCTCCTTGCTATACAAACAAAAGTTTTAATTTTTCCGTGTTTTTGACTTATGATTTCTATGACGAATGCTAAGATGCTTGTCATAGTCCTCTTCGAGGACGACGACGCCAGTAACAACTAAGGTTTACTTTGGGTCATTACAAACTTTGTATCAGAGAATGAGGTTAAATATTCTTAGAAATGTTGTCACACTAAACCACGCCTATGTAGGGTCTTATTCATAATTGTGAAGCGCGCCACACTAATGAATGAGGGACTACGTGATGCTTGGAACTCTCACTCTCTTGTTATTCCTTAGTCTTGAAGAAGAGTCTTAACTCTATCTAGAACTTTCTTGTAATCCGTTTATTGTGCTTATAGGCAATGAATACAAGGAGGAACAATGCTCGAATGGCCGGAGAGGAGAATTTAAAGATGTGGTTCCCCCTCAAGCTCCTCAAAACCCTCAAGTGTGTATTGAAGAAGGTGCTATGTTAAATGTTTAGATAAGGTTGTCTATTCATAGCTTGACTCAAGTGTTGGCTACCCAAGTTGTTGTGGATGCATGGGTGCAAGTGAACCCCAATGCTAACACTACCGCTTCAAGGATTAGGGATTTCACAAGGATGAATACCCCTAGTTTCTATGGTTCTATGGTGGAGGAGACCCGCAAGGGTTCATTGATGAAGTTTTAAAAGTTCTTGATGCTATGAGTGTTTCTTTTAAAGAAAAGGAGGAGCTAGCCGACTACCAACTCAAAGACGTGGCTCAAGTTTGGTATGTTCAATGGAAGGATGAGAGACCGATTATATAAGGTCGGATCACATGGGGAGCATTAAAAATGGATTTCTTGATAGTGTAACAACCCTAAAAATGGATATGATAAGTAATGCTTAATGTGTCTAGAATGCCTACGATTAGACCGGATTCACACGGATTGATGCGCGTAGAACCAGACCTCTGAACCCTTGATACAACCAAGCCAACTAACTTGGGGAGTTAGTTGATCTAGGAAAGGTTGGGTCCAGCCATATAGGGCTCTCGAATAAGAAGATTTACTCGAAGGAGTCTTTACCGGACTTAAAAAGGGAAAATCTTAGGTTTGGAGGGTCTAGGGGTAAAATGGTCTTTTTCCAGGCTCAGGGTAGTATCGTAATTACCCTAAATATATAATTAATTATTTAATTAATAAGGTGGAGGGGCATTTTGGGGAGAGAGGGCCAAAAATTGGCTCTTAGAGTGAAGTCTTGCTCCACCCGGGATCGAACCTAGGTGGAAGCGTGATTTAAATTGTTTTTATTTAAGTTGATAAATCAATGTAATTAATTAATATTTATTATTTATTGTCTAATTTAAAATAAAAGGGAAATCAGATTTTTATCATTTAATAAAAACCTTATTTGACTAAGTCCTAAACTAGACTCCTAAGCCTAAGAAAACTCTCCTCTCTCACGCTCATCTCTCTCTCACATCTCTATCATTCTCTTATTCACATTCTTCTGCCAAATAACGTACAAGAACAGAAGATAAACCAAAGTTCTTCACACTTGAAGAACTCACAATGAAAATAAAATCAAACGCTAAGCAAAATACGTTAGGCAAAGGGAGGGTTTTCCGTCAAAAGTTTGGTGTTGAAACTTGGTTTTGGACGTGAGTGTTGGAGAATGTTTGGGCATCAACTTCAAGGTTTGAACGTCATAAAAGGTATGGGTTTTCTTACTCTTGGTCCCTTTCCCAAGAGACCCCTTAAGGTTCAGTATATTCTAATCCGAAAACTAGGATTGTTCCCCGTTGCATGTCCCAGTCACTAGCTCCCATTGATTCGTAGGTTGGGTATGATTGCTGGTATATATTAGGCATGTAATGTGTTTTCGTGACGAATATGTTCATGAATGTTTGTTTGAAATCGTATGAATGACAACCCATGTTTTCCGAACTATGTGTATGTGTGTGCAAAATGTGAACTGTGGCCTATAGCCCTCGGGTTAAGGCTCAAAAAAATGATGTATTATGGTTGTATTTTTACGTGCACAAACTTAGGCAAATCGTGATGTTCATATGAAATGTTATGTGGCTGAATTGAGTGAGAAACTCTTGGCTAAACGAATCCATGAAAATGCACCTAAAACGTTATAAATGAACCATGAAATTCCCCTAAGAACTAATGTGTAACTTGATGAAAAAGATGCGGAAAAATTACAAAATTTGCAGCCACAATTTGATGAATTTCGGTCAAGTTAAAATGGTTCAAAATGTTATGAAAAATGAAGAAAAATAAATGAGGTCACTGAGGGTCGAACCCGTGACCTCACCATTATAAAAACCATGAAATTAAGTGAGTTAAAAGTATTGTGGTGAGGGGGATTCGAACCATAGTATTGGCTGGAAAATGTAACTTAAAAAAATAAGAAATGAGAGGAGTGGAATTCGAACCCACCACCTCTCAATCAGATTTAAGGAAGAGTAAAAGAAAAATAAAAGGGTAGAGGTGTGGGAATCGAACCCACGACCTCTAGGCTGGTTAAGGGAAATTAAAGAGAAGAATAAAGTGAGGCTGTGGGGATTCAATCCACACCCTCATGGTCCACTCGAAAAAGTCAAGGAAAAAGGAATTTAAATAAAAAGGGGCTGTGGGGGTTCGATCCCATAACCCCTCGGCCAAAAAGGAGAATATCTACAAAAAAAATTAAAGGGAAATGAAGGTGTTGGGGCTCGACCTTGGGTCCCCAAGCCGTGTGGATTTAAACCAAAATAAATAAAAATGTAAGTGCGGTCCAACGGATTCGAAATCGGGTTCCCTTGCCCAAATTCCGTATTGATACATAAGTCATACGTGAATTAAATGTTCAAGAATAATGCCACCTACTTAGATCGAAATCGAGATCTTGGCATACATACAAGATGCATAAGTCTTGTACCACATAATCTTAGGAAGATATGAATCACTTAAAAGAACTATGAATGAATCCTCATGGCTTGTATGTATAGACCCATAAGTCTAGCATACGTTTAAAAATAAGTGAACCTAAGATGTATGTAATGAAATGATGTACCCCTAGAAGGGTTAAGTAAGAGTGTAAAACACACTAAATGGCCAAGTGCATTGGCATACGATGAAATGAATAATATGTAATGAAATGATGAAACCCTGAAGGGTTAAGTAAGAGTGTGAAACACACAAATGGCCAAGTGCATTGGCATATGATGAAATGAACATTCACGTAAAATGGGGTGAGTAAATATGTAGAGCAAATGTGCTAAAGTTAATGAATGTGGTGACAACATGATAAGAGGCTAATGTGAAAGATGAAAGCAATCTCAAATGAGCCTAAGTAAATGTTACCAAAACGTACTCACCTATGAGAGTGTAAAGTTAATGAAGAGATCAGTCTCTATGAACACTCTAATGAAAGTATTGAGAATAATGTATACTTAATACTAATGATGAGATGAGAAATCATCTATTGAGCTATGATGTCCTCATACTAGAAGCCAGCTTCCATGACGTATGAGTTGAATGAAATAGAACTTTATACTGAGCACCGATAGACTAGCTATGAGCGGTGATGCCTTCTTTCGGGAAGGGCGGAGGTTCACATAAATCTCATGAGATGAGACTGTCCGACATGCCGGGTATGGGTCTCCTTATATCTCCTAGTCTTCAACCTATACAGCCAATATAGGGATCTGGCGGGGTTCAATTCCCATGTACGCTAGCATGTTTTGGGTCACTTTGGCCGGTGATTCCACCTCTTTTCGGTGTGGGGGAGACACTGATTTCATGATGCTCACATGATCTATGTCGGTTAAAGTTAAAGTTCCCAATGAATAAATGAGGCCAGCCTCAAATTGATATACATAATGAAATGAACGATACAAAAGGTCTTAGGATAGGATAATCAAGAGGTGAGCTAGACTCAAGTAATAACACTAGGTTATTCTTGATCATTACACAGCAAACCCGATGAGAGTCTTAAACTACATCCTAGGTATAGCTGGTGTTTACACTAGCTTATGAATGAATGAAATGAAGTACGTATGAATGAATGAAGTAGACTCTGTGTTTGCTAAAGAAGGCTCCCTAGTTGAGGTCCCATATGTTGAGCCCTCATTTTGGGAAGTCTTAATGTTAAGTCCATGATTCCAAGGTCTCATGTCATATGAACGAATGATATGAAAGATGTTATGTGCTATATGTAATATGTTATGTGCTATGTGTAAGATGTTATGTGTTGTGTGCAATATGATACGTATGATGATGTATGTTACTCTCATGGCATGACTTTCCTAATCCAAATTTGGCAAGTCCACTGACTTTCCAAATCCAAATTTGGCAGGTCTACAAACTTTCCTAGTCCAAATTTGGCAAGTCCACTAACTTGACTTTTCATAATTCATGTTGTTAGGAAAGAGCCATTCATACTCATGCATGTCCTTGGTGTGTGCTTGCATATACCCATACTTATTACAAGTGTGTACTAATAATCCCATACAACTCTATATTTTTAGGTGCAGGAACAGGTGGACGCTAGAGCTTACAGGTTGACGTTGCAGCTATTTGGACGTGGAGCTTTCATCCGGACTTGGTAGACCCTCATGATTTCGAGGATGTCTACCGTTATTATCTAGCTTAGATGTAGGCTTTAGCTAGTGGAGCATATTCCACTAGTGTTTCTTTCCACTTTCATTTCAGACTTTGTATTGGTGCCGTTTTGGCAAAAATACGTTTAATGGAATTATGAACTATTTCTTTCATTTTATTATCTCTATATTAGATGGTTGATTTGTGAACGCCTATGATGTTAAGTTTAATTTTTTTGCATAAAATAAGAAAACAAAAAGTTCAAAGTTTCCGCTAAAATTAACCTAGATGAAGTAAGAATGACGTATGTAGGCTTGTCTGCGACCTCTGATAGGTCAACGACGCCGGTCTCGTCTGGAGTCTAGATTCCTGTCGTGACAAAGTTGGTATCAGAGCACTAGGTTAAATTCCGAGGATAATAAGTTCACGTCAACCACATTGAGTAGTTTCTAAGTCATGGTAGTGAAGTGCACGACTATCCTGAATTAGAGACTGCATAATGCGTAGGAAAATTTCCCTTCTTCTGATCTTATCGTGCTTTTACTAATGTCTGATTTTCTTGGTGTTATGAGAATATCTAACATCAATCCTTGTTGTTTTCAGAGAATGAATACTAGGAGAACATTGGTCAGAGGAGAGGAGGAGCAGCTGCTGGGGACAATCAGGTTCCACCCCAGGCTCTAGCTGAAGGAGTGGATATGCCGGTTAACCCAGCTGGGTTGACTGATGCGGAGGTACGGGAATATCTGGCCCAGATGGCACAAGCCATCACTATGCAGGCCAAGGCCATGATTGACCAGGTCAACCGGCAGAATGTTCAGAGGGAGAACCCACCGGTTCGTAGCCTGGCTGACAGGTTGAGAGATTTCACAAGGATGAATCCTCTTATTTTCAAAAGGGTCTAAGACTTCGGAGGACCCCCAGGAGTTTGTGGATGAGGTGCATAAGATTTTGGTGGCTATGGGGGCCACAGATACTGAGAAGGCTGAGCTGGCTTCCTATCATCTCAAGGATGTAACACAAACTTGGTGCAAGATGTGGAAGGATAGCCGAGCTTTGGGCGGAGTTCCGATCACTTGGGAGCTGTTTAAGACAGCCTTCCTGGAGAGATTCTTTCCCAGGGAGATGAGGGAGGCCAAGGTTGAGGAGTTTATAAACCTTAAGCAGGGATCAATGATTGTCAGGGAGTATTCCCTGAATTTTGTTAAACTATCCAGGTATGCTACTTTCCCTTGTATTTAACAACAGGGATGAGATGAGTACTGAAGTTTGTTAAACTATCCAGGTATGCTACTTCCCTTGTATCTAACAGCAGGGATGAGATGAGCAGGTTCCTCACAGGAATTACCAGAGATCTGGAAGAGGAGTGTCGGTCTGCGATGTTCCACGATAACATGGACCTCTCTAGGTTGATGGTGCATGTCCAGCAGGTGGAGGACAGCCAGAAAAAGAGGGGCGTTCATGATGCTAGGAGGTCTAAGCCTCATGTACAGGTAGGTCCTAGCAATGGAGGCAACAGGAACAACATTGGTGTCCGTGAGCATCCCAGATTTAAAAAGGGGCAGCAGAGTTCAGGGAACTATAACTTTCAAAGGAGTACAACACCTAGAGGAGGCAGACCCGATCCCAAGAAGGGCAATGGAGGAGAGATGCAGCGTCCCAGAAAGGACTGTGCTAAGTGTGGCCGTGCTCACAGTGGAGAGTGCAGACAGGGCACTAATGCCTGCTTCGGTTGCGGTAAGAGCGGGCATATGGTTAAGGACTGCCCACAGAACAGGGGTCAGGCTGGAGGAAATGCTCAGCCTAGGCCTAATCCATAGGGTGCAACAGCAGACGAACCTTCTAAGAGGAACAGATTCTACGCCCTGAAGGGCAGGGAGGAGAAGGAGAAGTCCGATGATGTGGTCACAGGTATGCTGCAAGTATTCTAAACTTCTGTTTATGCTTTACTTGATCCAGGGTCTACGCTTTCCTTTGTAACTCCTTTGCTTGCTCTCACTTTTGAGATATTGCCAGAAGTTCTGCATGATCCTATAGTGGTTAGTACACCTTTAGGAGAAAATGTAAGAATTGATAGAGTATACAAGGATTGCCCAATAGTTGTATGTGGTAAGACTATGTGTGCAGACTTGGTTGAGTTACCAATGCATGATTTTGATGTTATTCTTGGCATGGACTGTTTCATAGTTGTTATGCTTGTATGGATTGCCGTAGTAGGGTTGTGAGATTTTGTTTCCCTAATGAGGTAGAGCTGGTCTGGGAAGGGTACAACTCGAGTCGTCCTAATCCCTTGATTTCGAACCTTAAGGACAATAAAATGATGTCCAAGGGGTTATTGTGTCATCTTGTGAGTGTTAATAATTTAGATCATGACATTCCTTCCATAGACTCAGTGCCTGTAGTGAATGAGTTCCAAGATGTATTTCTTGATGATTTTCCAGGAGTTCCTCCCACTCGAGAGATTGACTTTGGTATAGACTTAGTACCCGATACTAAACCAATTTCAATTCCGCCTTACAGAATGACTCCAGCGGAACTCAAAGAGATGAAGCTGCAGTTAAAAGATTTCACTGATAAGGGTTTCATTCAGCCGAGCATATCCCCTTGGGGCGCTCCAGTGTTGTTTGTGAAAAAGAAGGATGGAACCCTTAGAATGTGTATCGATTATCGGCAGCTCAACAAAGTCACTATAAAGAATAAGTATCCACTTCCCAGAATAGATGATTTGTTCGATCATCTCCAAGGGTCTAGTTTCTTCTCTAAGATTGATCTTTGCTTAGGGTATCATCAGCTTAGGGTTAGGGATGGAGATATCCCAAAGACAGCCTTTCGTACCCGTTATGGTCATTATGAGTTCTTAGTCATGTCATTTGGTCTCACTAATGCACCAGCTGCATTTATGGACCTCATGAACCGAGTCTTCCGTGAATACCTTGATTCTTTTGTCATACTATTCATTGATGACATTCTCATCTACTCTAGGACCAAGGAAGAGCATGAACAACATTTGAGACTAACCTTGCAGGTACTTAGACAACATCAGTTGTATGCCAAATTTAGCAAGTGTGAATTCTGACTTAGATCAGTGACCTTCCTGGGTCATGTTGTGTCTGATCAGACGTGGAGGTGGACCCCAGGAAGACTGAGGTTGTGAAAACTGGCCAAAACCTCTTACTCCCACCGATATCCGTAGCTTTTTGGGATTGGCTGGTTACTACCGCAGGTTCATGGAGGGTTTTTCTTCCATTGCTGGCCCACTGACAGCTTTGACTAAGAAAAAGGCCAAGTTCGAGTGGACTGAGACTTGTGAGAAGAGTTTCCAGGAGCTCAAGGACAGACTCACTTCAGCCCCGGTGCTTACTTTGCCTAAGTGTGGTGAGAATTACACTATTTATTGTGATGCATCTAGGGTTGGTTTGGGTTGTGTTCCTATGCTGGTTGGTAAGGTGATAGATTATGCGTCCAGACAGCTCAAGGTTCATGAGAAGAATTATCCCACTCATGACCTGGAGTTGGCAGCTGTGGTGTTTGCACTGAAGCTGTGGAGGCACTACTTGTATGGAGTGCATGTGGGTGTGTTCACAGACCACAAGAGTCTCCAGTACGTGTTCACGCAGATAGAGTTGAATCTACGTCAGCGGAGATGTTTGGAGCTGTTGAAGGACTGTAGCATGAATGTTCACTACCATCCAGGTAATGTTGTAGCTGATGCTTTGAGCAGGATGAGCATGGGAAGTACAGCCCACGTTGAGGATGAGAAGAAGGACGTTGTGAAAGATGTACAGAGACTGGGTGTGCGATTGGTTGACTCTACTAGTCGGGGTGTTTCAGTTCATCCTAGTTCTGAATCATCCTTGGTAGTTGAAGTCAAGAAGGGTCAGCATCTCGATCATGTGTTGATGGAGCTGAAGCACTCAGTGTTGATAAAGATGAATGAGTCTTTTGCTTTGGGAGGTGACGGCATACTTAGGTACCAGAACAGGCTGTGTGTACCAGATGTGAATGATTTGTGGACCAGGATTGTTGCAGAGGCCCATGGTTCCAGATATTCCATACATCCAGATTCCACCAAGATGTATCATGATCTTAAGCAGATTTATTGGTGGGATGGCATGAAGAAGGACATTGCAGAATATGTGGCCAAGTGTCCTAATTCTCAGCAGGTTAAGGCGGAACATCTTAAGCCTGGCGGTCTTACTCAGATTATTGAGGTTCCGACTTGGAAGTGGGAGGCCATTAATATGGACTTCGTGGTTGGTCTTCCGAGGACTACGAGACAGCATGACTCCATATGGGTTATTGTGGACAGGATGACTAAGTCTGCCCACTTTATCCTGTGAAGTCTACTTACAGAGACGAGGATTATGGACTCTACATTGATGAGATTGTGAGATGGCATGGGATTCCTTTGTCTATCATCTTAGATAGAGGAGCTCATTTCACTTCACATTTCTGGAGATCCTTCAAGAAGAGCTTCGGCACGCAGGTAAAGCTTAGTATTGCCTTTCATCCTCAAACTGATGGGCAGGCAGAGCGCACCATTTAGACATTGGAGGACATGTTAAGAGCGTGTGTGATTGACTTTAGGGGTAGCTGGGATGACCATCTGCCTTTGATAGAGTTCTCATATAATAATAGCTATCACTCCAGCATTAGGATGTCACCGTTTGAGGAACTGTATGGTAGGAGGTGTAGATCTCCAGTTGGGTGGTTCGAGGTTGGAGAGTCATCAATTTTGGGTCCAGAGAAGAGATCATTCATGAGGCCTTAGAGAAGGTCAGGGTGATTAGGGACAGGTTGGCTACTGCTTAAAGTCGGCAGAAGTCATATGCAGATAACAGAAAATGTCCCTTAGAGTTTGATGTTAGTGACCAGGTCTATTTGAAGATATCACCTATGAAGGGGGTGATGAGGTTTGGCAGGAAGGGGAAGTTGAGTCCGAGGTATGTTGGGCCATATGAGATCCTACAGCGTGTGGGTGAGGTGTCCTATGAGTTGGCATTGCTTGCAGAACTAGCTTCTGTCCATCCAGTCTTTCATGTATCCATGTTAAAGAAGTGCCTAGGTTATCCAGCATCGATTCTACCTGTGGAAGGTTTGGGGCTCGATGAAGACTTGTCCTACGAGGAGGTACCTGTTGAGATCTTAGACAGACAGGTCAAGCGGCTGAGGAACAAGGAGATTGCCACAGTGAAGGTGTTGTGGAGGAATCATCTTGTTGAGGGTGCTACGTGGGAGGCTGAGGCCGATATGATATCCCGCTACCCTCATCTTTTCAGCTCTTAAGGTTAGACTTCCTACTCTTAAGTCTAAGTTTCCTTATCTCTCCATTCTTTAATGCTATTGCTTGTTTGTGAATAGTAATTATGTTATGATCTCACTGGCATTGTGCTAGATAGTTAGTAGTGTCATTCGGGGAGGAATGTTCCTAAGGGGTAGATAATATAACAACCCTAAAAATGGATATGATAAGTAATGCTTAATGTGTCTAGAATACCTACGATTAGACCTGGTTCACACGGATTGATGCGCGTAGAACCAGATCTCTGAACCCTTTCTACAGCCAAGCCAACTAACTTGGGGAGTTAGTTGAGCTAGGAAAGGTTGGGTCCAGCCATGTAGGTCTCTCGAATACGAAGATCTACTAGAAGGAGTATTTACTGGACTTAAAAAGGGGAAATCATAGGTTTGGAGGGTCTAGGGGTAAAATGGTCTTTTTCCAGGCTAAGGGTAGTATCGTAATTACCCTAAATATATAATTAATTATTTAATTAATAAGGTGGAGGGGCATTTTGGGGATAGAGGGCCGAAAATTGGCTCTTAGAGTGAAGTCTTGCTCCACCCGGGTTCGAACCTAGGTGGAAGCATGATTTAAATTGTTTTTATTTAAGTTGATAAATTAATGTAA
The DNA here is from genome assembly GCA_022817965.1 of Solanum lycopersicoides. Taxonomy (NCBI): domain Eukaryota; kingdom Viridiplantae; phylum Streptophyta; class Magnoliopsida; order Solanales; family Solanaceae; genus Solanum; species Solanum lycopersicoides. Next base: position 26,674,252 of record CM040627.1, on the reverse strand, counting down.
TTAATTAATATTTATTATTTATTGGATGATTTAAAATAAAAGGGAAATCAGATTTTTATCATTTAATAAAAACCTTATTTGACTAAGTCCTAAACTAGACTCCTAAGCCTAAGAAAACTCTCCTCTCTCACGCTCATCTCTCTCTCACGTCTCTATCATTCTCTTATTCACGTTCTCTCTGCTAAATAACGTACAAGAACAGAAGATAAACCAAAGTTCTTCACTCTTGAAGAACTCACAACGAAAATAAAATCAAACGCTAAGCAAAATACGTTAGGCAAAGGGAGGGTTTTCCGTCGAAAGTTTGGTGTTGAAACTTGGTTTTGGACGTGAGTGTTGGAGAATGTTTGGCATCAACTTCAAGGTTTGAACGTCATAAAAGGTATGGGTTTTCTTACTCTTGGTCCCTTTCCCAAGAGACCCCTTAAGGTTCAGTATATTCTAATCCAAAAACAAGGATTGTTCCCCGTTGCATGTCCCTGTCACTAGCTCCCATTGATTAGTAGGTTGGGTATGATTGCTGGTAGATATTAGGCGTGTAATGTGTTTTCGTGATGAATATGTTCATGAATGTATGTTTGAAATCGTATGAATGACAACCCATGTTTTCCGAACTATGTGTATGTGTTTGCAAAATGTGAACTGTGGCCTATAGCCCTCGGGTTAAGGCTCAAAAAAATGATGTATTATGGTTGTATTTTTACGTGCACAAACTTAGGTAAATCGTGATGTTCATATGAAATGTTATGTGGCTGAATTGAGTGAGAAACTCTTGGCTAAACGAATCCATGAAAATGCACCTAAAACGTTATAAATGAACCATGAAATTCCCCTAAGAACTAATGTGTAACTTGATGAAAAAGATGCTGAAAAATTTCAAAATTTCCAGCCACAAGTTGATGAATTTCGCTCAAGTTAAAATGGTTTAAAATGTTATGAAAATTGAAGAAAAATACATGAGGTCACTGAGGGTCGAACCCGTGACCTCACCATGTTAAAAACCATGAAATTGAGTTAAAAGTATTGTGGTGAGGGGGAATCGAACCATAGTTTGGCTGGAAAATGTAACACAAAAAAATAAGAAATGAGAGGAGTGGGATTCGAACCCACCACCTCTCAATCAGATTCAAGGAAGACTAAAAGAAAAATAAAAGGGTTGAGGCGTGTGGGAATCGAACCTACGACCTCTAGGCTGGTTAAGGGAAATTAAAGAGAAGAATAAAGTGAGTCTGTGGGGATTCGATCCCACACCCTTATGGTCAACTCGAAAAATTCAAGGAAAAAGGAATTTAAATAAAAAGGGGTTGTGGGGGTTCGATCCCACAACCCCTCGGCCAAAAAGGAGAATATCTAAAGAAAAGAAATTAAAGGGAAACGAAGGAGTTGGGGCTCGACCTTAGGTCCCCAAGCCATGTGGATTTAAACCAAAATAAATAAAAATGTAAGTGTGGTCCAAGGGATTCAAAATCGGGTTCCCTTGCCCAAATTCCGTATTGATACATAAGTTATACGTGAATAAAATGTTCAAGAATAATGCCGCCTACTTAGATCAAAATCGAGATCTTGGCATACATACAAGATGCATAAGTCTTGTACCACATAATCTTAGGAAGATATGCTTAAAAGAACTATGAAGGAAGCCTCATGGCTTGTATGTATAGACCCATAAGTCTAGCATACGTTTAAAAATAAGTGAACCTAAGATGTATGTAATGAAATGATGTAACCCTAGAAGGGTTCAGTAAGAGTGTAAACGCACTAAATGGCCAAGTGCATTGGCATACGATAAAATGAATAATATGTAACGAAATGATGAAACCCTAGAAGGGTTAAGTAAGAGTGTGAAACACACAAATGGCCAAGTGCATTGGCATATGATGAAAAGAACATTCACGTAAAATGGGGTGAGTAAATATGAAGAGCAAATATGCTAAAGTTAATGAATGTGGTGACAACATGATAAGAGTCTAATGTGAAAGATAAGAGCAATCTCAAATGAGCCTAAGTAAATGTTACCAAAACGTACTCACCTATGAGAGTGTAAAGTTAATGAAGAGAACAGTCTCTATGAACACTCTAATGAAAGTATTGAGAATAATGTATACTTAATACTAATGATGAGATGAGAAATCATCTATTGAGTTATGATGTCCTCATACTAGAAGCCAGCTTCCATGACGTATGAGTTGAATGAAATGGAACTTTATACTGAGCACCGATAGAATAGCTATGAGCGGTGATGCCTTCTTTCAGGAAGGGCGGATGTTCACGTATCTCTCATGAGATGAGACTGTCCGGCATGCCGGGTATGGGTCTCCTTATATCTCCTAGTCTTCGAACCTATACTCCAATATAGGGATCTGGCGGGGTTCAATTCCCATGTATGCTAGCATGTTTTGGGTCACTTTGGCCGGTGATTCCACCTCTTTTCGGTGTGGGGGAGACACTGGATTTCATGATGCTCACATGATCTATGTCGGTTAAAGTTAAAGTTCCCAATGAATGAATGAGGCCAGCCTCAAATTGATACACATAATGAAATGAACGATACAAAGGTGTTAGTATAGGATAATCAAGAGGTGAGCTAGACTCAAGTAATAACACTAGGTTATTCTTGATCATTACACAGCAAACCCGATGAGAGTCTTTAACTACATCCTTGGTATAGCTGGTGTTTACACTAGCTTATGAATGAATGAAATGAAGTACGTATGAATGAATGAAGCAGACTCTGTGTTTGCTAAAGAAGGCTCCCTAGTTGAGGTCTCATATGTTGAGCCCTCATTTAGGGAAGTCTTAATGTTAAATCCATGATTCCAAGGTCTCATGGCATATGAACGAACGATATGAAAGATGTTATGTGCTATATGAAATACGTTATGTGCTATGTGTAAGATGTTATGTGTTGTGTGCAATATGATACGTATGATGATATATGTTACTCTCATGGCATGAATTTTCTAATCGAAATTTGGCAAGTTCACTGGCTTTCCAAATCCAAATTTGGCAGGTCCACTAACTTTCCTAATCCAAATTTGGCAAGTCCACTCACTTGACTTTTCATATTTCATGTTGTTAGGAAAGAGCCATTCTTACTCATGCATGTCCTTGGTGTGTGTTGCATATACCCATACTTAGTAGAAGTGTGTACTAATCCCATACAACTCTATATTTTTAGGTGCAGGCACAGGTGGACGCTAGAGCTTACAGTTTGACGTTGCAGCTATCCGGACGTGGAGCTTTCATCCGGACTTGGTAGGCCCTCATGCTTTTGAGGATGTCTACCGTTATTATCTAGCTTAGATGTAGGCTTTAGCTAGTGGAGCATGTTCCACTAGTGTTTCTTTCCACTTTCATTTCAGACTTTGTATTGGTGTCGTTTTGGCAAAAATACGTTTAATGCAATTATGAACTGTTTCTTTCATTTGATTATCTTTATATTAGATGGTTGATTTGTGAACGCCTATGATGTTAAGTTTAAATTTTTTTGCATGAAATAAGAAAACAAAAAGTTCAAATTTTCTGCTAAAATTAACCTAGATGAAGTAAGAATGACGTATTTAGGCTTGTCTGCGACCTCTGAGAGGTCAACGACGCAGGTCTCGTCTGGAGTCTAGATTTCGATCGTGACAGATAGGTTCTTTCCCTTGGAACTAAGGGTGAGAAAAATGCAAGAATTCATCAACCTTCGTTAAGGGGGTATGAATGTGAAGGACTATAGTCTCCAATTCACTTAACTATGAAAGCATGCTCCTACTATGGTTGCAGATTCTAGGGCCAAGATGAATAATTTGTCATAGGGATATCCAATCTAGTGGTTAATGAATGTAGGTCGGATATGTTGATTCCTAGCATGGACATCTCTCGTCTCATGGTTCATGTTGAACAAATTAAGGAGCAAAAGCTTAAGCAAGATGGTAGGGTGTTGAAGTAGGTAAGAACCGATGATGGGAATTCTTATAAGAATATATTTGAGGTTCCAGACAAACCAAGGCTCAAGAAGAGGTTTTCCATTCAGAGCTCTTCTAATGCTCCAAGGGTCAACAAGAGTAAAGTGCCTACTCCCAATCCCCAAGAGGATAAAGGTGTAAGATCTTATGTTGAGAAGCCTCTTTGTGAAAAATGTTATAAGAGACATGATGGTAAGTTCCTAGTTGGCACGGGTAATTTCTATGGTTGTGGAAAGAGTGGTCACATGATGAGAGATTGACCTATGATGAAGTCTCAAGGAAGGAAAATACTCTAGCTGAAGTGAGTGCCCCAAACTCGGATGCTCCTATAAAGAATCACTTCTATGATCTACGATCCCAAAGTGATCAAGATATCTCACCAGACATGGTCACCGGTATGTTAAAATTATTTTCCTTTGATGTATATGCTTTGTTGGATTCGGTAGCTACATAGTCATTTGTTACCCCTCTTGTAGTCATGAAGTTTGATATACTACCCGACATATTAGACAAACCTTTTTAAGTTTCTACCCCGGTGGGTGATCCGTGGTGGTTAATAGAGTCTATAGAGGTTGTCCAATTTCCTTGCCCAATAGAGTTACATTAGTTGACTTGATTGTAACGCCCTAAAATGACCTAAGGTGAACTAGAGATTCGTGGATGTTTCTTGAGTTAATTTTAAGTTAAAATGAGTTACTTTAGTGTTCTTAGGCAGTGTGTGAAGTTTGGTTAAGTTTGGAGGTCAAACGACCAAGAACGTCCATGACGTTCGAAAGTTGTGCCTTAAAAAGTACTTGTGTGTCTAGAGGTGTTTGAATGAGTTTTACGTGTTATATTTACTTGAAACTTGTTTGAGATGTTCCTAAGACTTATACGACCATGTGTAGGGTTTTAACGTTCGGGAACGACCCCATATAGGACCCACAAGAGGTCCCTGGAGAAGGGCCCAAGACTTGGACCAAAACTTCCAAATCAGTGTCCAATCGACGAGCTAGTCGCCGGCCCGTCGACCTGGTATGTAGTTTTTACAAGAACCTCTGCAGGTTTGAGAGTTTCAGTCCCAACAAACGAGACCCCACCAACAGTCCGTCCTTTGACAAACGGCCCATTGGTTGGTCCGTCGATGGAGACTGCCCAAAAAGTTGTCTTTTCCAGTTAAGTCTTGGGGTGTTTTGTAAATTCACCCCAAGTCTTTTATGACCCTAGGATGATATTTTTAGGGTTTTTAAGTTATATTAGATTAGTTTTAAGTCCTAGACCTAGACAAGACCCTTACTTTAAAATTCAAACTCTCTCTCTAAAGACAAACTCTCTCAAAGTCAACATTGGAGCTAGAAGTAAACGAGAGCTAGGAGGGCTGGTTTGGACTTGTTTCTTCACCAAAATCAATGGGTTTTATTGAATTTGAGGTATGGTATCCATCCTTGAGCTCTTTTCCATTCAAGGAGTCCCTTCTAATGAATTTTCAAAAAGGGTTTTCAACCCTAATTTCTACTATCTTCAACTCTAAATACGGGTCTTGCATTAAAACATTTCTAATGACTAATTAATGATGTTTTTAATGTTAGTTGATGATTTTAAGGTTAAGAATTCAATGAAATCATGTTAATTCTTTTCTTCAAATGTTGGCATAAGAAATGGGTTAAATGAGCATGTTTGTGTAGACAATGAACTTTGGTTTTCTTGTGTTGTTATGTTTGTTTAGCTACTGCCCTAAGGGCGTTATTTTGATGAAATGTTGATAAAATGATTATAGGTGGTAATGTCTTGGTTAAATGATCATTTCCTTATATTGTATAGTTCCTATTATAAATTGATCTTGAGTAGTATGGTCCACCTTCTTGGTGGCGGTGTTTACTTGATGAACTTTATATTATTTGGTACATATTGTGAATGAGTTTTTGAAGGTCTAACATGTGAAATGAAGAGATATTTAAAATGGGTCTTGTAATGTGTTTTGTGAAGCTTGAATTGTATATTTGACCTAGATTATGCCTAAATGAAGTATATGATTATGTAAAGTATATAAAGTGTGTGATTTAATGAAAGAAAGTCCAAAGCATGTATATAAGTTGATATGAATGAAATGATGCTTATATGCAAGGTGTTCTCACATGTACACACACACTTAAGTGAATGTATGAAGCTAAGTTGAGTAAAAAGGGGAGTCTTGGGGTGGACACTCTTCGTGAGTTGAGATGAAGTGTCTAGTAGCAACTCACTACATCTTAAGAGCTTTCTAAGATAGGTCGGAAGATGAATACCCTTCGTGAGTTGAGATGTGGTGTTCACTAGTTATCCTTAACCTATAGTTTATAATGTTGAGAATCTGTGGGGAGTTATGCCTAGCACCGAGAGGATATGAAGAAGGGGTGGTTACACTTAGTGAGTTGAGATGTTGTATTCCAATGTACCTCTTGAGATGAGTACTCCTCGTTAGTAGAGAATTAGTTACTTAGTAGCACTATCCTTATCACTTAACTATGTGCCCGCATAGATGTAACTATTGGGAAAGCCATGTAAAAGCTAAGAAGTATGACCTTACTCTAGGCAAGTGAGGATCCCTCATCCGATAAGGTTAATATCGGGATTCCATGTCTATCTCTCATGGTCTTTGTTGGTTAAGCTAACCCCCCACAAAAGTAATGAAAGTAATAAGTCTTCTAAAAACATGTACTACTTATGTGAATTGAATGAACTAAGTCTTCTAAAAGAACGTGCTACTTAGGGTAGGTGGTGGTATGGGACGCTACCTATCCATTGCACAAAGTAGGACCTTCCGAATGGGAAGACTTGGTGCCAAACCTTCTAAAAGAGTGTACTACTTAGGGTAGGTGGTGGTATGGGACGCCATCTACTCATTGCACTAAGTAGGTATTCCGAAAGGGAACTCTTTGGTGTTTTGTTAGGTGTTTTTCTAATGTCTTGTGATTTGAGTGGTGACTTGTTCTCCCGAGGTGAGTAAGCCGAAAGGGGTAGTCTTGAGGATTGCTTTGGTGTGCGTTGAAGGAAGTGTATAGACGTTTCCTTCATGTAGAACCTTGGAGAGTCTTTGGATTATCCTTAGGTAGGGAAACTCCTACGGAAATGAGTTCACTTCCTCATTGGCATTACCTTGGCAGTTCACCATTGTTGGAGTATTTTTAGTTCACTGTAATGGTCTTAGTAATTCACTGTAATGTTCTAAATAGTCACTATTAAGTCAAAATTTGGGTTTACTGTAATAGCTGGTAAGTTCACTGTAAAGTGTATTTTTTGGGTTAAAATTATGGAAATTCTTCTTTTAAGTGTTAAATGATGCTTCTTATGTTGTTTTGTTTCTAAATTCATGAATGTTATAATTACTTGGCATGAAAGCATTTTACTAAAATGTCCCTTTTTACATAATTTTGCATATGCCATATTTAGTACATCGTTTGTACTAACCCCATACTTTTCTATACCTTATTAGTATAGGTTGGAAGCTTTTGAAGGTTTTAAGGTGAAGCTTGGGAAATATACTCTCTCAAGATTTGGTATGTCCTCATATATTCGAGGACATAGTCTACGTTTCCTAGTTTTAATATTAAGACTTATTATGTATTTCTTTTAATGTAAAGGGCCGTGTCCCTAAGATATTATGTCGTTTCTTTAAGATGGCTTGTGACGATGAGATTCTCTAAGTATTTTATGAAACACTTCCTTTATTTACCTATTCGTGAAAATTTTTAAATTCCGCGCTTGTTTTCATGTCTTATGTGATGAACGATAGTTAAAGGGCTTGTATGAGACCCCAAAGGGTCAAGTATGCCCGGTCACAATCCGAGGGTTCTATCTAACTTTTAGGGGGTGATTTCGGGTCGTTACATTGATAGAACATGATATGCTTGATTTTGACGTCATATTTGAAATGGATTGGTTGCATGCTTTCCTTGCCTCTATTGATTGTAGGACGAGGGTAGTCAAATTTCAATTTCCAAATGAACCCATTTTCGAGTCGAAGGGAGAGAACTCAAGTTCTAGGGGTAAGATCATCTTTTGTCTAAAAGATTTCAAATTGATTGCAAAGGGTTGTCTCTACCAGATTGTGAGAGTTAGGGATCTTGTATCCGAAGTCCCTCCCATAGAGTCGGTACGTAGTGAGGGAATTTCCAGAGGTCCCAATGATCTTCCCAGAATTCCTCTCGAACGTGAGATTGACTTCGGCATAGACCTATTGCCGGATAGACAACATATTTCAATTCCTCCTTACCAGATGGCCCCGACCGAGTTGAAAGAACTAAAGGCTCAACTCAAAGAATTGCTAGATAAGGGTTTTGTTCAACCAAGCATATCTTCATGGGGTGCCCCGGTATTGTTTGTAATGAAGAAGGACGGGTCCTTGAGAATATGTATCGATTATCGTTAATTGAACAAAGTCACTATAAAGAATAAGTACCCGCTACCTAGGATTGATGACTTATTTGATCAACTACAAGGAGCGAGTTACTTTTCAAATATTGACTTGAGGTCGGGTTATCATCAACTTAGAGTGAGGGAGGTTGATATTCCGGAAATGGCATTCCGAACAAGATATGTTCACTTTGAATTCCTAGTGATGTCATTTGGTCTAACAAATGCCCCGACGGCATTCATGGACCTTATGAATCATGTTTTTAGAAATTATCTTGATTTGTTTGTTATTATCTTCATTGATAACATTTTGATATACTCTAGGAGTGAAAATGATCATATGAGACATTTGAGGATAGTTTTGCAAGTTCTCAAGGATAACAAACTTTTTGCTAAGTTTAGCAAGTGTGAGTTTTCATTGAGGTCAGTTGCATTTCTTGGGCACATTGTCTCTAGTTAAGGGGTAGAGGTTGATCCAAGGAAGACGGAAGTGGTCAAAAGTTGGACGAGACCATTGAGTCCTATCGACATCAAAAGTGTTCTAGGGTTAGCCGTTTACTATAGAAGGTTTTTTGAGGGATTTTCATCTATGCATGTCCATTATCATCCTTAACCCAAAAGAAGTCCAAATTCGAATGGTCGGAATCGTGTGAAAGGATTTTCCAATTATTGAAAGATAGACTGACCTCTGCTCCGTTATTGACCTTACCGGAGGGTACCAAAGGCTTTGTGAGTTATTGTGATGCCTCCCGAGTGGGTCTAGGATGTGTGCTCATGCAAAATGTCAACGTCATAGCGTATGCCTCTAGACAACTCAAGCCACATTAGAATAATTATCCAACTCATGACCTTGAGCTTACGATCGTGGTATTTGCTTTGAAAATTTGGAGACACTATCTTTATGGGGAGAATGTAGATGTATTCACCGATCACAAAAGTCTCCAATTTATATTCACCCAAAAAGACTTAAATCTACGACAAAGGAGATGGTTAGAGCTTTTAAAGGAATATGACATTAGTGTCCTTTACTATCCCGGAAAAGCTAATGTTGTGGCGGATACTTTGAGTCGAGTGTCTATGGGTAGTGTGGTTCATGTTAATGATGAAAAAAAGGAACTAATCAAGGATGATCATAGGTTGGACCGTTTGGGTATTCGACTAGAAGAATTGTCGAAGTGTGGTTTTATGGTTCGTCATAACTCTGAGTCGTCTTTAGTAGTGGATGTGAAGTCCAAGAAACATCTTGATCCCCTATTGATGGAGTTGAAAGACTCACTCCTTGACAAGAATAATGAATCTTACTCCTAAGGGGAGGATGGGGTACTTATCTACCAAGGGAGTTTATGTGTGCCGGATGTGGATAGTTTAAGGGAGAAAATCATGGATGACGCTAATGGCTCCCGATACTCCATCCATCTGGGGACCACTAAGATGTATCATAAATTGTGTATCAATCTATTGGTGGAATGGAATAAAGATAGAGTTAGCTAATTTTGTGTAAAGGTGCCCAAATTGCAAAAAAAGACAAAGCCGAGCATCATGGCCCGGGTGGCCTAACCCAAGATATTGATATCCCCACTTGGAAGTGGGAAGATGTCAACATAGACGTTGTGGTAGGTTTGCCTAAAACACGTCGAAAACATGACTCAATTTGGGTCATAGTGGATAGGTTGACCAAGTCAGCCAATTTCCTTCCCGTAAAAGTTTCTAACTCGGCGGAGGAGTAAGCTAAATTGTATATTATAGATATTGTGAAGTTACATGGGCCCCTATTGTCGAAAATTCCGGATAGAGGATCCCAATTCATTTCACACTTTTGGAGATCTTTCCAAAGTGGACTTGGTACGCAAGTAAAGCTTAGCACCGCTTTCCACCCTCAAAAGGATAGACAAGCGGAGCTCACCATCCAAACTCTAAAGGATATGTTACGGGCTTGCGTAATTGATTTCAAGGGCAATTGGTATGATCATCTACCCTTAATCGAATTCTCCTACAACAATAGCTACCACGAAAGTATCGGTATGACACCTTTTGAAGCGCTTTATGGTAGAAGGTGTCAGTCCCCGATTGGATGGTTTGAAGTGGGTGAGTTTGCTCTTTTTGGTCCCGAATTAGTGTATGAGGCCACCGAGAAGGTTCAACTTATAAGGGAAACATTGAAAATGACTTTTAGTCGGCAAAATTCTTATGCCTACAATAGAAGGAGTGACCTTGAATTCGAAGTAGGAGATTGAGTCTATTTTAAAATTTCACCAAAAGAGGTGATGAGATTTGGAAAGAAGGGGAAACTTAGTCCCCGTTATGTGGGGCCGTATGAAATTTTAAGAGGGTCGGGAGTGTTGCCTATGAGTTTAAATTGGCTAATCAGTTGGCCATGATTCATCCGGTATTCCATGTTTCTATGCTTAAAAAGTGTATAGGTGATCTGGTTTCCATTCTCTCTCTAGAAGTCTTAGGGGTAAAAGAGGACCTTTCTTATGAAGAGGTCCCGGTTGAGATATTGTATCGTCAAATTAAGAAAATAAGGAATAAGGAGTTTGCCTCCATACTATGGAGGAACCACCTTGTTGAGGGTGCAACATGGGAGGCCGAGGCCGACATAAAGACCCGCTATCCTCATCTTTTTCCCCTTAATCCTAGCCAAGGTTAAGGTTAGTATTTATTTAAATGACTATTATGAATAATGTTGAACTCATCATGTTTATCTAGTATGTGTATATTTTTGTAGAAATTCATTCCTTAATTGAGTTTTTGTGATATATGGCTCTCATGATTAACTTGCACTTAAATATGTAGTGGGCTATATTGCTTTCATGAGAAGTGTTTTGGGCATATTTTGATGTTTTGTTGATAATAAATCAGTATGTCAACTCTTAATGTTCATATTGAGCTCATAATTGAAATGGAGAAGGTAGTACCTCCTTATGTGATATGAAAAGTTGAGCTAGTGTTATGGTATGTTGTGGATTAAGTTCGTATTTGTTGATGCTATGTTTATATGTTGAAAGGAGTTTAAATTTCCTCCAATTATCTGTGACTAATTATGATATTTGTTGTTTACTGGCTGCTAGTCTTGAGTCTTTTTCCTTTCATCGAATAGAAGGTTTAAGGTGTCATTCGGGGACGAATGTTCCTAAGGGGGGGGGGGATATTGTAACACCCTATAAATTCCATGAAATATACTACAGACTTATGTTAAGTAATTATGGTTTTAGACCTAAACAAGTATAAATAACTTGTTTGAGATGTATCGGATCAATAGGATTAAAGAAAAGCCTTAACGTTCGGAAACTAGCGAAATTTAACTAGTTGACGTCCCTATGTTTGGTGAAGATTTTGTAGGGTCATAAGGACTCAAAAAATTGTAAAAAAACTTTGGATAGGTAGAATGTAGTATACGGAATCAAAAAGGTACAGTCACGACACCTCAACGACAACCGGAAATGTCTTTGGGGAGGACCCGAAGTTGGGCAAGCAAGCTGCCAAGGAAGCTGCGCGCAGGCAGATTCTGGTGGCTGCTGCGCATCTCGCAGCCATCACGAGGGAATCTTAAGTTTGCCTCGTGACGCGGGGCATACATCGACCCTACTGCCTTAGCTAAAAATTCAAAAAATAAATTGGGGAATTAGCCTCGCGATGCGCACCTACTTTCCAGATATCATAAAAGTCGTATTTTGGGTGTTTTGACTTCACAGATAAACTCATTTAAGTGAGGGGTCTTTTGGTTAGTTTAATGGGTGACTATATAATGTCTTAGGGTCAGTTTTAGGTCAATTTTAACACAAAAATCAAGTCCCAAAAGTTGAACTCAGAAATCCCTCTCTCCATCCCAAAATTATCTCCTCCTCCAAAACTCCATTGAAGAGCATTAGAGATCCAAGAAGAAGATCAAACCTTCAAGGTATTCAACAAAATTTTCGTGTCTTTCTCATCAATAAGGTATGTTTTCTTTCACTCTTGTGAATCCTTTCCCCAAGAGGCCCTTCAAAAGATGATTTCTAAATTCCGCCCAAACAAGGGTTTTTCTCCTCACATGGGTCTTCTATCTAAAATGAAATTGTGTATCAATTGTGATGAACTATGATGAATTAATGTTTTTTAAGTGTGAATTAATTGTTAATTTATGAATTCCTTTGATCTTTCCCTTGACACATGTCTTTCCCCAAAATCGCAAATTTCTTGGATTGGTTAAGGTGAATTGATAAGAGTGATAAACATGTAACTTATTTACTTTGATTTAAGTTATGTTAATACTTCATTAATTGCCCTATTTCATATGTTGATTGTGAGTTCTTTGGTATTGAAGTATGAAGTCCCAAGAAGGGCAATGAGGTATGATCTTGATTCTCTTTTAATCTCAATTATACAAGGTGAAATGTACTTATGTGATAGTGATGATATAGCTAATTGTGTTGTTGTGATGTTGGTGATAAAAATCCGTCATCCCTAACCCTAGATTCATAAATTGGCTATGAAGTATGTAATTATATTATGATATGATTATTATATGATTGAATGTAGTTTATCATGATTATGATAATGTGTCTAAAGTGAAAGGATAGTTCTCACTTCTGATCACCTATGAGCTATTATGATAGGATGTTTATATAAGTATCTAGAAGAGACTAATGTGAACTTGTATGATGTCATAAGATTATTACTAAAGGAAATAATTGATTAGCACTAAAAGGTCATGTAAATGAGATGGAGGTCTCACGTTAGTAAGTCCGGCCTCCCTCATGGGTTTCCTCACGTTAGTAAGTCCGGATTCCCTAATTATATTTTGTCTCATGAGATGGAAACCACCACGTTACTAAGTCAAGGTTTATAAAAACAATCTCCTTAACCCTTAACTATGTGCCCACATAGGACTCTATCTTAGTGCATCCACCTAGATAGGTACGTACGAATCGTTGCACCTTAGGCTAGTGTTAACCCTCTCTTTTCGGTGTGGGAGTAGAACACCGGATTTCATGTATCTCACATGGTCTCATGGTTGTTAATGCACTTATTTTCCCAACATAAAGTAAAAGTATGAACAAATCATGTATGTGAACCCTTATTAGGGTTGTCTTAAAGGTTACTACATAGTGTTAATGAGGGTATGTGACTTCTCTTACACATTGCACATGTGGGATCCTATAGGATGATTCTAGTAGTGTTTTTTTATGATTATGATTATGATTATGTGGATAAGTTATGATTGGTATTGACGTATGAAGCATGTTATATATGAGAATATGTTGTAAGTATGAAGTAGGTTGCTTAATGTGATACTTAGCTTTGGATAGGGTTATGAGGCTTTATTCTTGGCATTGCACAGGTGTTGCTTGAGTTACTTGTATGTTCATATGATTATGATGTCCCTTTTATGTATATATTGAATTGTTGGGTGATTGTGCATGGTTTTTACTAAATTGTGCCTTTTCTCATGCATAAACGATTTTTCATGCATAGGGACCATACTTAGTACATATGTTTTGTACTAACCCATGTCTCTTCCCTTTTTCCCCAACATTGTAGGTTCGGGTCTTTGAGGTATGATTGAGGCTAAAGCAAGAATGCTTGGACTAGAATCTCCATGTTTTGGGTATGCCCTCTTGTTCGAGGATTCTACCGCACACTCTATCTTAGTAGTACTTGTATTGTCTAATAATAGAAATTCATTTCTTTCTTAGTATTTAAGATATTGATGTAAGCCCTATGTGGCAATTATGGATTTGTATAAGGGCTTTTCCCGGATTGTTTGACTTCTTTTAGAGAATTTGTATGAGACAAAGTATTAGACTAAAAACCTATGTGTTTTTAAGTTGTCTATTGCGAGGAGCTTATGTATGCTTCCTATGTAAAGGTCTATGTACACCTTTTTTCTATATAAGCAAGATTTTTAATTTTTCCGCGTTTTTGAGTTATGATGGCTATGACGAATTTTAAGTGGCTTGTCTTAGTCCTTTTCGAGGACGCCGCCGCCAATAACGACTAGGGTTTACCTTGGGTCGTTACAAACTTTGTATCAGAGCATGAGGTTAAGTATTATTAGGAATGATGTCTCACTTAACCACGTCTATGTAGGATCATATTCATAATTGTGAAGTGCGACATACTTATGAATGAGGGAATATGTGATGCTTAGCAACTCTCACTCTCTTGTTATTCCTTACTCGTGCCTAAGAGTCTTAACTCTATCTAGACCTTTCTTCTAATCCTTTTATTATGCTTATAGGAAATGAATACAAGGAGGAACAATGCTCGAAGGGACGGAGAGGAGAATTTGAATGAGGTGGTTCCTCCTTAAGCTCCTCAAAACCGTCAAGTTCCTATTGAAGAAGTGACTATATCTAATGTTCAGATAAGGTTGACTATTCATAGCTTGACTCAAGTGTTGGCTACCCAAGTTTTTAGGGATGCAAGGGTGCAAGTGAACCCCAATGCTAACGCACTAGTTAAAAAGACTTCTAAATGAAAGAATTATCAATGCATGCAAGAACCTATTTGAGAATTGTTATTTAGCTAGTTTTACTTTGTTAATCACCCATGGTTCCCACAACCCTAGTTGTGATTTAGTTACCATTGCCTAGAAGAACAAAATTCATAGTTTATAAACAATAAATCATGAACATACTTTGACATGTTTGAAGAAAATCCAGAAATTATCTTTGAAACAACAATATACACTTGAAAATTGATTCCGGAAACTTGAATTAATTTCCCAAGTTGCAAAAAGAATCTCCAAGAAAAAAACTATGAAAATTGTAAAAGAATCCAATATTGTTTGTCCTAAAATAAAATGAAAATTTGTCCAAAAAAGCGTCTTCAATCGACGACCCCCACAGACAGTCGGTCGTTCAATCGACGGACCGTCGACTGCCTCCGTAAGTCTAGACTTAGCTTTTTTTCTTCAGGCTTCACTTTGCATCTTCTCTGATCCAATCGACGGACCAAAAGCACAGTCCGTCGATTTACAAAAAGTTCGTCCATGCTACTCGTCATTCCATATTTAGCTTTTCATCAACATCAGGTACTGCGAAATTCTATGATCAGATCGACGATTCAACAGGACGGTCCGTCGATCCTTCCGTAGACCAACACTTGGTCAGAATTCCCCGAGTTGCTTCCAGATGCCTGAACCTCCAATCGATGGTCACAACCTACGGTCCGTCGATGGAACAACGGACCGTCGATGGCCTTCGTGGGTCACTTTCTGCACTAAATCTCCACAGCCTTCTGCGTTCTGGTTTTGGACAGTTTTCTGCAAAACAAAGATAAAAACATATTAAAATTACTACAAAAAGGCTCTAGAAACGCACCAATCTTAAGGAAAAAGAATTGAAAGTACCGTGAAACCACGGTACATCAACACCCTTAACTTAAATTCGTTGTTTGACCTCAAGTGATGCCCTATGACTCAACACAACACTTTGTACACAAGTATCCTCTTTTAAGCTTTCACAATCACATGGCTATCAATCCCAACTTTCTCGTTGCTTTAGTGCATGTTTCTACTCTTAGGCTTGATAGGCTTACTCATGTGGATCAGACCATGACATAGACTCACCATGCACCGACACCTTTACTCTTTTATCTCACGCCAAGGTACCAACTTGCCGATATTGCAACTAGTTCCCTCACTTCAAAAAATATCCTCCTTTTTCGCACAGTGAATTCAACTTTGAGTATAAGGATCATTATTCAACACTCAGGGTTAGGTATGGTACATATGGCTACATTTTAGTGACTTGTTCCCCTCCTTGACATTACGGCTAAGCGTCCTTCCTCTTTTATCATCTATTATGCCCTACTTTTTCTTTTCTTGTAATATTCGCCTTGTTTTCTCCTTTCTTTCTCTTTTGTGGAAGTGGCTCTCACTTCTTTTTCTTCAACACTCTTTTTCTAATTTTTTTCTCATTGTTTAATCTCTTTCTTTCTTTACTCAATTGACAATTTTTGACTAAGTCACTTTTGTTGTTCACTATTTCTTTTCTTTTCTACATTACTCTTTTTATCCCCAGTTTTCGGGACATCACTCATAATAGCCACCCTCAACTTATGGATTTGCCATGATTCGAGGTACAAAATACCCAAGGTTGTGTCAGGGCCAAGATGAGGTCAGTTTCTTTATTAGCCACCCTTAACTTTTGCGTTTGGCCTAAGTTAAGGTACACATGTCCAAGGAGGGACCAGGGCCAACACATTATACCCAGGAAGATTAGTTGGTGAAGAAAATAAAGGTCCATTATAATCTCCAAATATTTGGATCAAAAAGGGATACAATTTCATTTGGTTCTCTTTGCTTTAGAATAAATATTTGCTAATTTGAACAAGGGCCTATGATCCTTTCCTAAATGTCTAACACAGACTCCTGTTGCAGGACTAATTGGGCAAGTTCTAGCTAGATACCAACAGTGGAACAATCAAATTTCCTCACACTCTCTTGACACCTCGTTACCCAATCAGATTATCGGACACCGAGTTCGAGTGTAAAATTGAGGGTCATGCAGTGGTGCATCTCTATGTCATGATTAGAACAAACATGTTCAACATTCATTATACCTATTCATGGAAGAATTATTTTAGAATGGTATATCATTCATATTTAGCCATCATGCTTCAGATATCACATTCATACTTTGTACTTGTTACGATACATGTCGGTTCAATAGTAAAGTAATTAGGATCTTGTGACAAAAAAACACAGGCAAGAAAAACCCCTAAGAGAGGATCGTGAGATGGGATACTCAGACTTCACCCTATCACTCACTTTTCATTTACCCCACCCCCCAAAAAAAGCATGCAATTGTCCCCAATGCATAAGAAATATAAAGACAAAGTGGTAGGTGAAGAAAACATAAGGCGCATAGCGCCGAAGATCAATAAGCAGGCAGATCTGGTTTCTCGGACCCCGCACCCTCAGAAGTAGGAACACACTCAATAGTGTGCAGAGCAGTATCTGCACCCTCAGTGGTGCTCCTCTTAACAACCTCCAATCTGGAACTAGATTCCCCAGCAGCCAACTCTCGAGCCCTCATCTGACGGGTCTCGTCGTCAATCAGAGAGGCTTTTCTCGCAGCCTCCAAATCCATCTGATCCTTCTTCCTAGCCTGAGCATCCTCACTCTCACTGGTGCGGATGGAACAATGCCTCTAGGCACGGTCACGTGGTGAAGGCGGCGGTGCAGTGGTGGTGGTGAATAGTGTAGCAAGCAATGTGTCCTCTACGAGCTCCACAAGTGCGGTCTCAGGCTAAGTCCCCTCATCTCAAGTATATCATCAACGTCGGCCCGCAAACTAGCCACAGCCTCTTGAAGGGTCGTTAAATCAATGGTGGGGGATGGACGTGCTTGAACTCTCAACTCAAATGCATCGAGGCGCTAGTGTACTGCCTAAATATTCCGCTTCGTCTGCTGATATACCATCTTCTCAATCCGGTCCTCAGCCTCGGCAATGGACTTATGCATCAGAGGTTGTATATAGTGCAGTAAGGTGGCCATCTGGGCCTCTAACTTCTGGACCCTAGCAATAAGGACCAGTGTTACTGATGTAGGAGTCGACCGGGAGGAACTGTGTGCCCTACTAGTACCACGGGCATACTCGACCGCGGTGGTATCCGTGAGCTCTGAAGTGGCATGATCAGCCCCTTGGGCTAACTCCACCGTGTCCGCCAAGGTCTCACTCAATGGATGCACATCAACTCGGGGCCCTCTCCGTGGTGCTGCCATATTGGCCTCATCCCTGATGAAACCGATATCTACATTCTCGGTTGGTGTGCGGAGGACATCACAATGCCAAATGGGCACTCCAACATCCCTGCATAGCTAAAAAATCATCCAGGCGAAAGGGTAAGTGGTAGATTGCTTAAAAACCCTCTCATATATAACGAAAATCAACAACTTGGTGAAGTCGATCTCGAACCCTGCTACCAGTGCTGCTACCATGAACACTCTATCCCAAGTGAGGATGTTATCTGCTGTGGTGGGGCATAGGAGGTGGCGAACTAACAGCCAAATGAACTTTGCCACAAAAGTGAGGTTGACCTTCTTAATAAGGCCTTTGGGGTGTAACACCCAATCTGCTCCCTCTCCATCGACAGACAGATGATGTGCAAGCCACCTCTTGGTTGACTCTCTCTGCTCTCTGGTGTACTGAAATTGGCCACTCTTGACCAAGCCCCATCTGTAATCAAACTATAGGGTAAGGGGAGCCCACGTAGCCTATGTAGTAGTGCCGTAAAGAAAATGGCAGATGGTAGTTGGAGATATGTCCACCCGTCAGTCTCTAACAACAACCACTGTGAGTGGGTCCTGTTTGGCAGGCTGCGACTGCCTGTCCAAAGAACCTCAAAAATTCACCGCATATGAAGCGTAGAACTCTCACACCATGTCCTCACTGTAGGACCCCACACCCCTCACCATCCATTCAAGCCTATGGTGGGTAATAAGTCATGCACCTCAGGGACTGTGTGCAGGCTACCTGTAAGAATACGCCGCTCGACTATCACCAAGTGAGTCATCACCCCTTATCATTCAACATCTTTGCATTCCTGTAGACGTGGTACTGGCCATCTACGCACCAACGGTTGGGCTAATTAGAAACCGGTGCAGGGACCTCATGCTGAGGTGTCGGAGCAGACTCTAAACCCTGGGTCTCATCAGATGAGGCATGGTGGGCAGGAACATCTTGGAGGGTGGCTCCCTATGATCCAAAATCGGAGGCAGTGGCCTCATTCGACCCTGTAGAGTGGGCTGACTCATAACCAGAAGCCTCTTCGAAGCCAAACGCTCCCTCAGAACCCGAGAAAGACCTAGACGATCCTCATCAGACTGGGAGGCATTGACTACGCCGGATGCCACCTTATTGGGCGTGGTTCGAGTGGCTCTAGCGGCTGGTGTCAGGGTCTCGGTGCTTGGGGGCACGTATTCGGGATCCCTCTCATCATCGGACGAGCCAATCAACCGCCGGGATAGTGCCGCAGACTTGGACCTACCCGTGGAATAGACAATGTCTTGTTTGGGGGCCATAAGTACCTGAAAAGCAAGTTGTCAATCTCAATGTAATAAAATATCACAAGCAACATAATCAATACAGAACCTGGATACACAGGACACAGGTTAATGCAGAATTGCAGAACTGGGAAACGGGCAATATCGACGGCCCGTCGATAGTGTCGTTGGTGGATACTTTGTAAGATTTTTAATTGACTTCATACCACAGACAAACGACGGACGAAAAGAACGGCCCATCGATCAATCGACGGATCGTAGTCCACTTCCGTCGTTTCAAAGTTAAGCAGTTTTAGGGTTTAGTTGACGGACCCTATCGACGGTCCATGATCAACCGACAGTCCGTAGACGGGCTCTCGTGTTGTTGGTCAGAGACAGGTTTCAGGGCTAGTTTTTAAACACGTATTTTGACAAATTTTAAAAAAATCTCAAGTTCACCAAACACATAACAACAATTATAAGACCAATTCTTCATCCTTAGGGCTTTGATTTCGCAAATTTCGATCATGGATTCTACGAGCTATCAAACCCTTAGTCGGAAAATCAAAAATTATATTGAACTTGACATAGATTCTACCCCCAACCCATTCACTTTCTATCATTCTAAGGGACATAGAACACAATTTTAACAATTTAACATGCAATTTTTTCCCTAAGTCAAGACCCACATACAATATATTTGTTTCCAAAAGAAAATGAACGAGAATTCATTAAGCAAAGGGAAATTAAATGCCTGTAAACTATAGTGGAGTGAAGAAGTGGGTATTCTAGCAACAACCAACTTACGTGCCGCCTTCGAACACCGATCGGAGAAAAAATTGAGTTAGAGGAGAAACTGGAGAGGTTAGGGTTTTGGGATTTCTCGGAGTTTTGGAGGTTTGGGATTTTGAGGAAAATGGAAGGGAGTGATTGTGGGAGTTAATGGAGAAATAAGGGAATAAGGGGAGGGAAACAGTTGGGAGGAAATTTTAAATGATGTGGAAGGGTAACTAAATAGTTATTTTTTTATATAGCCGGTCGGGTTGGGTTGGGTCACTAGTTTTTGTGAACTGACGATACCCAATCGACGGTCCGTAAGTCAGTCAACAGACCGTCGACTCGACCGTCGACTTGACCGTCGATTGTGCACAAACTTAGAAAAAATTTCGAGACATACCTAGGATCTACGGACACAATCGACAGTCCGTCGATTGAATGAAGGCCCGTCGGTTGGTCCGTAGATCTAGCACAAGACCAATTTCTTCAGAATTCTTGTGTTTTGGTCCTTGAACATTGAGCACCCATTAAGGCATTCTTTTTGTGTTTTTCTGGACACTTTTGAGACTCGGACCCTAAGCTATTCTCTAGACAACACACTAAAAAAATAACACAATATTGTGAATAAAACTAAAACGAAACAAGAGAATGCAACTATTCCTACAAAGAAAAGAAAAAAATATAGTTGGCTAAATGATACACCTTGGGTTGCATCGCAAGAAGATCTTGATTTAACGTCGCGGCACGACACAGGACCCTTGATTACTCAGACTTCATAAAGGTGATATGCTTCAACCACTTCATGAACACTCTCCGCATGCCCTAGGTAGATCTTTATTCTTTTTCCTGTGAACCATGCACCCTCTTTGTTATCCAACTCAACCTCTCCCTGTGACAATACTTTAGTAATAAGGAATGGCCCAGTCCACTTGGACTTGAGTTTACCCGGAAACAAGCATAGCCTAAAGTTGACTAGAAGCACCAAGTCCCCAACCGCAAATTCTCGCTTCTCAATCTTTTGGTCATGGTCCTTCTTCATATTCTCTTTGTATATGGCTGAACATTCATATGATTTTAGGCCAAACTCATCAAGCTCATTCAACCCGTTAAGTCTCTGTTCCACTGCTTCATTCCAATCCATCTTCAGTTTCTTTATCGCCCACATGGCCTTGTGCTCTGACTCGACTGGGAAGTGATAGGACTTCCCATATACAAGTTGGTATGGAGATATACCTATGGGGGTCTTGTATGCAGTCGGTAGGCCCAAAGAGAATCATCAAGACTCCTTGAACAATCAGTTCTATTAGTATTCACCATTTTCGATAGGATCTGCTTTATTTCTTTGTTGGACACCTCAACTTGCCCACTAGTCTGTGGATGGTAAGGGGTGGCTACATTGTGTCAATCCTATATTTCTCAAGCAGCCTTTGAACAACTTGTTGCAAATGTGAGATCCCCCATCACTAATAATGGCCCTAGATGTACCAAATCTTGAGAAGATGTTGTTTTTCAAGAACGCGGTGACACTCTTCCCTTCATTGTTACCAAGTGTTATGGCTTCCACCCATTTTGACACATAATCCACCGCCACAAGTATATATTTCATCCCATGAGAACTCACAAACTGGCCCATAAAATCAATGCCCCACACATCAAACAACTCAATCCCTAGAATGGGATTCAAGGGGAGCTCTTGCCTCTTCGAAATTCCTCCATCTCTCTGACACCTATCAGAAGACTTGGTGAACTCATGATCATCTTGGTGAATGCTTGGACAATAGTACCCACATTGAAAAATCTTGTTGGCAGTCCGGATACCACTATGATTCCCACGCACAGGCGATGAGTGGAATGCCTCCAAAACACTTAGCATTTTGACTTCAGGCACACATCCGCGAATAAGCCCATCGGCACAACTCCAGTATAAGTAAGGTTCATACTAAAAGAACTTTTTCACATCATGCATGAACTTCTTCCTTTGATTAAAGGACAAGTTCAATGGGACTATATCACTAGCCAGATAATTCGCAAAATCGGCGAACCATAGAATCAAGTCATGAGAAGCGGCCAATACATGATCATTCGGTAAGGTATCATATATTTCAGCCTTTACACCTAACTCTCGCATAGCTTCATCCTCCAATATGGACAAGTGATTGGCAACTTGATTTTCAATCCCTTTTCTGTCTTTCACCTCAAAATCAAACTCTTGCAATAGTAGCACCCATCTAATCAACCTCGATTTCCCATCCTTCTTTTCCATCAAATACCTCAAAGAGGAGTGATCAGTATGCACTATGACCCAAGAAAATAGGAACGAAATTTTTTGAAAGCAAATACCACAACAGGGAGCTCTTGTTCAGTCACAGTATAGTTCTTTTGAGCTTCATTTAGGGCCTTACTTGCATAATAAATGGGGTGAAGGATCTTATCCCTTCTTTGTCCCAATGCCACACCAAGAGCAACCCCACTAGCATCACATATCACCTAAAATGGTTTGCTCTAATCTTGGGAAATAATTATGGGCACAGACACTAACTTCTCCTTTAACTCTCTAAACGCCTTCAGACATGATTCATCAAAATAGAATTTAAATTCCTTCTCATGTAACTGTCACAAAGGATGTGCAATTTTTTAGAAATCCTTAATAAACCTCCAGTAGAAGCCCGCATGTCCCAGAAAACTTCTCACACCTTTGACAGAGATGGGTGGAGAAAATCTCTCTATAACCTCAACTTTTGCTCGATCAACCTCTATCCCCTTTTCCGAGATGCGATGACCCAATACTATACCCTCTTTCACCATAAAGTTACATTTTTTCTAGTTTAGCACAAGATTACAATCTTCACATCTTTTGAGAACCTCGGACAAGTGACTCAAACACCGATCAAAGGTGTCACCTACAACTGAAAACTCATCCATGAACACCTCAATAATTTCCTCCACCATATCAAAGAATATCGACACCATACATATCTGAAAAGTAGCAGGTGCATTACACAATCCAAAAGGCATCCTCTTGAATGCGAACGTCCCATAAGGGCAATTAAAGGTGGTTTTCTCTTGATCATCCGGTGCAATAGAAATCTGATTATAACCCGAATAGCCATCCAAAAAACAATACCATCCTTTTACTATGAGTCTATCTAATATCTGATCCATGAAGGGCATAGGAAAATGGTCCTTCTCAGTCCATGCATACAACTTCCGTTAATCCATACAAACTCTCCATCCGATCACCAGCCTCATTGCAACAAGCCCATTCTTCTCATTAGGAACTACTGTCATTCCCCCTTTTGGGCACACACTAAACAGGGCATACCCAACTACTATCTGCGATAGGGTATATGACTCCGGCATCCAACCACTTAATAATCTCCTTCTTCACTACCTATTGCATAGGTGGATTCAAACGTCTCTGGTACTAAATAATTGGTTTGTGATCGGGCATGAGTTGGATTCTTTGTGAACAAATACCAAGAGGGATCCCAATAATGTCAGAAATGGTCCACCCAATGGCTCATTTGAACCTCTTCAAAACTTCCACCAAACACTCTACTTGTTGCACATTCAAATTCGACGGAATAATTACCCGCAAAGTGTAATCACTTCCAAAGAATACATACCTTAGATAAGGTGGTAGAGCCTTAAGCTCTAATTTTGGAGCCTCCTCAATAGATGGTATCGCGGGTGGAGACTCGGGATGCTTCATATCTAACTCCAATTTCTTTGGTTTGAACCGATATTCACCTCGTTCAAGTGCCGCTACCAAAGACTAATACTCTTCAATACCATCACTCTCAAAATTCATGATCACTGCCGCTTGTACCTCAACACAAATGCGCTTTTCAATTTGCACCTCAGATGTGCAATCAACCCTGTAAGATATAATAGATACCATTTGGATCTCACCACTCTCCTTCATGGACCTACAAATATTGAATGTTGCTTTTTCATTATTTAACCTAAACTTCATCTGCCCTTTCTCCATATCAACCAAGGCGCGACCAGTAGAAAAGAACGGCCTACAAAGAATAATAGGGACCTCAAAGTCCATCTCACAGTCAAGAATCACAAAATCTGCTGGAAATATAAATGATTCCACCTTCACGAGCACATCATGGAGTATCCCAGTGGACCTCTTCACCGTTCAATCGGCCAATAGTAACCGCATTGTCGTGGGCTTTGGGTCACCCAAACCCAACTTCTTGTTAATGGAGAGAGGATGAGATTTGTGCTTGCACCTAGATCATATAGTTCTTTAGCAAAGTGCAATAATACGATGGTACATGGAATAGTGAAAGAGCCCGGATCCTTCTTCTTTTGCACAAGAGACCTTGTAGCAATTGCACTACAATGCTGCATTCAGACATCATCCTCAAAACTTACCGATCTCTTCTTTATAACCATATCCTTCATGAACTTGGCATACCCAGGAATTTGTTCCAGAACTTCTATCAAAGGGACATTGATTGAAAGTTGTTTCAACATAGTGATAAAACGTCGATATTTACCATCTTCAGTCTTCTTCACCAATCTCTGAGGGAATGGTGGTGGTGGTCTAGGAATGGGGATCACCATTTGGGGTACCTCCGCTTCTTTCACTCCTTTGTCCACCAATTCACCGCTAGTTTCAACTACTTCTTCATCGTTTATCACCTCATCTTCTACTACCGATGGCATAGGTGGATCGATGGTTTGCTTACCCCCTCGAGTAGCGACCGCCATGCAATGTCCATCATTTTTCGGGTTTTGAATGGTGTTTCTAGGAAGAGTGCCCGGTTGACGTGGGTTCACAGTAGTTGACAATTGGGCCATTTGTAACTCAAGATGCTTGATAGAGACCGCATGTGCATCCACCTTTTGCCCGATATTAGCCAAATCACCTCTCAATCCCTAGGCTTGCTCATCACTAGCATCAAACCTCCTCCTCATCTTCTGCAACATATCCTCAACTCGCTCCATACTACCTCCACCATCCCTAGGAGAAACATCCCAATTTTGAGGCGGAACATAGGGCTCACTTCGATCATTTCTGTTACCATAGTTACCCCTGTTGAAGTTGTTGTCGCGATTGTAGTTTCCATCTCAAACATACTGGCCCTCTCTATTATAGTTTCCATAGTTCCGACCTTGATTTCCATGACCTTGACGCCAATTCTATTTATTGGAGCCTTGGGCGTTTGGTAAAAAAAACCATGTCTGTCCATTCACTGCATAAGTATCCTCTTCATAGTAGTAGTCATCCCCTGACGGTGGTGGTTTATTCAACTAATTCACGGCATTTACCTTCTATGCACCCCCAGATACATGTTTCCATACCAACCGGAGCTCAGTTCTCATCTGAGGCATCTCTTCACGAATCTCATTGGCAGTCAAATTGTGTGTAGCTTGCACTGTAGAGGTATTTCTCCCAGTGTCCGACTTCCTAATGCTCCAAGCTTTATGGTTGCGGGAGTTTTTCTCCAACTTCTCTGCGATCTCTGCATAAGTGCACTCACCATAAGAACCACCTGCAATAGTATGAAGAACTGCCTTATTATTATCATATTGCCCTCGATAGAAGTACTCTTTCAACGACTCATCATCAATGCAGTGGTTTGGGACAACTCTCATGAACGCAGTAAATCTATCCCAAGAGATACTCACCGACTTCCCATGCAATGCCAAAAAGTTGTTCACTCTATCTTTGTGGTTGAGCTTTTTAGACACCGGGTAATACCGTGCTAGGAACACATTCCTCAACTAATCCCAAGTATAGATAGAATTATAGGGCAACTAAGTAAACCATATCGCGGCCTCTTGCGTCAGTGAGAGGGAACACTCCTAACCCGATGACATTCATGTCCAAATTCGGCCTCCCTACACAACTCTTGCACACCGACCTCAGTTTGGCGATGTGAGCATGAGGATCCTCAGATGGTAGCCCTGAAAACAAACCCCTTGCGGTGAGCATCTGTATCAAGCTACAAGTTACCACGAATGTGTGACCCTGTGGTAGAGGAGGTAGGACAAGAGGCCCATCAGAATAAGTGATATTTAAGTTGCCCCTTTAGAACTCTTGAGGGCGTGGGACGGGAGGTTTCATCCTCAAAGCATCATCTAGTGCGTTTTCCGCAACCACTTGATTGTGAGCATCAACCGGTGGTGCAGGTTGATGATTGATCCCATCAACAAGATTAGCAGGGTTCTATTTATTATTCATCTTGCAGAGTGTCCGGTTCAGTTTAGGATCGTATGGAAGCGTTGGTTCTTCTCGACTCCGTGTACTTGGCATACACTAGAGATAGACATGAGAGAAACAAAAGCAAATGAAAAAGTAAAATTAGGAAATTGTTGACTAAATTCGGTAATGTTATTAAATTTAATCTAAAAGCAACTTTCCCCAGCAGCGGCGCCAAAATTTGATACGCACAAATTACACCTCCCTAAAGAAGTATAAGCGGTCGTATCAAGTAAAGAACCCAACAAGTAGGTTGGGGTCGATCCCACAAGGAAAATAGTTTAGACTTAACTTCAAGTACAATTACGTCTATTTAGTCAAGTTCTTTTCGAAAACATGTAATTAAAGGGGGTTTTTGTGAAACAAAAGTGTTTAATTATTTCTATGTAAAACAAGTAGAAAGAGTGAAACTTAAGTGTTTATCAAGTTGTGAGAGAAACTAGGGTGTAAGTGTTCCCCATAGGTTCATAACGCGGTAATCCTAGCTATAATAATTATTTCCTAGTGTTTTCCATGCAACGTGGTAAGTTAGGTATCTCTAAATCCTTGGTCCAACATTTAGATAATTTCACCTCGTACCTTGGTCCGGTTACGTGTGTCTAAGTTACTAACCCTTACCTTTACTTCATATTAAGCATCATATTCGATGTATGGCTTAGTTATTACTTCGCACCAATCGATACTACACTATTAGATAGTATCCCACTAAATATATGTTGATAATTATTTTCCTATTAACTATCCCTTTGGTCCGGCATGTAGAAATAAGGTGAGTTATGATGCGTGCACTCGTTAAGAAGACTTCTAAGCAAAAGAATTATCAATACATACAATAACCTTTTTGAGAATTGCTTATTTACTTGTCACATCCGGGTTTACCCCCCCCCCCCAGACGTAACCGGCGTCGGCGTCCTCTTTGAGGACTAAGACAAGCCTCTTAGACTCGTCATAGCATTCATCGATTAAAATGTGAAAGAATTTAAAACTTTTTATCTATATCTACTCGGAGGTTTACATAGACCTCTACATACACATAATTGTATTTATATCAAGTATACATAGACTTGTTCATATACGAAGATTACATAGTCTTCTACTTTTATTTCACCCATTTATATAGTAAAGAAATAATAGTCATAAAAGCCGTCTCATCTCATAAACCATCTAACAAAGAGAATAAATCTTGGGCATAGCCCTACATCAATAAAAGAAGCCACATATAGGATATATACAACATCGTCTCAAATGAGTAATAGAGTCAACACATAATTATAGTAACTAAGTAGCATAGTGATAGAATGTCGGCATCGCCCTCGGGAGAATGACGACCTACCACTTGGATGATAAGATATCCAAGTCTTACTTCCAAGCACCTCGAATCCAATTCAACGACCGGAACCTAAAATGTTTGGGAAAAGGGAAAGAAATGTGGTTAGTACTCCACATGTACTAAGTATGAGACCATATGCACAATTACCAATCAAGTATGCTTAGAAAAAGGACATTTAAGAAAATCATGCTATTTCGACCATTTATTTGAATATACAAAGCAACTAACTACACCACATGCATACCATCATATTTAAGCCCTTAATCTCATAATATCCTATCATCAAGAAATATCATTATAAAACATGGGTAAGAGTAAAACATAGCAAAACAAATCATACGAACTATAATCTTCATGTAGTATTCTTCTTCAACAAAGGACATCAACCTCATACTCATAAGCATGTTATTTAATGTACAATGTCAATTACATTATATCACTCCCCTAGGAAGAACCGATCAAGAACGCCCTTTTGAAAAACTCCAAGTCACTGGCCACCTTGAAGTGGCCTAGTTGTTTTTCATTGCAACATCATGTCTGAGCCCACCATCCCTGAGTTGGTATGAGGCCAACTCGCATTCTCAGTAGAAAGACAACCCTATAGCAACACAATATCTTATAACCTCATCAATGAATTCTTGAGGGTCTTCATCAACCTTTAGAACCCATAGAAGATAGGAGGATTCGTTCGGGTGAAGTCCTAAGTCGGGTAATCCATAGTTTGCCTCACTGGACCTAGGTGCAATATCCTATTGGCTTTTGGGCAGATCAGCTTGGGCTTGCACCCGTTACGTCTTGAGCTTGAAGTAGTCCATGGCTTGAGCCCTTTAAGCAAGAAATAGCCCTCATCTGAGCCTCCGTCATAAGGTGGAGGGTCAACGGGAGGCCTGATCATCAGCACAATTCTTCAAGAGGAGGAACTGGATCATTCCACGGGGAGGGATTCCCGCAGCAGCAATCTCTCCTCAAGTGTTCTGGATGATTTCCTTCTAGTATTCATCTCTATAACAAAACACAAGGTTTTAGGCGAAAACATATGTAAAGTACATTCTACTAGACGGAACGATATGGAATTTCCAACAATGAAGTGGATTCTAGCATCCAATAAGTCCTATTCATAAGTGTGGTGCGCTTCAAATTATGAATACAAAACCTATATAACGTGGTTGAGAGAGAAGTTATACGACTTAGAGCATCCGCCATAACATTGGCCTTGCCGGGATGATATAAGACACTCATATCATAATCTTTCAACAATTCTAACCACCTTCTTTGTCGGAGGTTTAGCTCCTTTTGAGTAAACACATATTGAAGACTCTTCTGATCGGTGAAAACATCCACATGAACACCATACAAGTAATGTCTCCATATTTTCAAAGCAAACACTATGGCTGCTAACTCAAGGTCATGGGTGGGGTAATTTCTCTCATGCACCTTAAGTTGCCGTGAAGCATAGGCAATCACCTTCCCATTTTGCATAAGCACACACCCCAAACCTATGCGGGATGCATCACAATACACAACGAACCCTTTAGAACCTTCCGGTAATGTTAACACCGGAGCGGAAGTAAGCCTATCTTTCAATAATTGGAAACTCTTCTCGCAGGCTTCTGACCACTCGAACTTTTTACCCTTTTGAGTCAATGAAGTCAAAGGAGATGCAATGGATGAAAAACCTTCTACAAACCTTCGATAATAGCCCGCTAGACCCAAGAAACTCCTAATATCTGTCGGGGTCAAGGGTCTAGGCCAATTTCTTACCGCATCAGTTTTCCTTGGGTCTACCTCAACTCCCTCACTAGAGATGATGTGCCCAAGAAACGCGACCGACCTCAACCAAAACTCACACTTGCTATACTTGGCGAACAATTTATGCTCTTTAAGGGTTTGCAATACCACCCTTAGATGACCCATGTGATCAACCTCATTCTTCGAATACACCAAGATATCATCGATAAATACAATAACGAATGAATCAAGGTAACTTAAAACACCTATTCATTAGGTCCATAAACGCCGGAGCATTTGTGAGACCAAAGGACATAACCAAGAACTCATAATGCCCGTACCGAGTCCGAAAGGCTGTCTTTGGAATATCTTCATTTCTCACCCTAAGCTGGTGATACCCTGACCTCAAGTCAATTTTGGAGAAGTAACTCGCCCCTTGGAGTTGATCAAATAAATCATCAATCCGAGGAAGAGGATACTTGTTCTTGATAGTAACCTTGTTGAGCTGGAGGTAGTCAATACACATTCTCAAGGACCCATCCTTGTTTTTCACGAACAAGACTGGAGCAACCCATGGAGAAATGCTAGGCCTTATAAAGCCCTTGTCTAGCAAATCTTTAAGTTGTGCCTTCAACTCCTTTAATTCGGCCGGAGCCATTCTATAAGGAGGAATAGAGATAGGGTTTGTTTCTGGCAGCAAATCGATACCAAAATCGATTTCCCGTTCGGGAGGAATGCCGGGAAGGTCATCAGGAAAGACCTCCGTAAATTCACTAACCACGGGGACCGACTCAATAGGAGGAACTTCGGAATCAACTTCTTAGACTCTCACAATATGATAAAGACACCCCTTTGAGATCATCTTACACGCTTTTAGACATGATATGAAACGACCTCTAGGAAGAGAATTCCACCCTTCCACTCAAAAACGGGTTCATTTGGGAAATTGAACCTCACAACTCTAGTCCTACAATCAATATAAGCGAAGCTAGCATGCTACCAATCCATACACAAAATGACATCAAAATCAAACATGTCTAGTTTAACTAGATCTACATGAGAAACTCTATGGGGCATAGAGATAGGACAATTTCGATAGACTCTTTTTGCTACAACTGACTCACCCACCGGAGTAGACACCAAAATAGGTTCATGCAAAACATCGGGTAAAGTATCAACTTTTTAGCTACTAAGGGAGTAACGAAAGACAAAGTAGCACCCGGATCAAGCAAAGCATACACATCAATAGCAAAGATTTGTAACATACCGGTTACCACATCGGGAGAGGCCTCTTGGTCATCTCTCGAACGAAGAGCATAAAAGCGGTTCTTCTTAGGAGCCTCACTTGCTTGTTTTTGCGCATTCTTTTCTCGGTTTCTTATATTAGGACAGTCCATAGCTTTGTGACCACTCTTTCCACAACTAAAGCAATTCCCCGTTCCAATCAAGCACTCACCATAATGTTCCTTTCCACACTTCACACAAGTAGGCTTCTCATTAGATGAGTTTCCACCCTTCCCTTTTGCAACTTTTGGCCTAGGGGCTTTAGAATCCCTAGTCTTGGGAAATTTGGATGGAACTTGATTTGAGAACCTCTTCTTGAATCTAGGCTTGTCTTGAATTCCAAACCTATCTTTAGTAGTTCCACTCTCAAAAGACCTTGCCCTTCTTGAATCCTTATCCTTTCTTTTTGCTCTAGCCTCCTCAACCCTTTTTGCATGCACCATGAGACGACCAATATTCATGTTATCGTGAAGCATAGCTGATTGACATTCTTCTTGCAAGTCATCCGACACACCTGTCACAAATCGACTCATCTCGTCTCTAGGATCGGAGACCAAGGAAGGAGCATATTTGGCCAATTGAATGAACTTCAAAGAGTACTCATGAACACTCATCCCTCCTTGGCGGAGATTGATGAACTCTACCACCTTAGTTTCTCTCATCTCCCTAGGGAAGAACCGATCAAGGAAAGCCCTTTTGAAAAACTCCCAAGTCACTGGCCCACCTTGAAGTGGCCTATTGTCTTTCCATTGCACATGCCATGTCTGAGCCACATCCCTGAGTTGGTATGAGGCCAACTCGGCATTCTCAGTAGAAGACAACCCCATAGCACACAATATCTTATAAACCTCATCAATGAATTCTTGAGGGTCTTCATCAACCTTAGACCCATAGAAGATAGGAGGATTCGTTCGGGTGAAGTCCCTAAGTCGGGAATCCATAGTTTGCTCATGGACCCTAGGTGCAATATCCCTATTGGCTTGGGCAGTCATAGCTTGGGCTTGCACCGTTGCGTCTTGAGCTTGAGTAGTCATGGCTTGAGCCATTTAAGCAAGAATAGCCCTCATCTGAGCCTCCGTCATAGGTGGAGGGTCAACGGGAGCCTGATCATCAGCAACAATCTCTTCAAGAGGAGGAACTGGATCATCACGGGGAGGGATTCCCGCAGCAGCAATCTCCTCCTCAAGTGTTCTGGATGCATTCCTTCTAGTATTCATCTCCTATAACCAAAACACAAGGTTTAGGCGAAAACATATGTAAAGTACATTCTAGAGGAACGATATGGATTTCCAACAATGAGAGTGATTCCTAAGCATCAAATAAGTTCCTATTCATAAGTGTGGTGCGCTTCACAATTATGAATACAAACCTATATAACGTGGTTGAGAGAGACGTTAACATCAAGGATATTCAACCTTATGCTCTGATACCAAATTTGTCACATCCGGGTTTACCCCCCAGACGTAACCGGCGGCGGCGTCCTCTTTGAGGACTAAGACAATCCTCTTAGACTCGTCATAACATTCATCGATTAAAATGTGAAAGAATTTAAAACTTTTTTCTATATCTACTCGGAGGTTTACATAAACCTCTACATACACATAATCGTATTTATATAAAGTATAAATAGACTTGTTCATCTACGAAGATTACATAGTCTTTTACTTTTATTTCACCCATTTATATAGTAAGGAAATAATAGTCATAAAAGCCGTCTCATCTCATAAACCATCTAACAAAGAGAATAAATCTTGGGCATAGCCCTACATCAATAAAAGAAGCCACATATAGGCTATATACAACATCGTCTCAAATGAGTAATAGAGTCAACACAGAATTATAATAACTAAGTAGCATAGTGATAGAATGTCGACATCGCCCTCGGGAGAATGAGGACCCACCACTTGGATGATAAGATATCCAAGTCTTACTTCCAAGCACCTCGAAGCCAATTCAACGACCGAAACCTAAGATGTTTGAGAAAAGGGAAGGAAATGGGGTTAGTACTCCACATGTACTAAGTATGAGACCATATGCACAATTACCAATCAAGTATGCTTAGAAAAAGGACATTTAAGAAAATCATGCTATTTAGACCATTTATTTGAATATACAAAGCAACTAACTACACCACATGCATACCATCATATTTAAGCCCTTAATCTCATAAGATCCTATCATCAAGAAATATCATTATAAAACATGGGTAAGAGTAAAACATAGCAAAACAAATCATACTAACTATAATCTTCATGTAGTATTCTTCTTTAACAACGGACATCAACCTCATACTCATAAGCATGTTATTCAATGTACAAAGTCAATTACATTATATCACAATTTACATACATAATATTGACTTCTCGAAGCTCCTATCAAGGCAAACTAGTGCAAGGAGTAGGTAGAGTCCCATACCCCTACCTAAGCTAAAGTCAAACCCCTCAAGTCACTTCGATTAGTCTACATCTTATTCATTCATTTTAGTTTAGGGAACTCTTGCCTTAACCGACATAGACCACATGAGCCAATGTGGAATCCGGTGTCATAAAACCTTACAGCGATGGAAGGTGGTCTACCGGCCAAGGTAGAACCTAACTTAAACATAGCTATCTAGGTGGATCCACTAGCTAGTATCCTATGGTGGCAACATAGTTCGAGAACTAAGAGGTAGATATCCCTATTCATACCATTTGGTAAAGTGGGCCACTCCTCATGGGAATCCTTTAGAGTGACATATCCCATAAACAAGGGAGTTAACATCACATGGGCAACTTTAGGATGAATCTTTCCTTTCATGGATAAGTCATCACCTCCCGTTGTCAAGTTCACTCGGTGCTAAGCTAAGTCCACATATAGAGAAGTCTTTAAACTTTATTAATTTTCTCAACTTAGTTTAGATAATAGGGTCTAACCCTAGTATATTCATCATTATAGCTCAAAAGGATTCTATGAGAAATAGTCCTTTCATTCACAATTCATATAGGTGAAGTTAACCCTTGCACATCTCATCATAATAGGGCACATCTTTACATAACAACTTCCCTACAACATGTACTCCTAGGCAACCTCACAACCAACCCTAAAACATTCCAATTCAATCATCATACCAACCTATCACCTTAAACAAGGTATAATTCAACACAACATCATAACTTGATGACAATTAATCACAATTGAAGTAAGAATTAGGAAAAATCAAGACTTACCAATATTCCTCCATAGTTCACCAATAAAAGGGCCTTACCATCAACCCATAGACCAACCCTATTTGGGTCATCACACCAATGTAATTCAACAATCCACATAATAACTAATTTAGAAGAGTCACTACATTATAATTCAATACTAAATCAAAGCTTGATAACATGATATCTAAGTCTATCTTCTCACCCTAGATTCAATACTCAAGAATTAGCATGAAAGGCTTCAATTTATCACAATTGATTCATGATCAATGCAATAACAATCATTAAAGATGACTTAACCAATAATAAGATCAATTACATTAATCCAAACCTAATTCATATCAATCTCATACCTAGGGTTAAGGGTTAAGGGTCATCATTCACAACCTAAACCAAACCACATCAATTCATCATAATCAAGTTAGAATACATGATAATCTACTCATTATAACCCAAAGAATACATGAACAACTCAATTCATAACATCAAATTCGAAATTGAATGAAACCCATATGAACTTAACTTTTGGAAAATCTTTGAAGGAGCCCTTTGAGGAAAGAAGTCTCAAAGGTGAATTAGATCCCATACCTTAAGGTTTGATGACGTTTTGATGGTGATTTCGTATTAAGCCAACCCCCAATGAACCTCCCAAGCTATTTTCCAATGGAGTCTTTTAATAGAGAGAGAAAGTAGAGAGAAGGAAGAGAGTTTATTTTGAGAATTGTGATTAGGATAATGAGGATTGGGGGTATTTATAGTGGGGCTAAGTCAACTTAATTAGTCTTTCCTTAATCCTCAATTACCCCTAAGACACTTAACAAATTAAATGAACTATACTTTAATTCATCGAAACATAATAGGCCCCCACCGACGGAACCCCATCAACGGTCCGTCGGGGGCGTGACGGACGACCCTCCCTCCGTCCTGCACTTCCGTTGTCTCGGTCAGAGACTGTGCAGGCGAGGGTTCTTGAAGAGGCGACTAAGGGTGACACGACGGTGGCCTTGACGCCCTGTCGTGCCCGTGATGCCCTGTCGTGTCATCCGTCGAGGCACACTGCCAGGCAGTGTTGCACCTTCCTGCCACAAGGGTCCTCCTCGAGGGCCCTTTGTTGGTCCTTGGAGAGTCGTACCCTGACTTTTCCATCATGAAACCATCTCTCACTATGTGATACACCTATTGCTACAAACTTTCGCTCAATTCCGACGCTTAAACTTAATCAAACTAATTAAAACTCACTAGCCCTTTCATGAACCAACTTTCCGGGCGTCATGGACGTTCTTGAACATTTTGGTTCTAAAACACTTTAACCACTCTATATACACCTAATTTGGCTAGGAACAATGATTTAGACCTTAAGGAGCCTGGTTAAGTCTTACTACGTGACTTGGGATTTCGAAATGTTACATTACTATTCATACTTTGTTAATCGCTCATGGTTTCCACAAACCTAGTTGTGGATCTTAGTTACCCATACCTAGAAGAACAAAATTTATAGTTGATAAACAATAAATCATGAAATTCCTTTAACACACTACAACATTTTAGGCCTCTAACCACCCAAGAAAAGTGTTGCCTAAACTATGCAAAAGTGTGGCCTTTGATAAAAGGCCACACTTTTTGACTTTAGGCCACACTTTTATAGGAGTGGCCGAAAGAAGTGTTACCTTAGAGTTTAGGAAACACTTTTCACGTGTTACCTTATCAGCTACTGTTATAAGCGTAGCCTAAAATACAAAAAGGCCACGCTTTTTCAGTTACACTTAGAAGTGTTTTTTAGAAGTGTTTCCTGCCAAGCTACACTTAAAAGCATAGCCTAAAAGGCAAAAAGGCTACACTTTTCCAGCTACGCTTAGAAGTGTTTCCTGATCAGCTAT
Organism: Solanum lycopersicoides; assembly: GCA_022817965.1. Taxonomy (NCBI): domain Eukaryota; kingdom Viridiplantae; phylum Streptophyta; class Magnoliopsida; order Solanales; family Solanaceae; genus Solanum; species Solanum lycopersicoides. The sequence goes on along the minus strand of CM040627.1, from coordinate 26,638,552 downwards.
ACTTAAAAGCATAGCCGAAAAGGTAAAAAGGCTACATTTTTGCAGCTACGCTTAGAAGTGTTACCTATTCAACTATGCTTAAAAGTGTCGCCTTACCAGCTACACTTTCAAGTGTTGCCCTTTCTTCCATATTGCCCACAATTTGAAAATGTTGCCTTTTCTATGTGCATACCACAATATACAGTACTATGGCTACACTTCTAAGTGCGGTAAGCTATAAAATATTTATATGCCACAATTTCTAATTAGAAACACCAATATTGTTTTGAAATAAATAATCTCAAGCATCAAATTAGCTAATAAGTAGTTCAAATATATAAATTTGCAATAAACTTCAAAAGATAGTCTTGTGTACATACACATACTTATAAAGCAATATTCTAAATATATGTGTACACGTAAATAGTTCAAAAAGTATTCAAACATTTGCAATAGTTGAAAAACTCTTCATTGATCATCCACTTTAACTTCAATGAGATCAAATTATCTTGTGGGGATCCTTCAAATTTGAGAACCTATATTCCCCTATACACATTTAAAATGAAATATAATTAACAATCAAAACAAACCAACAAATCATATTGCAAAAGTTTGTATTGGTTAACTTTAAGAAAACACCAATAATTCACTATAACAAGAGCTAAGTTGTCAACACCTATAATTCAATTTATTGATTTTTACCATTTCAGAAGAGCAAAGCTGACAATTAAACAACACTAATACTTATTTTCTCAGAGTTTGTGGCTTCAACATTTAAGAAGAACAAAACTGATAATTATACAACACCAATACTTACTCTCTGGATTCACGTATTTTCCCAGACATCAGCCGATGATAATCCAAATCTTAGATGAAACAACAAGAATTGTGCAATATATGACTCAATGGATGAAAAAACAGAGAGTCACGAAACACATAGAATTATTAACATAACAGATCAACAATGACCCAAAAACATGTAGGACAGACCAACTAAGACCCAAAAATAGATGACCATCAAGATCACTGGCAGACCCAAAAAAGGAAGCAAACAAGACACCAAGAACAACATCATGCTAAGAACATATGGAGACCTGTCTCACCTCAGCAGAAGAAAATCAATGACAATATGCAACATGCACCAGCACTACCAGGTATGCTATCTACAATTCACACACATAGTATTTATACTAACCTAGATAAGCAGGAACATCCAGTCCAGGATACTGCTATGGAGGGCACCAGTAGAATTGCAATAGACCATGAAACCCAAATATTTCAAGAGTAAAAAAATTACTCATCTCTATCAGACACTCAAAATAAATTAAATATGCAAAAGAAACAAGTCAAAAACAACTAAAATAACAAGATCATAGGTATTGACTCGATGCTCCCAATACCCCGTCACCCACATGTTATTGATGTTGATGCTGGTCTTATTGATGAAGTTTATGGAGGTATTGATGGGGGGTGTCAGGAGAAAACCACTAACTTGCAGGAAGGGGTTACCAAAGGAGGGCACTTGACTCATGCTCAACATGAGATTGATCACACTAACCATAGGCATGACCTTAAAGCCCCTGCTACCACTACTTCAAGACAAGCAGCCAGAATTTTCAGAAAAATCACAGCCAAATGCAAAATGCAGATACTGGTCAGTTATAGGAAAATTCAGGGTATTGACATCAGTCTAGTAAATTCTGATACTATCCAGTGCAGGAGGTCGAAATGCTAGCCATCGATAGTGTGAGTCAAGCAGGAAAGACCTCTATGTAAGATTTATCAAATAGAGCCATTCTAAGAAATGACAAGAAACATGTAGTGCAAAAACATGTTTGGATATACTCAAACCTATCCTCCTTATAGTTCTCCACAAACGCCTTACCATTTTCCAGGTCAAACATCAGGACCACGTAAAATCGTGAAACTTTTTCTAATAGAAGTACAAGATGGGACAAAGCTGTGTTATCAATAATTTCAAGAATTTCCATCACTATATAAACTGATCCTATAACATGTACACTGATTTTATACCTGCACATATAAGATCCTAACAAGGAAGTTGTAGCCACAACTACACACACAAATCAGCCACAACTACACAGACAAATTAACTATAATGATCTTGTTGTGCAGGATCAACCAACAACCAAGAAGAACAAGAAAACTATCTTCACAATTTGATACTTCAATAAAGAAGAGAGAGAGAAAAGCCTTAAGAACCCAAAAAAAAACTTTTCAAGAATTGGATCATGAGTTGACCCTGAAGAATTTGGAATATTCTGGCCTCTTAGAGCTTGTGCGCTACTTGCATCAACAAGTGAAACAAGGTTAGATCCAACAACCTCTGGTATATCTTGAACATTCAATCCAGGGTTGTTTTGCAGCAATTGACTAAAAAATGTCGCATTTCATCTCTCATTTCATTCATATTTTCATTCATTTTTTCATTCATTTCTTCCTTCAAAGAACCGATTTCATTAGCATACTTTTGTTTTATCTTGTTAATTTCCTCATCTTCTTGCAGAGAACTTGTTGTCACTGATTTTTCATAGCACCTAAGTCATCCAGGATGCTCATTTCCAAACACTGCCCTGAAGGCATAATCAGTTTTTTCTCCGGAATTTTGACGATTTTGAAGTTCAGCCTATTGAATAAAATTGACATTCATAGTGAACTATAAGAACTATATGCTTTACGACTAAAATCAACTTAACAAAGAATTCTAAATAATACATATTTAATATCTCCTCGTACCTGCACAAGAAGAAGAAGAAGAAGAAGAAGAAGAAGAAGACATACTTAACGAAATACAATGGACTCACACTGTACACAATATACAAATTTTAATTTTAAATCAAATTCACCAATAATCCTTTTAAAAAACTTACTATTGCAACATCAATATCGAGTTGAATTTCCTTTGCCGTCTTTGTACGAGTTGCAATAAATATTTCAGATTGTAATGGTTCCTCGTTGTTTCCTTTTGCTCCACGCTACCAATTATATAAAAAGAAATTTAAAAAATATCAACATGTTCTAATTAAGTATGAAAAAAGGAAATTCATATGCCTGATAAGTATTATCAATGCCACGCGTACTCTTGCAAAATAAATTGGTCCCATTCGATGCCTCCACTTTTGTTGTTTCCTGCTTTTAGAATTCACCTCAGATATGGCCTGTAATTAAATTTAAAAAAATGTTTGAATTGATAAATAAATAAGAAAGCAGATTTGATGCAAAATATGTCAAAAAGTAGAAATGCACTATTTTAGCTTTACTTGAACAGTTTGGTGTTGCCAATACTCGATCAACTGGCAGAATTGAACTTCTGGAATGTCATCAGGACGTTTTGCTAGCATATCCTCAACAGTACTATTTTTATCAAAATATCTCTCTTTAATCACATGTTTGTGTTGCCTCCAAGAATGACGAAGAGCAGTCATCACCCACTTCTTTCCTTCTATTGGTATTACGAATTTAGAATATGCAAAAATAAAATATATTTAGATTCAATAGTAAAAATAAACAATAAAATATTTAATCTCAAAATTAATTGTTCTTACATTATATATTTCCACATGCGCTTTTTAATATATTTTGGCACCGCATGCCAAGTAATGTACATCAAGTTGATGAATCTAGGATTCCTTTCAATTGTTCCAATAAAATTAGTTAATTCTGACACTATCTTACCAGTGGGACCAACTACTTGTCATTTATCAAATGTCACCTCCTCCCTTTCTTCCAAATTTCTTGCATGAATATTCTTACATGTTGTTTGTCCTCGACCCTTTTTCTGCTTCGATAAACCTAGATTGATGTAACAACTAGAAGATAAGAATGTTCTTGTATAATGAGTATTAAATCTTACAAGATTAAAAACATACCTTTTTCACTACAATCAATGTCATCTTCCTCGTCTATAGCACACTCATCCTTGTCGATTTTTTCTTGATCATCCAATCTTTTATTATGTTCATGAATAGAAAGAGGAGTACGCATACACTTGAGATTTGCTTCTGTGTGGTTAACCTGTTTTCTTTCATCACCTATGACTATCCCTTGTTGTTTTAAAAACTGATCAATACTAGTAGCTGGTAGGACTGAATTCTTCTTTCCTTGTTTTATGCTTGGTAGCTCATGATAAACATCATCTTCTTTGTGTTGTTCTTTCTGAAACTGATCAACAATAGTGCCCAATAGGACCAACTTCCCCTTCACATGTTTGCAGCTTAGTAGATCCTGAATATCATGTTATTTCTGTTCATTAACTAGTGTTGTTCGAGTCACATGTACAGAAGCAGTAGCACCTTCCTTGGACGACGTTGGGAACCCGTAGTTGTGCATAGGAAATTTAATTTCCTTCTCTTGAATGGACTCTCCAGACTGAAATAACCTCGGTTTATTTTGTCCTTTCCCTATAATCATATGTGAAGTACTAAGTTCTTCCCTATAAATGATTGAATCGGTAATTTGTTTGGGTACAAATTACTCTTTCCTTGTGGTTTAATGAAATCCTCGGAATTCTTTATTTTATGCGCTATTGGTGCATGATCTTTTTTAGCTTTGTTATTGCGTTCATTTGCAACATGTTCTCTCTTAATCTTAAAAGTGTTGACCAATTCAGTACTTGATCGGTATTGCATATCCCCATTCTTCAATGGACTTTGAGGTTTGTTTGGATTCAAATCCTTTTTCTTTAGTATTGTTGATTGATTCATTCTTCTCGTTTTGATTTAAGCTCTTTGATTTCTTTCCCTCTAGTAAGTAAACCTACAAAATAATAATGTTCTTTAAGTGAAAAAGGTAGCAGCAATATAATTTTTATACAAGGTTATCAGATGGCCTGTAGTAAGTAAACCTCAGATATGGCATGTAATTAAATTTACTTCCCTCCACTTAATCTTACTCATTTCCTACAACTTCCTTATGTAAAAAAATGTTACCATGACAACTATGTCTTAAAGCTAGAGAAGGCTGATGTGTACCGACTACCATATTTGTCAAGCAGTGGACCTGAATTTGGTTTGTTATCTGTTTCAAATTTTACTACTCTGCAAAAAAAACAAAAACAGATATAGTTGTAGATGTTCTTATTCTCTTTCAATCAAATTGTAGTTATTTGTTTATTATGCTTAATCATCTAGCAGTTCTTAGTCATTCAATGAAATAAAATGATTATGTACTACTTAGAGCACACCAAGTCTTAGTTTTAAAAGTCTTAAGATTGTTGAAGCAAAGCTGAGAGCTTCACTGAGACTTCAAGTCAAATATCATCTGGTTTTGCAGCTGGAAGATATATAATCTATTTCATTTTCCTTAGTTATGCCTGTTGCATAAAGATTTGTTAAAAGAATTCTGTATCTCAGGTTTATTCCTCATACCAAGCAACAAAGCTTAATCCTTGTATCAGATTAAATTGTACAGTGATACAATTTGATTCTCTTTCTCAAAAAAAAGGTTTCCCTAGTTGTGTTGTGCTTTAACTACATTTAAGCATATACTAGATCTCATAAACTATGTTAGCTACATCGCTTCACTTCCAATGTCACTAAATCTCTTCATATGAAGAAATGAAGTGCAGAAGTTCTAACTGCAACTGACATTGATTTTTCACAATTTCAAATATAACCAGTATTTTTCACAATTTCAAATATAACCAGTATTTTTAACAATTTTAAATATAACAAAGTTCTAACTGCAACTGACTTTGATTTTTCCCACAATTTCAAATTTCACAATTTTAGTTACTTGGGGAATATAAGAGAAGTATCTCCCACAATCAATTTCACATTACATCTAACAAAAAAAAAAGGACAACAAAATATAAAATTATAGGTAAAGAGATGTACCTCTCTCGGAGCGAGGAACTCGGGACAGAGACAAAACCAGGAGCTACTTCAAACTGCAGACTTCAGTGTTCTGCCTCTAATGCTCACTGCCTGAAAATAAAAATAAACAAATAAGAATATAAATAACAAACATCCAAATAAAACAATATTCAGCTAGGCTACAGGTTCCTTCGTAAATTAATAATCAAACAAGAAGCCAACATAAATTACTTGACCAAACAACAATTAGGCACATGAAAAAAGGCAATAAAATACTTTAACATTGTAGTGATCTAATCTTCAATTCCACATATTAGATATCATTAAGTGTTTGTACAAAAAAACAATTAAATTACAAAAAAAGTAAGCGACCACTATATGGTCATCACAAAAATAATGAAACTCATGGTGCGTCATCTTCAAACTCTTCTTCAAAGTCATCTTCAAGCTCATCTTCAGACTCATCTCCATACTTATTTTGAGACTCATCTTCAAACTCATCTACACACTCATCTTCAAACTCCTCTTCATACTGGACTTCAAGTTGTTGAGTAACAAATTCTTTTGAAGGCACATCAATAATTGTTTCTGGTACATCAGTCCTTGTTAACATTACTTCACCATTATCTTTTGGTATAGATGGTCCCATCAAATGTTCAGATGGCTCGTTGTCATAACTTTGTGGGAGATTAGATTCAAATTCATCACCCATGTTAAAAAGTCTCTCAGAACAGTCTTCATAACATAATGTTTATCTTGATCATATGGATCTTGCACATAAAAGCATTGGTGTACTTCAGATCCAAGAACAAAAGGCTCTTCCTAAGAGTATCTCTTGTTAAAATGGACATAAGTAAGGCCATAAGCATCATTTTCAACCTCATACCAATTGCACTTAAATAGAACAACCTTAAAATGACTGTAATAGTATAATTCAAGAATATCAACTATGCTGCTATAATAAGTCAAATCTGGAGCAATCGTATTTTTATCCTTTGAGCTTGCAAAGCTTGTAGTTGAGGCAACTACTGTAACACCACTATTTTTTATTTTATGCCTTGCATCACGCAGCGTAACATGGAACCTATATCCATTGATTAGATACCCAGAATATCTTTTTGCAACAGAATTTGGTCCTCTAAACAATTGTTTTAGCAAATCAGGCACATCCTCTTGCAAAACACGAGTTTTAAACCATTGAGAGAAGTTTTGGCAATGATTCTTGGCCTTGCTACATTTAGATCTTCGTGGCTCATTATTAACCTCTTTCTCATGCTCTCTAACAAAATATTTTTTTGGTTAAAATTATAACTAAAATAAGTTAAAAACTAATTATACAAAAAGAATACTATATTCAAATTATGGTACCTAATATATATTCTTGAACCTTGTCACAATTTCCCAATAAGTATGAATGTGCCTGACTTAGTGACTTGTCATATAAAATGATTGGATCAGTTTTCTTTGCTCCTAAAGGAACTCCTTTGTTAGGAAACAAACTCAAATTTTCTGCATCACTTGAGTCACATTCATCATTATTTTGGTCTCTTTTGTTAAATCTGGTATGCACACCCCTATGCAGATCTTTGGAGAATAAATTCATACAATCTATTCCCACTCTAATCTCTGCTATGCAACCTTCTGGATAACGTCTGTTGCGAATGTATGAATTGAATGTACCCATTTCTCTTTAGGTGAAATACATCCATCGATTTTGAAATGGACCTCCTAATCTTACTTCATTTGCCAAATGAATAGGCAAATGAGTCATTATATCAAAAAATGAAGGAGGAAAAATTCGCTCCAACTGATTTATTGTTTCTATGATCTCTACTTCTAAGCAATCCAGTCCCTCCAATGTGATTACTTTTTGACACAAACACCAAAATAAGGAACTAAGACGAATCAAAGGAATAGCCACATGATCAGGAAGAATGCTTTTGATTGGTATTGGAAGCAAGTAATGTAACATGAAATGAGCATCATGTGTTTTTTAATTAGACAATTTTCTTTCATCCATATGCACATACCTAGATGTATTGGAGGCACTACCATCAGGTAGCTTGGCTGTCTTTAAAACTCCACAAAAAATTGATTTCTCTCCATTTGTCATTGAGAAGCACGGTTTTGAATACTTTGTTCTCTTACTATCTTCAGTATCTTTTGGATGAAGGTTCTTTCTGATTCCATATCTTTCAAATCATATCGGACTTTTGCATGATCCTTTGTTTTTCCAGAAATATCCAAAAGAGTTCCAAGTATGCTATCAACTATGTTCTTTTTTATGTGCATTACATCAAGGTTATGACGTAACAAATTGTGTTGCCAATAAAGTAATTCAAAAAAAATTGACCTTTTTTTCCATGGGCCATCATTTGATCTCTTTCTCTTCTTTCCAAACACATTTTCAAAATCCTGTAAGCTATTAAGCACATCAGTTCTCTTTAAAAATGGTGGAGGAGTCCTGAATTCAGTTTTACCATTGAAAGATCTTTTCTTAGATCTCCATGGATGATCCATGGGTAGAAAAACACGATTATCCATATAACACATTTTTCGACTATGTTTAAGATAGTGAGAATTAGTGCCATAGTTACAACAAGGGAAAGCAAACTTTCCTTTTGTACCCAACCAGATAACATAGCATATGCAGGAAAGTCAGTGATAGTCCACATAAGAGCTGCTCGCATTTGAAAAGTTTGATTTCTTGAAGCATCATATGTTTCAACCCCAAAATCCCACAATAATTTTAACTCATCTATCAATGGTTGTAAGTAAATATCAATGTCATTTCTAGGTGATCACGGCCCAAGTATAAGTAAGGAAAGTATAGAATATTCAGATTTCATGCACATCCAAGGCGGCAAACTATACACGTCAACATAACTGTCCATGTGCTATGTGATATACTCATGGTTCGAAATGTATTGAACCCATCACTTGACAAAACAAGTCTGACATTGCGACAATCTAGTGCAAAATCTGGATGCAACCCATCAAAATCTTTCCATGCTAGACCATCAGCAGGATGTCTTAACTTTCCATCTTTGGAACGCTCATCCTCATGCCACCTCAAAGAATCTGCCATGTTTGAGCACATAAATAGCCTTTTGAGTCTAGGAATTAATGGAAAGTGTCTCAAAGTCTTTGCTGAAACTAGATGTTTTTTCGAAGGCTCAAGTTCACTATAAACTTCAGGAGATTTAATATATCGTGAAGCTCCACAAGTATGACAAAAAATCATCATCCTTATGATCATTCCTGAACAACATGCAATCATTGGGACATTCATCAATTTTCTCATAATCAAGACCAAGATTCTTAACCATAAACTTGGTTTTATTGTTAGATTAAGGAATATTCAACTCGGGAATTGCCTCTTTTAATAATTCTAAAAGAGAAGTGAATGATTCATTGCTCCATCAATGTAGACACTTCAGCAAATATAAATGAAGTGTGAATGATAATTTAGAGAATCCTGTAGTACAACCAGGATATAATTATTGGCTTGCCTCTTCAACTAAGTTATAGAATTTCTTGGCATCTTCATTTGGACCGTCATAAAGTCCTTCAGCCTGTGCAACATCGTTAAATTCATCATTCAACAACCCATCAATATCATCATGCGATCAATCCATATCATCGTCAACATTAAAATTGATATCCCATTCACCGTGATTGATCCATCTAGTATAGCCTTTAACACATCCATAGGCTATTAGATGATCATACACTACATTCCTTCGAGTCCAACGAATATTACAACATTTTGCACATGGACACTGAATTTCCTCCCCTTGAGGATCTCCATAAGAGTAAGCAAAATCTAAGAATAATTCAACACCATCAATATACTCTTTGCTATATCTTGCTAACTTCATCCAATCCTTGGATGAGATATTTGAATTCCTAAAAGAAGATCAATGTTTAATCTTTCGGTAAGTAACAGTCATTAAATCATTTACTACTTCACAAATAAATTTTAAAGTTCATGAGTAAGTTATCAGAATCAGACGTTATGACATGATAAAACATTCTTACCTAGTCATGACACATGTGCTAGTCGAAATGAAACCTTGAATCCTCCACAAATATTTTTGAATGTTGATTACACTACCAAGGAAAAATAAGTAAAATTAATAGGATATAAAGAATTAAAAAAGAAATTAAATTAAAAGGGCAGACTCAATTAAATTAAACAATCAAGATTAAAAAGTTCTATCAAGAAGTAGTTTTAAGTTGTACAACTAGCTCCTCTCACAATCTATTCTTGATATGTTTAAGTCAATATGCTTGAAGTACATATTTCTATGTAACATAGATTAATTGGAGAGAAATAGCCCAGAAAATTATGTAATCGATTTTTACTGGTTTGACAAAAGATAACTAGCATCAAGATATGTAGTTGCTCTAAGTGAAGAAATTAAAAGCAGAACATTATAGTGGCAATAACATTGAAGCATCATAGCTTTTATTTATGGTAGAGGAGTTCTAAAATTCGTACTAGAACAACATAACCAGCATTCTCTAACCTATTTTCCAGAAAATCATTAAAATCTACAAAAATGTGTACACAAATACAATGAAATTTGTGGCAGTGGCAAAATCTTACGACTAAGCAGTTTCAAAACCATTGGACAAAGACCCTAAACCTAAAGTTGACGACTCTATAGGTTTGTGGTTCAAATCATGATCCATTAATATATAATTGATCAAATTATCTTCAATCAACAACACAACCAGTATAACCTCTACAACCAATCAGAGGAGTTGTGGCAGCCTGTGCAAACAGTATTATAAGTTGTTGTCATGGATTTCCTAATTCTTGGTGATCAGTTGTTGTCTGGAGGATAAGTTGACAACTAACTTTTTAAAAGTAACTTATATAGTGTGTAAAGTTTAGTTACTTTAATGCGACATAATAGTTTCTGAGTATAGTATCTCACTTGCTCACAACATGTAGTCCATACAAAGTGTACTAAAATAAATTCAAAGAAAATCAGGACCTAGACAAACTATGTTTGATCATATTGAACATTAAAACTTGAAGCCTCATAGCATCAAATAGCATTTGAGAATAATCATATGGAGATATACAATGACTAAGTTAAAAGACGTTGAGAAGAGAAATGAGCCACACTTCGAGAGAAAGGTAAATAACTAGATTTTACCGACCTATTTCGAGAACTCGGAACACATAGCAGGCACACTTAAAATTGCGACTGAAAGAACTACAGACCATCTTGAAAAAACTAGAAGAAACTAAGTTAACATTATGAAAACAGATCAAATGTGTCAACTAACAAACTGATACAAACTAGCAGCTCAATATTTCAGTCACAACAACGCATAACACTCTTGTTCTGAAACAAAAAAAAGGAAAAATTAAAGGTAAAGAGATGTACCTCTCTCGGAGCGACGAACTCAGGATAGAGAAAAAACCACGAGCGTCTTCAAACTACAGAGCTCATTGTTCTGCCTCTAATGCCCACTACCTAATAATAAAAGGAAAAACATAATCATGTGAATAAAAAGCATCCAAATAAAATAATATTCACGGATCTGTATGTCTTGATATTTGAGTCTAAAAATTGTGGTGCTTATGAACTGTCTATTAATGTATATATTTGAAAATATTCATTTTGATATGAGAGTGCTGCTCCGATCATTGTTGATCATATAAAAGTGTGTAATTATTTTGGCATCTATATTTTGACAAACTGCATAAGGTTTTATATTCAGAAATCTGAGAATGAATAATCTTTAGGTCTTCTTTATCGGTGAGATAGTTGGTGTTGGGATGGGTAAGACTAGGAAGGATGCTCAACAACAGGCAGCTAAGAATGCACTTCGGAACATGGCTGGTAAGATCCTTTTTGAAATGCCCCTGTGAATTTCTTGGTTTAACTTGTTTCAAGAATCCTAAGCTAATACTGTGATGGAGATTCTTTTTCCTTGGTTTAGCTTGTTTCAAGAATATTGAGCTAATACTAACTTCGTACAAAAAAAATATATAGTTTCGCTAGAAAGTCAATTCTATACTGACTTCTTACAAAATATGACAGCTAAGACAATAAGTTCACAGAAAAATAAGTTGCAGGAGAACAGAAATTAGTAAAAGGAAGCTCTGATTAAGAATTTGCATCGTAATATATATATATATATATATATATATATATATATATATATATATATATATATGGGTTAGAAACTTGGAAAAACATAATGGACAACATATGCACAAATAAAAGCTCGTCAGAGAAGGATAATATTTTCATGTATTTCAGCCATTACGTGGACTCCATCTAACAGATAGTGAAAGTCAAGCAAACAGATAGTGAAGCGACAAACAAATTTCGAGTTCAAGTAACAAAGAAATAGTTAAAATTAATTGTTCTTATTTATATGAAATAATTCCACCATAAAATTTATCTATTTGATGTTCTTAATAAACTTGAATTACTCATTCTAACTTAGAGGTATGTCTGGAGCAGTACTGACAACTGTCTGGATTGTTTCAAGTTTGAAAAAATTCAAATGCCCAATAAATATCACTTCCCTACCAGTTTGAAAGAGTTACAGTTGCATAGGTTTACCCTGAGACCTATTTTGTTGTCAGCAATCGCGAATTGTGTGAGCTTGAAACTATGGAGATTATACTAGAACATTGTCACGGGCTTATGGAGATCCCTTCTGCATTTGCGGATAGACACTTTAAAGTCCATTGGGGTGGTTCAAACTAGCCGTCACCTTGGAAATTCAGCCACATAATAAGTATGTTTTAAAAAAATCCATAGGAAACAAGATCAAATAATTGAAGGCAGTTCTCTTATTTGCATCAATATTCATTTCTTCATACATACCAAAAACCACATGCCGGCCTTTGTGTTTTCATTAATCATACATATAAATATGACATTTAAACAATAGTTGCTACTCCAAAGTAATTAGATTTAACAAAACAATGTCACTTCAATCAACTAAACCAAAAAAAAAAAACATAAGTAAAATAGAACCAGGAAATCTTGTAAAGAGCAGGGAGCTTACGATACTAACCGACTCAAAGTCTTCCGAGTGGTAATTCCCTCTTTCACGTCTGCTGAATATGCCCAGGGCTCACTTTGTGTTAAGATTTTCGGAACTTTCTTCTCCTACTTTGGAATTTAAGCTATAAAACCCCCAAATTAATCTATTACTTCTAAACACAAAACAAAAATCCAATCAATTGACAAGAGGACTATTTTTAGTTCAATCTTAAGAAGGAAAAAAAGAATATCGACTGTTGAATCTTACACTTGTTGAAATCAGTATTGGCACTTGAAAAAAACAATAGTGGAGGAATCTTTAGCTCAACACTTCAATTCTTCAGCTTCCACCCGTCATTTCTTTAGCTTCAACTCTTCATCTTCAGCTCAGTGCCTTTCTTCAGTTCTTCCCTTCATCTCAGTTCTTCATCTAAAGTTCAGTTTGTCGATATCAATTCTCAGCTTAATCTCTAGCTCAGTTCGTCGATATCAATTCTTCACCTTCAGTTCTTCATCTAAAGTTCGTCGATAATGTTTGGATAAAGAGTAACTGTAGAGAAATCTGGAGAAAGAGTAAAGTAAAAAGCTTTTTGGAGAAAGAGTAAAGTTGGAGAAAGAGAAACGATAATGTTCTATTAATTTTTTTTGGCCAATAAAGATGGGAGGGAGAGTTGAAAATATTGGAGGGAATATTAAAGTTTATTGAAAATTTTAAGGCCACACTTGTAATGTGTAGTTATTACAATGATAAAAAATAGGACACTTTAAAAGTGTTGACATATATATAAATAATTGTTTTCATTTATTTCATACTATAGCAACGCTTATAAAGTGTAACCTATAGTATTAAAGAGTACGCTTTAGATGTGTTGTCAATATTATTGTTGCCAAAAGATAAAAACTTTGAAAGTGTAGCCAAAAATATTTTAGGCAACACTTTACAAGCGTAATCAAGATATAGTGTGGCCGTAGGCCTAAAATGCTGTAGTGACAAGTTTGAAGAAAATCCAGAAATTATCTTTGAAACAATAAAATTAACTTGAAAATCAATTCCAAAACTTGAATTAATTGCCTAAGTTGCAAAACAAATCTCAAAGAACAAAAGTATGAAAATTGTAAAAGAATCCAACACCAAAAATGAGGTTTTACACCAAATATATAAAAACATTATCCTAAAATAAAAGGAAAACAAATAAGGAAAGTTTGTCCAAAAATGCGGCTTCAATCGACGACCCCCACAGACGGTCCATCGTTCAAACGACGGACCGTCGACTGCCTCCATATGTCCATACTTAGCTTTTTTTCTTCAACCTTCACTTTGCCTGTTCTCTGATCCAATCGACGGACCAACAACACGGTCGTCGATTCATAAATGCTCCGTCGTTGCTTCTAGTCATTTCATACTTAGCTTTTCTTCAACATCGGGTACTGGGACATTCTCTGATCATATCGACAATTCAACAGGATGGTCCGTCAATCAATAAACGGACCGTCGATCCTTTCGTAGCCCCACACTTGGTCAGAATTCCCCAAGTTGCTTCCAGATGCCTGAACCTCAAATCGACGGTCACCACCTACGGTCCGTCGATGGAACGACGGACCATCGATGGCTTTCGTGGGTCACTTTCTGCACTAAATCTCCACAGCCTTCTGCGTTCTGGTTTTGGACAACTTTCCTGCAAAACAAAGATAAAAACATATTAAAATTACACAAAAAGGCTCTAGACACATACCAATCTTAAGGAAAAAGCATTGAAAGTACCGTGAAACCACGATACATCAATAGGCCATCTTAGATTGATAAATCTATATTGAATTGATTTAGATTCATGGAGTATTATGATTTTTGTATCGAATTGAAGATCATGGCCATGGGTAAGGGCCTCTAAGTATTATATTGGATGATTAGCTATGAATTGAAGTGGTGAGAATGGATTTTTGGTACGCTGCCCTATTTCACTTTATTTTATGTAATGTAGGTCTTGAATTATGTTGTGATTCGTATGGTTAACCTATGGTGGGGGTGTTATGTGCATTGCTTGTGAATTACGTGGCCTCGTCGGCGTTACTATATGTATTATAATGGTCATGGCCTTGTCGGCAACTACTTGATATACTATGATAATTTTGGTAGTTGATTATGTGAAGTATGATCATATCTATCTACATGTGATTAAGTAAAAATATGTGTTCTTCTATTGATATTAGGTGATCATGTTAGACTATGACTATGTCCTTATGTGTGTAGTCTTAGAGAGGATGCATGATTATTCCTACTTGTCTATATGAGTCTATGATGGTTATATCAATGATGTATAGTAGTTTATATGATGACTTAAAGATGATAATGGTTATTACTATGTGCTTCAAGAATGATATGCTATATGTGATAAAGTGAAGTCAATGGTGTGTCTTGTGTGGTAGACTTGTGTCCCTTACTTGATACATGTACGTTATGAATATGAACATCTTGACTTAGTAGTCTTAGGCACCTTTGTCTTGTATGTGTATGGATGAATGTTGAATAAAAGTATACGATCGGTAGACCTAAGATGGTTCCCTTATAAGCAGGGCTATTATGTGGAACCTTCTATATAGAAAGAAGGTTAGAATGAGCTATCCTTATTACACCATTGAGTGGCAGACCTAGTGGACCCATCTTTGGTAGGTGCATTATGACTAGGTAATGACTAAGAGATGGTACATTTTCATATGCCCCTTTTTATTGAACTTACTCTACGAGAACAAAAGCTAGCACCGAGTGAATATGTTATGGTTTGTAGCTCTACTTAAGAAGGAGAATACAGTACAATGAATCTCTACTTGAAAATGAGACTAGAGTGCATAAAATACCTTGATATTCCTTAACCATGTGCCTACATTGGATGTGTCCTAGTTCTACCCTTGTCAAGTAGAACACCCGCCATCGGAGAAGGTTTAGGACTCCGGATTCCATGCCTAGATAGTATGGTCTATGTCAGTTATTGCCGATTCTCATCATGTGGTATACATGCTAGTGTTGGATAAGTACTATGAATTTTAGTTAGTTGAATGGGACGCTATCTAGATATTGCACAATTAGGCTTTGAAGATGTTAGTGTGTGAGTGACCTAGGTCTTCTTAAAGACCTTTATGTGAATGTCCATAAGTGATGAATGTTTTCTAAATGACTTAATGAACATATGACTTTAGTAAAGGAATGTTAATTAAAAAATACTTATCTAGAGTAGCTACTAGGATTTCTTAGGTAGGTTTGAAGAGGATGTATGGGCGGTCTCTTCATGTCTTACTTAGAGGAGTCTTAGAGTAATTCTAGGTACGGAGTTTTACAAATAAAGTAAGAATGATCTTATCTTAGGTAGTCTTAAGGATCATTTAGGTGTTCTTAGAGAGGGTGTATGGGCGGTCTCTCTTCGTCACACTTAAGTGAGTCTTAGGATAACCTTTGGTGAGAGGGTTGCAAGCTAAAAGGAGGTCACTCTGAAGTTGAACTTAGTTCACTGTTATGTGACATAGTTCACTGCACCATTCTTCAATATTTGATAAAATTCTTATGTGATATCTTATATGTTTCTAAGGTGTTAAATGTTGTTCTTATACTTATACTATGATTTTTTAATCAAAGAGAGCATTTTATATACAAATGTCCGTTTCTCATGATTTTATGTATCATGTCATACTTAGTACCAGTGTTTTGTACTATTTCCATACATTTTGTCTATCTCTAAAGGTGTAGGTGGCATTTGAGAGGAGTCCCGAAGTGGAAGCTTGGATTAGTGTTCATTCAAGTAAAGAGTTGGTATGTCCTCACTAGATTCTAGGACATCTTGATGTTAAGATTTCCTTATAGAAAGTTGGTTTTGAATGGGTTGTTTCTACTATTTGATAACGTGTAAATGTTAGGATTGGAATTAAGACTTGAATGAACTCTTTAATGACCCGTTTTTCTTATACTACATTATGCATTGATCTTGTCTATGATTTGAAGAATTGTTCTTGATTATGCTGTTGAGTATTTCACTATATTATGGTTATGACTGTTGTAAGTTGAACGTAAGTTCTTGAATAAGGTTCTTGGAAGCAAGAGGTAAGTCTTCTAAAGCTGTGATTACTCTACTATGTTTATGTTAGCCTATAAATCATGATGATATATTATGAAAGTATGTATGATGTTTCTATGTGTATATGTTGGGCTATGAACATGTTAATTTTGGGATCATGATAAGAATATGATAAATGCAAGTGATGATATTCTCTTCTATGCTTTACACAACATGACCATGTTATGTAAATCTCACAAATGAAGGGTTAGAATGAAAGGAAATTCTCATCTAATCCTAAAGAGCTCATGATCATGTTTATACAAGGGTAATGTGGAACTATGTGTCTCTAATACATCTCCTAGTTCTTCAACTATGTTGCCACCATAGGATACTAGCTAGTGGATCCACCTAGAAAGCTATGTCATGTTAGATTCTACTTTGGCCTGTAGACCACCTTCTTTCGGTGTGGGGTTTCATAACACCGAATTCCATATTTAGCTCACATGGTCTATGTCGGTTAAGGCGAATGTTCCCTCATGTAAAATGAAAGACAAGCAAATGAACATTGACTCAGGTGACTTGAGGAGTCTACTTAGTATAGGTAGGGGTATGGGACTCTACCTATACATTACACAAGTTGACTATAAGGGAAGTCCTAGGAGATTGTTCTTATGTAATATGATAACATGAAAGATATATGTTTATGATACATTATGTTACTCTTATATGAATGTTGATATTTATGATTAGTATGGTATTGGGTTATATTGTTATCTGAAGTGATGACTACTTATGTTACAAGTTTTATGAAGCAAAGCTTTACCTATGGTCTCCTATCTAATCTACTTGGTTGTGTGGGGTTATGGGGCTTCACATGACCATTGCACTTGTAGGTTGGGGATGGGATCATTGGTAAGTGATTTCGATGTTATGTTTATATTATTTATTTAATATGAGAAGTTAACATGACTATATGACAATATGTCTTTTTTTATGATCATGCTTTAAGTAATGGAATCCGTAACTTGTATATGTTAGATGGTCTGTGCATTGAAGACTTTTCATATGACTTAGCACGTTTTGAAAAGAGATGATATATGATCCTCTTTCATGCATGTCCTTTAGTGTTATGTGAATATACCCATACTTAGTACATGTGGCGTACTAACCTTATTACTTTATATTACTACGACTGTAGGTTTCGGCCATTGAAGCTTAAGGAGGTTGATTTGAAGAATCTTGGAACTCTTTCTCCAAGTCTTGGTAGTTCCTCATGTACGGGGATGCTATCTTTTAATTATTCTATCTTATAAAGTAATTAGTAGATTTTAAGAGTATTCGATTTCCATTTATGTTCTTTGGATTATTTTGTATTAAGGCGTATATGGCATATTGACTATCTATTGGCTAAGTCAAGATTTGCACTCTTTAGGTGGTTTTATATACGTGAGACAAGTTTTTAGAATATTACCATACTAACTCGGTGATAGCCTTTGTTATCATAGAGTAATTGACATTAAGGATCACATGAAGAGGTTCCATATCTAGTTCATAACTCAATCACATTCACCCTACCAAAGAAGTCCCTATGGCTGCCTTTCAATGGAAAAGAGGATAGCATAATGACTTTCCTAAGGATGATTTCATGCCGTTCCAGCAAACCAACCTTAAGTCCACCATTCATAAAATAAGGATACCATTAAGGCTTTCGTCTTCAAGGATCATAACCTTACCACTAGGTTGAAGGTTCCACATAAAGGACATTCTTATCAACATAAAGGTCTCATGTCATTCATAAATACAAGACTAAGAGTCTTTAGAATCCTATGTCAAGACATCTCATATTCACATTCATACATGTATCATTTAAGGGACACAAATCTACCACACAAGACACACCAAGACTTCACTTTATCACATATAGCATATCATTCTAGAAGCACATAGGAATAACCATTACCATATATAAATCACCCTATACACTACTATAAAATCATCAATATAACCATCATAGGGTCATATATTCAAGTAGGAAGAATTATGCATCAACTCTAAGACTACACACACAATGACATAGTCATAGTCTAACATGATTACCTAGCAACATGTAACACCCTAAAACGAACTTAGCCAAACTAGGCCTTCGTGATTGTTTCTTGAATTATTTTCTTGATAAATTAAGTTATAATGATGTTCTTAGAGTGTGTGTGAATTTTTCTATGTTTGGAGGTCAAACGTCCAAGAACGTCCATGGCGTTCGAAAGATATGTCGTAGATAGTGCTTGTGTGTCTTGATATGTTTGAGTGAGTCTGACGTGTTCGTTTTAATCGAAATTGATGTGAAATGTTCCTAAGACCTAGAATACTATGTTTAGGGGCTTAAAATCCGGTTATGACCCCACCTAGGACCCACAAGGGGCCTTAGAGAAGAGCCAAGGTAAGGACCCAAAACTGCCTTGGCAGTGTCCACCAACGAGGGCAAACAACGGCCAGTGGTCCAACCAATGGCCCGTCGACTTGACCCATCTATTGGACCTGCAAGGTGGTCTAGTCAGGCGCAAAATTAAGCTAATGAGATACCCACGAAACCCCACCAACTGACCGTTGATTGACAGACTGTCCGTTGGTTGCATCCGTTTATGAGGACTGCCCAAAAGTTGTCACGTTTTGCAGCTTTGGCTTGGGGTGTTTTGTAAATTCACCCTAAGTATTTTATGACCCTAGGAAGTTTACATTAGGGTTTATTAGGTATATTATAGTGTTTCAAACCCTAAGAACTAATTCTAGATGCCACTTCCTAAAATCCAAAACCCTTCTCTCTTAAAAGACTCTCTCAAGTCACCATGGAAGCTAAGGGTGAAGAAGGAACTAGGAGGGCTGTTGGTGGGAGTTTCATCATAAAAAATCAGTGGGTTTTCTTTAATGTGAGGTATGGTAGTCATATTTGAACTCTCTTCCATTCAAGGAGCCCTTTCTAATAGATTTTCAAAAAGGATTTTCAACCCTAACTTCTTCAATCTTTTACTCTAAGAATGGGTTTTGCATGAAAACGTTTCTAATGATTCAAATATTATGTTTATAATGTTGGTTGATGATTTTAATGCTAAAACTTCAATGAAATCTTGTTAAAGTTTTTTTTATCAAATATGGGCCGAAGAAATGGGTTAAATGAGCTTTGTTTTGTAGTCTTTGAACTTGATTTTACTTGTATTGTTATTAATGTTTATCTACTGACCTAAGGGATAATTTATGATGAATTGTTGAATAAAATTTTATAGGTGATGGAAGCTTGGATTCAAGGGTAAGTTGGTTATGTTGTTGAGCTTTAATTATGAAATGCTCTTGAGTTGTATGGTCCACCTTCTTGGTGGTGGTGTTTACTTGAATTGTACGAATGTATAGTTACCTGTGTATTATGAATGAGGCCATCAATTCATAATATGTGAATTATGATGAAAATGATGTTGTTCTTGTTGATGTGCTATTGTGAAGCTTGTTATGTGAAGTAAGATGATAATGAGGTTGTTCTTGTTTATATGCTTTATGAAAATTGTTGTGTGAAATATGCTAGAGATAATGTCTAAAGGAACTTTATGACTATGTGAAGCATGATTCAAGTGTGAAATATGATGAATAAAGAAGCAAGAATGTTTAGAAACCAATGTCATAAAAGTGATGATTTATGTGAAAGGTGTGCTCACACTCAGACACACACTCACAATTTGAATGAATGAAAGAATGAAGTTAAAGAATGTGAATGAAAAGGGGAGTTTTGGGTGAGCACTCATTGTGAGTTGAGATGAAGTGTCTAGTAGCAACCTCACTACCTCCCAAGAGCTTTCTAATGTAGGTTGGGGGATGAGTACCCATTGTGAGTTGAGATGGAATGTCCAAAAGTTATCCTTGACCTTTAGTTATGAATGTTTAAGACTCCGTGAGGGAGTTATGCTTAGCACCGAGAGGATATGAAGAAGGGGTGGGTGCACATTGTGAGTAGAGGTGTCGTGCTTAATGTACCCCTTGAGATGAGTAATCTTTTTTAATAGAGAGTGAGTTACTTAGTAGCAATCTCCTTATCCCTTAACTATACGCCCGCATAGGTGTAGCTATTGGACAAAGCCATGTAAAAGCTAAGAGAAAGACCCCACCCTAGACAAGTGGGGAACCCTCATCCGATAAGGGTAGTATCGGGATTCCATGTCTAGATCTCATGGTCTATGTCGGTTAAAGATAATTCTCCACAAAAGAATGAAAGAACTAAGTCTCCTAAAAGAACGTACTACTTAGGGAAGGTGGTGGTATGGGACGCTATGTATACATTGCACTAAGTAGACCTTCCAAAAGAGGAGTCTTGGTGTGTTATATATGAAATGTATGATCTAAGTCTCCTAAAAGAACGTACTACTTAGGGTAGGTGGTGATATGGAATGCTATCTTTCCATTTCACTAAGTAGAACTTCCGAAAGGGGAGTCTTGGTGTGTTCTATCATGTGTTGTAAATGAAGTTAGATAACTTAAGGTCTAATGTTAGGAAGTATGTTAAAACTAAGTTGTATGTGAAGAAGTTAGAAGTGACTAATGTAGGGTGTTAATCAAAGGGAATCCCACTAAGTGGGAGTAGTAGTATGGGTTGCTACTCTCACATTGCACTTAGTGTGACTTATAGGTCATATTGGAGAAGGGTACTTACATGAAATCGTTCATGTATGGTTTGTAATCTTAAGGATCGCTTTGGTGTGTCTTGAAGGGGGTGTATGGGCTTTCCCTTCTTCTCTTACCTTTGGGAGTATTAGGATAACTTTGTTAGGGGAACCTCACGGGTAATGAGTTCACATTGCTTGGAATGAATTATTTACTGTAACATGTCATTGTGTTCAGTGTAAGGTCATTAATGTTACTGTAAAGTGTGTTTTGCTTCTAAAATTTTGAGAGTCCTACTTTATGTGCTAAATGATGATTCTTATACTATTTCAAATCTTAAATCATGAAAGTTTTATCAATTTGGCATGAAAGCTTATTTTACTAAAATGTCCCTTTTTGCATGTTTTTGCATATGCCATACTTAGTACATTGTCTTGTTCTAACCCCTTACTTTTCTATACTTAATAAGTATATGTTGGAGGCGTTTGAAGACTAGAAGACAAAGCTTGGGAATCTATCCTCTCAAGATTAAGTATGTACTCTTATATTCGAGGACATAGTTCTATTTATTAGTTTCTATTCTAAAGACTTAATATGTATTTTTCATTTAATGTAAAGGGTCGTGTCCCTAAGATATTTATATCATGTGTTTACGTTGGCTTGTGTAGACGAGATCAAATCCTTATCTTTTATGAAAGATGTTCTATTCATTAATTTATTCGTGAAAATGTTTAATTTCGCACTACTTTTCATGTCTTATGTAATGACTGATAGCTTAGTCTTGTAAAAGACCTCCTAAAGGTCAAGTACGCAATTGTTCCGACCCATGGGTTCTCCCTAAATTCTAGGGGGTACTTTTGGATCGTTACAAACTTGGTATCAGAGCATAAGTTTATGAGAAATAGTTTAGGGTTTAAAGTCTCACAATCCACGTCTAGTAGAGTCTTGGTTATTGGTGTGAGTCTCGACACATCCATGGACAAGAGGCTATAGGATGATAGAGTTTCACTTCTTTCATTACTCTTGTATTGTTCCATAGAACATAACTTCATAAGTTCTCTCTCTTCTTCTACTTTGTCCGGTGGTTTTCTAGGTGTGATTTCTTTGTAAGGGAGATGTTTCTATGTTTGAGGGAGAGGAAAGGTGAGTTTTGATGTTATGATGGTTTTGTGTCTAGAAGAGTGAATGTGAAGATGAGTTTTGAAAAATTGTGAGGTGATGCAGTTTATGGCTAGGTGTGATTTATGAGAATTGAGATGTTATGATGAGAAACTTTATGGTGATGTAGTTCTAAGCATGGAAAGAGTTATAATGATTGAATGAAGTGCCTTCGAGAGGAAATGAATTACCTTGTGATTATGTTCAATGGTGGTAAAAAGCTTTAAGGTGTAAATTTGAGGAATGTTGAGGGAATGTGGAGATTTCGTAGGAGTTGAGGGCAACCCTCTTGTGTGGTTAGTGTTTTAATAGTTGTCCTTGTTATTTGGTTATGGTTTTTGTGTAGGTTTACACTAAGGAGGAAATGTGGTATGAACGCCTAGTAAGGGAGTTTTGTTCCATGAGATTGAGTTAAGAGGTGCCTAAGAGTTGAATGAGGTTATGTTTAAGAGAGTTTATCTAAGATTGAATCCTAAGAGGAAAGTGTTATGCTTGACTTGTAAGGTTGATTTTTAGTATTGATGCGCACGAGTTGAGTGTAGTGTGAGTTCCTACCTTGTAAGAGGAATAATGGTACTTTGAAGTATGAGGCCTTGAAGATGGCTTTACGCTAAGTGGGGGAGAATGAGTTGAGTAGAAAGGTATATGATATCTTTATCTATTCAAGCTTGAGACCAAAATCCTTTGTAGTTTGGTAATGATTAAGAGCCTTGCATATTAGCATGAGTTGCATTTCTCCTTATGTTATGAGTGCCTTTGATGGTATAAGGTTTTGTATGCTCTTGATGATATCATGATTACATTTGGGAGAATTGGTAGTCAACCTATATTTCTCATGTTAAGGTGTAGCTAATGGTATTGCTTAATTGTTTCAAGGTTGTGTTATCATGTTATAATGTGAGTTAGTATGATGTTATCTCTCGTTTGACATGCCTACATGTTAAGATTGCTTGAAAGGTGGATTAATGAATTTTTAACATGTTTCACTATTGAGCTTCTTGTATTCAGTGTAAAGAGGTTCAAAAATTTGAGAAATTGCATTTTTCATGAACTATGGTTTCCATGTGTTTAGAAATGATGTATTTGATCATGTTTAATGTTGGAGAAGGTAGTTCCTCCATAAGTGAGGAATGAGAGTGAATTTTGAAAATGTGAAGTTTCGCAAAAGTTGCTTATGATGCAAAGTGTGTGAAGGTGTGAATTTGTGCTTATTGTTAGTTGATGCTTTGATTATTCATGTTTGATCATGATTGTAATGTTTTATGTGTTGCTAATGGAGTCCTTGATTGTCTTAAAGTTTCAGTGCCATTCGAGGACGAATGCTATTCCAAAATGGAAAGAATGTAACACCCTAAAACGAACTAAGGCGATCTAGAGCATCGTGATTGTTTATTTGGTTAATTTAGTGATCAATTGAGTAATAATGATGTTGTTAGAAAGTGTGTGAAGTTTGGTTAAGTTTGTAGGTCAAACGTCCAAGAACGTCCATGACATTCGGAAGATATGCCATAGATAGTGCTTGTGTGTCTTGATGTGTTTGAGTGAGTTTTACGTGTTTGATTTAATAGAAAATTGATGTGGGATGTTCCTAAGACCTATAAGACTATGTTTAGCGGTTTAACTTCCGGGTACGACCCTACCTAGGACCCACAAGGGTCCCTAGAGAAGGGCCCAAGGTAAGAACCCAAAATTGCCTTGGTAGTGTCCACCAACGAGGCAAACGACGACCAGTGGTCCAATTAACGGACCGTCGACAAGCCCCATCGATTGGACCTGCAAGTTGGGATATCCAGGACCAAAATTAAGATAAGGATCAACCCACGAAACCCCACAAATGGACCATTGACAGACAGACGGTCCGTTTGTTGCATCCGTCTGTGAGGACTGCCCAAAAGCGGTCACGTTTTGTAGCTTTGGCTTGGGGTATTTTGTAAATTCACCCCAAGTATTTGATGACCTTAGGACGTTTATTTTAGGGTATATTAGGTATATTAAAGTGTTTCAAACCCTAAGACCTAATTTTAGACTCCACTTCCTAAAACCCAAAACCCCTCCCTCTTAAAAGACTCTCTCAAGTCACCATGGAAGCTAATGTTCAAGAATTAACTAGGAGGGTTGTTGGTGGGCGTTTATTCATCAAAAATCAGTGGGTTTTATTCAATGTGAGGTATGGTAGTCCTCCTTGAACTCTCTTCCATTTTAGGATCCCTTTCTAATAGATTTTCAAAAAGGATTTTCAACCCTAACTTCTTCAATCTTTGACTTTAAGTATGTGTCTTACATGAAAACATTTCTAATGATTCAAATATGATGTTTCTAATGTTATTTGGTGATTTTAATGCCACAACTTCAGTGAAATCATGTTAAAGTTTTTCAATCAAATTTTGGCTCAAGAAATGGATTAAATGAGTTCAGTTTTGTAGTCTTTGAACTTGATTTTACTTGTGTTGTTATTGATGTTTAGCTACTGCCTTAAGAATTAATTTATGATGAATTTTTGATTAAAATGTTATAGGTGATGGAAGCTTCGATTCAAGGGTAAGTTGGTTATGTTGTTTAGCTTTAATTATGAAATGGTCATGGGTGGTATCGTCCACCTTCTTGGTGGCGATGTTTACTTGAATTGTATGAATGTGTAGTTGCTTGTGTATTATGAATGAGGCCATGAAGGCATAACATGTGATGTATGATGAAAATGATGTTGTTCTTATTTATGTGCTTTTATGAAGCTTGTAATGTAAAGTAAGATGATAATGATGTTGTTCTTGTTGATACGCTTTATGGAGCTTGTTGTGTAAAGTATACTAGAGATAATGTCTAAAGGAACTTTATGACTATGTGAGATTCAAGTGTGAAATATGATGAATTAAGATGCAAGCATGTTTAAAAACCAATGTTATGAAAGTGATGATTTATGTGAAAGGTGTGCTCACACTCACACACACACGCACACTTTGAATGAATGAATGAATGAAGTTAAATAAAGTGAATGAAAAGGGGAGTTTTGGGGTGAGCACTCATTGTGAATTGAGATGAAGTATTTAGAAGCAACGGCACTATCTCCCAAGAGCTTTCTAATGTAGGTTGGAGGATGGATATCCATTGTGAGTTGAGATAGGATGTCCAAAAGTTATGCTTGACCGTTAGTAATGAATGTTTAAACTCTGTGGGGGAGTTACTCTTAGCACCGAGAGGACATGAAGAAGGGGTGGGTGCCCATTGTGAGTAGTGATGTCGTACCCAATGTACCCCTTGAGATGAGTAATCCTTGTAAGTAGAGGGTGAGTTACTTATAGCAATCTCCTTATCCCTTAACTATGCGCCCGCATAGGTGTAGCTATTGGACAAAGACATATAAAGCTAAGAGAAAGACCCCAACCTAGGAAAGTGGGGAACCCTCATCCGATAAGGGTAGTATCGGGATTCCATGTCTAGCTCTCATGTTCTATGTCGGTTAAAGCTAATTACCCACAAAAGAATGAAAAAACTAAGTCTCCTAAAATAATGTACTACTTAGGGTAGGTGGTGGTATGGGACACTATCTATCCATTGCACTAAGTATACCTTCCGAAAGGGGAGTCTTGGTGTGTTTTATATGAAATGTATGAACTAAGTCTCCTAAAAGAACGTACTGTTTAGGGTAGGTGGTGTATGGGACGCTATCTATCAATTGAAGTAAGTAGACCTTCCGAAAGGGCAGTCTTGGTGTGTTCTATCATGTCTTGTAAATTAAAATAGATAACTTAAGGTCTAATGTTAAGTAAGTATGTTAAAACTAAGTTCTATGTGAAGAAGTTAGAAGTGACTAATGTAGGGTGCTTAATCCACGGAAATCCTTAAGGAGCACTAAGTAGGAGTAGGAGTATGGGATACTACTCTAACATTGCACTTAGTGTAACTTATAGGTCCTATTGGACAAGGGTACTTACATGAAATCCGTCTTGTATGAATGTGTTTCAAATGTCTACCCTAGAGTGTGGATTTGATTCCCAGACTAGGTAAGCCTATGGTTGGTAATCTTAAGGATCGCTTTGGTGTGTCTTGAAGGAGGTGTATGGGTGTTCTCTTCTTGTCTTACCTTAGAGAGTCTTAGGATAACTTGTTTAGGGAAACCTCACGGGGAATGAGTTCACATTGCTTGGAATGAATTATTCACTGTAACACGTCACTGTGTTCACTGTAAGGTCATTAATGTTACTGTAAAGTGTGTTTTGCTTCTAATATTTTGAGTGTCCTACTTTATATGCTAAATGATGATTCTTATACTATTTCAACTCTTAAATCATGAAGTTTTATCAATTTGGCATGAAATCTTATTTTACAAATGTCATTTTTGCATGTTTTTGCATATGTCATACTTAGTACATTGTCTTGTACTAACTCCATACTTTTCTATACTTAATTAGTATAGATGGCGGCTTTTTAATACTAGATGAAAAATCTTGGGAATCTAACCTCTCAAGATAAAGTATGTACTCTTATATTAGAGGACATAGTTCTATTTATTAGTTTCTATTCTAAAGACTTATTATGTATTTTTCTTTTAATGTAAAGGGCCGTGTCCCTAAGATATTTATATTGTGTCTTTAAGTTGGCTTGTGTAGACGAGATCAAATCCTTGTTTATATGAAAGATGTTCTATTTATTAATTTATTCGTGAAAAGTTTTTATTCCGCACTACTTTCATGTTTTATGCAATGAATGATAGTTAAGGCTTGTACAGGACCTCCGAAAGGTCAAGTACACAATTATTCCGACCCATGGGTTCTCCCTAACATCTAGGGGTACTTTCTGATCGTGACACAACATCAATAGAAGAACACATACTTTCACCTTAATCACATGTACATAGATATGATCATACTTCACATAAATCACTACACAAACCATCATAATATATCAAGAAGTTGCAGACAAGGCCATGATCATCATAATACCTAAGGTAATGCCGACGAGGCCACATCATTCACAAGTAATGAACATAGAACCTCCAACATAAGTGGACCATACAAATCACAACATAATTGAAGATCTACATTACATAAAATAAGCAGAAATAGGGTAGCTTACCACCAATCCATTCTCACCACTTCAATCCATAGCTAAAATCACTTAATTAAATACCAAAAGCCCTTACCCGTAGCCATGATAATCAATTCAATACAAAAATCATAATACTCAATGAATATAGGTCAATTCAATTTATATTTATCGATCTAAGACATCCTATACATCAGTTGAATACAATTCTTACATCATTTAATAGCCCATAGAAAACTACACTAGAATTCAGAAGCATTAAGACAATATCAAGTAAACCACAAAGTAGTCAAAAACTAGGGTTCATGGATTTCATGGGTTGATAGGTTAATTGTGTTAAAATCATATAATTAACAACAATATATCAATATATAATGATTCAAAACTTTTGATGCAAGAACCCATGGATAGATCATAAAACTGGACAAAGTCATCTTTAAAAAACTTTAGAAATCTCTTTGAATATAGGGCTCCTTGATGAAGATAGTTTCAAGGATAAAAGACCATACCTCAATTAAGCTAAACCACTAAATTGATGAAGAATCACCAATCAAATCATCAATCCAAGCTCTTCCTTGAGTTTTGGCTTCAATGGAGTTCTGGAGAATTTTTTAGAGAATTTGGGGTTTCAATTTGGAAGAATGAATTTATCTAGGTGTTTAGGACTTTTAAACCCAGTTAAAATACCTAAAATACTCCTACGTAACCTCCCAAACTCTTATTTGGACTTGGGGTGAACTGCGAAGTTGCAGGCACCATCGATGGACCATTTTTCCACAAATGGACCATCCTGGCTGGCCGTCGTTTGGTTCAGAGAATGGACAATGGGAGCTCAAGATACCTAGGCTAAGTATTGAAAAACGTCCACCAACGATGGGGTGTCGACAAGCCTACTGGCCGTCGATTGCCTCAGTCGATTCGGGCTTGTCTTGACAGCCTTTGGCTCAAAGATGGGTCCTTCCTCAAGGACCCTTGGTTTGTCCTTGGGGATGTTTTCCTGGACATTTCCAACCCAAATATGATCGTATACGAGTTTAAAACCTTCTACAACTATTTCATCCAAAATTAACACGTAAAACTCGACGAAACATGCAAAGACACAAAAAGTCTTTTCAAGGAAAACCTTTCGAACGTCATGGACGTTCTTGGACGTTTGACCTCCAAACTTCATGAAACTTGACAATCTGCCTATAAACACTATAATGACACTTATAAGTACCTCATAAACTCATAACACACACATAAACACATAAAACACACATGAAGCACATAGGTGACTAGTTATCAAACGTCTTGGTCGTCCCTTGACGTTTCACTTCCAATCCACCTAATACTTTAGACACTGCCTCATTAACACATTATAGGCAATTTAAGGACCTTAGACTCTCATGAAAAACATGTTAGTCTCTAGTTTCACCTAAGTCATTTTAGAGGTATTACAATCTCCCCCACTTGGACAACATTCGTTCTCGAATAACACTTACCATTCTCCGAACACTTCCAAGAATAGAGATTCAACTAGCATCTCATAAACATACCATATAACACATTACCCAATACAGAATCTAGGAGAAACATCAATTTCACATAATCAAGATACTCACAACACAACGAGAAACTAGAAGAAATTCTACAACTCATCATGCAATAAGAATCACATTCTTCATTCCAAATATCAAAAGCTCCTTTTATATCATTAACATGCTCATACACATCAGTTTTGCACACAGTACAATAATTTTCAACCAAAGAATAGTCAATTTTTCAAAAATATTACAGTAAGCTAACAATGGTAAAGTGAACATGCTTCAAAATTCCAAAAATGCAACATTTATGCAATTGATGATGGAAACCTGATAATATGAAAAGTAAAACCATATAAACTCATTCTACAATATAATTATAATTCATGAAATACAGAATCCAAAGAATCAATGAAATTCAATTCCAACAAGACTCCTAAACACCATGCACATGCAATTCTTTCCCACTTAGAAGGAACTCATAAAACTAAATAGAGAAATGCAAAAACTTACCATCATCATCATCGCCCTCATCCACCTTTGATCCTCTAGACGGGAGTGCCTAGAAACGATTCTTATTTGGAGCATCATCTTTCGGAACACTAGAAGAAACTTTCTTACCATCTCTTGTAGGACAACCCCTCACTTTGTGTCCATATTTACCACATCCAAAACAACTCCCACTACACAATGGAATTCCCCATAGTGCCTCTTTTAACAAGTAGAACATGTAGGCTTGCCAACTTGAAAACCACTACCTTTCTCTAGTTTAACCTTAGCACCCCTAGGTTCTTCTTGACTTAAAACCTTCTTCTTGATCCTAGGGTTGACTTTGATCATTTGACCCACTTCTCTTCTAGTTTCTAGCAATCCTACCAAGTTTAGACTCCTCAATTGATTGAGCATAAACCATGAGTCTAGCTAGGGTCATATCATCATAGAGCATGGTTGTACGACATTCTTCTTTCACTAGGTCAGCGACCCCGATCACAAACCTACACATCTAATACCTAGTGTTAGACACTAAGGATGTGTCATATCTAGAAAGCCTAGCGAACTTCAAAGAGTATCCTTAAGCACTCATATTACCTTGCTTTAGATTGGTAAACTCCTCAACCTTCACCTCCCTCCTCTCACGGGGAAAGTACTTTCCTAGAAAAGCTTATTTAAATTCTTCCTACTGAATAGGACCTAACTCAACCGGCCTATTATCTTTCATTGAGTGTACCACACTTGAGCAACCGCCCTCAATTGGTACGAAGATAACTCCTCCTTCTCCCTAGAAGTCACCCCCATGGCACTCAACACCTTATACACACAATCTAAAAACTCTTGGGATGCTCTCCCACCTTAGAGCAAAGAAAGATAGGAGGATTCATCCTCACAAAATCTATCAATCTAGATGTCATAGTGCGCTCAACAACATTCACTCTAGGCTCAATACCCCTATTCACATGTGTAGTCAAAGCTCGGGCTAAAGTAAGTAAAGCCACTCTTATCTCCCCATTAGTCATTTCCGGGGGAACCACCGGAACATCATTACCTCCACCCACAATAAGGACTTGATCCCCTTGAGCACCTTGATCCCCTTGAGCACCTTCAGGAAATTGCTCAACTTGAGGACGAATCTCCTCATTCTTCTCATTCTCCTCAACTCTCCTAGCCAGTGTCCTCCTAATAATCATCTCCTATAACACAAGGAAAACCATAAGAAAAGAGTACTCATAAGTTCTAAATCTCTACGGCACGACATAGGAATAGAAAAGAGAGTAAACTCTATCGTCCTATAGCCTCTTGCCCATAGATGTAGAGACTCACACCGATGGTCAAGACTCTACTAGACGGACTTTATGAGACTTTTTAATACCTAAGACCACTTTCATAACCTATGATCTGGTACCATGTTCATCACTACCCGGGAGCACACCGTAGGAATTAGGGCATTCTTAGGTCGCAACACGGCGTACTTGACCTCTCAAAGGTCTTGTACAAGCCCTTTCGTATCATTAATCGCATATACATAAATGAAAAGTAGTGCGGAATTAAAACTTTTCACAACATTCAAATAGTCTTTCAAAATCTCTTTCATATAAAAAACCTTAGAAAATACTAAGTCTCATGTCATCAAATCTTACACTCGAAATATTCTTGGGACACGGCCCATACAATAGAAATATAGTACCACTAAGGATATTACAATACTTTGAAATAAGAAACTCTAAGATAGTGATGCCCGAGTTAAATGAGGGAATACTTAAACCTTGCTTGAAAGATCCTATAATCCAAGCTTCGCTCCCAAAAACACCTTCACCTATGAATCACTTTAGAGATAGATAAAACCATGGAATTAGTACAAACACATGTACTAAGTATGGTATAATGCATAAAAATCATGGAAACGGACATTTATTGAATACATGCTTTTTTTATTTAAATATCAAAATATAAGCATAAGAACAACATTTAACACCTGAGAAACACATAAGATATCACATAGACATTTTATCACATTTTAAAGAACCTCACAGTGAACTATGTCACTGTTACAGTGAACTAATCCACTGTTACAGTGAAGTCCTTCTACTTCACAATGACCCCTTTCTAGCATGCAATCTTCTCACTAAAATCTATCCTAAAACTCACTTAAGTAATACAAAGAGAGACTGCCCATACACCCTCTCTAGTAACACCTAAATGATCCTTAAGACCACCTATAATGAGATAGACACACTTACAATACACCAAACACATAGACATGAGATCCTTCTACCAACGATGATTCTAAGGTTCACTTGAGTAAGTTGTGAAGCGACCGGCCATACAATCCCTTCACACACACTTAAGAGATTTTAGAGTACCTAGGATAAGATCATTCTCACTTAATATGTAAGACCCCCAAAATGAGATAGGGTGTCTAGATCCTAACGTGTTCTTCTTAATGTTATAAGGTACTAAAATGACTTATAATATGGTTTAGAGGCAGTGTGTAATGTTTGAAGTGATTTGGAAGTCGAACATCAAGGGACGACCAAAACGTTCGACGACTAGTCGCCTATGTGCCTCATGTGTCCATGTGTGTTTATATACTATGTTAATGAGCTTAATAAGTATTTAAATGGTTTATAATTATGTTTAATGATAGTATATGAAGTTTATGAAGTTTTTAGGTCAAACGACCAAGAACGTCCAAGACATTTGAAAAATAGCCCCTAAGACGTTCAACGTGTGTCTTGATGGGGCTTGGCCTGTTTGGACGAGTTACAGGTGGTTGTTTTTGGTGAAACTTTTGTGGAATGTCTACAACTTGTTAAGAGTTGTATTCACATTGGAAAAGTCCTGGTATAACATCTAAAGGGCCCCGCAAAAGGCCCCACAAGAAGGCCCCAATGCTGGTCAAGACACTACCTGGGCAGTGTCAATCGACGGACCAAAGGACGGCTCGTTGGTCAACCAACGGCCCTTTGGTCAGGTATCGTCAATAGGAACTTACATTGAGCAGGTCTCAATCCAAAAATTTGGCTAAGGACCAAACGACGGAAGCTAGACATGGCCCTTCGACTGACCTACGGCTAGTAGGTGCTTCCGTCGATTGTGGCCTGCAGTTAGTGTCTGCGTCTGTTTTAATTAAGGGGTGAATGGGAAATTCACCCCACGTCCTAACCTGACTCTAATAGGTTTATTTAGATACTTTTGTGTATATATAAGTCATCAAAAACGTGATCACCCTATTCTAAAATCAACTCACACGATTGAAGCTTTCCCTCAAAAAATGTTCTCTAAAACCACCATTGTTGGTAAAGCTCAAGAATTGTTTGGAGCTCAGATTTCTATGCGTGATTCTTCAAGTTTTAGAGGTCTTATGTAGATAAAGGTGAGGTGATCCTTCATCTCCAAGTAACCGTTCACTAGGAGAGTTCTTCTCAAAGCTTTCAAAGAGATTTTTATGATCAATCTTCCAATCTTTCAATCTATCCATGGGTTCCTTCTAAAACGGTTTTGAACGATTAAATCATGATTAATTGAATTTAATATAGTGGTTTTAACGTGAATTTTACTCTAATTGCATGATGAACCCATGTTTCCTTCCAAAATCGATTTAGCTCTTGCATGGGCTTTGTGATCTTGACTTGTTATCAATTGAATTATGATTCTATTACGTTGAATCTCCTATATCTACTGTTGTTTACGTGAATTAATGTTTAATCGTCTGTAATGGATCCATGAGGATCAATGTATGAAGATTTGAACATGTTTAGCTTAGTTTTACATGATTCACTGTAACATTGGCTTCTTAATGATCTAAGGTGGATTTAGATTAAGTTGTTGTTCTTGTAGCTACTATTTTAGTTTAATACCATGGTTGAATTGAGGATATAAATCTTGTATGACCAAATTAGAGAAGGCTTGGCTTGAATTAATCTAGGTTCTTCTAGTCTATGGAGTTGTAACTTGTGATCTTGACGTTAGGTTAGTTGCTATATGAATTGATCATGGTTAATGTCTATGGCTACTGACTAGCATGTACTTTATTGGTAAAATATGATTTATGATCAATACTTTGGTAAAATTGATAAGGTGGCCTATTCTCTCTACTCTACATTGAATTGATAGTTAAATGCCTACGATAGTATCTTGATCTTGAAGTGGTTAAGTATGCTTTCATTGTGACTAAGTGTAGGATTAGATACTGCCTTAGAGTGATATGATTCATGAAATATGATCTCTAATCCGTATAAAGGAAATTGGCTAATGGTCTATGTGCTTCTACTTCCTAGTACATGTGAGATGCCTTGTATTATGTTATAGTATGATCTTGTAGCGACTTGTACATGGTTTCTTGTATGGTTAAAGTACATTTAGCTACGGCCCTATGAATGAATTGTTGATGAACAAGGTGTATTGATCAATGATGATCAAAGGGTGAGAAATTGGTAAGAATGCTTATCTCTTCTACTTTCCTTATAGTAATGTTAATGAAGCCTTGTGTTGCATTGTGTGGTATGGTCCACTTATGGTGTCGGTTTTTACTTTATTGTCATTATATATTTGTTTACCATGGATTTTAAGGCAAATTGACGATCATATGAATATGTTCATAGGATGATACTATGAGAAGTTTATGCCTACTTTCCTATTCTAGTTGTGATCTAGGTTGTATGGCCATTGTATAAGAATGTGTGTATCCATGTTAGGAAAAAGTATATGTGTTGCCATTGATGTGTTAAAATGGTTAATAATCCCTTACCTCTATACCCCTATGTGAATGCATAAATAGTACAAGTTAGGGGTATTAATTGTAATATGAAGTTTACTTGTCTCCTATGCTATTGTGTGTTGTATGGTCTATGCTTGAAGAGTATTGTGGTATAAGAGGGTGGCTGTCTCAATGAGTTGTTGATAGCCATTATGTGATCATGTTGACCAATGTACACACACACTCACTTTACATACATGTTACAAGTAGTATAGGTCATGGTGTCTAAATTAAAGGTAGTTCTCATATTCACTAGTGTCTACTACTACGCATGTTAAGATGATGTTTATGAAAGCATGAGATGTGTTTCCTTAGCTAGGATGACTTGATAGGTGTTCTAGTATGGGCAAGGGTACGGGACTTTGCCTATGCATTGCACATGTGTACCTTGATAGGATAGTTCTAGTTTTGGCTTCTATATGTATGAATATATGTATGAACATGTGTGTCTTAATGTGTTATGTGAAAGGTTTGCTCACATATATGTATATACACACACATGTATAAAGATCTAGTCAAGAGAGGAGCCTTGAATAGTGTATTCATTTGTACCCTAAACTAGATGATGCTTTACATATGCTATGTTCATGTGAATGGATTCTT
Organism: Solanum lycopersicoides; assembly: GCA_022817965.1. Taxonomy (NCBI): domain Eukaryota; kingdom Viridiplantae; phylum Streptophyta; class Magnoliopsida; order Solanales; family Solanaceae; genus Solanum; species Solanum lycopersicoides. The sequence goes on along the minus strand of CM040627.1, from coordinate 26,603,452 downwards.
TACATGATTTAGGTTGATGAACTTTCATCTATGACCTATGAGTTAAGCATATGAGGGGATGAATCTCCTAAACCTATGTTTTATAAAGTAAAAATATAATAAGGTTTTCAATGAAGGGAACTTAGCTTAGCACCGGGTGAACTTGGATATGAGTGTGTGTCCCTTCCTATGGTAGGAAGGTAGGTCACCATAAACCTCATGGGGTGGATAGCCTCATGACCCAAAAGGGTGTTAGAGTGATGTTTCCATAAGTGAATAACTACAATGCCTAATCTTGGCATAAAGAGGGTTTTCACATGTACCCCCATGTTCCATAACTATGTTGCCACCATAGGATACTAGCTAGTGGATCCACCTAGAAAGCTATGTCACATTTGGTTCTACTTTGGCCAGTATACCACCTTCTTTCGGTGTGGGGTTTTATGACATCGGATTCCATGTTTAGCATCACATGGTCTATGTCGGTTAAGGCTATAGTTTTCCCTAAAGTAAAATGGACAATTGGAGGAAATGACTAGGACCCTAACTAGAATGACTTAAGGAGGTTACTTAGGATAGGTGGAAGTAATGAACCCATATAGACATTGCACAAGTAGCTTCTTAGGAAGTTCTAGGAAGGTGTTCTAATGCATGTCACTATGTATGTGTTCTTTATGCATGATATTGTAGTATTTGTCTACTTGTTATGAAGATGTGCATGATATGAGTCATTATGCATAATGTTGATCTATATGATGAAGGTCTTGCTTGACATAAATGAAGTGGTCTTCTCTTACTATGTTGATATATGACTTGGATGTAAAGGCTTGTGGTCTCATGATAGGTTTACTAAGTATGTGAGAGGTTATGGGTCCTTACATGTACATTGCACTAGTAGACATAGATTGAGGGCATGAGTTAGGTCTTATAAGGTTCTATGTGAAGTAAAATAGGTATATGTGCATAATGACTAGGAGTTCACTGTAATGCCCTTATAGTTTTGACTTAAGTATGTCTATGTTGTACTATACTCCTATGATGGTATTTGTTGTCTTGTGTAGACGATATGTACGTTTCCTTGTATCCTTAAGGTGATGAATTGCACCAAGTATCACTAAAGTGTTACTTGGGAAGTTAATGAATGAAAGGGAATAAAGCTCACTGTAAACGTGAAAGAGCTTACTGTAAAATGACTTGAAAATGTAATAAATCCTATACGTGATTCTATGAAATGTTAAGCTTTTGAATATGTTTATATGAAGTATATGAATGATATAAATGATATTGTCTAAAGGTTTTATGATGATTTACTCAAAATAGCATGACGCATGATTTCAAAGAAAATGTCCCTTTTAAATGCATGTTTTTGCATGGTTGCCATACTTAGTACATTCTTGTACTAATCCCATTCTTCTCTAATTTTTACACAAAGTGTAGGTTATGGATTCTTAAAGTATGTCTACTATTGAGGAGCTTGATATGTGATCCCCAAGCTCAAGGAAAGGGGTCCTTAAGTTTCAAGGATTCCCTACTAATTCCACTAATGTAAAGTCTTTAAATATTGTTGTAACATTCCGGAAAATCATATGTCTAATGAAGAGCCCAGTATGTCCTTAGGATATCCTATTAGGGGTATAAGGCACCCCAATGCCCAATATTGATAAATATTGGGCATAGTATAGAAAAATTGGCTAAGAGATATTAGCCAATTTCCTATACACGAATATGAAAAAAAATACTTTTGGGGTTGCCATACCCAATCCAAGATCCATTGACCAATAAGTGTACCTGCAATGAAGACCCTAAGATAATAAAAATGATGACTTCTCAACCAAACATATGAAGTACTAGGCATCCAAGTGTCAAGCCTAGTACCATAGCACATGACCATTTAAAATGAATAGGTAGATTAAGCAGTGCCCAAGGACATGGTGAGAGTCCTTGGGACAATAAGTAAATATTCCAAATAGGACATCAAGAATAGCTAGTTAGGAAATTACAACAAACCAATGTGCAAGCACATGGGCAAAGCTTGTGGGAATCCGCCATACGAAAGGCTGTCTTTGGGATATCTCTATCCCTAACCCTAAGCTGATGATACCCTGAACGAAGATCAATCTTAGAGAAGAAACTAGACCCTTGGAGCTGATCGAACAAATCATCTATCCTGGGAAGTGGATACTTATTCTTTATAGTGACTTTGTTGAGCTGCCGATAATCGATACACATTCTAAGAGTTCCATCCTTCTTTTTCACAAACAACACTGGAGCGCCCCAAGGGGATATGCTCAGCTGAATGAAACCCTTATTAGTGAGATCTTTTAACTGCAGCTTCAACTCTTTGAGTTCAGCTGGAGCCATTCTGTAAGGAGGAATTTAAATTGGCTTAGCATCGGGTTCTAAGTCGATACCAAAATCAATCTCTCGAGGGGGAGGGACTCCAGGCAAATCATCAAGAAATACATCTAGGAACTCATTCACTACAGGCACTGAGTCTATGGAAGGAATGTCATGATCTAAATCATTAACACTCACAAGATGACACAATAACCCCTTGGACATCATTTTATTGGCCTTAAGGTTCAAAATCAAGGGATTTGGACGACTCGAGTTGTATCCCTCCCAGACTAGCTCCTCTTCATCTGGGAAATGAAATCTCACCACTCTACTACGACAATCCAAACAAGCATAACAACTGTGAAGACAATCCATGCCAAGAATAACATCAAAATCATGCATGGGTAACTCAACCAAGTCTGCACACATAGTCTTACCACTTACAACTATTGGGCAATCCTTGTATACTCTATCAGTTCTTACATTTTCTCCTAAAGGTGTACTAACCACTATAGGATCATGCAGAACTTCAGGCAATATCTCAAAAGTGAGAGCAAGCAAAGGAGTTACAAAGGAAAGCGTAGACCCTGGATCAAGTAAAGCATAAACAGAAGTTGAGAATACTTGCAGCATACATGTGACCACATCAGCGGATTTCTCCTGTTCCTCCGTGTCCTTCAGGGCATAGAATCTGTTCCTCTTAGGAGGCTCGGCTGCTGCTGCACCCTGTGGATTAGGCCTAGGCTGAGCATTACCTCCAGCCTGACCTATGTTTTGTGGGCAGTCTCTAACCATGTGTCCACTCTTACATCAACCGAAGCAGGCATTAGTGTCATGTCTGCACTCTCCACTATGAGCACGTCCACACTTAGCACAGTTCTTTTTGGGACGCTGCATCTCACTTCCATTGCCCTTCTTGGGCTCAGGTATGCCTCCTCTAGGTGTTGTACTCCTCTGAGAATTAGAGTTCCCAGAACTCTATTGCACCTTCTTGAAACCTTGGCTGCTCACGGACGCCAAAATTGTGACTGTGGCCTCCATGGCTCGGACCTGCCTGATCTTGAGGCTTAGGCCTCCTATCATCATGAACACCCCTTTTCTTGCGGCTGTCCTCTACCTGTTGTACATGCACCATCAACCTGGAAATGTCCATGTTATCATGGAGCATCGCAGACCGACACTCCTCCTCCAGATCTCCGTTGATTCCTGTGAGGAACCTGCTCATCTCATCCCTGCTATTAGATACAAGGGAAGTAGCATCCCTGGATAATTTAACAAACTTCAGTACTCATCTCATCCTTGTTGTTAGATACTAAGGAAAATATCATACCTGGATAGTTTAACAAACTTCAGGGAATACTTCCTGACTGTCATAGATACCTGCTTAAGATTGATAAACTCCTCAACCTTTGCCTCCCTCATCTCCCTGTGAAAGAATCTCTCCAGGAAGGGTGTCTTAAACAACTCCCAAGTGACCGGAACTCCGCCCAAAGCTTGTCTATCCTGCCACATCTTGCACCAAGTCTGTGCAACATCCTTGAGCTGATAGTAAGCCAACTCAGCCTTCTCAATATCTGTAGCCCCCATAGCCACCAAAATCTTATGCACCTCATCCACAAACTCCTGGGGGTCCTCTGAAGTCTTAGACCCTGTGAAAATAGGAGGATTCATCCTCGTGAAGTCTCTCAATCTGTCAACCATGCTACGAACCGGTGGGTTCTCCCTCTGAACATCCTGTCGGTTGACCTGGGCAGTCATAGCCTGGGCCTGCATAGTGATGGCATGTGCCATCTGGGCCAGGGATGCCCGCACCTCCGCATTATTCAACCCAGCTCCTCCTCTCCTCTGACCAATGGTTCTCCTAGTATTCATTCTCTGAAAACAACAAGGATTGATGTTAGACATGCTCATAACACCAGAGAATTAGACATTAGGAAAAGCACGATAAATTCAGAAGAAGGGAAATATTCCTACGCATCATGCAGTGTCTAATCCATGATGGTGGTGCACTTCACTACCATGACTTAGAAACTACTCAATGTGGTTTATGTGAACTCATTATTCTTGTAATTTAACCTAGTGCTCTAATACCAACTCTGTCACGACCGGAATCTAGACCCAGACGAGACCGGCGTCATTGACCTCTCAGAGGTCGTAGACAAGCCTACATACGTCATTCTTACTTCATCTAGGTTAATTTTAGCTGAAAATTTGAACTTTTTGTTTTCTTATTTCATTCTAAACATTTTAAACTTAACATCATGGGCATTCACAAATCAAACATCTAATATAGAGATAATCAAATGAAAGAAACAGTGCAATACTGTAATAAATGTATAATTGCCAAAATGGTACCAATACAATGTCTGAAATAAAAACGGAAAGAAACACTAGTGGAACATGCTCCACTAGCTAAAACCTACATCTAAGCTAGATAGTAACGGTAGACATCCTCGAAAGCATGAGGGCCTACCAAGTCGGGATGAAAGCTCCGCGTCTGGATAGGTGCAACGTCAACCTGTAAGCTCTAGCGTCCACCTGTGCCTGCACCTAAAAATATAGAGTTGTATGGGATTAGTACACACTTGTACTAAGTATGGGTATATGCAAGCACACACCAAGGACATGCATGAGAAAGGATAGCTCTTTCCTAACAACATGATTATGGAAAGTCAAGTCAGTGGACTTGCCAAATTGGGATTAGGAAAGTTAGTGAACTTTCCAAATTGTGATTAGGAAAGTCAGTGAGCTTTCCAAATTTGGATTAGGAAAGTCAGTGAGCTTTCCAAATTTGGATTAGGAAAGTCATGCCATGAGATTAATATGCATCATCATACTTATCATATTGCACACAGCACATAACATCTTACACATAGCACATATCATATATCATATAGCACATAACATCTTTTATAACATTCATTCATATGCCATGAGACCTTGGAATCAAGGACTTGACATTAAGACTTTCCAAAATGAGGGCTCAACATATGGGACCTCAACTATGGAGTCTTCATTAAAAAACACAGAGTCTTCTTCATTCATTCATACGTACTTCATTTCATTTCGTTCATAGGCTAGTGTGAACACCAGCTATACCTAGGATGTAGGTTAAGACTTTCATCGGGTTTGCTGTGCAATGATCAAGAATAACCTAGTGTCATTACTTGAGTCTAGCTCACCTCTTGATTATCCTATCCTAACACCTTTGGTATCATTCATTTCATTATGTGCATCATTTGAGGCTGGCCTCATTCATTCATTAGGAACTTTAACTTTAACCGACATAGATCATGTGAGCATCATGAAATCTAGTGTCTTCCTCACACCGAAAAGAGGTGGAATCACCGGCCAAGGTGACCCAAAACATGCTAGCGTACATGGTAATTTAACCCTGCCAGATCCCTATATTGGCTGTATAGGTTCGAAGACCAGGAGATATAAGGAGACCCATACCCGGCAAGCCGGACAGTCTCATCTCATGAGAGTTACGTGAACCTCCGCCCTTCCCGAAAGAAGGCATCACCGCTTATAGCTATTCTATCGGTGCTAAGTATAAAGTTCCATTATATTTAACTCATACGTCATGGAAGCTGACTTCTAGTATGAGGACATCATAGCTCAATAGATGATTTCTCATCTCATCATTAGTATTAAGTGTGTTAATCTTAATACTTTCATTAGAGTGTTTATAGAGACTGGTCTCTTCATTAAATTACACTCTCATAGGTGAGTACGTTTTGGTAACATTTACTTAGACTCATTTAAGATTGTTCTCATCTTTTACATTAGCCTCATATCATGTTGTCACCACATTCATTAACATTAGCACAATTGCTCTTCATAATTACTCACCCCATTTTACGTGAATGTTCATTTCATCATATGCCAATGCACTTGGCCATTTGTGTGTATCACAGTCTTACTTAACCCTTCTAGGGTTTCATCATTTCATTATATAATAATTATTTCATCGTATGCCAATGCACTTGGCCATTTAGTACACTCGTACTTAACCCTCCTAGGGTTACTTCATTTCCTTACATACATCTTAGGTTCACTTATTTTAAAACGTATGCTAGACTTATGGGTCTATACATACAAGACATGAGGCTTCATTCATAATTCGTTAAGTGACTCATATCTTCCTAAGATTATGTAATACAAGACTTATTTATCTTGTATGTATGCCAAGATCTCAATTTCGATCTAAGTAGGTGGCATTATTCTTTAACATTTAATTCACGTATGATTTATGTATCAATACGGAAATTTGGGCAAGGGAACCCAAGTTCGAATCCCTTGGACAACACTTATATTTTTCCTTGATTTTATTTTTAATCCACATAACATTGGGACCCTAGATAGAGCCCCAACATCAACATTCTCTCTTTATTTTTCTCCTTGGATTTTACTCTTATTTGGCCGAAGGTTTGTGGGATCGAACCCCCACAACCCCTTTTAATTTTCATTTTAATTTTTTTTTTGTCCAATTCGCATAGACCAAGAGGTTGTGGGATCAAACCCCCACAGCCTCTCTTTATTTACTCTTTATTTCGCTAGGGACTGAGAGGTTGTGGGTTCGAACCCCCACAGCCTCCTTATTTTATTTTTATTTTAAAATTGACTTAGCTATGCATTGGCAGTGAGGTTGTGGGATCGAGCCCCCACAGCCTCACTTTATTTTCTTTTTATTTCTCCCTTTCTCCTTTACAGCCTTGAGGTCGTGGGTTCGATTCCCACGCCTCACATTTCCTTTATTTTATTTCTCTTTCACTTCATTTGCTGTCTGGAGGTCGTGGGTTTGATTCCCACGCCTCCCATCTTATTTATTTAATTTTTGCACTCTCCTTTCTCAGCCAGTATACCCCATTTCGAATCCCCTGACTCCTTTTCCTTTCTTGCGAATTTAAGGTATCACATGGGTGAGGTCACGGTTCAAATCCTGGTGGCCTCATCTCTTTAAAATCAATTAAATTTCCAGATTACTCCTCTATACTTTAGCCTAAACTAAACTTATAATTTTTGCTGGAAACTTAGTCATTTTCTTAGCTTATTTTCAGCAATATTTCCACTTGAAAACTTAGGAAAATTCATGGATCATTTAACACTTTTTGGGGTGTATTTCATGAATTGGTTTAGCCAAAATATTGATACTCAAATCAGACCCACTTCCATTTTAATGAACATCACGGTTTACATAGGTTTATGCACGTAAAATGACAACAAAAACAATATCAAACTTGAAGCCTTAACCAGAGACCTCATTCACAATAACATTTTTGCACATGCACACACTTGCACAAACTTTCGAATACATGGTTGTCTTTCATACGATTTCAAGTACGCAAAGATAATCATATTCATCACGAAAACATAACATACACCTAAATCTACTAGCAATCATACCCAACCTACGATTCATTGGGAGCTAGTGATAGGGGCATGCAAAAAGGGGAAACAATCCTAGTTTTCGAATGGATAATATGAACCTTAAGGGGTCTCTTGGGAAAGGGACCAAGAGAGAAGAAAACCCATACCTTATTTTGACGTTCAAACCTTGAAGTTGCTGCCCAAACCTTCTCCAAAACTCACGTCCAATCCAAGTTTCAACACAAAACTTTCGACGGAAAAACCCTTTCTTTGCCTAACGTGTTCACTTAGCTTGTTTTCTTATATTTTCGTGTGAGTTCTTCAAGTGTGAAGAACTTTAGTAATTTTTCTGTTCTTGTAGTTGTTTAGGCAGAGAGAAATCGTGAAAAGAGTGGAGAAACGTGAGAGAGATGAGCGTGAGAGAGAGTTAAAAGAGGTGAAGTAGTTTAGACTTAGTCAACTAGGAGACTTAGTCATAAACACATTAATTAATAAATAAATAATAATTAATAATAAAAATCTGATTTTATTTTTTCTTAAATCAACCATTAATTATTAATTTATTAAATTAATTCACCAATTAAAAAAAATCACATTAAATCATTGTTTCCACCTAGGTTCGAACCCGGGTGGAGCAAGACTTCATTTCAAGGGCTCAATTTTGGCCCTCTCTCCCTAAATTGCCCCTCCACTTTATTAATCAAATATTTAATTACATATTTAGGGTAATTACGATACTACCCTTATCCAGGAAAAAGACCATTTTACCCCTAGACCCTTCAAACCTAAGATTTCTTCTTTTTAAGTCCGGTAAAGACTAATTCGAGTAAATCTTCGTATTCGAGAGCCCTACATGGTTGGACCCAACCTTTCCAAGCTCAACTAACTCCCCAAGTTAGTTGGCTTGGCTGTAGCAAGGGTTTCGAGGTCTGGTTCTACGCGCATCAATCCGTGTCAACCATGGTCTAATCATAGGCATTCTTGACACATTAAGCATTTCTTATCGTATTCACTTTTAGGGTTGTTACAGTGAGGACAATTCACATTTCATCAATGTAAAGTAAGGATGATATGTAAGGACAATTCACATTTCATCAATGTAAAGTAAGGATGACAAGTCATCAAAAGAGTAATTAAATCTCAATCTAGAAGCAAGCTTCCATAATGCTTGAGTCAACTCTAAAAAAGATAAAGAAGATAATGAAAGTGAGCACAACACCGATAGACTAGTTATGAGCATGTGCTTGCATGTGTAAGCCGCATGAGACGAGGCTACCACCGAGGTGGATAAGTAGTCTCATTAAGTCCCTAGTCTTCGAATTATGTCTAGCCAACTAGGAACTAGCCACTGGTTTCAACCTAAGCGAGCTAGGTATGTTCGGTTTCACTTTGGCCAGTGATTCCACCTCTTTTCGGTGTGGAGAATACACCGGATTTCATGTTTAGCTCACATGATCTATGTCGGTTAATGATCACGATATGTTCTTGGTTCAGTATAGTCGTGAGCCACTCCTTTTCGTTGTGGATTGAACACTTGAGATGGATTCGCCTTTGCTGGGAATCACCCCTTTTTGGTGTGGGGTAGACACTAGATTTCATGAGTATCTCACATGATCTAGATTATTTTTAACCGGTGAATCACCAAAAGACACTGGATTTCTTCTTAGCTCGCATGATCTTATTCCTAATAATGTCTCTATGAAAGTAAGAAAGGATGATGATGATGGAACGTATGTTCAAAGTGAGACATGAAGAAGAGATTAAGAATGACAATTGACAATATCACACTCATGAAGTTTCAGCAAATAATGGGCAAAGCCAAATAAGATTGGCTTATAATCACTTCTTATATGATGCCAATAAAGGGAAGTAGAAACATAATGTTAACTAAATACCTTATAACTTCCCTAACATGAAAGTAATGAAATATGTGTCATAGCCAATAGATACTAGCTTATGAGATGTTAATGAATATATAAAGTAATGAATGACTCATTGTAAGATAGTGAAAGCATTCCTTAGTCCTTTGATTACTTACATCGATTCATTGTGGGTATGGGACTACAATGAATCATTGCACTTGTAAGTAGAACATAGGACCAAAGGAATTATTGAACTACACAGCAAGAAGAAGAAAAAGACTGAAAAATAAACTAAGTCCCCAAAAAGGAGCTCTCGGGTTTGGCATGATCAAAATCTCAAAACTTCGCCCGAGTTGTTCTAAAATTATGTTGATGATACTAATGTATTGTAATCATATATAAAATGAGTTGTATGCTTTGAATGCATTAAAATACATCATATTCATACCACAATTCACAACTAACGAATTAGGAAAGTCTAGTGATGTCACTTTCTAGAAATGGCCTATTATTTACGAAGATTTTTCCTTGATCATGCATAGCTTTATGTGTATGTGTGAATACACCCATACTTAGTACAAGTGGTGTACTAACCTATACAATTTACTATTTTTATAGGTGCAGGTCAGAGGACAGATTGACAACACTTGGAGCGGTTTGGACTTAAGCGTTTCTCCAGACCATTTGGTAGGTCCTCTTGATTTCGAGGATGCTACAGCTTAGTCTAGCGTTAGATATAGACATAACTAGAGTATTTTTTCCCTAGCGTTTCTTTCAGATGTTTTATTTTTGAAGCTTTTTGATGTAAGGACATTTTGGCAACTTATTATGATATATTCATCTTTTGTTTCGAATTGGTTCTTTAATGATAGATGGTTGTTCTTTACTTTGAGCTTAGTATATAATAAATCTATGTAACAACTATATGAAGTCTATTCATACTTCATACATTTAAAAAGTTTTAAATTTTCCGTAAATTAAACTATATGAATGTGATGAATGCAAGAAGAGGCTTGTCTGCAACCTCTGAGAGGTCAACGACGCCGGTCGCGGTCCGGATTCCAAAATCCGAGTTGTGCAAAACTTTGTATCAGATCATGAGGTTAAATTACCTAGGGACTAAAGCTCAAAACAACCACATTACGTAGTTTCTAGCTTATGGTTTTGAAGCGCGCAACAATCATGACTTAGAGACTACGCGATGATAGGAAATCTTCCCTTCTTCTACTCTTTATCGTGCCATGTAGAATTGTGAAATTTTTATGTAATTTTAAGGATCTAATTCTCTTCTTGTGTATACGTGTAGAAAGATGAACACAAGGAGGAATGTCGTGAGGAGAGTTGAGGAAGCAGCTAATGGAAAATACCAAGCTCCTCCTCAAGCCCCAGTTGCTGGAATTCAAGTACCTGTCAACCCAGCTGGGTTGACAGATGGTGAAGTGAGGGAGGCCTTGCTACAGATGGCACATGCCATCACCACTCAGGTGCAGGCCATCACGGCCCAAGATACAAGAGAGGGTGCTCTCAGGGAGAACCCGCATGCTAGCACCATGGCTAGCAGGCTGAGGGACTTCACCAGAATGAATCCCCTTGTTTACTACGGATCCAAGACCAATGAGGATCCTCAAGAGTTCGTAGATGAGGTCCACAAGATTCTGTGTGCCATGGGAGTTGATGAGGAGGCAAAGGCTGAGTTGACTGCATATCAACTCAAGGATTTGGCACAGGTTTGGTACCGGGTGTGGGCTGATGGCCGAGAAACAGGAGTTGTCCCCATCACTTGGGACGTTCTCAAGACTGCCTTTCTGGAGAGGTTCTTTCCCAGAGAGCAAAGAGAAGCCAAAGTTGAAGAGTTAATCAGCCTGAGACAGGGAGGTATGTCTGTCAAGTAGTATTCCTTGAAGTTTGTTAAACATTCAAAGTATACTTCTTCTCTGGTGGCAAATAACAGGGATGAAATGAGCAGATTTGTGACTGGCGTGTCGGAGGATCTAGTAGAAGATTGTCGGGCAGCCATTTTGCAAGACAACATGGATTTGGGCAGATTGATGGTACATGCACAGCAAGTAGAGGAGAGCCGTCGTAAGAGGCGAATTCATGAAGGCAAGAAGCCTAAGGCTGCGGAGCAGTCTTGTTCTAGTTCGGGTAGGGGCTCATTTGGAGTCCAGGAAAGGCCTAAGTTCAAAAGACACTTAGGTAATCCTACTCCTTCTAAGGATACTAATACCAAGGAGGGCAATGATAGAAATGCCCAGCGTGATAGAAAGTTGTGTGATAAGTGTGGTCGTTCGCATGGAGGTGAGTGTTTGGTACGTACTAATGCTTGCTTCGGGTGTGGCAAGACTGGACACATGGTCCGAGACTGTCCTCAAGTGAGGAATATGGCCAAGGCAAATGCTCAGTGTCGGCCAAATCCTAATGCTGCAGCCGAACCCCCCAAGAGAAACCGATTCTATGCATTGAAAGGAAGAGAGGAACAAGAAAAGTACGCGGATGTGGATACTGGCAACTCGCTTGTCTTCTCCTTTCCTGTTTATGCATTATTACATCCAGGATCTACCTTGTCTATGGTTACTCCTTTGGTGTCTAATCAATTTGACTTACTTCGTGAGATCTTACATGAACTTTTTCTAGTTAGTACTCCCATAGGAGACAGCGTTAAGGCCGAAGGGGTATGTAGAGAAGTAGATGGCATAGTGGCAAGTCACTTTGAAATTATGTTGGGCGTCATTAGGTTCAAATCTTAAGGCCAACAAGATGTTATCTAATAGGTTAGATATACTCTTCCTAAGTATGGTTTTGTTTAGATATCCTATTAGGGGTATATAGGCACCCCAATACCCAATATTGAGAAATATTGGGCTTAGTATAAAAAAATTGGCAAAGAGATATTAGCCAATTTCCTATACACGAATATGAAAAAAATACCTTTTGGGTTGCCATACCAAATCCAAGATTCATTAACCAAGAAGTGTACCTGCAATGAAGACCCTAAGCTAATAAAAATGATTACTTCTGAACCAAACATATGAAGTACTAGGCATCCAAGTGTCAAGCCTAGTACCATAACACATGACCATTTAAAATGATCATGTAGATTAAGCTGTGCCCAAGGACATGGTGAGGTCCTTGGGACAATAAGTAAATATTCCAAATAGGACATCAAGAATAGTTAGTTAGAAAATTACAACCAACCATGTGCAACACATGGGCAAAGCTTGTGGGAATCGGCCATAAGGAGGGGACCACCCTAACCAAATTCGGTTAGGATAGTTAAGGGGCAGCATGTGTGGACGGGTCCCTCCATGTGGGGCCTAACTTTCTAACCAACTCTAGGTCCTAACTAACTGTCCTAGCTAGGTAACTAACCTAGGACTAACCGAAATGGACCCACTAGTGCATCTGACAACTTAGGACTAAACCGGGTTGACACTAACCTAGTACTAGTTAGAGACAACCTAGTACCTAACCTAGGATGGTCCAAAAGGTTAGTTATGGTCCTAACAACTTAGGGGTACTTTATTAATTCCCCTAGGTTACCTAATTAATTAATTTAGCAACTTAATTAATTAATTTAAAAGGGATAAAACCGAAACTAAAAAAGAAATTTCAAGATTTTGTTTAAGATAAGAAAGGGACAACCTAGTACCTAACCTAGGATGGTCCAAAGGATTGGTTATGGTCCTAACTACTTAAGGGTACTTTATTAATTACCTTAGGTCTTCTAATTAATTAAAATATCAGTTTAATTAATTAAATTAAATGGTCAAACCTAAATCCTTTAACTAACCTAGTATAACTCAAGAAACATCCTTGTACTTAACCTAGGATGGTCCAAAAGGGTTAGTTATGGTTCCAATGACATAGGGGTACTTTAGTAATTACCCTAGGTCCCTTAATTAATTAAATTAGCCATTTAATTAATTAATTTAAAGGGTCAAAACGAAATTCTTGGGAAAATTTTCAGATTTGACTAAGTGTTGTATTTTCCTTGTTCTAGTCAATCTAGGAGGGGATTTTTAGTAATTAATTAATTTATTTATTTAATTAACTTATTAAGCCTTAGTTGAATAAGTCAATATCAGTTTCTAAACCTAAAACTCACGATCAAACACTCAGAGAGTACAATGCTAAAACGAACAAAAGAAAGTGGCAGAAAGTTCATAGATGTTCTAGGAGATTTCAAGGTTTCTCCAAGTTTTCGTTCAAGGTGATCTTCATAGATTAAGTTCTACTTAAGGTATGGGTTTCTCTTATGGAATTCTTTATCCAAGAGTATTTTCCTTCGACGATTCACAAGATCTTGAAAACTAGGAACTTACCTTCCCTAGTATCCTTTTACGATTCAATATTGAATAGGTTAGAGATCATGTTGTTGGTGTGTGGTGCTGTCTGATCTTAACGTGCATTGTTCTTGAATGATGAATGTTGCATGAACCTATGAACTTAAAATCATATGAAGCTAATGTTTACAACCTGAATTAAAAACCGATCATATGTTAGTTACGTCCGTAAATGTCAAGTCTTGATATGTGTGTGTCCGAATGTTGACTTTCTGTTTTGTAACGTTATGAAGATGCTAAAATCATCAAATGTTACTATGAACTATGTTAAGATGTGTCCGAAAATGTTATGTATGAACATGATTATGGTCTGTTAAGCATACCTACTGTTAATGTGACTTGTTGATGATGTTGTGTTCGTTAAATATCATATTATGTTGTCCAACATGTTGAAAAATGTTATGCCTAAAGTTATGTTATAAGGTTGGCTAAAAAGATCTCCATGAAATATTTATTTGAGTGACTGTTTGGCTTATGCCAATAAAATGGCTAACAAAAACCTTGTTCAAAATTTAAATGGGAATTGGCTATAATGTTATCTCTAAATAAGTAAAAGATTGGCAAATGAATAATGTATCCCAAATTGAGTATGATCAAATGAAACTTTGGCTCATACCAATAAAGAAGGTTATGAAGTCTATAGCCAATTGCTTATGCCAATATTTATCTTATGCCAATCTTATATAGCCAAAACATTGAAATGATAACTCAAGTACTTCTAAAGTAATTCAATGAATGTAAATGGCTATAAATTTAAGTTTTAAATGACTAAAAATATTGGCTAATGGTTCATATATATTAATTTATATATGAACATACGTAAAATTGGCCAATGCCAACAAAAATGGTTATGTAGTTTAATATCCAAGTGTTTAGGCCAAAACTAAGCATATGCCAATCTTGTGTAGTTAGAGTATCAAATGATAATATAAGCACTTCTAAAGCAATTCAATGAATCCATAACCAAGGGCATGCCATTCATTGGGACAACTCCCAACATGATCTAAAAGATTGAACTATGAACATATGTAACTTATTGAATGAAGCGCCCGTCGTCCATAAACGATGAAATGAAGCTACTAGACTAAAGTAAGGAAGTAACGTGAGTTATAACATTATTAAAGGGGTCTAATTTAAGTAAGTGGCCAGAATGAGGTGTTAAAGGAAGTGAGACAAGTATTACTTACACCTAAGCTACTATGTTACAAGAATACTCACGAATGAAGGTGTTAGAATGTGTGAGACCAGTCTGATTAACACCTAAGGATGATATGTAAGGACAATTCAAATTTCATCAATGTAAAGTAAGGATGATATGTAAGGACAATTCACATTTCATCAATGTAAATTAAGGAAGACAAGTCATCAAAAGAGTAATTAAATCTCAATCTAGAAGCAAGCTTCCATAATGCTTGAGTCAACTCTAAAAAAGATAAAGAAGATAATGAAAGTGAGCACAACACCGATAGACTAATTATGAGCATGTGCTTTCACGTGTAAGTCTCATGAGACAAGGCTACCACTGAGGTGGATAAGTAGTCTCATTAAGTCCCTAGTCTTTGAACTATGTCCGCCAACTAGGAACTAGACACTGGTTTCAACCTAAGCGAGCTAGGTATGTTCGGTTTCACTTTGGCTGGTGATTCCACCTCTTTCCGGTGTGGGGAATACACCGGATTTCATGTTTAGCTCACATGATCTATGTCGGTTAATGCTCACGATATGTTCTTAGTTCACTATAGTCGTGAGCCACTCCTTTTCGTGTAGAGTGAACACTTGAGATGGATTCGCCTTTGCCGGGAATCACCCCTTTTCGGTGTGGGGCAGACACTGGATTCATGAGTAGCTCACATGATCTAGATTCACTTTAACTGGTGAATCACCTCTTTTCGGTGTGTGGAAGACACTGGATTTCATGTTAGCTCGCATGATCTTATTCCTAATAATGTCTCTATGAAAGTAAGAAAGGATGATGATGATGGAACGTATGTTCAAAGTGAGACATGAAGAAGAGCTTAAGAATGTCAATTGCCAATATCACACTCATGAAGTATCAGCAAATAATGGGAAAATCCAAATAAGATTGGCTTATAATGACTTCTTATATGATGCCAATAAAGGGAAGTAAAAACATAATGTTAACTAAATACCTCATAACTTCCCTAACATGAAAGTAATGAAATATGTGGCATAGCCAATAGAGACTAGCTTATGAGATGTTATTGAATAAATAAAGTAATGAATGATTGATTGTAAGATAGTGAAATCATTCCTTAGTCCTTGGATTTCTTACATCGATTCATTGAGGGTATGGGACTACAATGAATCATTGTACTTGTAAGTAGAACATAGGACCAAAGGAATTATTGAACTACACAGCAAGAAGAAGAAAAAGACTGAAAAATAAACTACGTCCCCAAAAAGGAGCTCTCGGGTTTGGCATGATCAAAATCTCAAAACTTCGCCCGAGTTGTTCTAAAATTATGTTGATGATACTAATGTATTGTAATTATATAGAAAATGAGTTGTGTGCTTTGAATGTATTAAAATACATCATATTCATACCACAATTCACAACTAACGAATTAGGAAAGTCTAGTGAAGTCACTTTCCAGAAATGGCATGTTGTTTAGGAAGATCTTTCCTTGATCATGCATAGCTTTATGTGTATGTGTGATTACACCCATACTTATTACAAGTTGTGTACTAACCTTATACAAATTTACTATTTTTATAGGTGCAGTTCAGAGGACATATTGACGACACTTGGAGCGGTTTGGACTTCAGCGTTTCTCCAAACCATTTGGTAGGTCCTCTTGATTTCGAGGATGCTACATCTTAGTCTAGCGTTAGATATAGACATAACTAGAGTATTTTTTCCCTAGCGTTTCTTTCAGATGTTTTATTTTTGAAGCTTTTTGATGTTAGGCCGTTTTGGCAACTTATTATGATATATTCATCTTTTGTTTTGAATTGGTTCTTTAATAATAGATGGTTGTTCTTTACTTTGAGCTTAGTATATAATGAATCTATGTAACAACTATATGAAGTCTATGTATACTTCATACATTTAAAAAGTTCTAAATTTTCCGCAAATTTAACTATATGAATGTGATGAATGCAAGAAGAGGCTTGTCTGCGACCTCTGAGAGGTCAACGACGCCGGTCGCGGTCCATATTCCAAAATCCGGGTCGTGAAAAACATGGTATCAGAGAATGATGTTAAATTACCTAGGAACTAAAGGTCAAAATAACCACGTTACGTAGTTTCTAGCTTATGGTTGTGAAGCGCGCAATAATCATGACTTAGAGACTACGCGATGATAGGAAATCTTCCCTTCTTCTACTCTTTATCGTGCCATGTAGAGTTGTGAAATTTTTATGTCATTTTAAGGATCTAATTCTCTTCATGTGTATACGTGTAGAAAGATGAACACAAAGAGGAATGTCGTGAGGAGAGTTGAGGAAGCAGCTACTGGAGAAAACCAAGCTCCTCCTCAAGCCCCAGTTGCTGGAATTTAAGTGCCTGTCAACCCAACTGGGTTGACAGATGGTGAAGTGAGGGAGGCCTTTCTACAGATGGCACATGCCATCACCACTCAGGTGCAGGCCATCACGGCCCAAGACACAAGAGAGGGTGCTCTCAGGGAGAACCCGCATGCTAGCACCATGGCTAGCAGGCTGAGGGACTTCACCAGAATGAATCCCCTTGTTTACTACGGATCCAAGACCAATGAGGATCCTCAAGAGTTCGTAGATGAGGTCCACAAGATTCTGTGTGCCATGGGAGTTGATGAGGAGGCAAAGGCTGAGTTGACTGCATATCAACTCAAGGATGTGGCACAGGTTTGGTACCGGGTGTGGGCTGATGGCCGAGAAACAGGAGTTGTCCCCATCACTTGGGACGTTCTCAAGACTGCCTTTCTGGAGAGGTTCTTTCCCAGAGAGCAAAGAGAAGCCAAAGTTGAAGAGTTAATCAGCCTGAGACAGGGAGGTATGTCTGTCAAGGAGTATTCGTTGAAGTTTGTTAAACTTTCAAAGTATGCTTCTTCTCTGGTGGCAAATAGCAGGGATGAAATGAGCAGATTTGTGACTGGCGTGTCGGAGGATCTAGTAGAAGATTGTGGGGCATCCATTTTGCATGACAACATGGATCTGGGCAAATTGATGGTACATGCTCAGCAAGTAGAGGAGAGCCGCCGTAAGAGGCGAATTCACGAAGCCAAGAAGCCTAAGGCCGCGGACTAGTCTAGTTCTAGTTCGGGTAGGGGCTCATTTGGAGTCCAGGAAAGGCCTAAGTTCAAAAGACACTCAGGTAATCCTACTCCTTCTAAGGAACTAATACCAAGGAGGGCAATGATAGAAATGCCCAGCGTGATAGAAAGTCGTGTGATAAGTGTGGTCGTTCGCATGGAGGTGAGTGTTTGGTAGCCACTAATGCTTGCTTCGGGTGTGGCAAGACTGGACACATGGTCCGAGACTGTCTTCAAGTGAGGAATCAGGCCAAGGCAGATGCTAAGTGTCGGCCAATTCCTAATGTTGCAGCCGAACCCGCCAAGAGAAACCGGTTCTATGCGTTGAAAGGAAGAGAGGAACAAGAAAAGTCTGCGGATGTGGATACTGGTAACTCGCTTGTCTTCTCCTTTCCTGTTTATGCGTTATTAGATCCAGGATCTACCTTGTCTATGGTTACTACTTTGGTGGCTAATCAATTTGACTTACTTTCTGAGATCTTACATGAACCGTTTCTAGTTAGTACTCCCATAGGAGACAATGTTAAGGCCGAAGGGGTATGTAGAGAAGTAGATGGCATAGTGGCAAGTCACTTTGAAATTAAGTTGGGCGTCATTAGGTTCAAATCTTAAGGCCAACAAGATGTTATCTAATAAGTTAGATATACTCTTCCTAAGTATGGTTTTGTTTAAGAAACTCTAAGTTCTAGTGCATTAGTCGATTTGGTATTGTAAGTCCATAATCGTATGCTTAATAATTGCACTGTGTGAGTTAAAAAGAAGTCATGTTTGCATTTCATGTTGCTGTTTTTGTGTAGCATAGACATGATTTTTGTATTGCGTGAGTTGTGATGTGTATTAAGTTAAGTGTGATTGAGAAGGAAATTCCTCAATCTCAAATATGAAGCTTCAGATAAACTTGAATGATATGCATCATCCAAATAAGTGTGAATCAGATATTCAAAAAAGAGAAACGTTTAAGCATGATAAAGTAACTTTTGGAAATCACCCTCTTTGTTTAAATGATGTGTAAGTGTCATTCGGGGACGAATGTTCCTAAGGGGGGGATAATGTTATATTCTGGAAAATCATATGACTAATGAAGAGCCCAGTTTGTCCTTAGGATATCCTATTAGGGGTATATAGGCACCCCAATACCCAATATTGAGAAATATTGGGCACAGTATAAAAAAATTGGCTTAGAGATATTAGCCAATTTCCTATACACGAATATGAAAAAAATACCTTTTGGGTTGCCATACCCAATCCAAGATTCATTAACCAAGAAGTGTACCTGTAATGAAGACCCTAAGCTAATAAAAATGATGATTTCTCAACCAAACATATGAAGTACAAGGCATCCAAGTGTCAGGCCTAGTACCATAGCACATGACCATTTAAAATGATCATGTAGATTAAGCAGTGCCCTAGGACATGGTGAGGGTCCTTGGGACAATAAGTAAATATTCCAAATAGGACATCAAGAATAGTTAGTTAGGATATTACAATCAACCCATGTGCAAGCACATGGGCAAAGCTTGTGGAAATCGGCCATAAGGAGGGGACCACCCTAACCGAATTCGGTTAGGGTAGTTAAGGGGAATCATGTGCGGACGGGTCTCTCCATGTGGGGCCTAACTTCCTAACCAACTCTAGGTCCTAACTAACTGTCCTAGCTAGCTAACTAACCTAGGACTAACCGAAATGGACCCACTTGTGCATCTGACAACCTAGGACTAAACCGGGTTGACACTAACCTAGTACTAGTTAGAGAGACAACCTAGTACGGACCTAGGATGGTCCAAAAGGTTAGTTATGGTCCTAACAACTTAGGGGTACTTTAGTAATTCCCCTAGGTTAGCTAATTAATTAATTTAGCAACTTAATTAATTAATTTAAAAGGGCTAAAACCAAAACTACAAAGGAAATTTCCAGATTTTGATTAAGATAAGAAAGGGACAACCTAGTACCTAACCTAGGATGGTCCAAAGGATTGGTTATGGTCCTAATTACTTAAGGGTACTTTAGTAATTACCTTAGGTCACCTAATTAATAAAAATATCAGTTTAATTAATTAAATTAACCTAAATCCTTACACTAACCTAGTTTAACTCAAGAAACATCCTAGTACTTAACCTAGGATGGTCCAAAAGGGTTAGTTATGGTTCCAATGACTTAGGGGTACTTTAGTAATTACCCTAGGTCCCTTAATTATTTAAATTAGCCATTTAATTAATTAATTTAAAGGGTCAAAACGAAATTCTTGGGAAATATTTCAGATTTGACTAAGTGTTGTATTTTCCTTGTTCTAGTCAATCTAGGAGGGGCTTTTTAGTAATTAATTAATTTAATTAACTTATTAATCCTTAGTTGAATGAGTCAATATCAGTTTCCAAACCTAAAACTCACGATCAAACACTCAGAGAATACAACGCTAAAACGAACAAAAGAAAGTGGCAGAAAGTTCATAGATGTTCTATGAGATTTCAAGGTTTCTCCAAGTTTTCATTCAAGGTGGTCTTCGTAGATTAAGTTCTACTTAAGGTATGGGTTTCTGTCATGGAATTCTTTCTCCAAGAGTATTTTCCTTCGAACGATTCACAAGATCTTGAAAACTAGGAACTTACCTTCCCTAGTATCCTTTTACGATTCAACATTGAATAGGTTAGAGATGATGTTGTTGGTATACAGTGCTGGCTGATCTTAACGTGTATTGTTCTTGAATGATGAATGTCGCATGAACCTATGAACTTAAAATCGTATGAAGCTAATGTTTACAACGTGAATTAAGAACCGATCATATGTTAGTTACGTCCGTAAATGTCAAGTGTTGATATGTGTGTGTCCAAATGTTGATTTGCTGTTTTGTAACGTAATGAAGATGCTAAAGTCATCAAATGTTACTATGATGCTGTCCAATATGTCTTAAAAACTCTACCCTAAAGTCATGAACTGGGATTGGTTAAGAAAATGATACTATGTTAAGATGTGTCCGAAAATGTTATGTATGAAGATGATTATGGTCTGTTCTGCATACCTACTGTTAATGTGACTTGTTAATGATGTTGTTTTTGTTAAATGATCATATTATGTTGTCCAACATGTTAAAAAACGTTATGCCTAAAGTTATGTTACAAGGTTGGCCAAAAAATCTCCATGAAATCTTAATTTGAGTGAATTTTTGGCTTATGCCAATAAAATGGCTAACAAAAACCTTCTTCAAAATTTAAATGGGAATTGACTATAATGTTATCTCTAAATGAGTAAAACATTGGTAAATGAATAATCTATCCCAAATTGAGTATGATCAAATGAAACTTTTGCTCATGCCAATAAAGAAGGTTATGAAGTCTATAGCCAATTGCTTATGCCAATACTTATCTTATGCCAATTTTATATAGCCAAAAGATTGAAATGATAACTCAAGTACTTCTAAAGTAATTCAATGAATGTAAATGGCTATAAATTTATGTTATAAATTACTAAAAAAAATGGCGAATGGTTCATATATATTAATTTAAATATGAACATACGTAAAATTGGCATATGCCAACAAAAATGGTTATGTAGTTTAATATCCAAGTGTTTAGGCCAAAACAATCTTGTGTAGTTAGAGTATCAAATGATAATATAAGCACTTCTAAAGTAATTCAATGAATCCATAAGCAAAGGCATGCCATTCATTGGGACAACTCCCAACATGCTCTAAAAGAATGAACTATGAACATATGTAACTCATTGAAAGAAGTGCTCATCGTCCATAAACGATGAAATGAAGCTACTAGACTAATGTAAGGAAGTAACGCAAGTTATAACATAATTAAAGGGGTCTAAATTAAGTAAGTGACC
Source organism: Solanum lycopersicoides (assembly GCA_022817965.1). Classification (NCBI taxonomy): domain Eukaryota; kingdom Viridiplantae; phylum Streptophyta; class Magnoliopsida; order Solanales; family Solanaceae; genus Solanum; species Solanum lycopersicoides. The sequence goes on along the minus strand of CM040627.1, from coordinate 26,581,477 downwards.
AGAATGGGGTGTTAAAGTAACTGAGACAAGTCTTACTTACACCTAAGCTACTATGTTACAAGAATACTCACGAATGAAGGTGTTAGAATGTGTGAGACCAGTCTCATTAACACCTAAGGATGATATGTAAGGACAATTCACATTTCATCAATGTAAAATAAGGATGATATGTAAGGACAATTCACATTTCATCAATGTAAATTGAGGTTGACAAGTCATCAAAAGAGTAAGTAAATATCAATCTAGAAGCAAGCTTCCATAATGCTTGAGTCAACTCTAAAAAAGATAAAGAAGATAATGAAATTGAGCACAACACCGATAGACTAGTTATGAGCATGTGCTTGCACGTGTAAGTCTCATGAGACGAGGCTACAACCGAGGTGGATAAGTAGTCTCATTAAGTTCCTAGTCTTCGAACTATGTCTAGCCAATATAGGAACTAGCCAGTGGTTTCCACCTAAGCGAGCTAGGTATGTTCGGTTTCACATTGGCCGGTGATTCCTCCTCTTTTAGGTGCGGGGAAGACACCGGATTTCATGTTTAGCTCACATGATCTATGTCAGTTAATGCTCACGATATGTTCTTGGTTCACTATAGCCGTGAGCCACTCCTTTTCGGTGTGGAGTGAACACTTGAGATGGATTCTCCTTAGACGGGAATCATCCCTTTTCGGTGTGGGGCAGACACTGGATTTCATGAGTATCTCACATGATCTAGATTCATTTTAACCGGTGAATCACCTCTTTTCGGTGTGGGGAAGACACTGAATTTCATGTTAGCTCGCATGATCTTATTTCTAATGATGTATCTATGAATGTAAGAAAGGATAATGATGATGGAACGTATGTTCAAAGTGATCCATGAAGAAGAGCTTAAGAATGTCAATTACCAATATCACACTCATGAAGTATCAACAAATAATGGGAAAAGCCAAATAAGATTGGCTTATAATGACTTCTTATATGATGCCAATAAAGGGAAGTAAAAACATAATGTTAACTAAATACCTCATAACTTCCCTAACATGAAAGTAATGAAATATGTGGCATAGACAATAGAGACTAGCTTATGAGATGTTAATGAATATATAAAGTAACGAATGACTCATTGTAAGATAGTGAAATCATTCCTTAGTCCTTGGATTACTTACATCGATTCATTATGGGTATGAGACTACAATGAATCATTGCACTTGTAAGTAGCACATAGGACCAAAGAATTATTGAACTACACAGCAAGAAGAAGAAAAAGACTGAAAAATAAACTAAGTCCCCAAAAAGGAGCTCTCGGGTTTGGCATGATCAAAATCTCAAAACTTCGCCCGAGTTGTTCTAAAATTATGTTGCTGATACTAATGTATTGTAATCATATATAAAATGAGTTGTGTACTTTCAATGCATTAAAATACATCATATTCATACCACAATTCACAACTAACGAATTAGGAAAGTCTAGTGATGTCACTTTCCAGAAATGGCATGTTGTTTAGGAAGATCTTTCCTTGATCATGCATAGCTTTATGTGTATGTGTGCATAAACCCATACTTAGTACAAGTGGTGTACTAACCCTATACAATTTACTATTTTTATAGGTGCAGGTCAGAGGACAGATTGACGACACTTGCATCGCTTTGGACTTCAGCATTTCTCGAGACCATTTGGTAGGTGCTCTTGATTTCGAGGATGCTACATCTTAGTCTAGCGTTAGATATAGACATAACTAGAGGATTTTGTACATAGCGTTTCTTTCAGATGTTTTATTTTCGAAGCTTTTTGATGTAAGGCCTTTTTGGCAACTTATTATGATATATTCATCTTTTGTTTCCAATTGGTTCTTTAATGATAGATGGTTGTTCTTTACTTTGAGATTAGTATATAATTAATCTATGTAACAACTATATGAAGTCTATGTATACTTCATACGTTTAAAAAGTTTTAAATTTTCCGCAAATTTAACTATATGAATGTTATGAATGCAAGAAGAGGCTATTCTGCGACCTCTAAGAGGTCAAAGATGCCGATCGTGGTCCGGATTCCAAAATCCGGGTCGTGACAATTTTATAGTTATGTAATATGTATTATGGGTCGTGTCTCTAATGTACTCTAATGTTGTTCAGTCTAAGATGGCAAAGAGACTTAAGGTCAATATATATGTATTATGACTTACGTTTTATCTCTATATGAGATGAAGTTTCTAGCATATGATGTGCTATGAAAAGTTTTAAATTTTCCGCTAAATTTACTATGTCAATGCGATGAATGATAACTATGGGCTTGTATAAGACCTCCGAGAGGTCAAGTACGCCATGTTACTTTTAGGGGGTGCTCCTCGGATGTGACATAATACAAGAACACATATTTAATATGACATTCTCCTCACAAAGGTTATCAAAAGACTTACTTAAGTAAATCAATAAGAGAATGTCCATACTTGACATCTTCAAGATTACCTAAGTAATCCTTAAGACTACCTAAGTTTGGATCATGTCTATTTAATAAAAAAACTTTCCTAACTAGATTCATTCTTAAGACTTATCTAGGTAAGAAACGAAGTGACCATTCCTATGCCCCCTTCACACCTTAACTAGAAAACCCTTAACAACTCTAGATAAGCAGTTATTCATTTACATGCTTTCTAACTTAATTCATTACATTTATCAGTTCATTTAAGAGACATTCATCACATAAGGACATTCATGTAATGATCTTGGAGAACACCTAGGAACTCACTTACTAACATCTTTTAAGCATATTGTGCAATGTCTAGATAGCGTCACATACCACCACCTAATCTTCATAGAATTTCTATAATACTAGTAGGTATCCCATATGATGAAAATAGGCAATAACCGACATAGACCATGGTAGCTAAGCGTAGAATCTAGAGTTGTAACATACTCCGATGGACGGTGTTCTACTTGCTAGTGGTAGAACTTGGACACATCCCATGTAAGCACATGGTTAAGAAATATGAAGTGTTTCATTGCACTCTAGCCTCATTCTTAACTAGAGCCACTTCCCTTACCATACTCACTCGGTGCTAGCCTTTGTTCTCATAGAGTAATTCAAATTACGGATCACATGAAGAGGTTCCATATCAAGTTCATAACCCAATCACATTCACCCTACTAAAGAGGTCCCCTAGGGATGCCTTTCCATTGTGAAGAGGATAGATTAATGACTTTCCTAAGGATAATTTCATGGCGTTCCATCCAACCAACCTTAAGTCCACCATTCATACAAGAAGAATACCATTACAACTTTTGAATTCACGGATCATAACCTTACCACTAGGTTGAATGTTCCACATGAAGGACCTTGTTAGCAAAATTCAAGGTATCATGTCATTCATACATAATATAATAAGAAGCTTTAGCATCCTAAGTCAAGGCATCTCATATTCACATTCATACATGTATCATGTAAGGGACACAAGTCTACCACACAGGATACACAAAGACTTCAATTTATCACATATAACATATCATTCTAGAAGCACTTAAGAATATCCATTATAATCTATAAGTCACCCTATACACTACTATAACATCATCAATATAACCATCATAGACTCATATAGTCAAGTAGAAATAATCATGCATCAACTCTAAGACTACACACACAATGACATAGTCATAGTCTAACATGATATCCTAGCAATATTAATAAAAGAACACATACTTTAACCTCAATTATATGTAGATATATATGATCATACTTCACATAAATAACTACAAAAACAATCATAATATATCAAGTAGTTGCCGACAAGGCCATGATCATCATGATACATAAGGTAACGCCGACGAGGCGACATCATTCACATTTAAAGAACATAGCACCGCCACCGTAAGTGGACCATACCAATCACAACATAATTTAAGAGCTACATTACAAAAAATAAGGATAAATAGGGCAGCGTACCACAAATCCATTCTAACACTTCAATCCATAGCTAAAATCATCCAATTCAATACTAAATGCCCTTAACCATGGCCATGATTATCAATTCAACACAAAAATCATAATACTCAATTATTCTAGGTAAATTCAATATATATTTATCAATCTACGACATCCTATACATGAATTGAATACAATTCTTACATCATTCAATAGCCCATAAAAAACTACACTAGAATTCATAAGCATTAAGACAATATCAGGTCAACCACAAAGTAGTCAAAAACTAGGGTTCATGGATTTGATTAGTTCATAGGTTAATTATGTTAAAATAATCTAATTAACAAAAATATAATAAATATATAATGATTCAAAACCTTTAATTCAAGAACCCATTGATAGATCATAAAATTGGACAAGTTTATCTTTAGAAAACTCTAGAAATCTCTTTTAATTTTGAGTTACTTGATGAATTGAGTTTCAAGGATCAAAAACCATACCTCAATGAAGATAAAACACGAAATTCATGAATAATCACCAATAGAATCTTCAATCCAAGCTCTTCCTTGAGTTTTGGCTTCAATTGAGTTCTAGTGAATTTCTTAGAGATTTTGGAGTTTTGATTTGGAAGAATGAATTCATGTAGGTATTTAGGACTTATAAACACCCTTAAAATACCTAACATACCACTAATTACCAGTTCACTCCTGAACGTATCAGTTAAGCAGGCGAGTTGCAGGCATCATCGACGCCTGCCCATCGACGATCCGTTTGTCCACAAATGGACCGTCCTAGTTGGCCTTCGTTTGGTTCAGAGACTAGCCATTGGGAGCTCAATATCCCTAGGCTAAGTCTTAACCAACATCCACCAATGACAGGGCGTCGACCAACCTAATGGTCGTCGATTTCCTCAGTCGATCGGGGTTGGTCTTGACAGCCTTTAGCTCAAAGATGAATCCTTTCTCAAGGACCCTTAGTTGGTCCTTGGGGGTGTTTACCCATACATTTCTAACCCTAATATGATTTTATACATTTTTAGGACCTACCACATCAATTTCATCCAAAATGAACACGTAAAACTCGATGAAATATGCCAAGACACACATGATCGTTTCAAGGCAAACCTTTCAAACGTCATGCACGTTCTTGGATGTTTGACCTCCAAACTTCATGAAACTTGACATACTGACTATAAAAACTATAATAACTCGTATAAGAACCTCATAAACTCATAACAAACACATAAACATATAAAAAAACACATGAAGCACATAGGTGACTACTCGTCGAACGTCTTGGTCGTCCCTTGACGTTTCACTTTCAATCAACCTAATACTTTAGACACTGCCTCATTACAACATTGTAGACCATTTTAGGACCTTATACCATCATGACAAACATATTGGGATCTAGTTTCACCTAAGTTTGTTTTAGAGGTATTCCAATGAGATTCGGTATGAAGGGGAAGTTGAGTCCCCGATATGTTGGTCCTTATGAGGTATTACAACGAGTTAGAAAAGTTGTCTATGAGCCGAAACAACCTAGTTAACTAGCTTCGGTTCATCGTTGTTTTCATGTTTCGATGCTCAAGAAATGCATAAGCGACCCAGTGTCTATTCTGCCTATTGAAGGTTTAGGGTGGATGAGAACTTATCCTATGAACAGTTTCCAGTTGAGATCCTAGATCGCCAAGTCAAGAAGTTGAGGAACAAAAAGGTTGCCTCCGTAAAAGTCCTATAAAGGAACCCTCTTTTTGAGGGTGCAACATCGAAGGCCAAAGCCGACATAAAGTCCTTCTACCCTCATCTTTTTACTCCTTGAGGTTAGACATTCCTCTTAATATGGCAAATAATGAATAATATGAATTATTTGTTTTCTATTTAGGTGAATGTTTTGGTAAATGTTGTACCAAATTGAATTTTAAGAAAATTCCTTCATACTCTATTTTTTCACCCTTGTGAAATATGTATGCATGTTGTCTCCTTGATATTTTGTTGTTTTGTTATTGTCTTGATAAGAATGCTAGCATGGTAACTGTTTGATGTATTTATGAACTCATGTTGTTGTTGAGAGGTAGTTCCTCATTATTTGTTATGAAATGTTATGCTCTTATATGTTGTGCATCATGGATTGAGTTGCTATGTGTAATGTTGTGGCATGTGTTGAAAGGAGTAGTGAAGTACTCCAATGAGTTGTGACTCATTATGATTATTTTTTGTTGTTTGTTGGGCTGCTAGTATTGAGTCTAGCTCTTAACCTTCAAAAGATTTTAGTGTCATTCGGGGACGAATGTTCCTAAGGGGGAGATAATGTAATACTCTGGAAGTTCCATGACTTAGACTAGATCTTTGCCTATTAAATAAAATTTAAATGATGTTTCCAGACCTATATTAATGTATTAAATTCAATTAGAAAAGGTTAGATCCAAGACAACAAAGAAAGACCCTACCGTCTGGAAACTAACTATATTTAACTAGAAGACGTCCTTATGTTTGGAGAAGGTTTGGGAGTGTTAAATGAAGTCCAAAACTAGTAAAAAAGACTTTAAATAGGTAAAATATAGTCCAAAGGGTCCAAACGTCTAGTAACGACTCCCCAAAGACCACCCGAAGGGTCCATGAAGATGACCCAAAGCTTGGCAAGCAAGCTACCAAAGCAGCTTGCGACAGCCAAACTGTGGAGCCAGCTACGCGTCGCACAGCCAACATGAGGTAAAAAATTTACCTCGTAACACGGTGCCTCCATGAGGTCCACTTCCTCGAGACAAATTTTTAGAAAAAAATAATTGGAATTGGCCCCCCGACGCGCAGCCAATTCCTAGATTCGTCCCGCGTCGTTTTTAAATAAATTTAATTTCACAAAAAGACCCATTTAAGTGAGGGGTCTTTTGGGTATTTTAGGGAATGAGTTTATAATGGTTTTGGTCAGTTATAAACTACATTCATGCACTCTAAATCAGAATTAACAAAACCCTCTCATTTCTCTCAAAAACTGTCTCAATTGAAACCCCATTAAAGAAAAAGACTTGAGGAAGAAGACGAAGACTCCATGGTTTTGATTCAAAATTTGTGGAATAATCGTCAAAAAGGTATGGCTTATTCACTCTTACTATTACTTTCCCTAAGAGTTCCTTTCAAAGATAATTTCCAACAATTCAATTCCTAGAGTTTTACTCTACAAGTGGGTTTTCTTCCAAACTTGAGATTTACGACTAATAATGAAAAACTATGATTTTCTATGTCTAATTAAGTATTTATTATTGTGTAATTGATATGTAATGTTTTATTTTCGTGTGAAGCATGTTCCCTCCCTAAAAAATAAATTTGATTATGTTATGTCTATTACTTAATGTCATGAAAACATAGGGATTGGAACTATAGTTGAATGAACTCATAAATGAACCCTTTCCCTTTCAACCTTACTATGGATTGGTCTTGTGTATGACTAGAGTAGTTGGGATTGGTTATGTTATTTAGTATTTTACTGTATTATTGAATGATTACTATTAATTGAGTGTAAGTTCTTGATGAAGATTCTTGGAAGCAATATGTAAGTCTTCTATTATGCTGATGTTGGCCTATAATTTATGTAGCTATGAAATTGAAGTATGTAGGATGTATCAATGCATATATATTGGCCTATGAATATGTTAAATGTAGGATCATGGTAAGGATATGACAATGCAAGTTGATGATGTTTATCTTTTATTCCTTACACAATATGTTTATGATATGTTAATCGCACAAATAAAGGGTTTTGATGAAAGGAAATTCTCATCTAAAACTAAAGAGCTTATGATCATGTTTATACAAGGAGTTAATCTCTTGTGGTCTATGATAAGTTATTTTATTAATTATAATTTACAGGTTACTCAAAAAACGACTTTACCTTAGCACCGACTGAACTAGATATTAGAGGTGTCCCTTCCCTAGGTTGAAGGTAGGTTCACAATAACTCTCATGAGGTAGAGGCTTCAATGTAAGTTGGAACTATGGTTCTCTAATATATCACCTAGTTCTTTAACTATATTGCCTCCATAGGAATACTAGCTAGTGGATCCACCTAGAACGATATGTTCATGTTTTGGTTCTACCTTGGCAAGTACACCACCTTCTTTCGGTGTGGGGTTTCATGAAACCGGATTCCATGTTTAGCTCACATGGTCTAATGTCGGTTAAGGCGATTGTTCCCTCAAGTATAATGAAAGACTAAAGTAAATGGACATTGGCTAGGGTGACATGAGGAGTCTACTTAGTATTATAGGATAGGATTATACCTAGAGATTGCACAAGTTGACTCTAAGGGGAGTCCTAGGAGATTGATCTCATGTAAAATGATAATATAAAATGTATAATGCTAATGATATATGATTTTGTTCTTATATGATGTTGTCTATGTTGATGATATTTTATTGGTCTATGTTGCTATATGTGGCGATGACTACTTATGTTATAAGATGTATGAAGCAAGGCAATTCTTATGGTCTCCTACCTTGTTTACTTGATTATGTGGGGTTATGGGGCTTCACATGATCATTGCACTTGTAATCTTGGGATATGATTATTGGTAAGTGTTTTGCATGTTATGTTTAAATGATCTAATCAACTTGAAATGTAAATATGACTTTATGATGACATGCATTTGGCTATGATCATGCAATATGTTGTTGTGATACTTATCTTGTTTATGCTCTCTTGTATGTGCATTAAAGGCTTTTAAATGACTTAGCATACTTTCTAGTGAAATGTTCCTTTTTCATGCATGTTTTAAATGTTTATGTGCATATATCCATACTTAGTACATGTGGCGTTCTAAACCCTTACTTTATATAACTACAAATGTAGAGTCCGGCCATTGAAGATTAAGAACGTCGATTGAAGAAGCTTGGAACTATTTCTCCAAGTGTTGGTAGGTCCTTAAGTTCGGGGATGCTATCTTTTCTTATTCAAGCTTATGAAAACTTTAGTAGTTTTCAGAGATACGTTATTTCCTTTTTATCATTTGGATTTTATTGTAGTACGACCTATATGGCGTATTGTCTTTGTATTGTCTAATTCGTAGACTTGTATTCTTTATATGGCTTTATGTGAGACAACTTTTAGATTTTCATTTGTATGTTTATCATGTTGCTATAAGAAGAGCATTAGTAATCTTCTATGTGAGAGTTCTAAGTATACCTCAATTTGTATATGCAAAAGTTTTTAATTTTTCCGCATTTTTAACTAATGACATGTCATGACGAATGCTAAGGGCTTGTCCTTTACGAGGATGACGACACCGGTCACAATTGGGGCTGGTCTCCTATCCTGACAATACTTTCGGTTCGTGACAAGCTATACTCTCCTAATGTTAGCTTGACTGGCATGCTAGGTGCATTTCATGATAGCTTGTCTTGCATGGAAATTGCATAACATGAATTATCTTGGGATTAGTTTCTCATGATAGCTTAGGGTTGAGGAATTATGCTGCCCTATGATTAGATTTTATCTACATGATTGGTTGAATGATGGTTAGGATGGGTGTTTCCTTCCTTAGTTGTCTTGGATAAGCTTAGTCTATGGAAGTACTTAGTGTGGATGGTAGTATAACATGCTATCCATACATTGCACAAGTATGACTTTAAGCTACCTATGACATGACCACTACATGATATAATTGGTTATCTTTGATAGTGACTATAGTTGCATTCCATGACATGATTAACTAAAGATGATAGTTACTTGTCAATATGAAGTTTTTCTACTACAGACTCCTAAACTTAAATTAAAGAGAATAGGGTGACTTCAAGATATGCTTCGTGTGTGAGGTTTAATGGGTTAAGTTATGCTTCAAGTTATGCTTCAAGTTATGATGGACTTAAGGTCATAATTATGAAAGTGGGTTATGATCAAGAATGACCAAAGAGATGTACTTAGCTTTGCTAGTAGAATGGGATTCTACCTTAGCTTTGCATAAGTATAATTGGAGATGGCTTTTGAAGTAGTTCATTTGAGTAAGAAGGACAATGATTTAAGTACGAACTCTTATATGTTTTATGATACTTTATTGTGCTTATGATATTCATGTTATGCTTATGTCTTCATCTCTTATGATTATGTCTATTAAGGACTAACCCTTTGAGATAACTTATGTTTGGTATGATAGTTTCCATGCTTGGTACATTTCGTACTAACGCATATTTTTCCTACATTCTAATCCAATGTAGAGTCTTGAGGAGATTGAGTTGCTTGAAGGTAGAGTTTCTTTGGCTTTCAAGAAGTGAATATTTGTGATTCCTCATAGAATCCGAGGACACCACTATGATGTCTTTTATGTTCTTTTTTTATGCTTAGACTTTTATGGGTTATGACCCCAGACTATTGATTTGATGATGTAATAGATGGTTTTTGAGATACATGTTAGAAATTTTATGAAATGATTTTGCGTTATGATTTGAAAGAAAAGTTTTAATTCCTCACTACTTTTCGTATATATGCAATAAATGATGTCTAAAGGCTTGTACATGACCTCTGAGAGGTCAAGTACGTCGTATTGCGACTTGAATGATTCATAACATCCAGGGTGTACTTTGGGTCGTGACTAACTTGGTATCACAACATAAGGTTATTCAATGGTCCTAGGATGTTTCAAAACCGCATCTAGTAAAGTCTTTTTCATCGGTGTGAGTCGGGACATATCTATGAGTAGGAGGATACGGGATGCTTAGGAAAGTTTCACTCCTTCATTCTTCAAGTCGTTCCATAGAGTTCGACTTGAGTAAGACCTTCTTCTAATATTTGCCTATGACTTTATCCAGGTTATGTCTAACACTAGGGATAATGAAAGAAGGGAAGAGGATGGCATTGAGAATCAAGAGGTTCCTCCCCATGGGAATCAAGTCCCTCCTCAAGTTCGTAATGCTCCTCAAGTGGAGAATGTGACTCTAGAGGAATTTAGGACTTCTATGAACTTGTTGGCTCAATCCTTGATAGACCAAGACAATAGGGGGAATGTGTGCTTATAGAATTAGAGAGTTCTTGAGGATTAACCCTCCGGAATTTAGTGGCACCAAGGTGCTGGAAGATCTAAATGGGTTCATATTCGAGGTTTATAAGACTGTTTCTGTTATGGGATTGACTTCTGGGGAGAAAGGCGAGTTCGACGCTTATCAATTAAAGTATATAGCTGAAGTTTTGTATGAGAAATGGAATGATTCTAGGCCGGTAAGGGCGGGCCCATAGAGTGGAAGACTTTTAAATCGGCTTTCCTTGATAGGTTCTTTCCTAGGGAACTGAGGGAGGCTAAGTTGGGGGGAATTCATAAACCTCAAACAAAGGAAGTTGAGTGTTAAGGAGTGTGATTTGAAGTTCACTCAATTGTCTAAGTATGCTCCATGCTTTCTAGCAAACCCTAGAAACTTTATGAATAGGGTCATGACGGGGGTGTCCGAACTAGTCAAAGAAAAGTGTCGTATGTCAATATTTGTACATTATATGAATATATCCTGGCTAATTGTGTTTTCTCAACAAATAAAAGAGTCCAAGCTTATACAGGAGAGGAAAAGAGTTAGGATGGAAAGTGAATGGTCCGATGGACATGGTCGTTCCAAGAATCGACAAAAGTCTCCCAGAAAAGGCTACACTAATACTTCTAAGTATGAGAAGAGCAATGATTATTCCATACCTACTTGATGAAAGATTTCCCTAAGGCAAAATCTAATGTGAGAGAAGGCAAACAAGTTGCTACTAATCAAGTGGAAGATGGTCCTCCAAAGAGGAATAGGTTAATGCTTTCCAATCCAACGGTGATCAGGAAGTATCTCCTTATGTCCCTCTACGTTATGTGTTTCTACCATGATTTAGGAAATTTTTCAGAACATCCTATGATTATGAGGATTGATGTTAGGGAGACATGTGTAGCTTATTCCAAAGTGGGGGATAAGGAGCCTTTTCATGAAGTCTTTAGATGGTATATTTGTAGTTATTACTAGCATGGAATTGAATTTTTTCCTTGATATGGGTATGTGCATTTAGGTATAATGCATATACAATGGGCTTCTAGTCTAGAATTCATCCTTTAAGAAGTGTTTAAGAAGGTGTCATTCTAGGATTAATGTTTCCCAAGTGAGGGATATCGTCAGGACCCAAAAATGAGCTACGTGAAAATAGAACCTAAAGTTAGTTTCATGAGTTAATAGGGTCTTAAAATGACTAATTATAATTTTTAGAGGCAGTATATAAAGTTTGGAAGAGTTTGGATGTCAAACATCCAAACGTTCGGAAGCTAGTCTAAATTGAACTACTGTGTCGTAGTGTTTTATAGTTATGTTTTTGGGTATGGTATGAAGGTGAAATTTAGTATTGATGGTTCCTACATATATACAGACATATAAAGGGTCAAAACACCCGATTCCGTGGGACAAACCTAAGGGTCCCCAAAGAGGACCCAAATGTTTGCTAAGAAAGTTGTCGGGTAGCAAAGATGTAGAGGTGGTGGCGCGTCACGCAAGCAACACATAATGGGCAAAAAGTTTTCCCTGTGACGTGTGTACAAAACGATCCATTTTGTCTCAAAAAAAATTCCAATATCAAGAATCAAAGTGACCCCATGACGCGCAGCCATGTCCCAGATTTGGTCGCATCAATTTTAAGTCAAACTAGAATGGGTTAAAATGTCCACTAAGTGGAGTGGTCTTTTGTGTACTTTAGAGATTAATTATTTGCGGTAATTTTGGGTATTGGAAGTGTATTTAATCAGTACAATAGCCATTTAGACCCTAGACTCCAAATCAAACCTTTCTCTCCCAAAGTTCTCCCAAAACCACCTTGAAGATAAAGAGAAATTGGAGGCAGATTTTAGGACGAATTCACCAAGGTTTAATCTGGGTTTAAGGCTCTAATCTAACGTATGTGAATCTTATTAATTCATGGATTATTCCATTCATGGAGTCCCCCTAGTTATCCTTAATTGTGAATACAAAGTACCCCAATCTAGAGAGGGTTGTGATTGCATTGTGGGTATGTCTTGATTGTGACCCCAATCTATAGGTTAGCATTCAATTATATTCATATGATGATTATGTGATGTTTTCATGAAGTTTTCATGGTGAATTGTAGTAATTGATGAAGAAGGTGATCATGGTGATTTTAAGCAAGATGAAGGTTCTACGTTGATGTTCTTAATTAAATTGTATTGTAAACTATTACATATATGATTGAATCATGTAGATATGAATTGAACTAGGTCTAATTGATATAGGTTGGTGTTGACTTATAAAGATGGAATTGAACCTATGTAATCATGTATGCCTACACTTACCTTCTAATGATCGAATTGAATGAAGTAATAGATCATAATGAATTGAAGGTAATAATCGATTATGGGATGTTATACCATTGATGCTAGAGATTTGTTGGTAAAGTCATTATGAAGGAATTATGATGATGTTTCCTTTCCCCATTACACAAAGACATGAACATTATTGGGGAATCAAGTTCTTTCGCATAGATGAATCACACGTTGACCTAAAACCTAAAATGGATCAAGACATAATGAACTAGATCAGCTTGAAGATGTATTGTGTGATCACTTCTTGTGTAATAGACCTTGTGAAGACCAAGGAATGATAGCTTGAGATAGTAAATATCATTGAGGCTTGGGTTGAAATACTCATGGTAGCTTGATATGTAGAGTCTAATGGATGCTTTGGTTGAATTACTCATGGTAGTTTGATATGATGAACTTCATGGTAGCTTGGGATGGAGGAAGTAAACTCTCTCATGTTTAGCTTTCTCATGTATTAATAGGATGCTTGATATTCATAGCTTGACTTGGTTTTGCCAAACCATTTTATGGTAGCTTTAGGAAAAAGGGCTATACTCTCCTAATGTTAGCTTGACTTGCATGCTATGTGCATTTCATGATAGCTTGTCTTGCATGCAAGGTGCATTACATGAATTAGCTTGGGATTAGTTTCTCATGATAGCTTAGGGTTGAGGATTCATGCTCCCCTATGATTAGCTTGCATCTACATGATTGGTTGCATGATTGTTAGTATGGGTGTTTCATTCCTTTGTTAGCTTGGATTAGGTTAGTCTAGAGAAGTACTTAGTTTGTATGGTAGTATGGGATGCTATCCATAATTTGCACAAGTATGACTTTAATCTACCTATGACATGACCACTCCATGATATGTATGCTTAGCTTTAATAGTGACTATAGTTGCATTCCATGACTGGATTAACATAAGATGATAGCTACTTGTCAATATGAAGTAGGTCTACTAGAGACTCCTAAACTAATATGAAATGGAATAGGGTGACTTCAAGATATGATTAGTGTGTGAGGTAGAATGGGATGCTTCACATGCATTGGACAAGTGTGATTTGAGGTTGCCTAACATGTTCTTATATGTTATGATGGACTTTAACGTCTTAATTATGAAAGTGGGTTATGATCAACAATGACCAAAGAGATATACTTAGCTTTGGTAGTAGTATGGGATGCTAACTTAGCTTTGCACAAGTATACTTTGAGGTGGCTTGTGGAGTACTTCATTTGTTTAAGAAGGACAATGAGTTAAGTATGAACTCTTATATTTTTTATGGTGCTTTATTATGCTTATGATATTCATGTTATGCTTATGTCTTTATTTCTTACGATTATGTCTATTATTGACTAACCCTTTGAGATATCTTATGCTTGGTATGATAGTTTCCATACTTGGTACATTTCGTACTAACACATATTTTGCCGACATTCTAATCCAATGTAGGGTCTTGAGGAGATTGAGTTGCTTGAAGGGTAGAGTTTCCAAGGCTTTCAAGAAGTGAAGATTGGTGAGCCCTCATAGCATCCGAGGACACCACCACTATGATGTCTTTTATGTTTTTCTTTAATGTTTAGACTTTTATGGGTTGTGACCTGAGACTATTGTACTCATGATGTCAAAGATGTTTTTGAGACATATGTTAGAAGTTATATGTAATGATCTAGCCTTATGTTTTGATAGAAAAGTTTTAATTCCGCACTACTTTTCGTATATATTCAATGAATGTTGTTTAAGAGCTTGTATAAGACCTGCGATAGGTCATGTACGCCGTGTTCAGACTTGAAGGATGCCCTAACTTCTAGGGTGTCTTTTGGGTCGTGAAAATGATTCAATTGACTTAGTTCTTGTGTTGATTACCATTATATGATGTTATTAAGTACATTGATGGATGAATATGGTTGGTTTGGTGTTAAGATATCTAATAAGGCTTATGAAGGTGGTCTTTAATCCATACTTCAACTATGATGACTTATACTTGATGATGATGTTCAATTGAAGTATTATATGTGATTAGATTAGGTAGGTGATGGTATGATGAATGTTATTGAAATGTCTTGACTATATGAATTGTAAGATTATGATTAACGTATAATAATATAAGGTTGATTGTGAATGACTTATGCGTCTTATTATGATATGATTATGATGGTGTGTTGATATCATAAATGAAGGGTTGTAATGAAAGGACATTCTCATGAAATACCTAATAATCTAACGATATGATATACAAGTTGTTAGTCTCCAATGGCCTATATGAAGTTATGATGATTAATAATGACTTAAAGACATTTCAAAAAGGGACTTTAGCCTAGCACCGTGTAAACTAGTTATGATAGGTGTCCCTTCCAAATGTGGGAAAGTAGGTTAACAATAGTTCTCATGATATGGAGATAACAATGCAATTGTGGATAAAGATGTTCTCTAGTATATCTCCTAGTTCTTGACTATGTTGCTCGCATAGGAATACTAGTTAGTAGATCCACCTAGAATTCTATGTCCATGTCTTGGTTCTACCTTGGCAAGTAGACCATCTTCTTTCGGTTTAGGGTTTCCTAACACCGGATTCCATGTTTATCTCACATGGTCTACGTCGGTTAAGGCAATTGTTCCCTTAGATAAAATGAAATAATAATGTGAACAGATAAAATGAAATAATAATGTGAACACTAACTAGGGTGACTTAAGGGGTTCTACTTAGTCTAGGTTGGGGTATGGGACTCTACTTATGCCTTGCACTAGTTGGCCTTGAAGGAAGTCCTAGGAGGCTGCTGTTATGTAGTTATGATATGAATGAAATGTATATGATGACTTTACATGTAGATTATCCTATATGATGTTAGTTTCATTAATGTACATGTTATTGGTCTTAGTTTATATATATGATGAAGAAAATGCATGATATGAAGGTATATGAAATGTTGACATTGCTTATGGTCCTTTACTTGGTTTACTTGACTATGTGAGGTTATAGGACTTCACATAAGTATTGCACTTGTAGGCTTGAGAAGGGGTTGTGAGTAAGGGTCTCTTATGTTGACATGAATATGAACTTTTGTACAGGATTTCTTGTTATAATGATATTTTGGAGTTATTCATGCCTATATGATCTTAGTGTGATGATATTCATGTTGGTATGACTCATATTGATATTATGCATGTTGGCTTGACTTTGTGGTGATGTTGGTCTTGTGTTGGATACAGAATTTTCTCAACTAATGTTGTTCTTATTAACTTATATGTATTATGGATTTTGGAT
This sequence comes from Solanum lycopersicoides, assembly GCA_022817965.1. Taxonomy (NCBI): domain Eukaryota; kingdom Viridiplantae; phylum Streptophyta; class Magnoliopsida; order Solanales; family Solanaceae; genus Solanum; species Solanum lycopersicoides. Next base: position 26,565,008 of record CM040627.1, on the reverse strand, counting down.
AAAGGCTTTTCAAAGTGACTTAGCATGGTTTTGAACAAATGTCCCTTTAACCATAATTTCAAATCGTTTTATATGCATATATCCATACTTAGTAAAAGTGGTTGTAAGTACCCATATTGCTTCTATTTCTACAATTATGTAGGTTCGGGCCATTGAAGTATCAAGGTCAGTTTTCAAGAAAACTTGGAAGATTGCCCAAGTTTTTGTAGGTCCTCTTGTTCAAGGATCGTGCCACATATTCTTCCTTAGTAGTATTGTTATAGTCTATAGACGTTCATTTTATACCTATTGTTGAACATATTGTTGTAAGACCTATGTGCCAAATACAAAATTTTGTAAGGGCTATACCCGAATGTTCTACTTTGTTTTTGATGGTTCAATGTGAGACAAAGTATTAGACTAAATTTCTATTTATCGATTATGTTGTCTAAATGAGAAGCCTAAGTAAGCTTCGTATGAGAGTAGTCTAAGTAAAGTCCATATATAATATGTGAGAGGTCTATGGGCACCTCAATGTGTAAAAAGTTTTAATTTTCCGCGCTTTTAGATCTATGATATGTTATGACAAATGCTAAGGGCTTGTCTAAGTCCTCTTCAATGACGAAGACGTCGTTTATGTCTAAGGGGTGCTCCCTGGCGGTGACACTATGATATTTTTGTGTCTAAAATGGATTATGAAGAGACTTAGTTCTATCTTATATTCTATAAAGAGTTTTACTATTATTGTGAAAAGTTTTCATTTCGCACAACTTTTTATATAGATGCGATGAAAGATGTCTAAGAACTTGTATAAGACCTCCAAGAGGTCGATTATGCCGTATAACTTCTAGGGTATACCCTTGGGCCGTTACAAACATGGTATAAGAGAATAAGTTCATGAAGTAGTCTTTAGGATTTAAAATCTCCTAAAAGCCACTTCTAGTAGAGTCTTGTTAATCGATGCTGAGTCGCGACACATCTACGAGCAAGAGGCTATAGGACGATAGAAATTTCCCTTTCTTAATTACTTTTATGTTGTACCATAGAGTTAAGGTTATAAGTGTCTTTTCCTAATCTCTTCTCTTATGTTTATAGGATATGAATACAAGAAAGACGACTGCAAGAAGAGAGGATGAGAAAATGGTGAATGAGGGAGTTCCTCCCCATGGTGGACAAGCTCCCTAAGGTTTACAAGTTCCTCAAGGTGAAAAAGTCCCACTAGTTGATTAGGGGAATGAGGTTCTGGTGGTTCCCCCAAACATGACTAATGAGGAGGTTAAAGGTGCTCTTGTTACCCTAGCCCGAGCCATTATGGCTCAAGCAAATAGAGAGGTTGTCCTAGGATGATTTCTCTTGAGAGTACCATGACCTATAAGTTGAGGGACTTCGTGAGGAAGAACCCTCACATCTTCCTTGGTTCAAAGGTGGGAGAGGATCCCCAAGCATTCTTGGATGAGGTTTATAAGATAGTCCATGCTATGGGAGTGACTTCTTGTCACGACCCTCAAGTACCCTGTAGAATCTAGGGAGAACCCTTGGGTCATGAACGGGCGTACTTCATCCTTTAGGGTCTTGTACAAGCCCATTAACTATCATCCATTACATATGACATGAAAAGTAGTGCAGAATTTAAAATTGTTCACGAATATATGAGGACATACTTAGTCTTGAAAGAATATATGAGGACATACTTAGTCTTGAGAGAATCTTTCCCAAACTTTGCCTTCTAGACTTCAACCTTGCTTCCAAAAACCTATACTTATAGAGTTTAGAAAGTATGGGGTTAGTACAAAACAATGTACTATGTATGGCATATGCAAAAAAATGAAAAAAAAAGGACATTATAGTATAAATAGACTTTCATGCCAAATAAGTAAAATATTCATGAATTTCAAAGCAAAACAACATAGGAAACATCATTTAACAATTAGAGAAGTATTTCCATAATTTTAGCAAAAAGATGCACTTTACAGTGAATTACCTTACATTTACAGTAAACAACTTTATCCTTTAAGTGAATCAATTTGACTCCAAAAACAGTGAACTTCCAAGGTATTGCCAAGAGGATGTGAACTCATTTCCGTAGGAGTTTCCCTAACCGAGGTTATCCTAAGACTCTCCAAGGTAAGACATGAAGGAAACACCCATACACCTACTTTAATATACACCAAGGAGATCCTTAAGACTAACCACCATAGGCTTACTCCACTCGGGAGAACAAGTCACCACTCAATAACAAGACATTAGAAGAACACTCAAACACACACCACGACTTCCCTTTCGGAATACCTACTTAGTGCAATGAGTAGATGGTGTCCCATTCCACCACCTACCCTAAGTAGTACACTCTTTTAGAAGGCTTGGCACCAAGACTCCCTTTTCGGAAGGTCTACTTAGTGCAATGGATAGATAGCGTCTCATTCCACCTACTCTTAGAAGACTTAGTTCATTCAATTAATATAAGACTCAGCAAGACTCCCCTTTCGGAATACCTACCTAGTGCAATGGATAAATAGCGACCCACTCCACTACCTACCCTAATTAGAACACTCTTTTAGAAGACTTAGCACATTCATTAATTTTGTAGGGTTTAGCTTAACCGACATATACCATGAGAGCTAGACATGGAATCCCAATATTAACCCCTATCATATGAGGGATCCTTACTTGCCTAGAGTAAGGTCATTGTCTTAGCTTTTACATGGCTTTCCTAATAGCTACACCTATGCAGGAGCATAGTTAAGGGATAAGGATATTGCTACTAAGTAACTTATTCTCTACTAACGAGGAGTATTCATCTCAAGAGGTACAGTGGAATACAACATCTCAACTAACAAAGTGTAACCACCCTTCTTCATATCGTATTGATGCTAAGCATAATTCCCCACGGATTCTCAACATTTTATAATATAGGTTAAGGATTACTAGTGAACACCACATCTCAACTCACGAAGGGCATTCATCCTCTGACATATCTTATAAATCTCTTAGGATGTAGTGAGGTTTCTACTAAACACTTCATCTCAACTCACGAAGAGTGTTCACCTCAAAACTCCCCTTTTTACTTAACTTCATCCGTCCATTTAAGTGTGTGTTTGTGCATATGAACACACCTTGCATATAAGCATCATTTCATTTACCTTAACTTCTATACATTCTACACCTTCATTCATCATATCACACACTTTACATGCTTCACATATATATACATTTTTCATTTAGGCATAATCTAAGCAAAACATGCAATTCAAGCTTCATAATACACAATACAAGGACCATCTTCAATATTACTTCATTTCACATATTAGGGCTTCAAATCCCCACTTACAATACATACTAAGTATAAGCAAACTCATCAAATAAACACCGCCATCAAGAAGGTGGACTATACCACTCAAGAGAAATCATAAAGAGAGTTAACAATGAAACCAACATACCATTATTCCAAAGCCTTCACACCAATTTACAAATTTACTAAACATTTCATCATAAAATAACCCTTAGGATGGTATCTAAACAACAATATCAACCATAAGAAACCAAAGCTCAAAGACCACCAACTCATGCTCATTTTACCCATTCCTTAAGCCAAAATTTAATAAAAAGATTTAAAATGTTTTCATTGAAGTTTTAGCATTAAAATCATCAACTAATATTAAAAACATCATTTTAAAATCATTCAAAATGTTTTCGTGCAAGACTCATATTTAGAGCTGAAGATAGAAGAAACTAGGGTTGAAAACCATTTTTGAAAATCCATTAGAAGGGACTCCTTGAATGGAAGAGAGTTAAAGGATGTATACCATACCTAAAAATAGAAGAAACCGTCTAATTTTGATAAAGCACACGACCACCCATAACCCTCCTAGCTCTTCTTGACTTCTAGATTCCAAGCAGACTTGACAGAGAGTTTTAAGAGAAAGGGGTTTTGGGTTTTAGGAAGTGAGGTATAAAATTTGGTCTTAGGGTTTGAAACACTTTAGTATACCTAATAAACCCTAAAAATGACTTCCCAGGTTCATAAAAGACTTGGGGTGAATTTACCAAACACCCCAAGTCATTACATGGAAAGCAACTTTTTGGACAGCTTCAATCGACAGTTGTAACCAATGGATCGTCTGTCCATCAATGGTCCATTGGTGGGGTTTCATGGGAACTTAGCTTAATATTGGTTCTTGATAGCCCACCTTACAGTTCAAATCTACTGGGCAAGTCGACAGGCCATTTGTTAGACCACTGGCCGTCGTTTGCCCTCGTTGGTGGACACTGCCAAGGCAGTTTTTGGTCCGTAACTTGGGCCCTTCTCTAGGGCCCCTTGTGGGTCCTAGGTGGGGTCGTACCCGGACGGTAAACTCCTAAACATAGTATTCTATGTCTTAGGAATGTCCCACACCAATTTCAAACAAAACAGACACGTAAAACTCACTCAAACAAGTGAGAACAAACAATCACTATCTAAGGCATATCTTCCGAACGTCATGGACGTTCTTGGACGTTTTACCTCCAAACTTAAAAAAAATTTACACACTGCATAAGGACACTAATCTAACGCATTATAACTAAAATTAACTCAAGAAACAATCACGATGTTTTAGTTCACCTTAGTTCGTTTTAGGGTGTTACACTTCTAGGGAGAAAAGGTTGAGTTGGCTTCATACCAATTGAAAGAGGTTTCTCAAGTGTGGTTCACACAATGGAAGGCAATATGCCAATTAAACCGGGTACTATATAATATGAAGAGTTTAAGGAATCATGCTTAGATAGATACTTTCCTCTTGTGAAAAGAGAGGTTAAGGTTGACTACTTTATAAACCTTAGGCTAGGTAATATGAGTGTGGAGTATTATTACTTGAAATTTACCTTATTTTCTAAGTGTGATCCATCCTTGGTGTCTAATTCTATAGATGAGATGAGTAGGTTCTTGACCGGTGTTTCTAATCTTGTGAAGGAAGAGTGTCGTATGACAATGCTCCATGGTTACATGACTCTATCTATGCTTATGGTGTATTCTCAATTTATTTAAGAGTATAAACTAGGATTGAGAGGTAGGGATGCTATGAGAGGAAGAACCGATGAGAACGGTCAACCTAAGTTTAAGAAGAGGGCTCCAAATCAAGAATTTTCTAATGCTCCTAAGGCCAACTATGAGAGAGGTGGTGGTTATAAAATTGATAAACCTACTTGCTCACATTATGGGAAGAAGCATTTTGGGAAGTGTTTAGCCGGTACTAGTGGGTGCTTTGGTTATGGAAAGAATCATCACAAGGAGATAGATTGTCCTACTATTTAGGCTAGAGGGAGAGAGGCCAAGAAATCTCCTTTTAATGGCCCGGATATTGGTGAACAAAAGAAGAATCACTTCAATCACCTCCAAGCTAACAAGGGAGAAAATCTGGATGAACGTACCGGTAAGTTATAGTGTCCCCTTTTGTTATTGAGTTGTTGGGTTCCTTCTATGTGGGGGAGTATATGGTGAATAGTTGGGTTGTGTATTTTTGTCTATTCTCCTCTATTCTATTCAGGCTTGAGAGTTAGATCTTTATAGTAGCATGTTGTGTGTTTAGGAGTCTAATTGAAACATAATTTCATTGATCTCCTTACATTGTGAATATTTTACATAATGTTATGTTGAAATGGTAAAATGAGCTTAATTTATTTCGTCTCTCATATAGTTATTCCTCCACAGTTATTTGCCTAGATTTTGTTTGAGTGAACTTGTAACCATGTTTAACAGTGAACTTTTTGAAAATGTTCCATAATGGTGTTTTATGAGAAATTCAAATAATATTCTTAGAAATTATGTACATAAGCATGATAATATGTGGAGTAGGAATTTCCTCCTATCTAAAATGAGAAATGTGGAGTCTCATTGCATGATAAGTTGTAGATGTTGTTCCTACTTTCTTGTTGTGTTTTGAGCCTCTTAATTTTGTTGAAGTCGATTTTTCTCCTAGCTATGTGAATTGTGTACAATGTGGTATGGTTATGAGTTGCTAGTCTTAAGTCTTTACTCTTGATAGTATTGAATGTTTCTGGTGTCATTAGAGGATGAATGTTTTCCAAGTTGGGGAGATTGTGATGTAACGACCCAAGGTACCCCCTAGTCGTTACCAGCCTATTCGACATCGAAGAGGTCTTATAAAAGTCCTTAGCATACATCATAGAAAGATTCATAGAATAAAAGTGCGGAAAAATAAAAAAAAATCTTTGGAAGTTCACTTCACTTTATATAAGGAAAATATTGTCAAGACCGGGGAGCACCCCCCATAAGTAACATGGCGTACATGACCTCTCGAGGTTCTTATAAAAGCCCATAGTCATCATTCATCACATTGAGATACACACTTAGCGGAAAATGTAAAGCCTCTAATAGCACATCATATGCAAGAACATCACTCCATATATATAAAAATATCATAATACATAGTTAGACTCTAAGTCTCTTTTGCCCCTTAGACTCAACATCAATAGAGTAGAATAGAGACACGGCCCTTAACAACATAAAATAATAATCTAACTATTACATAAATTTGAACAAGAACTTGACATTGGAAATCCTTGAATCATAAGGATCCCTTTCTTAGAAATTGGGATATGTATCAAAGATCTTCACTTAGGAGACATCCTCTAGACACCACCACCTACATATTGTGAAAAAATATGAAGAAGAATGGTATCAAGAATGCACTAAGTACGGAAATCATGCAAAAAATATGCATTTAAATAGGACATTTAGTTAGAAACCATGCATCATGTCTTTTAGTGAAATTTCATGAACATTACTACAATAAGTATAATATAGTTCACATACTTCATATAGACACGTACAATAGTAATAACAGCACATAAAACCACGTATTACATTTAAGGAACATTTTACATTTCATAACATTATCTTTCTTTTACCTTAACTTATTTACCCCAAAGTAACCCTTGAGTAACACTTTGTGCAATGAATGAATTGTGTCCCATTCCACCATCCACACTCAAGCATTACTTTAAGGTCACTAAGGTAAACATTTATATTACCTTCATTAACACAACCACATACATCCATAGAAACATAACATATCATGATAAAAATACTTCAACGATGAACCAACATACTTCATGAACTTAATATAACACTCATTCCAACATAACATACAATTCAATGTACCATATCATCCTAATAAGACAATAATCAATAATTGCATATTTGAACTTTATTTCATTAATACATTTTAATACCTTACTCATAATCCCAATCTAAGCCTAGTAGTGCAATGTACATGTGAAGACCCATAAGCTCACACATACCAAGTAAACCGACAAAGAGACCAAAAGCATTATCATTTACTTCATACATCAGCATGACAAGTATAGCCAACTTCATACATATCAAGTAAGACCACCATCATATAGCCAATAAGACAAACATAATGCACATTATCATACATGTAGCTCAATTCCATAATGTCATGCATAAGAGACATATACATATACATATAGAACTCCCTCCTTGAACTCCCTTCAAGAGATACTTGTGCAATACATAGCTAAAGTCTCATATCCTCACCTACACTAAGCACTTTCCATTAGGTGATCCTAGTTATGGTTCATCACCTTACATCCATTGTTCATTTTATTTTTAGGGAAACCTTGCCTCCACCGACATGAGACCATGTGAGCTAAACATTGATCCGATGTTATGGAACCCCACACAGAAAAAGATGCGCTACTTGCAAAGGTAGAACATTAACATCATGCTAGCATCAAGGTGGATTAACTTGCTAGGTCCTATGGGGGCAACATAGTTAAGGAACTAGAAGATGTATGATTGAAACCCTCATTATGCCAATTGGCATTGTAGTTTCCACCTCATGAGAACATTGGTGAACATACCTTCCTTTTTGGGAAGAGGCACCTCTAATTGTCAAGTTCACTGGGTGCTAAGATAAGTTCAATTTTTGAAAAGCCTTTATTACCATTACTTCACAAAAATAGGCTTTAGGAGATTAAACCCTCGTACGCATAGCTCATAGGTTAATGATGAGAATTTCCTTCATCAAACCTTAATAAAGTGAGAATATCATTTCACATGGACATAGCATACTCAAATCATAGTCTACTTTAAAGTACAATTGACCAACAACTTTCAAAAGACCCCACTGATGTGACGCCAAAATACACATTTTTTATCATTATTTACCTCATATTTATTATTTATATTTGTCCGTTTTGAGCATAAATTTTATGGATTGTGCTAAATTGTGTATTTTATTTGTAGAATTAATTTGGTGAAAAAATGAAAAAGTTTGGAGCTAAAACGAATTAAAGATGGAAGGTTGAAGAAGGAAATCAAGCAGACAGCTTAATAGATTAAATTAAATAAAATAATATATTTATATATATATGGAAATTGCTGCTCAAATTGAGAATTTCAATTCTCACGCTATTTGCAGCTGCCACGTGTCAGCTTCTTAAAGGTCACTTAATTTGGAAGGCGGCGCAACAACCGTAACAACAAATAATTTACGGTATTCAATTCCTTTTGGGTTTTGATTTCCTAATTTATTTGAACTCAATTATTTTATTTAGGGTTTTCTAAATCTGTAAATAAAACATAGAAATTATTATTTAGGAAGCCAAGAAACAAGATACAAGACATAATATAAATTTTTTCTAGCTTTGCAGCTTTGTAAGAGCCATCGTGGAGGCCGGAGAATTGTGGTTTATTCTTTCTTCTCCTTTATTATTTATTTGTATTCGTGATTAATAAAAATATAATTTAGCTATTGTTCTTAACTTTTTATGATTAACACTAACAAATTTATTTTAATAAATTTTGATTGTGTTTTTGCGATAATGAGTAGCTAAGCTTCACAACTAGGTTTGTGGGAACCATGACGATTAACAAAGTATGAATAGTAATTAAGCAATTCTCAAATAGGTTATTGCATGTATTGATAATATTTCGTTTAGAAGTCTTTTTAACGAGTGCACGCGTTAGAACTCGCATTGTTGCTACTTGCCGGACCAAGGAGGTAGATAATAAGAAAATAATTATCAACGTAGATTTAGTATAAACTATCTAATATGCTAGTGTCGATTGGTGCGAAGTAATAACTAAGCCATACATCGATTATGATGCTTAATATGAAGTAAAGGTAAGGGTTAGTAAATTATACACACGTAGCCGGACCAAGGTACGGGGTGAAATTCTCTAGATGCCGGACCAAGGATTTAGAGATACATAACTTATCAATTTGCATGCATAACACTAGAGAAGAATTGCTATTACTAGGATTACCACGTTATGAGCTCATGGGGAATACATTCCTAGTTATTTTTATTAATTTGGATATAAATAAATACTTAGTTCAAAGCTATTTTTATTTCTTTTATTTTTATTTCAATTTAAAATCCCCCATTTTTATATAGCGACTATCAAGTTAAATATTTGCCATTGATAATATTCTTTCATATTCTCTGTGGGATCGACCCCGACTTATAGTTGGGTAAATATATTACATACGATCGTTTATATTTCTTTTCAAGAAGTATATTTGAACGTTATCACCTACTTTACTAGATTATCATAACATGCTTCATTCATACATTCATGTTTGTGTATTTGTACATATATGAGGAAACCTTTCACATAAGCATATTTAGACACTACAAATATTCATACTTCATCATATCATATAATAGCATTTAGATACATAAGAGATCACTTATAATCCCTCACAATCATGCATTATCATAATCTCAAATTTATTATTTTCATATCTTAATCATGAATCCATACTCATACATAGATAGGAATTACCCTACGAACTATTTTATCAAGGTACACATGCACAATGTATCGGCAAAGTCCCATACTATTATGACACGTGGGTATACCCTAAAAGTTATGGTATTCTCGAATCTTAACACGGCGTCGTCGACCTCTCAGAGGTCTAAGACAAGCCTCTTAACGTACCTTCATTGCATACTCATAAAAATAGCGGAAAATTTAAAACTTTTCATATCACATCATATGCTAGAACATTACATCATATAATACTTCATAATACATAGTTCGACTCTAATTGTCTCTTTGCAATCTTAAGACACAACTCAATAGAATAGAATAGGGACACGACCATTAACAACATAAAATATATCTAAGCTATTACATACACTTAAAGAAACATCTTGACATAGGCAACCCTTGAATCATAAGGGCTCCTTTACTTGAACTTGGGAGATCTATCCAAGCTATTAACCTAGGAGACATCCTCTAGCCATCACCACCTACACTCTGTATAAAAAGATTAAGAAAAATGGTATTAGTACAAGAATGCACTAAGTATCGCAACCATGCAAAAACATGCATTTAAAGAGGACATTTCTTTTGAAATAATGCAACATGTCTTTTTAGTAAACTTCATGAACATAGACACATATAAGATCAATATAGTTCACATACATATTATAGATATGGATAATACTCATAATAGCACATAAAGCCATTTATCATACTTATTATAAGCATACTCAATACACTTCATACATTATCTGACTTTTATTTTACTTCTTTTCTTAAGTAACCCTCAAGTGTACTTAGTACAATGTATCACTTTGAGGTCACCTTACAATAGTCTTTCATAAATATGATTCATAACACAACCACATATATTCACAAGTCATAAGTATATCAAAGACATCAACTTCACACAAGAACTATCACCTAAGAAAAATCTTAAGTCACACTAGGGCAATGTGTAAGTAACATCCCATAATGTTACATCCACCAATACACCTAATAAGTCACCCTAGACTAGGCATAACATACTCAACAAGTCACAAATTATTCAACAAGGCATAACATAGTCACTTGCAACTAGACATAAGGCCACATACTTCATATCATCAAATTAGGACACTTTCCTTTACTACAACCTTAGTCATAACTCATCATACTTCAGATAACATCATAGGAAGACTCATCCTATTTCATACACTTTAGTCACAGACTTACTTAGTTCATATCATAGGAAGCTTACTTGTGCAATGTATGCATGGAGTCCCATACCCCCACATATGCTAAGTAAACTCATTTAAAAGCCATAAGTGTAATTCACATACATAGTCGTAATTCATATCTTAACATAACGAGGTCACTTAACACACATTCATACAAGTCATATATAACATAAGTATTTACTTAATAAGGGTCTCCAATCCTATCCTTTGTTGATGTTATGTAGTACAATGTATAGGTAGGGTCCATAGTCCTCCCATACCTAGTACACTTCTCAAGGAATTTAGATTAGAGTTCATATTCTTATCTTAGTTAATTATTAACCTTCGGGAGACATAGACATAACCGACATAGACCATGTGAGCTACATGGAATCCGGTGTTCTACACCCACACCAAAAAGAGAGGGTTAACACTTGCCTAAGGTGAAACCATTCGTACATAGCTTATCTAGGTGGATCCACTAAGCTAGAGTCCTATGTGGGCACAAAGTTAAGGGACAAGGAGATTTATTCTAGAAACCATGACTACTAATCGTGAAGGTCTCCATCTCATGAGACAACATATACCTTAGGAATCCACACTACTAGTCGTGAAGAAACCCATGTGGGAGGCCGGACTTACTAACGTGAGACATCCATCTCATTTACATGCCCTTTCGATGCTAAGCAATAACTCCCTTTTTAAACATCTTTAAGCCTTTACCTAACATTAGTTCATAAAGAATAGGCCTTAGGGACTTACTCCCTCATGCATCATATAGCTCAAAGGTATCTAGGATGAGAATTCTACATTCAGTATAGAACCTATCTTATGTGAGAATGTCCTTCCACATAATCATATTATATTCATATATACATGCGGGTGTGTACAAGATTTACCTTCACATAAACACCTTAAGGCACACATGTTCATAACTTCATAAATCATATACTTTACATCATAGAAATAGGTAGTGATGCATAGGAGAACTATACTTTCCTTAGTCATCATGAATCTATCCTACTCATAGATATGCATGAAGTGTGTGTGTACATTGGTCAACATGATCATATAATGGATATCTCATAGTATTGAGGAAGCCACCCTGTAAAGACCACAACACATGTACAACATTCTTCAAGTCTCAAGTCATACACATGTATAGAATATCGAGGACTATAAACTGCACACACTCACATTACATCATAGTAGGAAAGTACATATTGAACAATAGAATATAAGACTCCTAGCATATTTTGATCATACATTCATATAGGCTTCATATCATTATCCATATAGACCATACCTAACCCTAACATGATCATCATACATACACATATAACATTATCCCCACACCTAGATTAAGCAAGTAGTGTAGAAGACTATACACATAACATCACATAACATCAATTCACTTTGACATGATATTAGAATCAAGGCTAAATCCTTCAACTTCCTAACGTAGAAATCATAATATCAATTCATATTGCATCTAATTCCTTCAAGGTCATGATCATAACACATAAACATGTATTATAATGTAAACGTCGCCCACAAAGATGGACCATACCAATCAACATGATTCAATGTACATTCTAGGCTAATTCGAAGAAATAAGTCAACTTACGAAATCTCCAAGCTAATGATCATATTTGATCATTCCTCCACAATTCATAATCAATTTATATAGAAAGTAATAGCAATAACCAATTAAAATACAATCTAATCACAATTCTATAAATAACAAGTCAATATCACAAAACCCACATCCTAGGCTAATTTGAGAAATTAGGAAGATCATGGGTTCTTCATAAAATTGGATAGAAATTCATCATAAAAACAGTAGATAAACATATATTCATCATTAGAATGCTTTTGAAATCAATTTGAGAATGAACCCATGGATAGATTTAAAAAAAGGATTTTTGACTTAGAATTCATGTGTGGAAAACCTTTGAAAGGACTCCATAGATGAATGGTTATCTATGGATGAAGGATCACCATACCTTATACATTAAAAAGCCCATTGAAAATCTTAGAAGAAAGCACCATGAATCCAACTCCATAGGTTGTTCTTTAGTTTGGTCTTCAATGGAGGTTTTGGGGTTTCTAGAAGAGAAGAGAACTTTTGGAATTGGATTTCTTAATGGGTATTGGGGTTTTGGCTTGGTAAAGGGTTTAAAAAGGTCCTAAAAAGAGTTAATAACGCGTCTCCCAAGTTACCAAAACACCCACACACGAAGTGGAGCTCTTAGACATGTTAAAATTGACTTAAAAACGACGCAACCGGATCTGGGAGTAGGCTGCGCGTCGCGGAGAAGCCTCCCCATTCTGCCCCAAATAAAATTTGAGGCAGTGAGGTGCGTTCTAGGTGCGCGTCGCGAGGTCAAGGTCCAATTCTTAGACCTGCTCACTGCCTTGGGCAGCCTCTTGTCCAAGGTTTGGGTCCTCCTTGAGGGCCCTTCGGGTGATCCCCGGGGAGTCGTTCCCGGAGGTTTTGACCCTTAAAATGTCTATTAAGGTACTAGGGTACAACTATACTACACCTCAATTCCAAAAAACACATGAAATCAAGCCAAACATACCAGGAATTACTAGCACATCTGAAAGTCTAACTTTCGATCCTCTTGGACATTCTCGAACGTTTGACCTCCAAACTTCAAGAAGCTAAACACGCTGACTATAAACATCATCATAACTAATATAATGATCTCAAGAGACCATGACACACACATATGCACAAAAAAACACTTAAGGCCCTTTGGTGACTAGTCGTTGAATGTCTTGGTCGTCCCTTGATGTTTGACTTCCAAATCAACTCAAATATAGTATACATACTGTAAAACACTTAATGAACATATTATTAACCTTTTTAGGCATATGTGAGGCTATAGATACCTTAGTTCATTTTTGAGGGGCGTGACAATACTCCCCCACTTAGAACAACATTCATCCTCGAATGACACTAAAACACTTTAAACACTTTCAATGACTTGCATAGAAGATCACAGACACTTCAACGTTTTATAACATAAAAGTCAATCCACCAAATTACAAGGAACACAAACTTCATTCTAGCATGCATTCAAGGCAACATAGTCAAACATGGACAACTTCTATAATTCATTTCATGCATACATACATCTTGATATTCATTGCAATTTGGAGGAACTACCTTCTCCAACTTTAGGCATATTCAATATTTCATCACAAAGTTAAACATATTATGGATTCCAATTGCACACTTAGTCATAATTCACACTTCAACTCATGAGAAAATTTAAACACTTCATTTAGTTGCACAAAAATCATGAATAAGATATATTAACTACAATCTTATAGTCTAGACATAATACCATCAATGTTATATATGACATTACTATGCTTAGCTTTGTTCAAGTAGGAACTACTTTCTCCTAGTCACAACATACACATATGGCATCATAGAGTTAACATAAAAGCAATGCATAGATGTTAATTCATACTAAAGAGGATTTTCTTACTCCAAACAACATTATGCTCATACTTCCTTACTTATGAAATTAACATGGTAGGTCACACCAAGCACATCCCTACATTAGGAAGTAACTTTACATCTTTTGATTTCTAGCACATCACTAGGTTTTCATAAGCATGCACCATAAAGGAAAATTTATCATAATTTATAGGCACACCAATAAACATAGGCTAGACAAACCATCACTCCTCAAGAGAGAGCCTATAATAACAATTCCCAATTCTCAAAAAGTCACACATTTTTCAAAGATACTCACCTTGTCTCATTTAAAGGAGACTTAAATTCTCATTATGAGGCCAAAACACCACACAATATGAGTGACATAAAGCATGCTCATTAATCTATCTAATGAAATCAAATTGCACCTTTATTATATAAGGATGCACAACAACATGAGAAACATGCAAATTTATAAAAATTCTTTTTCCTGCAATAATGACCTTTCATAATATGTATAACATAGTGTCATTTAAGACATGCATGACATATGGAGAATATGCAACTTGTTTTTTTATGTAAGACTCTTATAATGAACAACCTACATAGGAACACTTTTTGTTTCAAGCTTGAGTAAGAATAGAAGGAAAAGATAGGGATATCTAAAACCTTCCTACTCAAATCATCCTCCCCCACTTAGGGTAAACCTACTTAAGAGCAACTCATCTCAAATCTAGGGGAATCTTAGCTTACCAACCTTATTAACTAAGCACATCATCCCTCTCTTAGGATCTAAGCTTATGAACACCCTTCTTACCATAACTACAATGCAATTATCAACCTAGTGAAGTTCAAGGGAACTCAACATAGGGACATCAAGGGCTCTAAAAATCTTGACATCTATTCACATTATCCCTTTCTTGGGGTAAGCCTAATCACATCATGCCCTTAAACACCAAGTTCAAGGCAATCAAAACCAAACTACGAGGGTCAGCATTTATGGTGAAACTTTCAAACCAACCTTGCCTAGGTACAATATAAGCAACCCCTCAATTGACCATATTTAAATTCAAGCTTAAACGACAACTAACCACTTCAAAGTCGGTCAACTTCAATTTTCTCCTTCTCTTCAAGAGCTTAGGGGTACATACCATACATCTCCCCTAGTCACCTTAGGGTACTCATACTTCCAGCTCATGGAATAAAACTCCTTTTTCCCCTTTTTACCACTCTTAGAATAGGTTCATGGAGAGAATCATTAACTAGTCATAAGGTTTCTACCATTAACTAGGACATTTCACAATCACCTTACAAGGCTCAACACACTTTCTCCCCTCTTTAGGAGCAAGCCTATACAAAAGGTTTCACGTCTAGTAGAGTCTCGTAACATTGATGGTGAGTTGCGACATATCAAATGATACGGGAGGCTATAGGACGATAGAGTTAAACCTTCTTCACTATTCTCATGTCGTGCCATAGAACTTAAAGCTATAAGATCTCTCTCTTATGTTTACTTGTCCGGTGGTCTTTTAGATGTGATTGCTTGGAAGGGATGATTTCTCAATGCTTGAGGGAGGAAAGGTGAGTCTTTGATACTTAACTTGGTTTTATGGTTGATAAGTATATGTGAAGGTGAATTTAGTATATGTTGATGTGGTGCCATTGATGGTTATAGATGGTTTATGAGGAATGAAATGTTATAGTTAAGAAGATTTATGATAAGGTATGGTTATAGCTTGTTAGTAGTTGTTCTGGTTGAATAGAGTTCCCTTTTAAATGATAGCATGTCTTATGACTATATAAGATGGCAGCATGATGTTATGGTGTAGTCTTGAAAACTCTTGGAGAATGTTATACATAAAGAGAAAGATGAATGTTGTCTTAATATATGTGAAATGCTTCATAGTTGTCCTCGTGTGGATTAAGACACCATAAGACAACTATGAAGAATTTCACATATATTAAGACAACATTCATCTTTCTCTTTATGTATAACATTCTCCAAGAGTTTTCAAGCCTACACCATAACATCATGCTGCCATCTTACATAGTCATAAGACATGCTATCATTTAAAAGGGAACTCTATTCAACCAGAACAACTACTAACAAGCTATAACCATACCTTATCATAAATCTTCTCAACTTTAACATTTCATTCCTCATAAACCATCTATAGCCATCAATGGCACCATATCAACATATACTAAATTCACCTTCACATATACTTATCAACCATAAAACCAAGGTAAGTATCAAAGACTCACCTTTTCTCCCTCAAGCATTGAGAAATCATCCCTTCCAAGCAATCACATCTTAAAGACCACCGGACAAGTAAACATAAGAGAGAGATCTTATAGCGTTAAGTTCTATGGCACGACATGAGAATAGTGAAGAAGGGAAACTCTATCGTCCTATAGCCTCCCGTATCATTTGATATGTCGCAACTCACCACCAATGTTACGAGACTCTACTAGATGTGGCAACATGAGACATTGAAACCTAATAACAAAACACAAAACCTTATTCTCTGATACCAAGTTTGTTACGACCCGAGGGTATACCCTAAAAGTTATGCTAGATTAACTACAATCTTATAGTCTAGACATAATACCATCAAGGTTATATATGACATTACCATGCTTAGCTTTGTTCAAGGAGGAACTACTTTCTCCTAGTTTGGTGACTATTCGTTGAATGTCTTGGTCGTCCCTTGATGTTTGACTTCCAAATCAACTAAAATGTAGTTTACATACTATAAAACACGTAATGAACATATTATTAACCTTTTTAGGCACATTTGAGGCTCTAGATACCTTCGTTCATTTTTTAGGGTGAGTCAATACTCTCCCACTTATAACAACATTCGTCCTTGAATGACACTAAAACACTTTAAACACTTTCAATGACTTGCATAGCAGCTCACAAACACTTCAACATTTAATCATATAAAAGTCAATGCACCAAATTACAAGGAATACAAACTTCATTCTAGCATGCATTCAAGGCAACATAGTCAAACATGGACAACTTCTGTAATTCATTTCATACATACATACATCTTGATATTCATTGCAATTTGGAGGAACTACCTTCTCCAAATTTAGGCATGTTCAATATTTCATCACAAAGTTAAACATACTATGGATTCCAATTGCACACTTAATCATAATCCACACTTCAACTCATGAGAAAATTTCAACACTTCATTTAGTTGCACAAAAATCATGAATAAGGTATATTAACTACAATCTTATAGTCTAGACATAATACCATCAATGTTATATATGACATTACCATGCTTAGCTTTGTTCAATGAGGAACTACTTTCTCCTAGTCACAACATACACATATGGCATCATAGAGTTATCATAAAAGCAATGCATAGATGTAAATTCATACTAAAGAGGATTTCCTTACTCCAAACCACATTATGCTCATACTTCCTTACTTATGAAATTAACATGGTAGGTCACACCAAGCACATCCCTACATTAGGAAGTAACTTTACATCTTTCGATTTCTAGCATATCACTAGATTTTCATAAGCATGCACCATTTACGAAAATTTATCATAATTTACAGGCACACCAATAAACATAGGCTAGACAAACCATCACTCCAAGAGAGAGCCTATAATAACGATTCCCAATTCTCAGAAAGTCACACATTTTTCAAAGATACTCACCTTGTCTCATTTAAAGGAGACTTAAATTCTCATTATGAGGAAAAAACACCACACAATATGAGTGACATAAAGCATGCTCATTATGTTATCTAATGAAATCAAATTGCACATTTATCATATAAAGATGCACAACGACATGAGAAACATGCAAATTTATAAAAATTCTTTTTCCTGCAATAATGACCTTTCATAATATGCATAACATAGTGTCATTTAAGACATGCATGACATATGGAGAATATGCAACTTGTCCTTATATGCAAGACTCTTATACTGAACAACCTACATAGGAACACTTTTTGTTTCAAGCTTGAGTAAGAATAGAAGGAAAATATAGGGATATCTAAAACCTTACTACTCAAATCATCCTCCCCCACTTAGGGTAAACCCACTAAAGAGCAACTCATCTCAACTCTAGAGGAATCTTGGCTTACAAACCTTATTAACTAAGCACATCATACCTCTCTTGGGATCTAAGCTTATGAACACCTTTTTTACCATAACTACAAAGTGATTATCAACCTAGAGAAGTTCAAGGGAACTCAACATAGGGACATCAAGGGCTCTAAAAATCTTGCAATCTATGCACATTATCCCCTTTTTGGGGTAAGCCTAATCACATCATGCCCTTAAACATCAAGTTCAAGACAATCAAAACCAACCTACAAGGGTCATCATTTATGGTGGAACTTTCCAACCAACCATGCGTAGGTACAATCTAAGCACTCCCTCAATTGACCATATTTATATTCAAGCTTAAAAGACAACTAACCACTTTAAAGTAGGTCAACTTCAATTTTCTCCTTCTCTTCACGAGCTAAGGGGTACATACCATACATCTCCCTAAGTCACCTTAGGGTACTCATACTTCCAACTCATCGAATAAAACTCCTTTTTCCCCTTTTTGCCACTCTTAGAATAGGTTCATGGAGAGAATCATTAACTATTCATAAGGTTTCTACCATTAACTAAAACATTTCACAATCACCTTACAAGGCTCAACACACTTTCTCCCCTCCTTAGGAGCAAGCCTATACAAAAGGTTTAAAATCCACACGAGGACAACTATGAAGCATTTCACGTATATAAAGACAACATTCATCTTTCTCTTTATAAACCACATTCTCCAAGACTTTTCAAGCCTACACCATAACATCATGCTGCCATCCACATAGTCATAAGACATGCTATTATTTCAAAGGGAACTCTATTCAACCAGAACAACTACTAACAAGCTATAACCATACCTTATCATAAATCTTCTCAACCATAACATCTCATTCCTCATAAATGATCTATAGCCATCAATGGCACCACATCCACATATACTAAATTCACCTTCACATATACTTATCAACCATAAAACCAAGGTAAGTATCAAAAACTCGCCTTTTCTCCCTCAAGCATTGAGAAATCATCCCTTCCAAGCAATCACATCTAAAAGACCACTGGACAAGTAAACATAAGAGAGAGATCTTATAGCGTTAAGTTCTATGGCACGCAATAAGAATAGTGAAGAAGGGAAACTCTATCGTCCTATAGCCTCCCGTATCATTTGATGTGTCGCGACTCACCACCAATGTTATGAGACTCTACTAGACGTGACAACATGAGAAATTGAAACCTAAGGACAAAACACAAAACCTTATTCTCTGATACAAAGTTTGTTACGACCCGAGGGTATACCCTAAAAGTTATCGTATTCTCGAATCTTAACACGGCTTGTCGACCTCTCAGAGGTCTAAGACGAGCCTCTAAATGTACCTTTATTGCATACTCATAAAAGTAGCGGAAAATTTAAAACTTTTCATAGCACATCATATGCTAAAACATTACTTCATATATATATATATATATATATATATATATATATATATATATATATATATATATATATATATATATATATATATACTTCATAATACATAGTTCGACTCTAATTGTCTCTTTTCCATCTTAAGACACAACTCAATAGAATAGAATAGGAACACGGCCCTTAACCACATAAAATATATCTAAGCTATTACATAAACTTAAAGAAACATCGTAACATAGGCAACCCTTGAAACATAAGGGCTCCTTTACTTTGATCTTGGGAGATCTATCCAAGCTCTTCACCTAGGAGACATCCTCTAGGCATCACAACCTACACTTTGTGTACAAATATGAAGAAGAATGATATTAGTACATGAATGCACTAAGTATGGCAACCATGCAAAAACATGCATTTAAAGAGGACATTTCTTTTGAAATCATGCAACATGTCTTTTTATTAAACTTCATGAACATAGGCACATATAAGCTCAATATAGTTCACATACATATTATAGATATAGATAATACTCATAATAGCACATATAGAAATTTATCATACTATAAGCATATTCAATACACTTCATACATTACCTCTCTTTTATTTTACTTCTTTTCTTAAGTAATCCTCAAGTGTATTTGGTAAAATGTATCACTTTGAGGTCACCTTAAAATAGTCTTCATAAATATGATTCATAACACAAGCGCATATATTCACAAGTCATAAGCACATCAAAGAAATGAACTTCACATAAGAACCATCACCTAAGACAACTCTTAAGTCACACTAGTGCAATGTGTAGGTAACATCCCATAATGCTACTTCCACCAAGTGTACCTAAGAAGTCACCTTTAGACTAGGAATAACATAGTCACTTACAACTAGACATAAGGCCACATGCTTCATATCATCATATAGGACACTTTTCTTTACTACAACCTTAGTCATAACACATCATACTTAATATAACATCATACGAAGACTCATCATATTTCATACACTTTAGTCATAGACTTACTTAGTTCATATCATAGGAAAACCACCCTCATAAGCCCTTTACAAACTTACTTGTGCAATGTACACATGGAGTCCCATACCCCAACATATACTAAGTAAACTCATTTAGAAGCGATAAGTGTAATTCACATGCATAGTCATAATTCATATCTTAACATAACGAGGTCACTTAACATGCATTCATACAAGTCATATATAACATAAGTATTTACTTCATAAGGGTCTCCAATCCTATTCTTTCATGAAGTCATCTAGTGCAATGTATAGGTAGGGTCCATAGTCCTCCCATACCAAGTACACTTCTCAAGGAATTTAGATTAGAGTTCATATTCTTATCTTAGTTAATTTTAAACCTTCGGGAGACATAGCCATAACCGATATAGACCATGTGAGCTATATGGAATCCGGTGTTCTACTCCCACACCGAAAAGAGAGGGTTAACACTTGCCTAAGGTGAAACCATTCGTACATAGCTTATCTATGTGGATCCACTAAGCTAGAGTCCTATGTGGTCACATAGTTATGGGACAAGGAGATTGCTTCTAGAAACCTTGACTACTAATCGTGAAGGTTTTCATCTCATGAGACAACATATACCTTGGGAATCCACACTACTAGTCGTGAAAAAACCCATGTGGGAGGTCGGACTTACTAACGTGAGACCTCTATCTCATTTACATGCCCTTTCGGTGCTAAGCAATCACTCCCTTTTTAAACATCATTAAGTCTTTACATAACATTAGTTCATAAAGAATAGGCCTTAGGGACTTAATCTCTCATATATCATATAGCTCAAAGGTATCTAGGCCTTAGGGACTTAATCCTTTCATATAATCATATCATATTCATATATACATGCCTTTGTGTACATATATGTGAGATCTACCTTCACATAAACACCTTTACGCACACATGTTCATAACTTCATAAATCATATACTTTACATGCATAATAATAGGTAATGATGCATAGGAAAACTATCATTTCCTTAGTCATCATGAATCTATCCTACTCATAGATATGGATGAAGTGTGTGTGTACATTGGTCAACATGATCACATAATGGCTATCACATGGTATTGAGGAAGCCACCCTATAAAGACCACAACACATGTACAACATTCTTCAAGTCTCAAGTCATACACATATATAGAGTATTGAGGACTATAGACTACACAAACTCACATTACATCATAGTAGGCAAGTACATATTGAACAATAGAATATAAGACTCCTAGCATACTTTGATCATACATTCATATAGGGTTCATATGGGTAGGGGTCATGCTACAAAGATATTCATTATCATTAGCCATATTTACCATACCTAACCCTAACATGATCATCACACATACACATATAACATTATCCCCACACCTAGATTAAGCAAGTAGTGTAGAAGACTATACACATAACATTACGTAACATCAATTCACTTAGACATGATATTAGAATCGAGGTTAAATCCTTAACCTTCCTAACATAGAAATCATCATATCAATTTGTCACAACCCGAAACCATACCCTAGAAGTTAGAGTACAATCTTGGATTGTAACCGGCGTCGTCGAACTCTCGGAGTTCTAAGACAAGCCTCTTTCATATCATTCATTGCATATACATAATGAAAAGTAGTGCGGAATTAAAACCTTTCGTAAAATAATATAGAAGTCTTTAAGCTCTTTCATATAAGTAGAAATTAGGAAAAACACTAAGTCTCAATCTCATCATCTTAAGACACAAGAATACTTGGGACACGACCCATACTTCAATACGAAAATAGAAAGACATAGTCTATTACAATACTTCAAAGAAAACATAAAAGACATATGCCCTCGAGTCAATTGAGGACATACTTCAACTTCTTCTTGAACGATCTTCTAAGTCCAAGTCTTCACTTCCCAAAGCTCTTCACCTATTAAGAACTATAGATAGAAAATAAAGCATGCAATTAATACAACCACATGTACTAAGTATGGCATTATGCATAAAAATCATTAAAACGGACTTTATTGGAAATATGTATCTTTTTATTTTACAAATCATATTTTAATCATAATAAAATCATTAATTATCAACATAGAAACACATAAGAAACATTAAAACCAAACTCATAAATTTAAAGCTCACTTTACAGTGAGTTCACTTCACTGTACAGTGAGTCTTCACTGTTACAGTGAAGTCCTAGTTCCCTTTTTAACATCTTCTAGCATGTAATTCCCTCACTTAAAGTCATCCTAAGATTCACTTAAGTCACACAAAGAGAGACCGCCCATACACCCTCTCTAGATGTGCCTAAACGACCCTTAAGATTACCTACAATGAGTTACATACATACTTACAAAGCAATCATAAACATCATTGTGAGATTTCTCTACCAATCATGAATCCTAAGTCTCCATAAGTAAATGTGAAGGAACCACCCATACAATCCCTTACACACACACTCAAGTGATCCTATGGACTCCTTATAGTAGAATCATTCTCACTAAATCACCAACCATAGGTGATATGACATTCTCTACCCAAAGGCTATCAAAAGACCTACTTAAGTAAATCAAGAAGATAACGTCCATAGTGACCTCTTCAAGATTACCTAAATAGTCCTTAAGACTACCTAAAGGTTAGATCATGTCAACAAGATTAACCAACTTCCCTAACTAGAGTCATCCTCAAGACTTCCAAAGATAAGACATGAAGAGATCATCCTTCCATGCCCTCCTCACACTTTAGCTAAGGAATGCTTAAAGCACTTTAGATTAGGTACTCATTCATTTACATAGTTACTAACATAGGTCATTAGTTCATTAGTTCATTAAGAATCATACATCACATAAGACACTCACATAATACATCACATAAGACACTCACATAATGGTCTTGGACAAGACCTAGGAAATTCCACATAACACCTTCAAAGCCTATTGTGCAATGTCTAGATAGCGTCCCATACCACCACCTAAACCTCATAAACTTATCTAATGCTAATAGGTATTCCACATGATGAGAATAGGCAATAACCGACATAGACCATGGTAGCAAGACATGGAATCCGGAGTTCTATCCTACTCCGATGAGGTTGTTCTACTTGCCAATGGTAGAACTTGACACATCCCATGTAGGCACATGGTTAAGGAATATGAAGGGCTTCTTTGTATTCTAGTCTCATACTTAACTAGAACTACTTCCCTTGCCATACTCACTCGGTGCTAGCCTTCTTTCTCATAGAGTATTTCATACATTAGGTTTACATAAAAGGTTCCATATCTAGTTCATAACCCAATTACATTTACCCTACCAAGGAAGGTCCACTAGGGCTACCTCACAATGGCGATAAGAAGCTCATGATGACTTTCCTAAGTGTTAATATGATGCGTTCCAGCCAACTAACCTTAAGTCCATCATTCCTTTACTTTGAAGGATACCATTACGGCTTACACTTCAATCAATCTTAACCTTCCCTTAAGTCAAGGTTTGCACATAAAGACTCTCATAACATCATTTAAAGTCACATGTCATTCATACATTCAAGACTAAGAGTTATAACACCCTAAATCAAGACATCACATATCCATAATCATATATACATCAAGCAAGAGATACAAGTCAACCAAGACAAGACATCACATACTTCACTTTTAACACATAATACAAGTCATTCTAGAAACACCTCTAAAACAACCTAACATCTTCAAGTCACCTATATATCATCATAACATCATTAATATACTCCACATAGACTCATAAAGTCAAGTAGGAATAACCAAGACTTAACCTAACACTACTCTCATAATGTCAAGTCAAAGTCTAACATGATCACTTAAGGCAACATAACTAGAAGAATACATACATGACTATATAACTTCACATGTAGATAGGTAATGTCATGCTTCACATAATCAAACTACACAAATAGCCACATAACTTCAAGTAGTTGCCAATAAGGCCATGCTCATAATATTGCATAAAGTAACGCCGACAAGGCCACGTCAATTGCAAGTAAAACACATAACACCGCCACCATAAGTGGACCATACCAAGCACAATAGAATCGAAGTATAATTAATATCAAATTAAAGAAAATGGGGCAGCATACCTTCATCCCCTCATCCACACTTCAATTCAATGCCAAATCAACCAATTCAACATCACAAGGCCCTTACCCATGGCCATGAACAATAATTCAAAGCAATAACCATAAAACTCAATGAATCTACATCAATTCAATCTAGGTTTAACAATCTAAGATCAATTATATATCAATTGAATACAATTCTTATATCATTATAAAGCCCATAAGAAACTACACAACAATTCATCAATATTAGCTTAATATCAAGTAACCAATAAGTAGTCAAAACTAGGGTTCATCAATTTACATGGTTCATAGGTAATTTATGTTAAAATCATCAATACAATATCAATTAGATCATAATTCAATGTTTAGAAATCATTTATGCAAGAACCCATGGTAGAATCCCGAAATTGGACAATTCACTTTAGAAAACTTTGAAAAACATCTTGAGAGTTGGGCTCCTTGATGAATAAGTTTCAAGGATCAAAAGCCATACCAAGGATGATAATTCTTCACTTTGATGAAGAATTTCGACACAAAAACCCCTCACCAAGCTGCCTCTTCAATAGGTCTTCAATGGAGTCTTTGGGATATTTTCTAAGTGTTTTGGGTTTTCAATTTGGAAGAATGAAGTCTCTAGGTTGTTAACTACTTATATAGTTAATTAAAATACCCATAAGACCCTCAAATAACCGTCCAACACTTAATTTAGAAGTGGGTGAATTTACCAATTCACCCCTTAATTGGCAGCACTCTGCGCGCAGGAACAGGTGCTTGCGACGCCTGCCCTTGACGGGCGTCACGGCACAACGGGGCGTCGCAGGCCTCCGTTGGTGGCTACAGTGGCTTCAAGTTCCAATATTCACCCTTGTAAGTCCCCCACGACGGAACCCTGTGACGGGGCGTCACAGCCACGACTGGCCGTTGACTGCTCCGTCGCCAAGGCTGCCTGGGACAGCCTGCACACTGATTTTGGGTCTTCCTTCAAGGACCCTTTGATGGTCCTTGGGGATAATTTCCAGACGTTTCCAACCCAAATAATGATCTCTATAAGTTTAACACCTCTCACATGAAATTCATCCAAAACAAACACGTAAAACTCACGAAACACGCCTAGACGTACAAGGTCGACTCAAGGCATATCTTTCGAACGCCTTGGACAGTTCTTGGTCGTTTGACCTCCAAACTTCACGAAACTTTAACCACTGCTATACATGCTATATTAACTCTATTAAGAACCTTAAACACCATGAAACAACATAAACACATATAACCACATTTAGACATTTTGGTGACTTAGTCGTCAAACGTCTTAGTCGTCCATTGACGTTTGACTCGCAACACTCATAATATTTTAAGCTACTGCATATATTCTATATTTTAGGATATTTAGGAATTATGAACCCAAGCCACCTATAGACGCTGCTAGAGGCACGCTAAGCTATTTTCGG
>CM040627.1:26521553-26537669 GCA_022817965.1 Solanum lycopersicoides | reverse complement strand
GCATAGTAGTTTACTTTCTCATCATAGATTACTTGTAAAGCATGTGTTCATAAGGTACTTGTCTGCCTTAACTAGGGTTGGGTTATGACAAAGTGGTATCAGAGCAGTTAGTCCTAGGGGGTCTACAAAGTCGTGTCTAGTAGATCCTTAGTTATGAATGTGTTGCGCGCCACATTTAATAATTAGGGGGCTGCTTGGACATTTAGGAAATGTTACCTTCCTTCATAATCCTGATCGTGCGATAGAGCGAAGTTAAGAAGCCCATTTCCAGTTGTACCAGATCATGCTATTCATATTAACTATGGTTAAGGTTAACGGTTGTTGAAGTGTCAGCATGTAACATACAGAAAGGACCTCAAGTTACCAAAAGTTTGACTAGATTGAGCTCATTTTATTTGACCATCTCACTCCACAAGGTATGTAAAGACTTTTATGTTATTTGCATTTAAAGTTGCATTTGTACCATTTGCATCATGTTGGTTCAAATATGATTTGTTACCTAGTTACATATATTTGCTGTAGCATTTCCAGGGAGATCTTCTTAGGAGGATGTAACCAACTCTTGAGTTCTATATTTCCTCCATACTTACAGGATTTATTCCTATGGAGGACACTTGTTCTTAGTCTTTGATATATAGAATTTTCAGCGTTGCACATGTTCTCGAAATTGATGTAGTCAAACCAGTTTCTTTTAGTTCAAAGAAGCCAGTGGCACAATTTTATAGGTGGATGTATTAGTGCAATCGTGTTACTACAGATACCCCTAATTGCTGACAAAGCTCAAATTCTCACCGTATGTCCTCCCGAGTATGTTAATGTTTGGCATTTATATGGTATGTGCCAACAGCTCTGAATAAGTACTAATAACATTTGTATTCTTTTCATGAATATAAAACTTAGGGATAAGTGTGCCAATTACTGCAAATGATATATGTGTGGTGGTTCATTTTATGAGGTATGTGTTGGATATAGAGAGTTAGTATGTTCCTAAAGGGTAAGAATAACGAAAAGAAAGTTGATTGTTTAGAACTAAGTTGTGATTAGTTGGTTGTACATAATGGAATCTAGTACATGAAGCTGCTAGTTTTGATTAAAAGTTACTTGTTAGATAGGAAGCTTGTGAGAATGAAGCTTAAATTACACAGGCCGAATATGTACAGACAACTTCTCATTAGAAAGAGATGGAATATGTCAAATTCCCTAAACATAGGAGTAGGGGTGATATGAGGATGCTATAGAGGAGTGGCATAGGTGGTTATGAGAGAGTGATTGCTAAAGTGTATGCGGTAAGAAAATGTTATCAGCTCTTCAACGCTAACGAGTTATAATGGCGCTCCTGGGAACAATTTTGTGAACCTTTGTTACATAGAGAAGTCAATTTAGTATCGATTCAAGTTTTGATATTTAGTCTTGATTAAAAAATAGATCATATGCATATTGCTAGTTGTTCTTATTTGCTATCTTGCATGGGAAAAGAGTCGGAGCACCCTCACTTATTAAAAAAAAAAAAAAAAAGAGGAAATCTATTAGTATGGCCAGACCTATCTAGTTAAGCCCAAATCGGCTAACTCTAAGACGTTATGAATCATGATATAACTTTATAGGTACCTGGCATTTACATGTTATTAGAGTTCATATTTCATGATGCGTTCAAGAAGCACGATTTCTTATTATTATTTTTTTTATCTTCAAGGGGCATCAATCATTGAATGTGATATAACACAAGCTAGTAATGAAGGCAAAGTTGACCTCGTCCTCCTACTCTAAAAGATGATCTACTTTTTTTGAGGATTTTCTTTTTCTATCATTACTGTACTATTTATATTGACCTAGACGGAAGCCAAGTCCCAATAGCAGAACACCTATAAGAATTCTTAGGAGATTGGAGATAGTAGATGGGAAAATCAATTGTATGTGTTTTGAGGCGAGTAAGGAATATGAGCAGAACTATCCCACCTGTAACTTAAAAGCTTAAGACAGTGTGTTTATCTTAGTACGTTAGAGTTGTTCTATAGGATATATCGTAGCTTTCAAAGATGATTTTTTTTATATAATTATACATGCTGCATATTCTATAACTTATCTATTTGTATGTCATTTTCCCTTTGTGGATTGCCTTCTCATAGGTTACCTAACGTCATGGAATGCTTACATGCAAGTGTTATCCGCTTCAGATCACCCTTGTTTAATGATGTTTTCATAGGAACTTTTCCTTACATGTTATTTATTGCACTGGTTACTTCCCACATGCCACTTGTCCATATTGTATGAGTAATGCATGCTAAATTAACCATATGACCATTTCTATATATTTTGCATACCTCATAGCCTACTTGCTTAAACATTTTAGGCCTTATAGCTTTTCTGGCCATGTGTTATGTGCTCACTTGCTCATATTTCATATTTGTGCTCATTGACATGTTAGTCCACCTATCCACGCAATATAACGCACTTGCTCAATGTGATTTGTGTTCCGTAGCTCATTTTCTGATATGTCTACATGTCATATCTACTACATGTCTTAGCTTATGTACTCATGCATCATGTGATCATCTAGCCCATTCCTACATTCCCTATAGTTCATTCGCTCACACGCTAACCTATAGGTCATATGCACGCATATACCATGTATTTCTATAGCTTAATTCACGTATACCTTGCGCGCTCCCTTTTGGGATAGTCTGCCTATGTGTCATGTCCAATGTGACTTATTCATCCGTATACTATGGCCCTCTCTATGCTTATTGATTTGAGTTTTGAACAATTTGGGAAAATATTTCCTTGTATCAATATGCAGTGAAGACTTTGAACAGAAAAGGTTGGCCATATATGTAAATTTAATCAACCATAGATAAATAACTTAGCATAATACCCTATTCGCAGGAGCGGCATAAAACTTTAGATTTTATATTAACAGCTATGTGTTCTTAAAAGATTCACCTCTGAAAAGTGTCATGAAATAAAAGAGAAAGGAAAGTATTGCCCCTATAGCCTATGATTCTATGTGTCCGTTCATATACAAAAATAAAATAAAATTAGGAGATACTCTATAGTTATTCTTAATTGTTAAGGCTCAGAAGCTAAGTTCAGAATGTGTAACCATGAGTATTAGGGAAGGAATAGAATATAACACAACATACCTGGGAATAGAAGATGATAGAGAGATACTAAGTAACCCTCCTCATTTTAAACATCAATATAAGGATCTGAGATCATGTGGTCATCTTATATGATCATGAATCTTGCTAGAATTTGTTCATTTGATGTGTCATTTGTGTTTCTTGTGTTTAGGTATATTACAGTCTTATTTGTATGAGTACTACTTGTGTATTTTTAGTGAATTACATGGTAAAGAAGGGATTTAATTTTTTCATATTACTATTTCATGAACCATATCTATCGAGACGTCATGCTAGATTTGTCTATACATATTTTCGGTTAGTCTATGGATTCTGGATAGTCCTTCCTATTTACAATTGGGACTCTCGCAAATCTCTATATGAAATTCAGAGATTAATCGAACTACCAGGTGCACCTATCATTCGAGGACGAATGATCATAAGAGGGGGAGGATGTAACACCCCGTATTCTACGTGTACTAGTTCTGTTTTAATAATGCTTATAAACTGCCTTGTGGTATAGTTATGGATTTGGTTTCCTATGCAATTAGTGGTAATATTTAAAGTGAACTGTCCAGAGATTTTGATGCGACCCTATTAAGTTGATGGAAATATTTACACTTGAGATGACAAGGTGGTATTTGAGTCCAAAGTATAAAGTGGCATAGTGTATATAAGTTCTAAGTTATGTTAAAGTTATTAAGGTCTAGAAATTTAACAAAATATTGAGGTGCTTGCTTGACTTCACTAAGCTAGTAAGTGACAAGTAGGTGCATCACCTACTTTGACTTATTGACCAGCCCAAAGGACCAAGTATGTGCATCACCTACTAAGACTCTTTGACTGTGTTATTGGGCCAAGTACACTACACCTATTTGCATTAATTTAGCCCAAGTTGAATGGAAGAATAAGGGAGAAATGGACAACCAAGGCCCAATCTTCTCAAGCCCACAAGAAATAATTTTAATGGAAAACTAGATGCATCACCTACTTAAAGGTGTGGCCCAAATTAAAGACACATGTTGGCTGCAAATGAAGAATGAGAAAGGTGGCAAAAGGGCAATGTTATTAAGTCCAAAAAAGTCCTAATGAAAAGTCCAAGTGGGTGGGTCACCTACTTGGCATATTATGGCCCAAAATGAGTGATAAAGTCGTCCAAAGCAGGTCCCTTTAAAAGAGATTGATATCAACTTTTCCCAACCATTTTTACTTTGACAAAATATCTGATTACTAGAGCTTTCTCTCTTCTCTCTCTTAGATTCATACAACAGCCATTAAATACCATTAGGGTTCTTAAATAATAGGTATTTCAAGCTATTGGAAGGTATAATTTAAGACAAGTTAAGGAGGACAACCTTTACCTTGAAGAATCCAAGTCTTATCAAGTGGTAGTCATGTCGATCAAGTTAGTGATCAGAAGATAAGGAGCTTAAGTCATACCATTTGAATTGTATAGCAAGGTATGTAAGGCTATTTGATTTCCTATTTCTTTGGCATGAATCCAAAACTTGCATTACAAAAAGTAAGCTTTCTAAGTGCCCTTGGTAGTGACTGATCCATAGTTGCAGCTCCTACTCCCTATAGCATTGAAGTGGGTACTCTAATATGAGTTTGTTACTAAATGTGTGTGTGTTTACTCTACCAAGTGTTAGCATGCAAGGTTTAAACTTGTTTCATTGTCAAAGTACCCCTAGCACGTATTTCCCTCATATAAGTCAAAGTAATCCTAGATTACACATGGTACATATGTTTATAGGATGTATATACGATCTGCCCATATCTTGCCAATTTGCTTCAATTGTTTATAGATATGTCATCTTGTCACATGTTCATATATTCCCTTTCTTTGTTATTAATCTCATTGTGTTAGACTGTAATGTTACCTCACATAATCACTACTTTCTCAATTGTATGTTTATGTGTACTTACTTGGAATATGTATCCGTCCTTAAGTTTAATCTGTCCACATTCCCCTCTTGGTTCCACATGCATGAACACCTTGTATTTGTATCATATAGAGTTCAAATCTCTTGGCTGAATGTTAAATTGTCTTCACTTGATGTACTTCAATTTGATATGTCAAAATGCTTACCGAGTCATATAAGATCCTAAGTACTACGTTCAATTCACATATCCTTTCCATGTCATTGTTATTATCGTAAGTCCATATTCATATGTCTTCTACTACTGGTCCGTATTTCCAAATCAAAACAAGGATTATGACCACCAAAACAACAATCACAAACAAGTTATGAACATCAAAAAGAACAATCTCAAAAGAGTTATGATTATCTAAAGAACAATCCCACAAGAGTTATGAACTGATAAACAACAACCTCAAAGATGAAAGAATCTAAACGTAATCTGTATGATAATGGGTGGCAGCTCAGGGGCAAAAGCCTAGCATGGGCCGATCCCAATTGGTATGGAAGGGTGGCAGCTCAGGGGCGAAAGCCTAGCATGGGCCGATCCCAATTTGTGGAATTATGAGGACAGCATCCCAGGGGTTAAAATGCCTAGCATGGGTCATCCTCTTCTACCACTGATCAGCTGGTCATTTGTATCATATGTTGTATAAAGATTATAAAGTACAGAAAAGTAGAGAAAAGAATGTAACATGCACGATTCCACAAGCATAAAGCAAAGGTGGTATCTAATCCTTATCTATTGGTATTTGGTTTCACTTGAGCTCTCATATTAAATATGGTTGTATTATGCCTTACATATTCAGTACATTCTTTTGTACTGACATCCCTTATTGGGAACGCTGCATTTCATGCTGCAGGTGCAAGTACTCAACTAGTAGATCTTCCCAATAGAAGCACATTATACCAGCGGATGTTGGTGAGCTCCAGGTTGATTCGGAGTTTTGCCGAGTCTTTACTATGTGTATTTTCATAGTGGTACCATCATGGATTCCAGTAGAGGCTTTGTAGACATTGTAAAGCTATCATCTGTATTCATAGTTTCACTTGTCACATATAGAGGTTTAGCTAGTCAAAATGTGTTGTATTTTAAGATTCTCACCAGTAATCTGCATAGCAGTTTACTTTCTCATCATAGATTACTTGTAAAGCATGTGTTCATAAGGTACTTGTCTGCCTTAACTAGGGTTGGGTTATGACATACCTATTAGCATTAGATAAGTTTATGAGGTTTAGGTGGTGGTATGGGACGCTATCTAGACATTGCACAATAAGCTTTGAAGGTGTTATGTGGAATTTCCTAGGTCTTGTCCAAGATCATTATGTGAGTGTCTTATGTGATGTATTATGTGAGTGTCTTATGTGATGAATGAGTATTAATGAACTAATTAACTAATGACCTATGTTAGTAACTATGTAAATGAGTGAGTACCTAATCTAAAGTTGCTTAAGCATTCCTTAGCTGAAGTGTGAGGAGGGCATGGAAGGATGATCTCTTCATGTCTTATCTTGGAAGTTTTGAGGATGACTCTAGTTAGGGAAGTTGGTTAATCTTGTTGACATGATCTAAGCTTTAGGTAGTCTTAAGGAATATTTAGGTAATCTTGAAGAGGTCACTATGGACGTTATCTTCTTGATTTACTTAAGTAGGTCTTTTGATAGCCTTTGGGTAGAGAATGTCATATCACCTATGGTTGGTGATTTAGTGAGAATGATTCTACTATAAGGAGTCCATAGGATCACTTGAGTGTGTGTGTAAGGGATTGTATGGGCGGTTCCTTCACATTTAACTTATGGGAGACTTAGGATTCATGATTGGTAGAGAAATCTCACAATGATGTTTATGATTGATTTGTAAGTATGTATGTAACTCATTGTAGGAAATCTTAAGGGTCATTTAGGCACATCTAGAGAGGGTGTATGGGTGGTCTCTCTTTGTGTGACTTAAGTGAATCTTAGGATGATTTTAAGTTAGGGAATTACATGCTAGAAGATGTTAAAAAAGGGAAGGCTAGGACTTCACTGTAACAGTGAATGGACTTCACTGTACAGTGAAGTGAACTCACTGTAAAGTGAGCTTTGAATTTATGAGTTTGGTTTTAATGTTTTCTTATGTGTTTCTATGTTGATAATTAATGATTTTATTATGATTAAAATATGATTTGTAAAATGAAAAGATGCATATTTCCAATAAAGTCCATTTTTATGATTTTTATGCATAATGCCATACTTAGTACATGTGGTTGTACTAATTCCATGCTTTATTGTCTATCTATAGTTCTTAATAGGTGAAGAGATTTGGGAAGTGAAGACTTGGACTTAGAAGATCGTTCAAGAAGAAGTTGAAGTATGTCCTCAATTGACTCTAGGGCATATGTCTTTTATGTTTTCTTTGACGTATTGTAATAGACTATGTCTTCCTATTTTCGTATTGAAGTATGGGCAGTGTCCCAAGTATTCTTGTGTCTTAATATGATGAGATTGAGACTTAGTGTTTTTCCTAATATCTACTTATTTTAAAGAGTTTAAAGACTTCTATATTGTTTTACGAAAAGTTTTAATTTCGCACTACTTTTCATTATGTATATGCAATGAATGATATGAAAGAGGCTTGTCTTAGAACTCCGAGAGTTCGACGACGCCGGTTACAATCCAAGATTGTACTCTAACTTCTAGGGTATGGTTCCGAATTGTGGCAAGCTTGGTATCAGAGCATAGGTTGGTGAAAGTGGTTTTAGGAATCAAAAAGTCTCATCAAGTCACGTCTAATAGAGTCTTGACCATCGGTGTGAGTCGCGACACATCTATGGGCAAGAGGCTATAGGACGATAGAGTTTCCCTTCTTTTCTACTCCTATGTCGTGCGGTAGAGTAAATGTTATGATTATCCTTCTTATGTGTTTCCTTGTGATTCTAGGAGATGAATACTAGAAGGATGGCCGCTAGAAGGTTGGAAGAAGAGAGGGTGAATGAGGAGATTCCTCCTCAAGTTGAGCAAGTTGAGCAAGTTCCTCAAGGTTCTCAAGGTGCTCAAGTGCCTCCCCAAGGTGATCATGTTCCTAATGTGGGTGGAGGTAATGAGGTTCCGGTGGTTCATCCGGAGTTGACTACCAAGAGATTAGAGAGGCTTTGATGGCTTTAGCTCAAGCCGTAACTACTCAAATCAATTTGAGTATGATGTCTAGGGTTGTGGAGAGCACTATGACGTATAGGTTGAGAGACTTTGTGAGGATTAATCCTCCTATCTTTCTTGGCTCTAAGGTAAATGAGGATCCCCAAGAGTTTCTTGATGAAGTGTACAAGGTGTTGAGTGCTATGGGGGTTACATCTAAAGAGAAGGCGGAATTGGCTTCATACAATTGAGGGAGGTTTCTCAAATTTGGTATACTCAATGGAAGGACAATAGGCCGGAGGATTCGGGTCCTATTGAGTGGAAGAGTTTAAGGGAGCTTTTCTTGGCAAGTACTTTCCCCGAGAGAGGATAGAAGTCAAGGTGGAGGAGTTTATTAATCTCAAGCAAGGCAATATGAGTGTTGAGGAGTACTCTTTGAAATTCTCAACATTGTCTAGGTATGCTCCTTCTCTTGTGTCCAATCCAAG
The DNA here is from genome assembly GCA_022817965.1 of Solanum lycopersicoides. Taxonomy (NCBI): domain Eukaryota; kingdom Viridiplantae; phylum Streptophyta; class Magnoliopsida; order Solanales; family Solanaceae; genus Solanum; species Solanum lycopersicoides. The sequence goes on along the minus strand of CM040627.1, from coordinate 26,529,026 downwards.
AGATGAAATGAGTCGCTTTTGTACCGGAGTAGCCGACTTGGTGAATGAAGAATGTCGTACCGCTATGCTTCATGATGATATGACCCTATCTAGACTCATGGTGTATGCACAATCTATTGAGGAGTCTAAACTTAGGAGGATGGATAGAAGTTTGAAAAGGAGTGTTGCTAGTGATCAAGACCAACCTAGGTTCAAGAAAAGAGTTCAATCTCAAGAAGAGCCTAGGAGGGCTAAGATGAGGTTTGAGAAAAGAGGTAGTTCCAAGGATGGCAAACCTACTTGTGCCAATTGTGGCAAGAAACACTATGGTGAGTGTATATTGGGTACCGGGAATTGCTTTGGTTGTGGTAAGGAAGGATATAGGCTAGGGATTGTCCTATGATTGCTTCTAGAGGTAGAGAGGGTAAGCAAGTTGCTCCTAGTGTTCCAAAGGAAGATGCTCCAACTAAGAGGCATTTCTATGCACTCCGTACTAGAGTTGAGAAGCCGGATGAGAATGAGGATGATGATGATGTTGGTACGTTTTCTTTCTTTTGTTAAGATTTGAGTTCCTTCTAAGTGGGGGAGTATGGTTTGTAGATAAGATAGAAGTTCTTGAATTTGTTGCTTGTGCATGATGTTTAGGAGTTTGGTTGAAATTGAATTTTATTAACTTCTTGCATTGTGTGTTTTATTGAGTTATGAGCATGTTATAAGATGTGTTTATATGATGTTACTTTGCATATTAGCATGTTCATATCATGAATTGCCAAAAAGTTACATTTTTGAAAATTTGGCAAAATCACTGTAGCTTGTTAAACTGCTCACTGTAAAATTTTGGTTAAAATGACTATTTGATTCGTTGGTATAAAATTTTGGTAATGTGGTTAGAACTGATGTATATGAGTAGAGTATTGAGTATAAAATGAGTTTTTACAATTTGAGATAAAGCATGTGAGTTTTGTAGCTTAACGAGTTATAGAATTGTCTTCTAGTTTCTTGTTGTGTTGCGAATATCTTGACTATGTGAAATTGATGTTTTCCTCTTGGATATGTTTTGTATGGTTAGGTTATGTGCTGCTAGATGAGTATATTATCTTGGAAGTGTTCGGAGAGTGGCAAGTGTCATTCGAGGACGAATGTTGTCCAAGTGGGGGAGATTGTAATACCTCGAAAATAGCTTAGGTGCTCTAGAGCCTAATATGTTGGTATTGGTGTTCTAATGTCCTACATATGCCTAAAATATAGTATATAGGCAGTAGCTAAAATATTTGAGGTGTTGGAAGTCAAACGTCAAGGGACGACTAAGACGTATGACGACTAAGTCACCAAAATATCTAAAATGTAGTTATATGTGTTTATGTTTGTTTCATGGTGTTTTAAGGTTCTTAATAGATTTAATATAGAATGTATAGGCAGTGGTTAAAGTTTCGTGAAGTTTGAAGGTCAAACGACCAAGAATGTCCAAGGCATTCAAAAGATATGCCTTGAGTCGACCTTGTACGTCTAGGCGAGTTTCGTCGAGTTTTATGTGTTCCTTTTGGATGAATGAGAGGTGTTAAACTTATAGATGACAATTTTTGGGTTGGAAATGTCCGGGAAATTATCCCCAAGGACCATCAAAGGGTCCTTGAGGAAGGACCCCAAAATCAGTGTGCAGGCTGTCCCAGGCAGCCTTGGCGACGGAGCAGTCAACGGCCAGTCGTGGCTATGACGCCCCGTCAAAGGGTTCCGTCGTGGGGTAATTAGCCAAGGGTGAAGATTGGAACCTTGTCAAGCCACTTTATCCACCAACGGAGGGCTGCGACACCCCGTTGTGGCCGTGACGCCTCGTCAAGGCAGGCGTCGCAAGCACCTGTTCCTGCGCGCAGAGTTGCTGCCAATTAAGGGATGAATTGTAAATTCACCCCACTTCTAAATTAAGTGTTGTACGGTTATTTGAGGGTCTTGTGGGTATTTTAATTAACTATATAAGTAGTTAACAACCTAGAGACTTCATTCTTCCAAATTGAAAACTCAAAACACTTAGAAAATATCCCAAAGACTCCATTGAAGTCCAAATTGAAGAGGCAGCTTGGTGAGGGATTTCTGAGTGGAAATTCTTCATCAAAATGAAGAATTTTCATCCTTGAGGTATGGCTTTTGATCCTTGAAACTTATTTCATCAAGGAGCCCAATCCTCAAGATGTTTTTCAAAGTTTTCTAAAGTGAATTATCCAATTTCGAGATTCTACCATCGGTTCTTGCATAAATGATTTCAAAACATTGAATTATGATCTAATTGATATTGTATTTATGATTTTAACATAAATTACCTATGAACCCATGTAAATTGATGAACCCTAGTTTTGACTACTTATTGGGTTACTTGATATTAAGCTAGTATTGTTGAATTGATGTGTAGTTTCTTATGGGCTTTATAATGATATAAGAATTGTATTCAATTGATATATAATTGATCTTAGGTTGTCAAACCTAGATTGAATTGATGTAGATTCATTGGGTTTTATGGTTATTTCTTCGAATTATTGTTCATGGCCATGGGTAAGGCCTTGTGATGTTGAATTGGTTGATTTGGCATTGAATTGAAGTGTGGATGAGCAGATGAAGGTATTATGCCCCATTTTCTTTAATTTGATATTAATTATACTTCGATTCTATTGTGCTTGGTATGGTCCACTTATGGTGGCGGTGTTATGTGTTTTACTTGCAATTGACGTGGCCTTGTCGGCGTTACTTTATGCAATATTATGAGCATGACCTTATTGGAAACTACTTGGAGTTATGTGGTTATTTGTGTAGTTTGATTATTTGAAGCATGACATTACCTATCTACATGTGAAGTTATATAGTCATGTATGTATTCTTCTAGTTATGTTGCCTTAAGTGATCATGTTAGACTTTGGCTTGACATTATGAGAGTAGTGTCAGGTTAAGTCTTGGTTATTCCTACTTGACTTTATGAGTCTATATAGAGTATATTAATGATGTTATGATGATATATAGGTTTACTTGAATATGTTAGTTTATTTTAGAGGTGTTTCTAGAATGACTTGTATTATGTGTTAAAAGTGAAGTATGTGATGTCTTGTCTTGGTTGACTTGTATCTCTTGCTTGATGTATATATGATTATGGATATGTGATGCCTTGATTTAGGGTGTTATAACTCTTAGTCTTGAATGTATGAATGACATGTGACTTTAAATGATGTTGTGAGAGTCTCTTATGTGCAAACCTTGACTTAAGGGGAAGGTTAAGATTAATTAAAGTGTAAGCCGTAATGGTATCCTTCAAAGTAAAGGAATCATGGACTTAAGGTTAGTTGGCTGGAACGACATCATATTAACACTTAGGAAAGTCATCATGAGCTTCTTATCGCCATTGTGAGGTAGCCCTAGTGGACCTTCCTTGGTAGGATAAACGTAATTGGGTTATGAACTAAATATTGAACCCTTTTATGTAAACCTAATGTATGAAATACTCTATGAGAAAGAAGGATAGCACCGAGTGAGTATGGCAAGGGAAGTAGTTCTAGTTAAGTATGAGACTAGAATACAAAGAAACCCTTCATATTCCTTAACCATGTGCCTACATGGGATGTAGCTAAGTTCTACCATTGGCAAGTAGAACAACCTCATCGGAGTAGGATAGAACTCCGGATTCCATGTCTTGCTACCATGGTCTATGTCGGTTATTGCCTATTCTCATCATTTGGAATACCTATTAGCATTAGATAAGTTTATGAGGTTTAGGTGGTGGTATGGGATGCTATCTAGACATTGCACAATAGGCTTTGAAGGTGTTATGTGGAATTTCCTAGGTCTTGTCCAAGACCATTATGTGAGTGTCTTATGTAATGCATTATGTGAGTGTCTTATGTGATGTATGAGTCTTAATGAACTAATGAACTAATGACCTATGTTTGTAACTATGTAACTGAATGAGTACCTAATCTAAAGTGTCTTAAGCATTCCTTAGCTAAAGTGTGAGGAGGGCATGGAAGGATGATCTCTTCATGTCTTATCTTTGGAAGTCTTGAGGATGACTCCAGTTAGGGAAGTTGGTTAATCTTGTTGACATGATCTAAGCTTAGGTAGTCTTAAGGACTATTTAGGTAATCTTGACGAGGTCACTATGGACGTTATCTTCTTGATTTACTTAAGTAGATCTTTTGGTAGCCTTTGGGTAGAGAATGTCATATCACCTATGGTTGGTGATTTAGTGAGAATGATTCTACTATAAGGAGTCCATAGGATCACTTGAGTGTGTGTGTAAGGGATTGTATGGGAGGTTCCTTCACATCTTACTCATGGGAGACTTAGGATTCATGATTGGTAGAGAAATCTCACAATGATGTTATGATTGCTTTGTAAGTATGTATGTAACTCATTGTAGGTAATCTTAAGGGTCGTTTAGGCACATCTAGAGAGGGTGTATGGGCGGTATATCTTTGTGTGACTTAAGTGAACCTTAGGATGACTTTAAGTGAGGGAATTACATGCTAGAAGATGTTAAAAAGGGAAGGATTCTAGGACTTCACTGTAACAGTGAATGGACTTCAATGTACAGTGAAGTGAACTCACTGTAAAGTGAGATTTATATTTAGGAGTTTGGTTTTAATGTTATGTTATGTGTTTTTAAATTGATTAATGGTGTTATTATGATTAAAATATTATTTCTAAAATGAAAAGATGCATATTTCCAATAAAGTTCGTTTTCATGATTTTTATGCATAATGCCATACTTAGTACATGTGGTTGTACTAATTCCATGCTTTATTTTCTATCTATAGTTCTTTATAGGTGAAGAGCTTTGTGAAGTGAAGACTTGGATATAGAAGGATCGTCCAATAAGAAGTTGAAGTATGTCCTCACTTGAATCGAGGGCATATGTCTTTTATGTTTTCTTTGAAGTATTGTAATAGACTATGTCTTTCTATTATCGTATTGAAGTATGGGCCGTGTCCCAAGTATTCTTGTGTCTTAAGATGATGAGATTGAGACTTAGTGTTTTTCCTAATTTCTACTTATATGAAAGAGTTTAAAGACTTCTATATTGTTTTACTAAAAGTTTTAATTTCCGCACTACCTTTCACTATGTATATGCAATGAATGATATGAAAGAGGCTTGTCTTATGACTCCGAGAGTTCGACGACGCCGGTTACAATCCAAGATTGTACTCTAACTTCTAGGGTATGGTTTTGGGATGTGATACCCTGACAGTCATCAATCCCTATTTAAGGTTGATAAACTCCTCAACCTTGGCCTCCCTCATCTCCCTGGGGAAAAATCTCTCCAGGAAGGCTGTCTTAAACAGCTCCCACGTGACCGAAACTCCGCCCAAAGCTCGTCTATCCTGCCACATCTTGCAGCAAGTTTGTGCAACATCCTTGAGCTGATAGGAAGTCATCTAAGCCTTCTCAGTATCTATGGCCCCCATGGCCACCAAAATCTTGTGTACCTCATCCATGAAGTCTTTTACCCTATGAAAATAGGAGGATTCATCCTCGTGAAGTCTCGTAGACTGTCAGCCATGCTACGTACCAGTGGGTTCTCCCTCTCAACATTTTGCCGATTGACCTGGGCAGTCATGTCCTGGGCCTGCATAGTGATGGCCTGTGCCATCTGGGCCAGAGATGCCCACACCTCCGCATCAGTCAACCCAGCTGGGTTAACCGGCATAGCCACTCCTTCAACTGGAGCCTGGGGTGGAACCTGATTGTCCCCAGCAACTGCTCCTCCTCTCCTCTGACCAACGTTCCTCCTAGTATTCATTCTTTGAAAACAATAAGAATTGATGTTAGACACGCTCATAACACCAAGAAATCAGACATTAGGAAAAGCACGATAAGATCAGAAGAAGGGAAATTTTCCTATGCATCATGCAGTCTCTAATTCAGGATAGTGGTGCACTTCACTACCATGACTTAGAAACTACTCAATGTGGTTGATGTGAACTTATTATCCTCGGAATTTAACCTAGTGCTCTGATACCAACTTTGTCACGACTGGAATCTAGACCCCAGACGAGACCGGCGTCGTTGACCTCTTAGAGGTTGCAGACAAGCCTACTTACATCATTCTTACTTCATCTAGGTAAATTTTAGCGGAAAATTTGAAACCTTTTGTTTCTTATCATGCATAAAGGTCATTATACTTACATTCATAATGTTCACAATCAACCATCTAACATTAAGATCATCAACTGAAAGAAATAGTTCAATACTAAATTAAGAGTATACTTGCCAAAATGGCACCAATACAATGTCTGAAATAAAATGAGAAAGAAACACTAGTGGAACATGCTCCACTAGCTAACGCCTACATCTAAGCTAGATAATAACATTAGACATCCTCTAAAGCATGAGGGCCTAACCAATCCGGATGAAAGCTCCACGTCCGGATAGCTGCAACGTCAACCTGTAAGCTCTAGCGTCCACCTGTGCCTGCACCTAAAAATATAGAGTTATATGGGATTAGTACACACTTGTATCAATTATGGGTATATGCAAGCACACACCAAGGACATGCATGAGTAAGAATAGCTCTTTCCTAACAACATGATTATGGAAAGTCAGGTCAGTGGACATGCCAAATTGGGATTAGGAAAGTTAGTGAGCTTTCCAAATTTGGATAAGGAAAGTTAATGAGCTTTCCAAATTTGGATTAGGAAAGTCATGCCATGAGAGTAACATGTATCATCATACTTTTCATATTGCACACAACACATATCATCTTACACATAGCACATATCATATTGCATATAGCATATAACATCTTTCATATCATTCATTCATATGCCATGAGACCTTGGAATCATGGACTTGACATTAAGACTTCCCAAAATGAGGGTTCAACATATGGGACCTCAACTAGGGAGTCTTCTTTAGCAAACACAGAGTCTGCTTTATTCATTCATACGTACTTCATTTCATTCGTTCATAAGCTAGTGTAAACACTAGCCATACCTAGGATGTAGTTTAAGACTCTCATCGGGTTTGCCGTGCAATGATCAAGAATAACCTAGTGTCATTACTTGAGTCTAGCTCACCTCTTGATTATCTTATCCTAACACCTTTGGTATCGTTCAATTTATTATGTGCATCATTTGAGGCTGACCTCATTCATTCATTGGGAACTTTAACTTTAACCGACTTAGATCATGTGAGCATCATGAAATCCAGTGTCTCCCCTACACCGAAAAGAGGTGGAATCACCGGCCAAAGTGACCCAAAACATGCTAGCGTACATGGGAATTGAACCCCGCCAGATCCCTATATTGGCAGTATAGGTTCGAAGACTAGGAGATATAAGGAGACCCATACCCGGCATGCCGGACAGTCTCATGTCATGAGAGTTATGTGAACCTCCGCCCTTCCCGAAAGAAGGAATCACCGCTCATAGCTAGTCTATCGGTGCTCAGTACAAAGTTCCATTCATTCAACTCATACGTCATGGAAGCTGGCTTCTAGTATGAGGACATCATAGATCAT
>CM040627.1:26398275-26520553 GCA_022817965.1 Solanum lycopersicoides | reverse complement strand
ATAACGTCCATAGTGACCTCTTCAAGATTACCTAAATATTCCTTAAGACTACCTAAAGCTTAGATCATGTCAACAAGATTAACCAACTTCCCTAACTAGAGTCATCCTCAAGACTTCCAAAGATAAGACATGAAGAGATCATCTTTCCATGCCCTCCTCACACTTTAGCTAAGGAATGCTGAAGCCACTTTAGATTAGGTACTCACTCATTTACATAGTTACTAACATAGGTCATTAATTCATTAGTTCAATAATACTCATTCATCACATAAGACACTCACATAATACATCACATAAGACACTCACATAATGATCTTGGACAAGACCTAGGAAATTCCACATAACACCTTCAAAGCTTATTGTGCAATGTCTAGATAGCGTCCCATACCACCACCTAAACCTCATAAACTTATCTAATGCTAATAGGTATGTCATAACCCAACCCTAGTTAAGGCAGACAAGTACCTTATGAACACATGCTTTACAAGTAATCTATGATGAGAAAGTAAACTGCTATGCAGATTACTGGTGAGAATCTTAAAATACAACACATTTTGACTAGCTAAACCTCTATATGTGACAAGTGAAACTATGAATACAGATGATAGCTTTACAATGTCTACAAAGCCTCTACTGGAATCCATGATGGTACCACTATGAAAATACACATAGTAAAGACTCGGCAAAACTCCGAATCAACCTAGAGCTCACCAACATCCGCTGGTATAATGTGCTTCTATTGGGAAGATCTACTAGTTGAGTACTTGCACCTGCAGCATGAAATGCAGCGTTCCCAATAAGGGATGTCAGTACAAAAGAATGTACTGAATATGTAAGGCATAATACAACCATATTTAATATGAGAGCTCAAGTGAAACCAAATACCAATAGATAAGGATTAGATACCACCTTTGCTTTATGCTTGTGGAATCGTGCATGTTACATTCTTTTCTCTACTTTTCTGTACTTTATAATCTTTATACAACATATGATACAAATGACCAGCTGATCAGTGGTAGAAGAGGATGACCCATGCTAGGCATTTTAACCCCTGGGATGCTGTCCTCATAATTCCACAAATTGGGATCGGCCCATGCTAGGCTTTCGCCCCTGAGCTGCCACCCTTCCATACCAATTGGGATCGGCCCATGCTAGGCTTTTGCCCCTGAGCTGCCACCCATTATCATACAGATTACGTTTAGATTCTTTCATCTTTGAGGTTGTTGTTTATCAGTTCATAACTCTTGTGGGATTGTTCTTTAGATAATCATAACTCTTTTGAGATTGTTCTTTTTGATGTTCATAACTTGTTTGTGATTGTTGTTTTGGTGGTCATAATTCTTGTTTTGATTTGGAAATACGGACCAGTAGTAGAAGACATATGAATATGGACTTACGATAATAACAATGACATGGAAAGGATATGTGAATTGAACGTAGTACTTAGGATCTTATATGACTCGGTAAGCATTTTGACATATCAAATTGAAGTACATCAAGTGAAGACAATTTAACATTCAGCCAAGAGATTTGAACTCTATATGATACAAATACAAGGTGTTCATGCATGTGGAACCAAGAGGGGAATGTGGACAGATTAAACTTAAGGACGGATACATATTCCAAGTAAGTACACATAAACATACAATTGAGAAAGTAGTGATTATGTGAGGTAACATTACAGTCTAACACAATGAGATTAATAACAAAGAAAGGGAATATATGAACATGTGACAAGATGACATATCTATAAACAATTGAAGCAAATGGCAAGATATGGGCAGATCGTATATACATCCTATAAACATATGTACCATGTGTAATCTAGGATTACTTTGACTTATATGAGGGAAATACGTGCTAGGGGTACTTTGACAATGAAACAAGTTTAAACCTTGCATGCTAACACTTGGTAGAGTAAACACACACACATTTAGTAACAAACTCATATTAGAGTACCCACTTCAATGCTATAGGGAGTAGGAGCTGCAACTATGGATCAGTCACTACCAAGGGCACTTAGAAAGCTTACTTTTTGTAATGCAAGTTTTGGATTCATGCCAAAGAAATAGGAAATCAAATAGCCTTACATACCTTGCTATACAATTCAAATGTATGACTTAAGCTCCTTATCTTCTGATCACTAACTTGTCGACATGACTACCACTTGATAAGACTTGGATTCTTCAAGGTAAAGGTTGTCCTCCTTAACTTGTCTTAAATTATACCTTCCAATAGCTTGAAATACCTATTATTTAAGAACCCTAATGGTATTTAATGGCTGTTGTATGAATCTAAGAGAGAGAAGAGAGAAAGCTCTAGTAATCAGATATTTTGTCAAAGTAAAAATGGTTGGGAAAAGTTGATATCAATCTCTTTTAAAGGGACCTGCTTTGGACGACTTTATCACTCATTTTGGGCCATAATATGCCAAGTAGGTGACCCACCCACTTGGACTTTTCATTAGGACTTTTTTGGACTTAATAACATTGCCCTTTTGCCACCTTTCTCATTCTTCATTTGCAGCCAACATGTGTCTTTAATTTGGGCCACACCTTTAAGTAGGTGATGCATCTAGTTTTCCATTAAAATTATTTCTTGTGGGCTTGAGAAGATTGGGCCTTGGTTGTCCATTTCCCCCTTATTCTTCCATTCAACTTGGGCTAAATTAATGCAAATAGGTGTAGTGTACTTGGCCCAATAACACAGTCAAAGAGTCTTAGTAGGTGATGCACATACTTGGTCCTTTGGGCTGGTCAATAAGTCAAAGTAGGTGATGCACCTACTTGTCACTTACTAGCTTAGTGAAGTCAAGCAAGCACCTCAATATTTTGTTAAATTTCTAGACCTTAATAACTTTAACATAACTTAGAACTTATATACACTATGCCACTTTATACTTTAGACTCAAATACCACCTTGTCATCTCAAGTGTAAATATTTCCATCAACATCAACTTAATAGGGTCGCATCAAAATCTCTGGACAGTTCACTTTAAATATTACCACTAATTGCATAGGAAACCAAATCCATAACTATACCACAAGGCAGTTTATAAGCATTATTAAAATAGAACTAGTACACGTAGAATACGGGGTGTTACATCCTCCCCCTCTTATGATCATTCGTCCTCGAATGATAGGTGCACCTGGTAGTTCGATTAATCTCTGAATTTCATATAGAGATTTGCGAGAGTCCCAATTGTAAATAGGAAGGACTATCCAGAATCCATAGACTAACCGAAAATATGTATAGACAAATCTAGCATGACGTCTCGATAGATATGGTTCATGAAATAGTAATATGAAAAAATTAAATCCCTTCTTTACCATGTAATTCACTAAAAATACACAAGTAGTACTCATACAAATAAGACTGTAATATACCTAAACACAAGAAACACAAATGACACATCAAATGAACAAATTCTAGCAAGATTCATGATCATATAAGAGGACCACATGATCTCAGATCCTTATATTGATGTTTAAAATGAGGAGGGTTACTTAGTATCTCTCTATCATCTTCTATTCCCAGGTATGTTGTGTTATATTCTATTCCTTCCCTAATACTCATGGTTACACATTCTGAACTTAGCTTCCGAGCCTTAACAATTAAGAATAACTATAGAGTATCTCCCAATTTTATTTTATTTTTGTATATGAACGGACACATAGAATCATAGGCTATAGGGGCAATACTTTCCTTTCTCTTTTATTTCATGACACTTTTCAGAGGTGAATCTTTTAAGAACACATAGCTGTTAATATAAAATCTAAAGTTTTATGCCGCTCCTGCGAATAGGGTATTATGCTAAGTTATTTATCTATGGTTGATTAAATTTACATATATGGCCAACCTTTTCTGTTCAAAGTCTTCACTGCATATTGATACAAGGAAATATTTTCCCAAATTGTTCAAAACTCAAATCAATAAGCATAGAGAGGGCATAGTATACGGATGAATAAGTCACATTGGACATGACACATAGGCAGACTATCCCAAAAGGGAGCGCGCAAGGTATACGTGAATTAAGCTATAGAAATACATGGTATATGCGTGCATATGACCTATAGGTTAGCGTGTGAGCGAATGAACTATAGGGAATGTAGGAATGGGCTAGATGATCACATGATGCATGAGTACATAAGCTAAGACATGTAGTAGATATGACATGTAGACATATCAGAAAATGAGCTACGGAACACAAATCACATTGAGCAAGTGCGTTATATTGCGTGGATAGGTGGACTAACATGTCAATGAGCACAAATATGAAATATGAGCAAGTGAGCACATAACACATGGCCAGAAAAGCTATAAGGCCTAAAATGTTTAAGCAAGTAGGCTATGAGGTATGCAAAATATATAGAAATGGTCATATGATTAATTTAGCATGCATTACTCATACAATATGGACAAGTGGCATGTGGGAAGTAACCAGTGCAATAAATAACATGTAAGGAAAAGTTCCTATGAAAACATCATTAAACAAGGGTGATCTGAAGCGGATAACACTTGCATGTAAGCATTCCATGACGTTAGGTAACCTATGAGAAGGCAATCCACAAAGGGAAAATGACATACAAATAGATAAGTTATAGAATATGCAGCATGTATAATTATATAAAAAAAATCATCTTTGAAAGCTACGATATATCCTATAGAACAACTCTAACGTACTAAGATAAACACACTGTCTTAAGCTTTTAAGTTACAGGTGGGATAGTTCTGCTCATATTCCTTACTCGCCTCAAAACACATACAATTGATTTTCCCATCTACTATCTCCAATCTCCTAAGAATTCTTATAGGTGTTCTGCTATTGGGACTTGGCTTCCGTCTAGGTCAATATAAATAGTACAGTAATGATAGAAAAAGAAAATCCTCAAAAAAAGTAGATCATCTTTTAGAGTAGGAGGACGAGGTCAACTTTGCCTTCATTACTAGCTTGTGTTATATCACATTCAATGATTGATGCCCCTTGAAGATAAAAAAAAATAATAATAAATCGTGCTTCTTGAACGCATCATGAAATATGAACTCTAATAACATGTAAATGCCAGGTACCTATAAAGTTATATCATGATTCATAACGTCTTAGAGTTAGCCGATTTGGGCTTAACTAGATAGGTCTGGCCATACTAATAGATTTCCTCTTTTTTTTTTTTTTTTTTTAATAAGTGAGGGTGCTCCGACTCTTTTCCCATGCAAGATAGCAAATAAGAACAACTAGCAATATGCATATGATCTATTTTTTTAATCAAGACTAAATATCAAAACTTGAATCGATACTAAATTGACTTCTCTATGTAACAAAGGTTCACAAAATTGTTCCCAGGAGCGCCATTATAACTCGTTAGCGTTGAAGAGCTGATAACATTTTCTTACCGCATACACTTTAGCAATCACTCTCTCATAACCACCTATGCCACTCCTCTATAGCATCCTCATATCACCCCTACTCCTATGTTTAGGGAATTTGACATATTCCATCTCTTTCTAATGAGAAGTTGTCTGTACATATTCGGCCTGTGTAATTTAAGCTTCATTCTCACAAGCTTCCTATCTAACAAGTAACTTTTAATCAAAACTAGCAGCTTCATGTACTAGATTCCATTATGTACAACCAACTAATCACAACTTAGTTCTAACCAATCAACTTTCTTTTCGTTATTCTTACCCTTTAGGAACATACTAACTCTCTATATCCAACACATACCTCATAAAATGAACCACCACACATATATCATTTGCAGTAATTGGCACACTTATCCCTAAGTTTTATATTCATGAAAAGAATACAAATGTTATTAGTACTTATTCAGAGCTGTTGGCACATACCATATAAATGCCAAACATTAACATACTCGGGAGGACATACGGTGAGAATTTGAGCTTTGTCAGCCAATTAGGGGTATCTGTAGTAACACTATTGCACTAATACATCCACCTATAAAATTGTGCCACTGGCTTCTTTGAACTAAAAGAAACTGGTTTGACTACATCAATTTCGAGAACATGTGCAACGCTGAAAATTCTATATATCAAAGACTAAGAACAAGTGTCCTCCATAGGAATAAATCCTGTAAGTATGGAGCAAATATAGAACTCAAGAGCTGGTTACATCCTCCTAAGAAGATCTCCCTGGAAATGCTACAGCAAATATATGTAACTAGGTAACAAATCATATTTGAACCAACATGATGCAAATGGTACAAATGCAACTTTAAATGCAAATAACATAAAAGTCTTTACATACCTTGTGGAGTGAGATGGTCAAATAAAATGAGCTCAATCTAGTCAAACTTTTGGTAACTTGAGGTCCTTTCTGTATGTTACATGCTGACACTTCAACAACCGTTAACCTTAACCATAGTTAATATGAATAGCATGATCTGGTACAACTGGAAATGGGCTTCTTAACTTCGCTCTATCGCACGATCAGGATTATGAAGGAAGGTAACATTTCCTAAATGTCCAAGCAGCCCCCTAATTATTAAATGTGGCGCGCAACACATTCATAACTAAGGATCTACTAGACACGACTTTGTAGACCCCCTAGGACGAACTGCTCTGATACCACTTTGTCATAACCCAACCCTAGTTAAGGCAGACAAGTACCTTATGAACACATGCTTTACAAGTAATCTATGATGAGAAAGTAAACTACTATGCAGATTACTGATGAGAAGCTTAAAATACAACACATTTTGACTAGCTAAACCTCTATATGTGACAAGTGAAACTATGAATACAGATGATAGCTTTACAATGTCTACAAAGCCTCTACTGGAATCCATGATGGTACCACTATGAAAATACACATAGTAAAGACTCGGCAAAACTCCGAATCAACCTGGAGCTCACCAACATCCGCTGAGTATAATGTGCTTCTATTGGGAAGATCTACTAGTTGAGTACTTGCACCTGCAGCATGAAATGCAGCGTTCCCAATAAGGGATGTCAGTACAAAAGAATGTACTGAATATGTAAGGCATAATACAACCATATTTAATATGAGAGCTCAAGTGAAACCAAATACCAATAGATAAGGATTAGAGACCACCTTTGCTTTATGCTTGTGGAATCGTGCATGTTACATTCTTTTCTCTACTTTTCTGTACTTTATAATCTTTATACAACATATGATACAAATGACCAGCTGATCAGTGGTAGAAGAGGATGACCCATGCTAGGCATTTTAACCCCTGGGATGCTGTCCTCATAATTCCACAAATTGGGATCGGCCCATGCTAGGCTTTCGCCCCTGAGCTGCCACCCTTCCATACCAATTGGGATCGGCCCATGCTAGGCTTTTGCCCCTGAGCTGCCACCCATAATCATACAGATTACGTTTAGATTCTTTCATCTTTGAGGTTGTTGTTTATCAGTTCATAACTCTTGTGGGATTGTTCTTTAGATAATCATAACTCTTTTGAGATTGTTCTTTTTGATGTTCATAACTTGTTTGTGATTGTTGTTTTGGTGGTCATAATCCTTGTTTTGATTTGGAAATACGGACCAGTAGTAGAAGACATATGAATATGGACTTACGATAATAACAATGACATGGAAAGGATATGTGAATTGAACGTAGTACTTAGGAGCTTATATGACTCGGTAAGCATTTTGACATATCAAATTGAAGCACATCCAGTGAAGACAATTTAACATTCAGCCAAGAGATTTGAACTCTATATGATACAAATACAAGGTGTTCATGCATGTGGAACCAAGAGGGGAATGTGAGCAGATTAAACTTAAGGACGGATACATATTCCAAGTAAGTACACATAAACATACAATTGAGAAAGTAGTGATTATGTGAGGTAACATTACAGTCTAACACAATGAGATTAATAACAAAGAAAGGGAATATATGAACATGTGACAAGATGACATATCTATAAACAATTGAAGCAAATTGGCAAGATATGGGCAGATCGTATATACATCCTATAAACATATGTACCATGTGTAATCTAGGATTACTTTGACTTATATGAGGGAAATACGTGCTAGGGGTACTTTGACAATGAAACAAGTTTAAACCTTGCATGCTAACACTTGGTAGAGTAAACACACACACATTTAGTAACAAACTCATATTAGAGTACCCACTTCAATGCTATAGGGAGTAGGAGCTGCAACTATGGATCAGTCACTACCAAGGGCACTTAGAAAGCTTACTTTTTGTAATGCAAGTTTTGGATTCATGCCAAAGAAATAGGAAATCAAATAGCCTTACATACCTTGCTATACAATTCAAATCGTATGACTTAAGCTCCTTATCTTCTGATCACTAACTTGCTCGACATGACTACCACTTGATAAGACTTGGATTCTTCAAGGTAAAGGTTGTCCTCCTTAACTTGTCTTAAATTATACCTTCCAATAGCTTGAAATACCTATTATTTAAGAACCCTAATGGTATTTAATGGCTGTTGTATGAATCTAAGAGAGAGAAGAGAGAAAGCTCTAGTAATCAGATATTTTGTCAAAGTAAAAATGGTTGGGAAAAGTTGATATCAATCTCTTTTAAAGGGACCTGCTTTGGACGACTTTATCACTCATTTTGGGCCATAATATGCCAAGTAGGTGACCCACCCACTTGGACTTTTCATTAGGACTTTTTTGGACTTAATAACATTGCCCTTTTGCCACCTTTCTCATTCTTCATTTGCAGCCAACATGTGTCTTTAATTTGGGCCACACCTTTAAGTAGGTGATGCATCTAGTTTTCCATTAAAATTATTTCTTGTGGGCTTGAGAAGATTGGGCCTTGGTTGTCCATTTCCCCCTTATTCTTCCATTCAACTTGGGCTAAATTAATGCAAATAGGTGTAGTGTACTTGGCCCAATAACACAGTCAAAGAGTCTTAGTAGGTGATGCACATACTTGGTCCTTTGGGCTGGTCAATAAGTCAAAGTAGGTGATGCACCTACTTGTCACTTACTAGCTTAGTGAAGTCAAGCAAGCACCTCAATATTTTGTTAAATTTCTAGACCTTAATAACTTTAACATAACTTAGAACTTATATACACTATGCCACTTTATACTTTAGACTCAAATACCACCTTGTCATCTCAAGTGTAAATATTTCCATCAACATCAACTTAATAGGGTCGCATCAAAATCTCTGGACAGTTCACTTTAAATATTACCACTAATTGCATAGGAAACCAAATCCATAACTATACCACAAGGCAGTTTATAAGCATTATTAAAATAGAACTAGTACACGTAGAATACGGGGTGTTACAAGGTATTCTGCATGATGAGAATAGGCAATAACCGACATAGACCATGGTAGCAAGACATGGAATCCGGAGTTCTATCCTACTCCGATGAGGTTGTTCTACTTTCCAATGGTAGAACTTAGACATATCCCATGTAGGCACATGGTTAAGGAATATGAAGGGCTGCTTTGTATTCTAGTCTCATACTTAACTAGAACTACTTCCCTTGCCATACTCACTCGGTGCTAGCCTTCTTTCTCATAGTGTATTTCATACATTAGGTTTACATAAAAGGGTTCCATATCTAGTTCATAACCCAATTACATTTACCCTACCAAGGAAGGTCCACTAGGGCTACCTTACAATGGCGATAAGAAGCTCATGATGACTTTCCTAAGTGTTAATATGATGCCGGTCCAGCAACTAACCTTAAGTCCATCATTCCTTTACTTTGAAGGATACCATTACGGCTTACACTTCAGTCAATCTTAACCTTACCCTTAAGTCAAGGTTTGCACATAAAAGACTCTCATAACATCATTTAAAGTCACATGTCATTCGTACATTCAAGACTAAGAGTTATAACACCCTAAATCAAGACATCACATATTCATAATCATATATACATCAAGCAAGAGATACAAGTCAACCAAGACAAGACATCACATACTTCACTTTTAACACATAATACAAGTCATTCTTGAAACACCTCTAAAACAACCTAACATCTTCAAGTAACCCTATATATAATCATAACATCATTAATATACTCCACATAGACTCATAAATTCAAGTAGGAATAACCAAGACTCAACCTAACACTACTCTCATAATGTCAAGTCAAAGTCTAACATGATCACTTAAGGCAACATAACTAGAAGAATACATACATGACTATATAACTTTACATGTAGATAGGTAATGTCATGCTTCACAAAATCAAACTACACAAATAGACACATAACTTCAAGTAATTGCCAATAAGGGCATGCTCATAATATTGCATAAAGTAACGCCGACAAGTCCACGTCAATTGCAAGTAAAATACATAACACCGCCACCATAAGTGGACCATACCAAGAACAATAGAATTGAAGTATAATTAATATCAAATTAAAGAAAATGGGCCAGCATACCTTCATCCCCTCATCCACACTTCAATTCAATGCTAAATCAACCAATTCAATATCACAAGGCCCTTACCCATGGCCATGAACAATAATTCAAAGCAATAACTATAAAACTCAATGAATCTACATCAATTCAATATAGATTTAACAATCTAAGACCAATTAGATATCAACTGAATATAATTCTTATATCATTATAAAGCCCATAAGAAACTACACAACAATTCATCAATATTAGCTTAATATCAAGTAACCCAATAAGTAGTCAAAACTAGGGTTCATCAATTTACATGGTTCATAGGTAATTTATGTTAAAATCATCAATACAATATCAATTAGATCATAATTCAATGTTTAGAAATCATTTATGCAAGAACCCATGGTAGAATCCCGAAATTGGACAATTCACTTTAGAAAACTTTGAAAAACATCTTTAGAGTTGGGATCCTTGATGAAATAAGTTTCAAGGATCAAAAGCCATACCTAAGGGATGATAATTATTCACTTTGATGAAGAATTTCGACACAAAAACCCCTCACCAAGATGCCTCTTCAATAGGGTCTTCAATGGAGTCTTTGGGATATTTTCTAAGTGTTTTGGGTTTTCAATTTGGAAGAATGAAGTCTTTAGGTTGTTAACTACTTATATAGTTAATCAAATACCCATAAGACCCTTAAATAACTGTCCAACACTTAATTTAGAGGTGGGGTGAATTTACCAATTCACCCCTTAATTGGCAGCAGCTCTGCGCGCAGGAACAGGTGATTGTGACGCCTGCCCTTGACGGGGCGTCACGGCCACAACGGGGCGTCCTCCGTTGGTGGCAAAAGTGACCTGACAAGGTTTCAATATTTGCCCTTGGCTAAGGCCCCCACGACGGAACCCTGTGACGGGGCGTCACAGCCACGACTGGCCGTTGACTGCTCCGTCGCCAAGGCTGCCTGGGACAACCTGCACACTGATTTTGGGGTCCTTCCTCAAGGACCCTTTGATGGTCCTTGGGGATAATTTCTCAGATGTTTCCAACCCAAAAATGATCTTCTATAAGTTTAACACCTCTCACATGAAATTCATCCAAAACGAACACGTAAAACTCGACGAAACACGCCTAGACGTACAAGGTCGACTCAAGGCATATCTTTCGAATGCCTTGGACGTTCTTGGTCGTTTGACCTCCAAACTTCACGAAAATTTAACCACTGCCTATACATGATATATTAACTCTATTAAAGAACCTTAAAACACCATGAAACAGACATAAACACATATAACCACATTTTAGACATTTTGGTGACTTAGTCGTCAAACGTCTTAGTCGTCCCTTGACGTTTGACTTCCAACACCTCTAATATTTTAGCTACTGCATATATTCTATATTTTAGGAATATTTAGGACATTAGAACACCAAGACCAACATATTAGACTCTAGAGCACCTAAGCTATTTTCGAGGTATTACAATCTCCCCCACTTGGACAACATTCGTCCTCGAATGACACTTGCCACTCTCCGAACACTTCCAAGATAAGAGACTCAACTAGCAGCACATAACCAAACCATACAACACATAACCAAGAGGAAAACATCAACTTCACATAGTCAAGATATTCGCAACACAACAAGAAACTAGAAGACAATTTTATAACTCGTTAAGCTACAAAACTCACATGCTTTATTCCAAATTGTAAAAACTCATTTTATACTCAATACCCTACTCATATACATCAGTTCTAACCACATTACCACAATTTTAGACCAATGAATCAAATAGTCATTTTAACCAAAATTTTAGAGTGAGCAGTTTAACAAGCTATAGTGATTTTGCCAAATTTTCAAAAATGCAACTTTTTGGCAATTCATGATATGAACATGCTAATATGCAAAGTAACATCATATAAACACGTCTTACAACATGCTCCTAACTCAATAAAACACACAATGCAAGAAGTTAATGAAATTCAATTTCAACCAAACTCCTAAACATCAAGCTCATGCAACAATTCAAGAACTTCTATCACGTCTACAAACCATACTCCCCCACTTAGAAGGAACTCAAATCTTAACAAAAGAAAGAGAACTTACCAACATCATCATCACCCTCATTCTCATCCGGCTTCTCAATTCTAGTACGGAGTGCATAGAAACGTCTCTTAGTTGGAGCATCTTTCTTTGGAACACTAGGAGCAACTTGCTTACCCTCTCTACCCCTAGAAGCAATCGTAGGATAATCCCTAGTCTTATGTCCTTCCTTACCAAGTCGGCTACTCCGGTACAAAAGCGACTCATTTCATCTCTTGGATTGGACACAAGAGAAAGAGCATACCTAGACAATGTTGAGAATTTCAAAAAGTACTCCTCAACACTCATATTGCCTTGCTTGAGATTAATAAACTCCTCCACCTTGACTTCTCTCCTCTCTCGGGGAAATTACTTGCCATGAAAAGCTCCCTTAAACTCTTCCCACTCAATAGGACCCGAATCATCCGGTCTATTGTCCTTCCATTGAGTATACCAAATTTGACAAACATCTCTCAATTGGTATGAATCCAATTCCGCCTTCTCTCTAGATGTAACCCCCATAGCATTCAACACCTTGTACACTTCATCAAGAAACTCTTGGGGATCCTCATTTACCTTAGAGCCAAGAAAGATAGGAGGATTCATCCTCACAAAGTCTCTCAACCTATAAGTCATAGTGATCTCCACAACCCTAGGCATCATACTCAAATTGATTTGAGTAGTTACGGCTTGAGCTAAAGCCATCAAAGCCTCTCTAATCTCTTGAGTAGTCAACTCCGGAAGAACCACCGGAACCTCATTACATCCACCCACATTAGGAACATGATCACCTTGGGGAGGCACTTGAGCACCTTGAACACCTTGAGAAACTTGCTCAACTTGCTCTACTTGAGGAGGAATCTCCTCATTCACCCTCTACTCTTCCAACCTTCTAGCGGCCATCCTTCTAGTATTCATCTCCTAGAAACACAAGGAAACACATAAGAAGGATAATCATAACATTTACTCTACCGCACGACATAGGAGTAGAAAAGAAGGGAAACTCTATCGTCCTATAGCCTCTTGCCCATAGATGTGTCGCGACTCACACCGATGGTCAAGACTCTACTAGACGTGACTTGATGAGACTTTTTGATTCCTAAAACCACTTTCACCAACCTATGCTCTGATACCAAGCTTGTCACAACCCGGAACCATACCCTAGAAGTTAGAGTACAATCTTGGATTGTAACCGGCGTCGTCGAACTCTCGGAGTTCTAAGACAAGCCTCTTTCATATCATTCATTGCATATACATAATTAAAAGTAGTGCGAAATTAAAACTTTTCGTAAAACAATATAGAAGTCTTTAAACTCTTTAAAATAAGTAGATATTAGGAAAAACACTAAGTCTCAATCTCATCATCTTAAGACACAAGAATACTTGGGACACTGCCCATACTTCAATACGAAAATAGGAAGACATAGTCTATTACAATACATCAAAGAAAACATAAAAGACATATGCCCTAGAGTCAATTGAGGACATACTTCAACTTCTTCTTGAACGATCTTCTAAGTCCAAGTCTTCACTTCCCAAATCTCTTCACCTATTAAGAACTATAGATAGACAATAAAGCATGGAATTAGTACAACCACATGTACTAAGTATGGCATTATGCATAAAAATCATTAAAATGGACTTTATTGGAAATATGCATCTTTTTATTTTACAAATCATATTTTAATCATAATAAAATCATTAATTATCAACATAGAAACACATAAGAAAACATTAAAACCAAACTCATAAATTCAAAGCTCACTTTACAGTGAGTTCACTTCACTGTACAGTGAAGTCCTGTTACAGTGAAGTCCTAGCCTTCCCTTTTTTAACATCTTCTAGCATGTAATTCCCTCACTTAAAGTCATCCTAAGATTCACTTAAGTCACACAAAGAGAGACCGCCCATACACTCTTATCTAGATGTGCCTAAACGACCCTTAAGATTTCCTACAATGAGTTACATACATACTTACAAAGCAATCATAAACATCATTATGAGATTTCTCTACCAATCATGAATCCTAAGTCTCCCATAAGTTAAATGTGAAGGAACCGTCCATACAATCCCTTACACACACACTCAAGTGATCCTATGGAATCCTTATAGTAGAATCATTCTCACTAAATCACCAACCATAGGTGATATGACATTCTCTACCCAAAGGCTATCAAAAGACCTACTTAAGTAAATCAAGAAGATAACGTCCATAGTGACCTCTTCAAGATTACCTAAATATTCCTTAAGACTACCTAAAGCTTAGATCATGTCAACAAGATTAACCAACTTCCCTAACTAGAGTCATCCTCAAGACTTCCAAAGATAAGACATGAAGAGATCATCCTTCCATGCCCTCCTCACACTTTAGCTAAGGAATGCTTAAGCCACTTTAGATTAGGTACTCATTCATTTACATAGTTACTAACATAGGTCATTATTCATTAGTTCATAATACTCATTCATCACATAAGACACTCACATAATACATCACATAGACACTCACATAATGGTCTTGGACAAGACCTAGGAAATTCCACATAACACCTTCAAAGCCTATTGTGCAATGTCTAGATAGCGTCCCATACCACCACCTAAACCTCATAAACTTATCTAATGCTAATAGGTATTTCACATGATGAGAATAGGCAATAACCGACATAGACCATGGTAGCAAGACATGGAATCCGGAGTTCTATCCTACTCCGATGAGGTTGTTCTACTTGCCAATGGTAGAACTTAGACACATACCATGTCCCAGCGCTGCTTTGTATTCTATTCTCATACTTAACTAGAACTACTTCCCTTGCTATACTCACTTGGGGCTAGCCTTCTTTCTCATAGAGTATTTCATACATTAGGTTTACATAAAAGGGTTCCATGTCTAGTTCATAACCCAATTACATTTACCCAGCAAGGAAGGTCCACTAGGGCTACCTCACAATGGCGATAAGAAGCTCATGATGACCTTCCTAAGTGTTAATATGATGCCGTTCCAGCCAACTAACCTTAAGTCCATCATTCCTTTACTTTGAAGGATACCATTACGGCTTACACTTCAATCAATCTTAACCTTACCTTAAGTCAAGGTTTGCACATAAAGACTCTCATAACATCATTTAAAGTCACATGCATTCATACATTCAAGACTAAGAGTTATAACACCCTAAATCAAGACATCACATATCCATAATCATATATACATCAAGCAAGAGATACAAGTCAACCAAGACAAGACATCACATACTTCACTTTTAACACATAATACAAGTCATTCTAGAAACACCTCTAAAAAACCTAACATATTCAAGTCACCCTATATATAATCATAACATCATTAATATACTCCACATAGACTCATAGAGTCAAGTAGGAATAACAAAGACTTAACCTAATACTACTCTCATAATGTCAAGTCAAAGGCTAACATGATCACTTAAGGCAACATAACTAGAAGAATACTTACATGACTATATAACTTCACATGTAGATAGGTAATGTCATGCTTCACAAAATCAAACTACACAAATAGACACATAACTTCAAGTAATTGCCAATAAGGCCATGCTCATAATATTGCATAAAGTAACGCTGACAAGGCCACGTCAATTGCAAGTAAAACACATAACACCGCCACCATAAGTGGACCATACCAAGCACAATAGAATCGAAGTATAATTAATATCAAATTAAAGAAAATGGGGCAGCATACCTTCATCCCCTCATCCACACTTCAATTCAATGCTAAATCAACCAATTCTACATCACAAGGCCCTTACCCATGGCCATGAACAATAATTCAAAGCAATAACTATAAAACTCAATGAATCTACATCAATTCAATCTAGATTTAACAATATAAGACCAATTAGATATCAATTTAATACAATTCTTATATCATTATAATGCCCATAAGAAACTACACAACAATTCATCAATATTAGCTTAATATCAAGTAACCCAATAAGTAGTCAAAACTAGGGTTCATCAATTTACATGGGTTCATAGGTAATTTATGTTAAAATCATCAATACAATATCAATTAGATCATAATTCAATGTTTAGAAATCATTTATGCAAGAACCCATGGTAGAATCCCGAAATTGGACAATTCACTTTAGAAAACTTTGAAAAACATCTTTAGAGTTGGGATCCTTGATGAAATAAGTTTCAAGGATCAAAAGTCATACCTACAGGATGATAATTCTTCACTTTGATGAAGAATTTCGACATAAAAAACCCTCACCAAGCTACCCCTTCAATAGGGTCTTCAATGGAGTCTTTGGGATATTTTCCAAGTGTTTTGGGTATTCAATTGGGAAGAATGAAGTCTTTAGGTTGTTAACTACTTATATAGTTAATTAAAATACCCATAAGACCCTTATATAACCGTCCAACACTTAATTTATAGGTGGGGTGAATTTACCAATTCACCCCTTAATTGGCAGCAGCTCTGCGCGCAGGAATAGGTGCTTGCGACGCCTGCCCTTGACGGGGCATCACGACCACAATGGGGCATCGCAGCCCTCCGTTGGTGGCAACAGTGACCTGCCAAGGTTCCAATATTCACCCTTGGCTAAGGCCTCCACGACCGAACCCTGTGACGGGGCGTCACAGCCACGACTGGTCGTTGACTGCTCCGTCGCCAAGGCTGCCTGGGACAGCCTGCACACTGATTTTGGGGTCCTTCCTCAAGGACCCTTTGATGGTCCTCCACGACCGAACCCTGTGACGGGGCGTCACAGCCACGACTGGTCGTTGACTGCTCCGTCGCCAAGGCTGCCTGGGACAGCCTGCACACTGATTTTGGGGTCCTTCTTCAAGGACCCTTTGATGGTCCTTGGGAATAATTTCCCAGACGTTTCCAACACAAAAATGATCGTCTATAAGTTTAACACCTCTCACATGAAATTCATCCAAAACGAACACGTAAAACTCGACGAAACACGCCTAGACGTACAAGGTCGACTCAAGGTATATCTTTCGAACGCCTTGGACGTTTTTGGTCGTTTGACCTCCAAACTTCACGAAACTTTAACCATTGCCTATACATGCTATATTAACTCTATTAAGAACCTTAAAACACCATGAAACACACATAAACACATATAACCACATTTTAGACATTTTGGTGACTTAGTTGTCAAACGTCTTAGTCGTCCCTTGACGTTTGACTTTCAACACCTCTAATATTTTAGCTACCGCCTATATTCTATATTTTAGGCATATTAAGGACATTAGAACACCAAGACCAACATATTAGACTCTAGAGCACCTAAGCTATTTTCGAGGTATTACACAATTAATATTGCATCTAATTCCTTCTAGGCCATGATCATAACATATAAACATGTACAAGAATGTAAACACAGCCACAAAAGATGGATCATACCAGTCAACACGAATCAATGTACATTCTAGGCTAATTAGAAGAAATAAGTCAACTTACAAAATCTCCAAGCTAATGATAATCTTTGATCATTCCTCCAAAATTCATAATCAATTGATATAGAAAGATGGATCATACCAATCTAATAACAACTTTATAAATATCAAGTCAATATCACAAAACCCACATCAAGGCTAATTTGAGAAATTAGGAGGATCATGGGTTCTTCATAAAATTGGATAGAAATTCATCATAAAATCAGTACATAAACATATATTTATCATTAAAATGATTTTGAAATCAATTTGAGAATGAACCCATGTATAGATTCAAAAATAGGATATTTGTGTAACAACCCTAAAAATAGATATGCTAAGTAATGCTTAATGTGCCAAGAATGCCTACGATTAGACTAGGGTTCACACGGATTGATGCGCATAGAACCAGACCTCGGAACCCTAGGTACAGCCAAGCCAACTAACTTTGGGAGTTAGTTGAGCTAGGAAAGGTTGGGACCAACCATGTAGGGCTCTCGAATACGAAGATTTACTCGAAGGAGTCTTTACCGGACTTAAAGAGAGGAAATCTTAAGTTTTGAGGGTCTAGGGGTAAAATGGTCTTTTACCAGGCTAAGGGTAATATCGTAATTACCCTAAATATATATTAAATTAATTATTTAATAAGGTGGAGGGGCAAATTGGGGAGAGAGATATGAAATGGAGCTCTTGAAGTTAAGTCATGCTCCACCCGGGTTCGAACCTAGGTGGAAGCAATGAATTTATGTGATTTTTATTTAAGCTATTGAATTAATGTAATTAATTAATAATTATTATTCATTATCTGATTTAAAATAAAAATAAAAATCATATTTTTAATAATTAACTAAACCTTATTTGACTAAGTCCTAAACTAGACTCCTAAGCCTAATATGACTCCCACTCTCTCACGTCTATCTCTCAACTCTCACGCTCAAACTCTCCCATTCTCTCATTCACGTTTTTCTCTGCCAAAATAACTTCAAAAACAGTAGGTAAACCAAAGTTCTTCATACTTGAAGAACTCACAACGAAAATTACAAACAAACAACTAATCAAAAACGTTACGCAAGAGGGAGGATTATTCCGTCGAATTGGTGTTGAAGTTGAGGGGATTTGGACGTGATTTTTGGAGAAAGTTTTGGGCAGCAAGTCAAGGTTTGAACTACATAAAAGGTATGGGTTTTCTTCTCTCTTGGTCCCTTTCCCAAGAGACCCCTTAAGATTAAGTAAATTCTAATCCGAAAACTAGGATTGTTCCCGTTGCATGTCCCTATCACTAGCTCCCATTGAATCGTAGGTTGGGTATGTTTGCTGGTATTTTAAGCATGAAGTGTGATTTTCGTGATAATGTGTTCATGATTATATGTTTAGAATTGTAAGCATGTTAAGTTATGTCAACCGAAAGTATGTGAAAAATGATATGTTTTTATGGTTGAATTTTATGTGCGAATGTTTGTGTAAATCATGAGGTGTAAAAGTGGTGTAATGTTGCTGGATGTAATGGTAATTCTTGGCTGAATATAATCATAAAAAGATTACACTTTAAGATGCACCAAATGATCCACGAAATGCCTTAAGAATTAACGTATGAATGATGGTAAAAAGAAGCTGAAAATAGTGAACAAATTTCCAGCATTTGGTAGGTTGGGTTCGGCCAAACAAAGTGGTACAAAATGCAATAAAAAATGAATGTAAAATAAGTGAAATCACTAAGGATCATCATCCAAGACATCATTACATGAAAGCTACAAGAAAATCAACAAAAGATTAAGACAAAAATGAATTGGAAGAGACTAAATTTCCAGCCTGCTGGAAATTGTATTCTCGGCCAATTTTTAAGAAAATGAGTTTCGTTTAATTTTTTTTTTAAAATGTGAGGTCATTGGGGATTGAACCCATGACCTCACTAAATGAAAATTTCATAAAAATTTCGTGAGAAAAATGCAAGGAAAAATAGATATGGTGGGTGGGGATTGAACCCACAACCTCTTGAATGGATGAGAGAGTTAGGAGAAAAATAAAGGAGAAAATAAATGTGGAGAGTGGGGATTGAACCACAACCTCTTGGATAGGTGAGAAAGTTAAGAGATAAATTAAAATAAAAATAATGAGCTTGTGGGGGATTGAACCCACAACCTCCTTGACTTAAACGAAAAAGGAGAGGAGAAAAAGAAAGGAAATGTTATGGGGTTGATGGGAATCGAACTAGGGTCTCCCAAATCTGAAAAATGCAATTATCAAGTTTAAAATAAGATTAAGTGGTCCAAGGGATTCGAAATAGGGTTCCCTTGCCCCAAATTCCCTATTGATACATAAGTCATACGTGAATTAAATGTTCAAGAATAATGCCACCTACTTAGATCGAAATTGAGATCTTGGCATACATACAAGATGCATAAGTCTTGTATCACATAATCTTAGGAAGATATGAATCACTTAGACGATATATGAATGAAGCCTCATGGCTTGTATGTATGGACACATAAGTCTAACATACGTTTAAATGTAAGTGATCCTAAGATGTATGTAATGAAATGATGAAACCCTAAAAGGGTTAAGTATGAGTGTAAATACACTAAATGGCCAAGTGCATTGGCATCTGATGAAATGAACAATGAAATGATGAAATGAACAATGAAATGATGAAAGGAACAATGAAATGATGAAATTAACAATGATATGATGAAATGAACAATGAAATGACTATGAACAATGAAATGATGAAATGAAAAATGAAATGATGAAACCCTAGAAGGGTTAAGTAAAAGTGTGAAACACACTAAATGGCCAAGTGCATTGGCATATGATGAAGTGAACATTCACGTAAAAAGGGGTGAGTAATTATGAAGAGCAAATGTGCTAATGTTAATGAATGTGGTGACAACATGATATGAGGCTAATGTAAAAGATGAGAGCAATCTCAAATGACCCTAAGTAAATGTTACCAAAACGTACTCACCTATGAGAGTGTAAGATAATGAAGAGACCAGTCTCTATGAACACTCTAATGAAAGTATTGAGCTTAACACACTTAATACTAATGATGATATGAGAAATCATCTAATGAGCTATGATGTCCTCATACTAGAAGCCAGCTTCCATAACGTATGAGATGAATGTAATGGAACTTTATACTGAGCACCGATAGACTAGCTATGAGCGGTGATGCCTTCTTTCGGGAAGGGCGGAGGTTCACGTAAATCTCATGAGATGAGACTGTCCGGCATGCCGGGTATGGGTCTTCTTGTATCTCCTAGTCTTCGAACCTATACTGCCAATATAGGGATCTGGCGGGGTTCGATTCCCATGTACGCTAGCATGTTTTGGGTCACTTTGGCCGGTGATTCCACCTCTTTTTGGTGTGGGGAGACACTGGATTTCATAATGCTCACATGATCTATGTCGGTTAAAGTTAAAGTTCCCAATGAATGAATGGGGCCAGCCTCAAATGATGCACATAATGAAGTGAATGATACCAAAGGTGTTAGGATATGATAATCAAAAGGTGAGTTAGATTCAAGTAATGACATTAGGTCATTCTTGGTCATTGCACAACGAACCTAATGAAAGTCTTAAACTACATCTTAGGTATAGCTGGTGTTTACACTGGCCTATGAATGAAATGAAATGGAGTACGTATGAATGAACGAAGCAGACTCTGTGTTTGCTAATGAAGACTCCCTAGTTGAGGTCCCATCTGTTGAGCCCTCATTTCTGGGATGTCTTAATGTCAAGTCCATGATTCCAAGGTCTCATGGCATATGAATGAATGATATGGAAGAAGTTATGTGCTACATGCAAAATGTACTGTATGTTATATGATATGTGCTATGTGTAAATGTTATGTGCTGTGTGCAAATGTGAAAAGTATGATGATGTATGTTATTCTCATGGCATAACTTTCCTATTAAGAATCTGGAAAGCTCACTGACTTTCCTAATCCAAATTTGGAAAGATCATTTACTTTCCTAGTCCACATTTGGAAACTTTCCTAATCTCAATTTGGCAAGTCCACTGACTTGACTTCCAAAAATCATGTTGTTAGGAAAGAGCTATTCTTTCTCATGCATGTCCTTGGTTTGTGCTTGCATATACCCATACTTAGTACAAGTGTGTACTAACCCCATACAAACTCTACTATTTTAGGTGCAGGTACAGGTGGGCGATAGAGCTACAGGATCATCGCTGCAGTCATCCGGACGTCCAGCATTCATCCGGAGTTGGTAGGTCCTCATGCTTTCGAGGATGCTGTTGTTTTATATTCTAGCTTAGTTTTAGAGTTGAGCTAGTGGAGCATGTTCCACTAGCATTTCTTTCATTTTTTTATTCAGACTATGTATTGGTGCCATTTTGGCAATTATACACTTAATAAGAATTGAACTATTTTTTTCAGTTGCTTATCTCTTAATGTTAGATGGTTGATGGTGAACAATTACGTATTAATGAGAATGTTTTTATAAGTATGTTAGGAAACAAAAAGTTTCAAATTTTCCGCTAAAATTAACCTTTGTAAAGTAAGAATGACGTAAGTAGGCTTGTGTGCGACCTCTGAGAGGTCAACGATGCCGGTCTCGTCTGGGGTGTAGATTCCAGTCGTGACAATTTGACTTAGAATTCAAGTTTGGAAATCCTTTGAAAGGACTCCATAGACGAATGGTTATATATGGATGAAGGATCACCATACCTTATACATTAAAAATCCCATGAAAATCAGAGAAGAAAGCACCATGAATCCAACTCCATAGCTTGTTCTTGAGCTTGGTCTTCAATGGAGGTTTTGGGGTTTTTGGAAGAGAGAAGAACTTTTGGAGTTTGATTTCTTAATGGGTATTGGGGTTTTGGCTTGATAAAGAGTTTAAAAGGTCCTAAAAACAGTTAATAAAACGTCCCCCAAGTTACCAAAACACCCCCATACGAATTGGGGCTATTAGACATGTCAAAATTGACTTAAAAATGACACAACCGTATCTGGGAGTGGGCTGCGCGTCGCGGAGCAGCCTCCCCATTCTGTCCCAAATAAAATTTGAGGCAGTGAGGTGCTTTCTAGGCGTGCGTCGCAAGGTCAAGGTCCAATTCTTGGATCTGCTCGCTGCCTTGGGCAGCCTCTTGTCCAAGGTTTGGGTCCTCCTTGAGGGCCCTTTGGGTGGTCCCGGGGGAGACGTACCCGGACATTTTGACCCTTAACATGTCTATTAAGGTACTAGGGTCAACTACACTGTTCCTAAACTCCAAAAAACACATGAAATCAACCCAAACATACAAAGACTCACTAGCACATCTAAAAGGCTAACTTTCGAACCTCTTGGACGTTCTTGAATGTTTGACCTCCAAACTTCAAGAAACTGAACACACTGCCTATAAACATCATTATAACTCATATAAGTACCTCAATAGATTATGACACATACATAAGCATATAAAAACACTTAAGGCCTTTTCGTGACTAGTCGTCGAACGTCTTGGTCTTCCCATGACGTTTGACTTCAAAATCACCTCAAATCTATTATACATACTATAAGACACTTAATAAACATATTATTAACCTTTCTAGGCACATGTGAGGCTCTCGATACCTTAGTTCATTTTTGTGGGTGTGTCACATACCCTTACCCATACTAGTACACCTATCAAACCTATCAAGTCATCCGAGTTAAGATACCTTTTCATACTTTCATGAACATATTATCATCATTGTCATGCATGATATGTGTGTGTACATTGGTCAACATGATCAAATAATGGAAACAACCACCCTTTAAAGATTACAACAAATATTCATATCCCTCAAGACATAGACAACTCATATATAAAGTACTAGGGAATATAGATTACACACACCAACATTACAACATATGAGACAAGACATCTTCATCATTTGAATGTAAGACTCCTAAAATGCTTAAGACCACTCATTCATATACGAATACATAGGTAGGGGGGCATTCATCAATATAACTTCATCAATGTTAAACCTATAGACCACACCTAACCCTAACAACCTCATTGAATTATCATAACATTATCAATGCACCCTATCAATGGAGTACTCATCTCATGAGACCATTTGTGAATCTCCCTTCCATTGGATAGTATCGATCCAATAGCTAGTCGTCCTATGGAGGAAACATAGTTAAGAAACTAGGATATATGTCTTGAACCCTCTATTTTCCCATTAGCAATGAAGTCCTCATCTCATGAGACCACTGGTAAATCACCCTTCCATGGGATAGTCAACACCTCTCATTGTCAAGTTCACTTGGTGCTAGGTTAAAGTCCCTTTTTGAAATGTCTTTAAGCCTTTCTTTAACATCATATCTTAGTTTAGGTCATACGAGACTAACCCCTTGTATGTTTATAATAATTAGCCAGTAGGTATTTTATGAGAATTACCTTTCATAACAACCCTTCATTTGTGAGATCAACATATCATAGTCATATGTATTAAGGCACACAAGTGATTCACATTCAACCTTATATCATCATACCCTTAACATGATCTCACAATTCACATAGTCAAGAAATTTTATCACATTCATCATATCATAGTTTTCTTAATCTAATAAAATATAATACCTCAATTGAATACCATTAACAAGTATAAGCCATCATCATTGAAGTAAATAACTCAAGATAACAAAGTCTAACCACATAGATTTCACAAGCCTCGTTCAAGATCTTACCATCAACCCAACAATATTCATCAATCAATTTACTTATTAACATCATGCAATAGTAATATATACACGAACAAAGTCAATTGTATTGTCAATAATCAAATCAACGTCAATTCATAACCTAGGGTTAGGGAAAGGGTTCAATTATGATTTCTTCCATATATTTAGATCAAATACCAAGAGATACATCAATTAACCAATAAAAAAATATAATATATCAATAATAATCAAATGAAAGCAATATGAAATCAATTTTAAAGATCATTTACGAAATTTGAATGAAAGCCATGTTTTTGACATCTTTTGGAAATCAACTTTGAAGAACCTCTTGGGAAAAGGGTTCCCAAGAGCGAATAGCTTCCATACCATAGGTTTCCTTGAAGATTGATGGATAAAAGGTGTATTCTTAAAGCCTTAGTGCACCTTCAAGCTTGGTCTTCAATGGGGTCTTGAATAGATACAGAAAGTAGAGAGAAGGTGGAGGGAATTGGGCTTTGGAAATATGATGTGTTAGGTTAGTTTAATGAGGTCTAGTCTTTATATAGTCCCTCAACTAACTAAATTAACTTAGTTAAACGTATAGACCACACCTAACCCTAACACCTAACATATTATTAATGCATCCTCTATTATGAACTAGAAAGGAAGACTAGGCATATAACTTCACATGTGTGATTATCCTAACAACACATTCACAACATCAATTGCCTTCAAGTCCATGATCACATCATATAGAGAATGACAAGAAAGGAAACACCGCCACCATAAGTGGATCATACCACACAATTCAATTCAAGGCCAATTCTGTGCTAAGTAGAGGAAATTGGTCAACTTACAAATTCTCCAAGCTTTGATCATCATTGATCATATAGAAAACAATATCAATAGGCAATATAAAATAATCAAAATCAAAATTCATCAACATCTAAAAAGATCACAATACCCACATCATAGGCTAAAGTGAGAGATTTAGGGATCATGGGTACTTCATGGAATTGGATTGAAATTCATAATTAAAACAGTAGCTAATTGTAAATTCATCATGAGAATGCTTTTGAAATCAATTTGCCAATAAACACATGGCTAGATTGAAAGATAGGGAATTTGATCATGAAATCTTCTTTGAAAAGCTTTGAAGGAACTCCTTAGATGAAAAATTAACTAAGGATCAAGAATTAACATACCTCACTCCATGAGAAGCCACAAATATTTGGAGAAGAAAGCATGAGAATCCATCCCCTAGGCTGTTCTTGAGTTTGGTCTCCAATGGAGATTTATAGAGAGAGTTTTTTATAGGGAAAAGTATAACTTTGAAGAATGAATTGGGAATGAGGTTTCATACATTTAACAAACTTAAAATATCCTAAAATAGAAAAAAATTAATATCCTAGACTCTATTTGGAACATGGGGTGAATTTCCAATTCACCCCTATCTTTGCAGGGTTCAGCAGATAGAATTGCTGGCTCAATCTGTTGATGGCAGCGAAGGACCGTTGGTGGAACAACAGCTCCGTCCTGCTTATCTATCGTATATGACTGAGGCTCACTATTGGGGGATGATCTCTCAAGTGTAAGTGTGGAGAAAAGTTCCCACTCAACGGGGTTTATACCAATGAATGGAGTGTCGATTGCATGGTCGTAGTTTGGACATTTCCAAGGTAGTGTACTACTAGCTTTTGGGTCCTCCTCAAGGACCCGTTGGGTGGTCCTTGGAGAGTTCTGCCCAGATTTATCGACCCTAAATATGATCATATACATGTTAGGGTCCTAACCTATAATTTTAGGGATCAAACAATACATAAAACATACAAAGGCTCAATAGAACACACTAGTAAATCTAAAGACTAATTTTCGCACGTCGTAGTCGTTCTTGGACGTTTGACCTCCAAACCACATCATATAAACTATAAATGCTCTAAAACACTTTATTAACATGTTATTAAACTTTTTAGGCAATTGTGAGGCTCTAGACACCTTAGTTCATTTTGAGGGTCGTTCAAAATATCATCTAACTTTGTCACAATATACTATCTAGACATAAAGGAATAGAGATTTGGGACTTAGCCCATACAACAATGAGAACATCTCAAATTAGAAAATACAATATTGTGTTTCAAACATAACAAAAATAGTAATTTGAAATATGGGGCTTTGTCCTCGGACTTGAGGACTCACCAACATAAAGAAGCAAGTCCATGTGTCTTGGGAAGTGGCCTTTAAATCTTTAACGGACCGAACCTACATTGTTTGGGATAAAGGAAGAATATATGGGTTCGTACATCACACATACTAAGTGTAGCTTCTATGCATAAAAATCATCAATGCATGTATAAAAGGACATTTTAGTCATGATCATGATTTCTATAAATTA
Source organism: Solanum lycopersicoides (assembly GCA_022817965.1). Lineage (NCBI taxonomy): Eukaryota > Viridiplantae > Streptophyta > Magnoliopsida > Solanales > Solanaceae > Solanum > Solanum lycopersicoides. The sequence goes on along the minus strand of CM040627.1, from coordinate 26,493,652 downwards.
CACCCAACATGCACATATGGTAAGCATTATAAGTCATGCCAAACTAATATCAACCAAACATATAGGAAACCCAAGCAATACTTGTGTAATGAAAAGAATAGAGTCCCATAACCCCATCCAAAGCTAAGTATCACAGTAAGAAACCAACTACATGCAACATTCATAATCTCATATTTCATCATATCATGCTTATTTCATAAAGATCAAAAATATCTAAACAACACAAGTCATAATCAACATAACCATAAAGAAACACTACTAGAACTCTTTAACGACCCAAGGGTATACCGTAGAAGTTACATGGCATATTCGACCTCTCAAAGGTCTTATACAAGCCCTTAGACATAATTTATCGCATAAATATGAAAATCAACATTAGTTCAAATCTTTATAAAAATATAAGAAAGAACTAAGTCTGGTCATAACAATCTTAGACCCATATAAATCTTATGGTAACAAACCTTACATAAATTTAAAGGTAAACCAAAGTCTATTACAATATCTTTTGAAAAAGGAAACTAAACACAACTATGTCCTCGAATCATATGAGAACATACAAACTCTTGTTGAAAGAATGCTATTCCCAAGCTTTGCTTCTAAGAGACTCCTCACTTGCAACCTACCGTTGTAGAAATAAAACAACATGTGGAATTAGCACATTGAATGCACTAAGTATGGTGAACATGCATGAAAACCATGCTAAAACGGACATTTACTTTATAAAATGTTTTTATGATGTAATTCTCATAAAATAGTTTAAGAACATTTTCAAGATAACATAAACATATAAGAAATATTCAAGTAGTTCACAATAGACAACCATAACAATTTAGAATGCACATAAGCCTTTTTGTTCCCTACCAAAGGTTATCTTAAGACTCACTTAAGTAAGACAAAAACAGACCTCCCATAAACCCTCTTCAAGCCTACCTAAGTAATCCTCAAAACTACCCTAGATAAGAACCTTTCTATTCATCATACATAAACTAAGTTAACTATATTCAATAAACCATTTAAGAGACATTAAACTATTAGAGGACTTCACATAATGGTCTTTGAGGACCTAGGGAACTCACCTAGCATATTCCAAGCCTACTCATGCAATGTATAGATAGAGTCCCATTACACTACCTACACGTTGTAGAACTTATCCAATAACTATAGTGTACATCCCATATGATGAGATTAGGCATTAACCGACATAGACCATACTAGCTCGGTATGGAATCCAATGTCATAAGGACCCCACACCGTGGAGGGTGTTCTACTTGCCAAAGGTAGAACTAAGACGGATCCCATGTTGGCACATGGTTAAGGGATATCATGGGCTTATTTGTACTCTTGTCTCATTCTCAAGTACAAATACTCCACTAGCATATCCACTCGGTGCTTTTCCTTTATTCTCATAGAGTAATCATTCCCTAGGTGTATTACAAAAGTAACCATTACTAAGTTTCAACAACTCATAATACTCTTTTAATGGATATGTCATTCTTAACCTTCTTTTCATATTCAAGGTTCCATATAAGTCTTTCATGGAAGGCCACCTCTTTTAGGTCTACCGATCCTAGACTTCATTATTTCATTCATTCATACATGTAGAAGACAACGGTGCCTAAGCGTACCAAGTCAATAGATAACCTTCACATAACTTTCATGTATAAAGTAGAGGGACCTAATTCTACGAATCAAGACACAATATCATCACATCACGTATTCAATAACATTTAAGTACCATGTATGGATAACTAAGTCTACCTAACAAGATACCCTATCAACACATATAGAGACTCATCATAGTGTATCATATTCCCATATAACCATTTAGAGAAAATCATACATTCACCTCACCCATACATATACACATTATCATCCTTTGTCTTGATCATCTATACAAGCTATAACATGGTAATAGCACAATTCACATATTAATGCCGACAAGTCCATGTTCATAGCAATTATAACACATTAAAACCACCATTATGAGTGGACCATACCAATCAATACAATTCAATATCAATTCTACAATAAATAGAGGAATTAGGTCAACTCACCACCTTCTGATCATCATCATCGCCGTTCCTTAGCCTTCTCAACAATTTCACTTTACAAAATCTCTTCCCAATATCAATATACAAAATACTAAACCATAATCAATCCATATCAATGATCCAACAACATTCAATATAGACATTATACTATAAAAAAGGTTATAAACAATTCTATCATGATCTATACATAATTCAATAGCCCAATACAATTAGAAAATGAATTCACTAAGATTAAGCAATGATCAATTCACTTACTTTAGAGACAAAACTAGGAATTCAAGGAATACATGGGTTCATGAAAGTTTTGATCATAAAACCTCCAATTAACATCAATTATTTCATAAAACATGGGGTTTTGGGGATTATGAATTTTGTAGTCTTATTTAATAATTTCAAATACCTTAAAATACCTAAAATAACTAATTTAGACCGACCATACATTTAATTGGCCAAGGGTGGAATTTCCAAACAACCTTTGGCTTGGCCGTGAAGTGCACCAGTATGCAGGCACCTATCGACACCCTCAATCAACGGTTTGTTGTTCCATTAAATAAGCATCATGGCAAGTCGTCGTTTGTGTCACAGGCTGCTCAAATTGATCTATGGATCCATAATCTAAGTATAGACTCACGACCTCCATAGATGGGGCGTAGTTTGCCCTAGTCGATTGCATGCTGTATTGACAGCTTTTTGGGTAAATGTTTGGGTCCTTTTCGAGGGCCCTTAGGGTAGTCTTCAAGGAGTCGTACCCATTAGTTTTTACCCTAAACATGATCTAATGAGTACCTTAAGCATTTTCGCAGAGTTTGACCTTCATACAACCCTTTCAAGACCTAAAGGTACACTAGATCACTTTCACTAGCCTCCAGACGTGTGACGATTAGAGATTACCCCTTAGACATTACGGTGTATTCGACCTCGAAGAGGTCTTATACAAGCCCTTAGCATAATCGTCACTACATATTGAACTTGAAATAATGCGGAATTTAAAGCGTTTTGCAATAGATGTTCAAACATCCTTTTTTATAAGTAAAATAGTAAGAATCTAATATCATTGTAACACATACTCAATCTACTAATACAAGATCAACATAAAAGATTAAAATAGGTTACTTATTCCTTTATATACAATAGTCTTTTAGAACAAAAGTACATAAGGAAAGACTACTACGCCTATTATTTCAATAGAGAAATTATAAAGTTTCATCAAGTGCATTAGTCCTAGGATCTTTGAGGACCTACCACAAGTCTTGGAGAGAAGAAGTACAAGGTTTCTTCAAGGATGTAGAACCAACCCAATTAGCCAGAAACATTACTTATAATAGAAGAGATGAAAGGGGTTAGCACAATTAATGCACTAAGTATGGAGATATGCATAAAACCATTGAAATATTAGAAAAGGACATTTATATTAAAAGTATGCATTTATGAAGTTCTCGAAAACCATTAACATTATCAACACAACACATAAGGCAATACTCCAACAATGTCTACCTATAATGAAGGTATGACCTTAGTACTTCCTAAGGTGCACTTGTGAAATGTAAAGATGGCATCCCATAATATCCACCATACAAGGCAACCCGTAGAAAACAACTTGACCACACACATTACCTCGTTACATTCTATTGATCTCATAATCATAAGTGAAACACATGCATCATGTACTTTATTTGAATATGAGAGTTTACTCATTACAATCATTATTCCGTCAACATACATGTCACACCCGGGGAGCACCCCCTAGACGTAACCGGTGTCGTCGTCCTCTTTGAGGACTCAGACTAGACTGTTAGCTTACATCATTACATTCATAGGTTAAAAAATGCGGAAAATTTAAAAATTTTCGTTAACTTCTATTTTTAGGTTTACATAGACAGAGATATACACATAATAGTTATATCGAGTATACATAGACCCCTCGTATAGGAAGATTACATAGTCTTCTACTTTTATTGCACACACATATATATGTATATATATAAGATACGATATTCTCTGTAAACGGATGTCTCATATCATAACCATGTAAAAAAGAGTATAGTAATATGGGCAAAGCCCATACATCAATAGTAGAAGCAACAAATAGTGTATTACAAAAAACGTCTCCAATGAAAAGGAAAGAAGATAGAAGTCTTAAAACTAAAACAACATTAGTGGCTTGATAATGTCAGTGTCCTCGAAAAGTGAGGACATACCGAAACACTTGAGAAATTTCCAAGTAGTCTTCAATTCCCTTCAACTAATCTCAACAACCAGACCCTACAATTTGTAGTAAGCATAAATATGGGGTAACTACACACTTGTACTAAGTATGAGTATATGTACATAAAATAATTGAAATTATGCCAAAAAGGACATTTATTTCAAACATGCTAATTTACTTTGAAAAGCCTTATGCACATCCAAGAACCCATATAAACCAATACTCGCATAAGCAATAAGTCAAACCCATGTACAACACAAGACCAACATCAACAAGTGATAGTCAAGTCAACATATACAAGAGTTCACAACATCATAATACAAGCAAGCCCCTTACTCATAACCCACCATTTTAGCCTATAAGTGCAATGACCAAGCAAATCCCCATAACCATACTCAATAAAGTAAATCAAATAAAGGATCAGAAGTAATGCCCAACTCAACATAACATAGCATCAAGAGTAATCATCATTACATTTAGCAATATAGACCAATAGCATGTACATTAATGAAACTAACATCATAAAGGATCATTGACATGTAAATTCATCATATTCATAGCATATACGTTATAACAACACCAGAACAACCTCCTAAGGATTCCCTCAAGGAATACTAGTGCAATGTATAGGTAGAGTCTCATACCCCTACCTAGGCTAAGTCAAACCTCTCAAGTAACCGTAGTTCAGCACCTAGTCCATTACTTCATTTTACTTTCGGGAAATTTTCCTTAACAGACATAAACCACAAGAGCTAACTGTGGAATGTAGTGTTCTAAAACTTTACACCGATAGAAGGTGGACTACAGGCCAAAGTAGCACCAAACATGAACATAGCATCTAGGTGGATCCACTAGCTAGTATTCCTATGGTGACAACATAGTTTATGGAGCTTGGGGGCTGTCATGGAAACATCACCCTATGACCTTTTTGGACTATGAGGCTATCCACCCCGTGAGGACTATGATGAACCCTACCTTCCCTCTTTGGGAAGGCGCCACCCCTCATCTACAAGTTCACTCGGTGCTAAGCTAGAGTCCCTTTTGAAATGTCTTTCTTTTATTAGTCATAACATAGATTAGGTCATAGGGTCTAATCCCTTATATAGTCATTTCATTTACCTCAATAGGTATTGCATGAGAATAACTTTTCAGGGCAACCCTCACAAGTGAGATTAGCATATCATAATCATCATTTCATAACAAGGCACATAGCCAAGTCATCACCAACCTTATATCATTTCATCTTAAGCATAATCTCACATTCACATAGTCAAGACATTTCAATTCAACATCATACCAACACCTATGTAGGCTATTCTCAAGGTATACTTAAATTGTATTACATCACCAATCACAAGCCATCATACTTGAAGGAAACGTTAGGATCATGAAGACTTACCAAAACTCCTTCAAAAGCCATCATCATGGTCTTCCCATCAACCAAAAAATCACTTTTAACAATAGGTGTAGTAACATCAATCAATAGTAATTAACATAAGAACTAGGTCAATTGCATCACGACTATCCCAATTAACATCAATTCATAACCTAGGGTTAGGGGAATTAGGGTTCATCATGAATTCATCAAGAAATAGATACAACCCCAACAATAAATTACCCTAGTCAATCCATACATTAATTAAAATATATAAAACAAGTCTAATAATCAAATTATTCTTCAATTCCCGTCAATTCATAACCAAGATCCAATATTTGGGAAATTGGGGAAGGGAAAATGATCAACATTAAATTAAATCAATTAACATCAATTAATCAACAATCTATACTCAATGAGTCATAGAAATCACAATTTATCATCAATTTGAAGTTTAGAAGAAAAACCATTAGAATTGGAAAACCCCATGGAATTGGTTATTTTGAAAATCAACTTTGAGAGGACCTCTTGGGGAAAGGAATACCAAGAGTGAAGAACCCATACCTTAATGAAGATTAATCCACGAAATTGAAGTGAATTCCTAGAGAAATAAACCTTCTTCTACAAGCTTTCTTCCTTCTTCAATGGAGTAATAGGGGAGAGAGAATGTAGAGAGAGGTGAGAGATTATGGGTTTTATTTAGGGAATTGGATTTGGATGAGTGAAAAATGACCCTTAGGCTATATATAATAACCCCCTAAATTACCCAAAACACCCCTCACTTAAATGAGTCTTTTGTGATGTTGAAATGTTAAAAATCTGATTTTATCGGATTTGGGAAGTGGCTCTGAGTCGCGGAGCCAACACGCATTTTACATCCAAAAATAATTTCAGGCAGTGAGGTCTGCGTGGTCTGCACGTCGCACAACAGCCCACTAATTCTTGACATTCGCAGGTTGCTTTGGTAGCCTTCCCACCATGTTGGGGTCCTCTTCCATGACCCTTCGGGTTGTCCTTGAGGAATCATTATTGGGCGTTTAGACCCTATATACTACATTATACCTAACCAAAGTCTATTTAAATGTTTTAGAAATCATTTGACCCTCTGATACATAGCGACGTCAACTAGTTCAATTAAGCTAGTTTGCGGACGTCATGGACGTTCTTTGACATCTTTGCTCTAAAACTTCTTGAATGAGTTATATACATTATTTTAGGTCTTAAAATAGTATTTAAACCTTTAAACACTCATGTTAGGCTCTAGATAAGGTCTTGACTTTTTGGAGTGTTACATTATCCCCCACCTTAGGATCATTCGTCCCCGAATGACACTAAACTTTTAAAAGGGAAAGGATAGACTCAAGAATAGCATCCCAACCAACAATATACATCATCAACATGAGTAACTTAATTCAACATAATAATATGGCATTTACATAATGACTCAAAACATCAATTTTACACATCATGGCTCAAAGTCACAATATGAAGAAATTCCTTCTCATAACAACAAAATGACCTCAACATATCATTAAAGAGTAAATAATGCCAAAGTACCTTTCTCAACATATCAACATGCTCATTATCACATTATTAAGACAACAATATACAAAATACACAAATAAGTGCAAGTAAGCATTTTCCCCTGATAATTCATTTTAGTATAAACCTTTTTACCATAAATATACACATCTTTACAAAACAAGTCAAAATCACAATAACTAATTATTTCAATTATTAAGAACAATAACTAACCTTAATTAACAAAGAGATGAGGATAATGGGATTTCATGTCTGCCTCGGCCTCCATTGTTACTCCCTCAACTAGATGGTTTTTCCATAACACTTTACGGAGACAACCTTTTTGTTCCTCAACCTCTTCACTTGAAGATCAAGGATTTCAAACGGAACCTCCTCATAGGGGAGTTTCTCTTTCACACCAAGACCTTCAATAGGAAGAATGGATTCGGGATTACCAATTCACCTCTTAAGCATAGATACATGAAAAACTGGATGAATCGAATATAGTACACTAGGAAGTTTCAACTCATATGCAACCTTACCAACCCTTTGCAAGATTTCATAAGGACCCACATAACGAGGACTTAACTTCTCTTTCTTGCCAATCTAACCACCTCTTTATGGGCGAAATTTTTAAATACATCTTATCACCATATTCAAATTCAAGGTCTCTTCTCCTATGATCGACATAGGACTTTTTCTGACTATAGGCTGTTTGCAACTAGTTCGTTATGATATAAACTTTCTCCAAAGTCTTATAAATCAAATCGGGACCAAGAAGCGAAGATTCGCCAACCTCAAACCATTTAATAGGAGACCTACACCTCCTACCATACAAGGCTTTGTAAGGAGCCATAGAGATGGATGAATGAAAGATATTGTCATAAGAGAACTCCACCAAAGGCAAGTGCTCATCCCAATTTCCCTTGAAATCAAAGATACAAGCACTAACCATATCTTCAAGAGTTTGAATAGTCCGCTCTGCTTGACCATCCGTTTGAGGATGAAAAGTGGTGCTTAACTTCACATGAGTACCCAAACCTCTTTGAAATAATCTTCAAAATCTAGACGTAAATTGAGCACCTCTATCCGATATAATGGACAAAGGAACCCCATGAAGACTCACTATGTTTTCAATATAGATCCTTGCATAGTCTTTCACCGAATAAGTAGACTTAACTGGAATAAAGTGAGCGGATTTGGTCAATCTATCCACTACTACCCATATAGATTCATATTACTTTCGAGTTCGAGGCAAACCTAATACAAAATGCTTGTTAATATCTTCCCACTTCCAAGTACGAATTTTGATTTCTTGTAGTAGACCACTCGGATTTTGGTGTTCGGTCTACACTTTTTTGCAATTGGGACACTTTGCAACAAACTCCGCACTATCCCTTTTAGTCCATCCAACCAAAACACTTCTCTAAGGTGATGGTACATCTTTGTAGAACTCGGATAAATAGATTAACGAGCTCCATGAGCTTCCTCAAGGATCTTATTCCTCAAATCAATCTCCCTTGGTACCTAAGAACACCATCCCCCCTTGGGAGAATGACTCGTTCATCTTACCAAGAACCAATTCTTTCAACTCCATCAATAATGGATCAAGGTGTTGCTTAGACTTCACCTCAACCACCAAAGATGACTCAGAGTTATGATGCAGAATCATACCACCATTTGGAGAACTTTCAATTCGAACCCCTAAATGAGCAAACCTATGAACATCTTTCATTAGGTTTCTCTTTAATTCTTCCACATGGGACACACTTCTCATGGGAAATTGACTTAGAGCATTTTCTACCACATTAGCCTTGCCGGGGTGATAGTGAACACTCATATCATAGTCTTTTAACAACTCTAACCATATCCGTTGCCGGATGTTCAACTCCTTTTGAGAGAATACATATTGGAGACTTTTATGGTCCATATACACATCGACATGAACCCCATAAAGATAATGCCTCCATATTTTCAAGGTAAATACCACGGCCGCTAACTCAAGGTCATGAGTCGGATAATTCTTCTCATGAACTTTGAGTTGCCTATAAGCATAGGCCATACCTTTGCCATGTTGCATAAGAACACACTCGAACCCAACTCGGGATGCATCATAATATACTACAAAACCCTTAGTACCCTCCGGTAGGGTCAATACCGGAGCCGAAGTAAGCCTATCCTTCAACATTTGGAAGCTCTTTTCACATGCCTCCGACCACTAAAATTTCACATTCTTTTGAGTCAAGTTTGTCAAAGGGGGATGAATGGATGCGAACCCGTCGACAAACCTTCTATAATAACCGTCTAGGCCTAAGAAACTCCTAATATCCGTAGGAGCCAAAGGTCTAGGCCAATTTTCACCGTTTCTGTCTTACTCGGATAAACCTCCACAGCTTCACTAGAGATGATATGACCAAGAAATTCTAACGACCTCAACCAAAACTAACATTTGCTATACTTGGCAAACAATTGGACTTTCTTAAGAACTTGCAAAACCACTCTCAAATGGTCCATGTGTTCACCCTCATTTTTCGAATATACCAAGATATCGTCAACGAAGAGAATGGTAAATAAATCTAGGTAACTTCAAAACACCCTATTCATTAGGTCCATAAATGCCACATGAGCATTAGTGAGACCAAAGGACATTACTAAGAACTCATAGTGATCATATCTAGTACGAAATATTGTCTTGGGAATATCTTCACCTCTCACCCTAAGTTGGTGATATCCCAGTCTCAAGTCAATCTTGGAAAAGTAACTCGCACCTTGGAGTTGATCAAATAAATCATCAATGCTAGGGAGAGTATACTTGTTCTTGATTGTGACTTTGTTGAGTTGACGGTAATCGATACACATTCTAAAGGACCCATAATTCTTCTTCACAAACAATACCGGAGCATCCAATCGAGAAATACTAGGTCGAATAAAGTCCTTGTCCAGTAAGTCTTTGATTTGATCTTTCAACTCTTTAAATTCGGCTGGAGCCATTCGATAAGGAGGAATTTAAATGGGATTTGTATCTGGTACCTAGTCGATAGTAAAATCAATTTCCCGTTCAGGAGGAATTCCGAGAAACCATTAGGAAAGACCTCTGGAAAATCCCTCACTATAGGGACCGACTCAATGTGAGGAATTTCGGAGTCTAAATCGTTGACTTTTACTATATGGTATAAACACCCTTTAGAGATCATCCTACAAGCTTTAAAACAAGATATGATACGACCTCTAGGAATAGAATTTTCACCCTTCCACTGAAAAACAGGTTCATTTGGAAAGTTAAACTACACCACCCTTGTTCCACAACCAATAGTAGCTAGCAAAGCAAGCATGCAACCAATCCATACATAAGGTAACATCAAAATCAACCATATTGAGTTATACTAACTCTACATGAGTAACTCTATTGGGAAACATTATAGGACAATTTGTATGTACTCTTTTAGCAACAACCGATTCATCCACCGGGGTAGTTACATAAAAGGTTCATTCAAGATATCGGGCAAAATATCAAACTTTTTAGCTACTAGAGGAGTAACAAATAACAAAGTAGCACAGGGATAATGTAAAGCATATACTTCAATAGAAAATACTTTCAACATACCGGTCACCACATACGGAGAAGTCTCTTTCTCACCCCTAGATTGGAGAGCATAGAAGTGATTCTTCTTCGGAGCATCTACATTACAACCACTTGCTTGTCCACTCCCCTTGTCTTGCCCCTTCAAATTTGGGCAATATCAAACTTTGTGCCCACTTTTACCAAAACTAAAGCAATTATCCGTCCCAATGAGGCAATCACCATAATGCTTCTTGCCACACTTTCCACAAGTTGGCTTCTTACTTTGTTAACTAGTACCCCTTCCCTTTTGAGGCATACTGCTATACACCTATCATCACGAGCCTTAGGGAACTTCCAAGGAACTTCATTGGAAACCCTCTTTTTGAACCTAGGCTCGTCTTGGATATCAAGCCTACTCTTTGAAGAACCACCATCACAAGACTTTGCCCTATTTGTATCTCTACTCTTCCTATTAACCCTAGTCTCTTCTACTTGTTGAGCATGCACCATTATATGAGAAATGTTCATATTATCATGTAGCATAGCCGAACGACATTCTTTTCTCAAGTCATCCGACACTCCCGTCATAAAGCGGCTCATTTCATCTCTAGGGTCGGAAACCAGAGAAGGAGCATATCTTGACAATTTAGTGAATTTAAAAGAGTAGTCAAGTACACTCATACCTCCTTGAAGAAGGTTGATGAATTCTTTCAGTTTGGCTTTCCTCTTCTCCCTAGGAAAGAAACAATCAATAAAAGCCTTCATGAAAATCTCCCATGTCACCGTTACACACCTTAGAGGACTATTGTCTTTCCATTGGACGTACCAAGTTTGGGACACATCTCTGAGTTAGTGAGTGGCTAACTCGGCCTTCTCACTAGTTGTCAACCCCATAGCATAAAGGATCTTTTAAATTTCATCAATGAACTCTTGGGGGTCTTCCTCCACTTTGGACCCATAGAAAGAATGAGGATTCATCCTAGTGAAATCCCTTAAACAGGAGGCCATGGTGCTAACTTGTTTGTTTCCTCGGGTACCACCTCCCGATTAGGTTGGGCCGTCATAGCTTGTGCTTGAGTAGTGACGTCTTGTGCTTGAGTTGTAATGACTTGGTCCATTTGGAGAAAAGCTTCCCTTATGCCCCATCTGCCATGGGAGGTGGAGAAACCTGAACTTGATAACCCATAGCAACTTCTTCTAGTGGAGGCAATTGGTTTTATTGCGCTCCCTCATTAGCAATGCGTTCCTCGGCCCTTCTTCCGTCTTCTCTTTGGGTATTCATACCTACAACCACCATACAAGGTTTAGGTGAAAGCAAACATAAATTAGACTCTAGAGTCACGACATAGGAGTACAAAAAGATGAGAGTTTCCTAAGCATCACATAGTTCCTCATTCATAAGTGTGGCGCGCTTCACAATTATGAATAAGAATCTACGTACACGTCGTTTAATGAGACATCAAGTTTGTCACATCGGGGGAGCATCCCCTAGACGTAACCGGCGTCGTCGTCCTCTTTGAGGACTATGACTAGCCTCTTAGCATACATCATTACATTAAAAGGTTAAAAATGCAGAAAATTTATAACTTTTTATTCTAGATTGAGGTTTAATTAGACCTTTCGCTGACACATAATATATATATTTATCGAGTATAAATAGACCCTTCGTATAAGATGATTACATAGTCTTCTACTTTTATTGCACATACATAGTATAAGATAATCTCATAAGAAGTCTATAAAATTATCTCATATTAAACCATCTATATAAGAATATGACAATTTGGGCATAACCCTTACATCAACAATTATATCCACATATAGGCTTTACAATTATAGTACAAAAATGAAAGAGAATGAGCAAAGTGTCTTTAAGACTAAACAACATCCAATAGGTAGAAAATGCATCGACCTCGAAAAGTGAGGACCTATCGAACTTGGAAGATAAGAATCAAAGTTGTCGTCAAAGCCTTCTCTTATCAACGGCCGGATCCTACATTTGAAGGAAACATCAAACATGGGTTAGTACACACTTGTACTAAGTATGGGTATAGCACATAAATCAACTGAAATCATGTAAAGAGGAGATTTGATCAACACCATGCTAAAGTACTTTGAAAAGCCTTATGCACAATTAAGAACCCATATAAGCCAATACTCACATAACCAATATGTCAAAACCATGTACAACACAAGACCAACATCAACAAGTAATAGTCAAGTCAACATATACAATAGTTCACAACATCATAATACAAGCAAGACTGTGACGCATAACCCACCATTTTAGACTATAAGAGCAATGACCAAGCAAAGCCCCATAACCTTACTCAATCAAGTAAACCAAATAAAGGATCACAAATAATGCCCAACTCAACATAATATAGCATCAATAGTAGTCATCATAATATTTAGCAATATAGACCAATAGCATGTTCATCAATGAAACTAACATTATAAAGGATCATCAACATGTAAAGTGAACATCTTCATAGCATATACATTATAATAACACAAGAACAATCTCCTAAGGATTCCCTCAAGGAAAAATAGTACAAGGAATAGGTAGAGTCCCATACCCCTACCTAGGCTAAGTTAAACCTCTCAAGTCAGCGTAATTAGAATATAGTCCGTTACTTCATTTTACTTTCGGGAACATTTTCCTTAACCGACATAGACCACAAGGGCTAAGTGTGGAATCTGGTGTTGTAAAACCTTACACCGATGGAAGGCGGACTACCGGCCAAAGTAGTACCAAACATGAACATATCATCTAGTTTGATCCACTAGCTAGTATTCCTATGGTGGCAACATAGTTTATGGAGCTTGGGGGCTGTCATGGAAACATCATTCTATGCCCTTTTAGGACTATGAGGCTATCCACTCCGTGAGAACTATGATGAACCCTACCTTTCCTCCATGGAAACGCGTCACCCCTCATCTACAAGTTCACTCGGTGCTAAGCTAGAGTCCCTTTTGAAATATCTTTCTTTTTTAGTCATCACTTAGTTTAGGTCATAGGGTATAATCCCTTATATAGTCATTTTTATATATCTCAATAGGTATTGCATGAGAATAACTTTTCATGGCAACCCTCACATGTGATATTAGCATATCATAATCATCATTTCATAACAAGGCACATAGGCAAGTCATCACCAACCTTATATCAATTAATATTATGCATAATCTCACAATCACATAGTCAAGGTATTTCAATTCAACATCATAACAACACCTATGTAGGCTATTCAAAAGGTATACTTCAATTGAACTTCATCACCAATGACAAGCCATCATACTTGAAGTAAAGGTTAGGATCATGAAGACTTACCAAATCTCCTTCAAAAGCCATCATCATGGTCTTACCATCAACCAACCAATTACTTCCAACAATAGGTATAGTAACATCATTCAATAGTAATTAACATAAGAACTATGCCAATTGCATCATCACTATCTGAATTAACATCAATTCATAACCTAGGGTTAGGGGAAATAGGTTTCATCATGAATTCATCAAAAATAGATCCAATCCCAACAATATGTTACCCTAGTCAATCCATACATGAATTAGAATAGATAAAAACAAGTCTAATAATCAAATCATTCTTTAATTCCCATCAATTCATGATTTGGGAAATTAAAGAAGGGAACATGATAAACATTAAATTACATGAATTAACATCTATTAATCAACAATCTATTAGTCATAGGAAATCACAATTTATGATCAATTTGAAGTTTAGAATAAAACCAATTAGAATTGGAAAAACCCATGGAATTAGGTATTTTGAAAATCAACTTTGAGAGGACCTCTAGGGGAAAGGAATCCCAAGAGTAAAGAACCCATACCTTAATGAAGATTAATCCACTAAATTGAAGTGAAATCCTAGAAAAATCAACCTTCTTCTTCAAGTTTTCTTCCTTCTTCAATGGAGGAATTGGGGAGAAAGAAAGAAGAGAAAGGTGAGAGCTTTTGCGTTTTGTTTTGGGAATTAGATTTGGATGAGTGAAAAATGAATTTAAAATGACCATTAGGCTATATATAATAATCCCCTAAATTACCCAAAACACCCCTACTTTAAATGGGTCTTTTTCTGAAGTCAAAATGTTAAAAATACGATTTTACCAGATCGTGGAAGTGGATAAGCGTTGCGGGGACAACACGCATTTTATTTCCCACAAATAATTTGAGGAAGTGAGGTCCGTGTGGGATGCGCGTCGCACAGCAGTCCACTGATTCTTGACATTTGCAGGCTGCTTTGGTAGCCTGCCCACCCATGTTGGGGGTCCTCCTCCACGACCCTTCGAGTGGTCCTTGGGGTATCGTTATTGGACGTTTCGACCCTATATACTACATTCTACCTAACCAAAGTCTTTTTAAAAGTTTCAGACTTCATTTGACCCTCCGAAATCATCCCCAAACATAGCAACGTCAACTAGTTCAATTAAGCTAATTTCCAGACATCATAGACGTTCTTTGACGTCTCGGTTCTAAAACTTCTTGGATGACTTATATAAATTATTTTAGGTCTTAAAATAGTATTTAAACCTTTAAACACTCATGTTAGGCTCTATATTAGGTCTTGACTTTTTGAAGTGTTACATGAGAGCATAAAAGCGATTCTTCTTTGGCCCATCCACATTCGTACCAATTGTTTGTGCTTGCCCACAACCGTTGTCTTGACCCTTCAAGTTTGGGAAATCATTCACCTTGTGGCCATTCTTACCAAAACTAAAGAAATTGTCCATCCTAATGAGACAATAAACATAATGCTTCTTACCAAAATTTCCACAGGTTGGCTTGTTCGTTGGCGAATTAGTACCTCTTACCTTTTTAGGCTTCGGGTAAGACACCCTATCATCAGGAGCCTTAGGTACATGGAAATAGCTTGATTAGAAAACATATTTTTAAACCTTGGCTTGTCTTGGATATAAAGCCTACCCTTTGAAGAACAACCAACAAAGTTGGTTTCCTCTGGGTACCACCTTCCGGTTAGCTTGGGCCGTCATGGCTTGAGCTTGAGTAGTGATGGCTTGTGCTTGGGTAGTAATGGCATGGATCATTTGGAGAAAGGCAGCCCTTACATCACCATCTGTCATGGCCGGAGGATTGGCCGGAGTTTGATCATCATTAGCAACTTCTTCAAGAGGAGGATCGTGATTGCCACGGGAAGGAACTCCCGCATTAGCAATATCTTCATCAAGTCTTCGTGCGGCATTTCTTCGAGTATTGATACCTATAACCACAATACAAGGTTTAGGGGAAAGCACACATAAAGTAGACTCTAGAGGCACGACTTTGGATTTCCAAGAAATGGAGGATTTCCTAGGCATCATATAGCTTCTCACTCATAAGTGTGGCGCGCTTCACAATTATAAATAAGAACCTACATTGACATGGTTCAATGAGACATAAATCTAAAGATATTCACCCTGATGCTCTGATACCAAGTTTGTCACATCTAGGGAGTACCCCCAGACGTAACTGGCGTCGTCGTCCTCTTTGAGGACTAAGACTAGCCTCTTAACTTACATAATTACATTCATAGGTTTAAAAATGCGGAAAATTTAAAACTTTTCGTTAACTTTTACTTTGAGGTTTACATAGACCTCTACATACACATAATAGTTATACTGTGTATACATAGACCCTTCGTATAGGAAGATTACATAGTCTTCTACTTTTATTGCACACATATATATAAGATACGATCATGTCTTTAAACGGATGTATCATATCATAATCATCTAAACAAGAGTATAACAATTTGGGCATAGCCCATAAATCAATGATAGAAGCCACATATAGTCTATTATAACAAACGTCTCCAATGAAAAGGAAAGAACATAGAAGTCTTAAAACTAAAACAACATTCTTGGCTTGATAATGGCATTGTCCTTGGAAAGTAAGGACCTACCGAAATACTTGGAAAATGTCCAAGTAGTCTTCAATAGACTTCAACTAAGCTCAACGGCTGGACCCTACAATTTGTAGTAAACATAAACATGGGTTTTGTACACACTTGTACTAAGTATGAGTAAATGCACATAAAACAATTGAAATCATTCTAAAAGGACATTTATTTCAAACATGCTAATTTACTTTGAAAAGCCTTATGCACGTCCAAGAAACCAAGTAAACCAATTAACACATAACACTTAAGTAAAGGCCATTTACAACACACGAACAACATCAACAAGTATAGACAACTCAATACATTTAAGAGTTCATAATATCATAACACAATAAAGCAAAGAAAGTAAAGGACCATAACCAAAGCCTAACTTCACATAACATAACATCAAGAGTAATCATCATCACATTTAGCAATATAGACCAATAGCATGTTTATAATTGAAACTAACAATATAACAGATCATCAACATGTCTAGTCATCATATTCATAGCATATACATTATAAGCGTACAAGAACAAACTCCTAAGGATTCCCTCGAGGCAAACTAGTGCAAGGCATAGGTAGAGTCACATACGACCTACGTTAAGTCAAACCTTTCAAGTCACCCTAGTTAGTGTATAGTTCATTACTTCATTTTAATTTCGGGAATACTTGACTTAACCAACATAGACCACAAGGGCTAAGTGTGGAATATGGTGTTGTAAAACATTACACCGATGGAAGGTGGTCTACCGACTAAAGTAGAACCAAACATGAACATAACATCTAGGTGGATCCACTAGCTAGTATTCCTATGGTGGCAACTTGTTTATGGGGCTTGGGGGCTGTCATGGAAACATCACTCTATGATCTTTTTGGACAATGAGACTATCTACCCCGTGAGAACGATGGTGAACCCTACCTTCCCTCCATGGGAAAGCGTCACCCCTCATTTACAAGTTCACAAGGTGCTAAGCTAGAGTCCCTTTTGAAATGTCTTTAATTCCTTTATTAATGAGCATAGCTTAGTTTAGGTCATACGGTCTATGCCTTATATAATCATCATTATCATATCTCAATAGGAAATGCATCAGTATTGTCCTTTCATTACAATTTACACTTGTGATATTTACACAACATCATCATCATGTCATAATAAGGCACATAAGTACTTCATAACCAACATTATTTCATTTCATCTTAAACATAATCCCACAATCACATAGTCCAGAGATTTCAATTAATCATCATACCAACACCTACTTAGGCTAATCACACGTTATGCTTCAATTGAACTACATCATTAATCACAAGCCATCATAATCGAAGTAAAGGTTAAGATCATAAAGACTTACTAAATCTCCTTCAATATCCATATTCGTGGTCTTACCATCAACCAACCAATTACATCCAACAATAGGTGTCGTAACATCAATCAATAGTCATTAACACAAGAACTAGGTCAATTGTATCATCACTAAAAAATTAACATCATTTCATAACCTAGGGTTAGAGGAATAGGTTTCATCATGAATTATTCAAGAAATAGATCCAATACCAACAATACATTACCCTAGGCGGTCCATCAATTAATTAGAATAGACAAAACAAGTCTAATGATCAATTCATACTTCAATTTCTATCAATTATCAATCAAGACCCAAGATTTGGGGAATTGAGGAAAGGAACATGATCAACATGAAATTCAATCAATGAACATCAATTAACCAACAATATATACCTAACTAGTCATAAGTAATCAAAATTAATCAAGATCAATCATCAATTTGAAATTTAGAAGAAAACCCATTAGAATTGGAAAACCCCATGGAATTAGGTATATTAGAAATCAACTTAGAGAGGACTTATTGGGAAAGGAATACCAAGAGTGAAGAAAACATACCTTGATAAAGATTAATCCAAAAAATTGAAGTGAAATCCTAGAGAAATTGGCCTTCTTGTTTAAGCTTTCTTCTTCCTTCATAGAGAATGAATAAAGAGAGAAAGTAGATAGAGGTGAGAGCTTTTGGGTTATGATTTTGGGATTTGATTTAAGTGAGTAAATGTGAGGTAAAACTGATTGGAAATGAATATATAGACCTTCCATGAAATACCCAAAAGACCCCTCACTTAAGTTGACCCTTTAATGAAGTTAAACATCAAATCCAAATTTCAGATTTTCGTCGGGGAACAAGTCCGCGATGCGGAGCTGTTCCCGCATGATTTTCTGATTTAATTTTCGAGACAGTGAAGTCTGTTACCTTTCCGAGATGCAAACTTGATATATTACAAAAAGACACCCAAGTCCGCGACGTGGACTCACTCCCTTTATGTGTACTTTGGATGCTGCCTAGGCAGCTTGCCAACTTAAGTTTGGGGTCCCTTCGTGGACCCCTAGGGAGACCCTTAGGGGATCGAACCTGTACGTTTTCACTCTATATACTAGGTTTTACTTATTTAAAGTCATTTTATAAGTTTTGGACCTCATAAGACACCTCAAAACCTTCACGAAATCTAAGGACGTTTCACTAGTTAAATTAGACTAGCTTCCGGACGTCATGGAAATTTCACTAGTTAAAATAGACTAGCTTCCGGACGTCATGGACATTTCTTGATGTCTTGACTCCACAACTTCCTAAATCGTTTATGAACATTATTGTAGGCTTTATAACAGTGTTACTAACCTTAGATCAACATGTGAGGCTCTAGCTTAGGTCTTGAACTTTTGGTGTGTTACAATGCATGCTCTCATATCATTTCATAACTAAAAAAAATTCCCACAACACCCTTCTAAAATTAGTAGTGAAATATACAAGTGGAATCCCATACCCCCTCATCTACTTAGTAAACCTATTAGGATATCATAGACTAGTTCGTACTTCATTAATTACTTTATTATTTAGAGACTACAACCCATAACCGATATAGACCATGAGAGCTTACATGGAATCTTGTGTCATAGAGCCCCACACTGAAAAAGGTGTTCTACTTTCCAAGGTAGTTACTACATACTAGCTACAATGTGGATCCACTAGCTATATCCTACGGGCGCACGTAGTTAAAGTATAGGGAGATTTCTCCTAGAGACTCTACCTAATGCATTAACGAAGGAGTCCCCATCTCATGAGTATCTCAAGGATTACCCAACCTCTTGTATTAATTGAAGGGTCTTTTCCTCATTCGCCATATCCTCTCGGTGCTTAGTGTACTTTCCCAACTTACTACCATTATTCATGTTAATTGCACCTAAATGTGTGAAGAAGTATCCCTCTTCATTCAATATAATTCAACATAAAGCTCTTAGATTTATTAGGTGAGAATACACTTTTATCCTAGAATAAACATACATATGTGAGTGGTACTCTTACAATATCAATCATTGTGTTTTCATGAGGACTATACTTTGAATCAACACAAAGGATTGGCCTCATCCCACATAATTCATGCATCATAATAGGAAAAGTTCAAAAGAGTTGAAACCATCCCACAATACCTTTCTTACATCCTTTCATAAGCCATGTACCTTGCAATCGAAATTCAAAGTTCATATACTACATTCTCCAACATATATTCAAACTCTAGGAGTTACCCCCTTTTCAAGGTTCTAATCAAGTATCACAATGACACCCATAATCATCATAATAGGTATGAAAATAAGATTCTATAATTTGATAATCATTCATCACAATTCACAATATGCATATCCACTCAATTCTTCCAATAACATTCATCAAATTAGGTCATAGGGTGACCATGGGTTCTTCGGAGATTTTCACAATAGAAACCATTAATTCTTCCCAATATATTCATAATATAGGTCGTATAACATAAAGAAAATGATTTTTGAGTGAACCCATGGCTAGATCACAAGCCCTAGTTTATTGTCATAATACAATTTAGAAAGTATAATGACCCGCAAGTATATCCTAGAAGTTAGAGTACTCTTGAGTTGCCACACGACGTACTAGACAACAAGGCGGTCTTTCACAAGCCTCTTAGCTATCATTCATTACACAAGTATGAAGTTAGTGCGGAGTTAAAACTTTTCACAATAATATAAATAAGAAACTCTTTTATAAAAGCTAAGGAATAGGTCCCATAGTCACAAGCCAACTTTAAGACATGTCTTAAATATCTTAGGGACACGAACCTTTAAAATGAAGGAAATACATAATAAGCCATTACAAGTCTTAAAATGAGAAACTAAAGAAATATAGACTAAGTCCTCGAATATGTGAGGACATACCAATCTTGAGAGAGTCAATTTCCCATGCTTTGCCTTCTAAGAAATCTCCACTTGCCTTCCACCTATACTCATAGAATGTTTAATAGTATGTGGTTAGTACAAAAATTGTGCTAAGTACGACAACATGCAAAATACACATTTTAGTTGAAACATACAAGTCATGTTATTTTAATAAAAACCATCATGAATCAAGTTATAAAACATCATATAAATCATCATTTAGAACAAAAGTTAAAACTTCCATATTTACCACATAGTCACACTTACACTAATCCCATTTATCCTAACGACTCTTTCCTATACAAAGTTATCCTAATGCTCACCTAGGTAAGAAATGAAGAAATCACCCAGACAACCTCTTCAATACATACCTAAGTGATCCTTAAGACTACCAGGGAAGCATGGTTCATTTCATTTACAAGTCAACATTCATTACTAAGATACTAGAAGGACATACATATATTTAGGAACTCCACATAAGACCAACCTCCCAAAAAACTCCCAAGTTACACTTGGTGCAATGTGAAAGTATCATCACATACTACTACTCCCACCTTGGTGTTCATTGAGAATTCCCTTAGACTAGGCGCATAACATTCATCATATACATAGCTTTCCTCATACAAGACCTAACATCATCATGTTTCCTTAACATTCGACAAAAAGTCACATTACTTCATTTGCGTCATATAATGACCCATTCTTACATTTTCATATAAGGACACACCAAGACTCCCTACAACTGTCTACTTGTGCAATGAATAGATAACGTCCCTTACCACCACCTACCCTATGTAGTACACCCTTAAGAAGACATAGGTCATTTACATTCATTTGTGGAGGCTAGCTTTAACCGACATACACCATCAGAGCTAGACATGGAATCCTAATTTAAATCCTACCGTATGAGGGATCCCATATTGTCTTAGGTAGGGTCATATTCGTTAGCCTTTACATGGATTCTCCAATAGCTACACCTATGCGGACGAATAGTTACGGGATAAGGAGATTTCTTCTAAGTAACTCATTCTCTATTAACGAGGAGTACTCATGATCTCAAGAGGTAGATTGGATACAACATCTCTACTCACGAAGTGAACCCACCCGTTCTTCAAATACTCTTGGTGCTAAGAATAACTCCCCCACTGAGTCATAAACATTCATTTACTATTAGTTAAGCGATAACTATTTAGCACCACATCTAAACTAACGAAGAGTACTTACCCCTAGAGGTTACTACTAAATACCACATCTCAACTCACGAAGGGTAGCCAACCTCCAACATATCTTCGAAAGCTCTTGGGAATAGTGAGGTTTCTACTAAACACTTCATCTCAACTCACAAAGAGTGTTCACCCCAAAATTCCCTTTTTCATACAATAGGAATAGTAGGGATGGTCTAGACACTTTATCTCTACTCAGGAAGAGTGTGTACCTTACAAGTCCCCCATTTCATTCATAACTTCATTATACATTCAAAGTGTGTCTGAGAGTAAATGTGAGCACACCTTTCACATAATCACCATAATCTATAACATTGACTTCTAAACATGCTCATACCGACATCCAGCATATTCACACACTATCATGCTTCACATATACATATACTTCATTAAGACAATAATATCTTCACGATACACATTTTCAACTTCCTAAAACAAATCATGCATATACATCATAATCATCACCTTACTTCACATACTATGAATTCAAGGCTATACTAAGAATACACATATATATTCATATACTTCAAGTAAACACCGCCACCAAATGTGGACCATACAACAAAATATCATTTCACAATAAGAACTAAGCAAGATGAACAACTTACCCTCCATCCAAGCCTTTACAACTTTTTATAAATATCTCCAACAATTTATCATAATAAAGCATTTAAGGCAGTAGCTAATCATAATATAACATAAGTCAAAAGTTGAGGAATTAAATTAGCATGGGTTCTTTGAGTTTTTGACCTTAAAATAATCAACTAATATTAATAATTTCATATTTCATTCATTAAAACGTTTTCATGGAGGACCTATTCTTAGAGTTCAAAAATAGAAGAGTTTGGAGTTTGAAACCCCATTTTGAAAGGTCTTTGAATGGGCTCTTGAATGAAATATGAGACAAGGATGAACTGCAATACCTTAGTATGAAGAAACCCATGATATTTGGTGAGGAAAAGTTGAAGAATTTTGTCTTCTTCCTTGGAGCTTCAAGTTCACCAATGGAGGATTCAACTTAGAGTGAGAATTTAGAGAGAAGGGAGAGCATGTAACATATTGGATTCTAATTGAGGGTTGGAGTTTTTTATTATGGTAAAGTTTGTATGATGACCTAAAATCAATATATAATACACCCCCAAAATTAACCAAAACACCCCTACATCAATTGGGCATTTTAACAATAGTCAAATTTAACTTATAATTTCGAAATTATTGCGAGGAAACAAGTCCGCGACGCGGAGCTGTTCCCACAAGAATTTTTAAAATAATTTTTGAGATAGTAGAGTCCGCTTCACAGACACGTCGTGGACCAAAAACATGGATCTTGGTGAACCATGTCCACGACACGGACTGGTTTTATTGAAGAACAAAAAGGTTGCTGCCTTGGGCAGATTGTTGGCCTAAGGGTTGGTCCTCCCAAGGACCCCTAGGGCGGTTTTTGGGGAGTCATAACCGGAATTTTGACCTTAAACGTGTCCATCAAGGTTTTAGGGTCCTCCCCACTTCTTTTAGACTCCAAACAACACATAAAAACACGACAAGGCACACTAGAACACACATAAGCACATAGACGTCTAGACGTTGAACATCCTGGTCGTCCCTTGACATTTCACTTCAAAACTTCAGAAACTGACTATTAATGCTAAAATACTAATTTCACATATATTTAACTCATGAAACATATTCTAATCTCTAGTTTTACCTATTTCATTTTTATTGTTGTTATAGAAAGTAGAAGTTTTGATGGGCTTCATGGAGAAAATAATCCCTGAATCAACATCCCCATACCTTAATTGATGATATTTCACGAGTTTGAAGTGAAACAGAGTGAATATTGAGTGCCCTAGCTTGAGTTCTTCCTTATTTTTCAATGGTGGGTTAGAGAGAGAATTTGTGATAGAGGGAAAGTGGGTTTTTATTTTTGATTTAGAGTTATGAGATGGAATTATTTTAATGTTTTGTTACCTTTTAAATACATAACTAACTAATGGAAGTCGTAAGTAAGGGTTAATTAAAAGGTTAACTAATTACCTAGCTAGCCTTCACCTTAGTTGTGTGAAGGTAGTAAGGATTGTCCCATGACGATTCCACGTTGATGGGACGTCGATTCATCCATGGACCGTCCTCTTCAGTCGTCGTTTGGGACAGAGTCTAGGTTTGTAGGGACAATTTTGTTGAGAAAATTTATGGACTCACGACACCCATCGATGGGGCGTGAGTCCATCGGTGGTCCGTCTATGGCCTCATCCATCCTAAGCTCTTTTGACAGCTTTTTGGACTCTTCCTTGGGTCCTCTCATTGGTACTTGGGAAGATCCTAAGGTTGTCGTATCTAGACATTTTAGTACTAGAACCTTATTTTAAAGTTAGGGATTAGTTTAGGACCTTCATGTAACGACCGGGGAGCACCCCCTAGACGTAACCGGCGTTGTCGTCCTCGGAGAGGTCTTGGACAAGCCCTTATCTTTCGTCATAACATATCATAGGTCAAAAATACAGAAATTTAAAACTTTTACATAGTGAAGTATACATAGACCTCTCACATATCATATATGGAGTTCACATAGACTCCTCACTTATTGAAGCTTACATAGGCTACTATTTAGGCAACTTGACTAATACATAAGATATAGTCTAATAACATCGTCTCACGTAAACCATCTAAAAGGAGTACACCATTGGACATAGCCATTAAAAAATTCAATATGCTATTATATTATTACATCAATAGTCTCAAACGATAAAGGAATGAAATAGTGTCTTAGACATAACAACTACATAGCTAGTCTAGATATGGTAACATCCCTGAACGTTGAGTACCTACCGACAACTTGAAGATACTATTCCAAGCCTTCTTTCTTTTAGCCTCGAAGAAGTTCAACGGCCCAAACCTACATTGTTTTGGAAAAGGGAAATAATATGGGTTGGTAGAACCACTTGTACTAAGTATGGAAACATATGCAAGTAAAACCATTGAAATCATGCTAAAAATGACATTTGTTTCAAACCATGCTAAGTCACTTTGAAGAGCCTTTACGCACAATTAAGAACATACACAAGACAATAGACATAACATCACTTAAGGCAAGTCCATATTCAACACAAGACCAACATCATAATAAAGTGAAGTCAACATGTATATTATCAACATAACTTCATATCAACATTAATAACATCATATTAAGATCATATAGGCATGAATAATTCAAAAACAATATTACAACCACAATTCTTGTACAAGAGTTCATATCATCACAACATATAAGACCCTTACTCACAACCCTTTCTGAATCCCACAAGTGCAATGCTTATGTGAAGCCCCATAACCCCACATAATCAAGTAAAACTAGTAAAAGGATCACAAGCAATGTCAACATTTCATACATCTTCACATTATGCATATTAATAACCATGTACATCAACCTATACCAATAGCATGTTCATCAATGAAACTAACATTATATAGGATCATCAACATTTAAAGTCATCATATACACTTCATTCATATCATAGTGCATCAGACAACCTCCTAGGACTTCCCTCAGGGTCAACTTGTGCCATGTATAAGTAGAGTACCATTCCCCTACCTACACTAAGTAGAACCCCTTATGTCACACTAGTTAGTGTTCGCTTCATTACTTTATTCATTTATTTTACTTTCGAGAAAAATAGCCTTAACCGGCATAGACCATGTGAGCTGAACATGGAATCTAGTGTGACAAACCCTACACTTTAAGAAGGTGCTCTTCTTGCCAAGGTGTAACATTTCGAAACTTCAAGATGTGTCGTAAACCCTAACATAGGGACAATGAGATCTAGGCAATGTTTCTAAGTCAATTCTTATGAACTTAGGTCGTATAGGCAGTTTAAGAACCAAAACATTTAAGAACGTCCGGAAAGTTGGTTCACAAGGGTGCTAGTGCGTCTTAGCTGGTTTGACTAGTTTTTAAGAGTCGGAATTATACGGAAATTAGTAAAAATATGTGTAACACGTGTTAAGGATGTTCCATGGTTGAAACGTCCGGATACGACTCCCCAAGGACCAACCAAGGGCCCTTGAGGAGGACCCTTGCGCTTGGGACAACACTGCCTGGACAGTGTGCAATCGACGGACAAGGAGACGGGCCGTGTGTGGATCAATGGGGCGGCGATGCCTCCGTTGTCCCACACTTAGCAATGGTAAGGAAACCCCTCGCCTGCAAAGTCTCTGAACTCAACGACGGAGTGCAGGACGAGAGGGGTAGTGCCCGTCGACTAACAGACGGCCCGTCGTTTAGGGTCTTGTCTGTGAGGGTCGAGTTTTGCTGCAAAATTTTAAATGGTTTCATTTAATTAGTTAGGGATTAAATAGTTTAATTAGGGGTTAAGGGAGTTAATTAAGTTGATTAAGACCAATATAAATACTCTCAACCCTCATTAGTCTAACACAACTCTAAAATACAAACTCTCTTCCTTCTCTCTTCTTTCTCTCTCTGCTTGAACTCACCATTGAAGACTAGAAAGGAGAAGGGTTTGGGGGATGGAAAGGGGAGAATTCACCATCAATATTTTGTCAAACGTTAAGGTATGTGATCTCTTTACCTTTGAGACTTCTTCCCTCAAAGGGTTCCTTTAAAGGTTTTCCAAAAGTTGAGTTTTCATATGGGTTTCATCAAATTACGAAATTGATGTTATGAATTGAGTTGTTTAGGTTTTCTTTTGGATATAATTAATAGATTAACATGTAATGTAACTTGATTATGATTAATTGAGAGGGTTTGGTCTAGATTGTAGAACATGACCCTTAATCCTTAACCCTAGGTTTGGTCTTGGCATGAATTATGTTGAATTTGATTCAATTGACTTTATTATTGGTTAAATCATCCTTAGTTATCATTATTACACTGATCATAAGCATATTGTAATGAATGGTAGTCTTTAATGCTAGTTCTTGAGCATTGATCTAGGTTAAGAAGATAGAATTACACATCATGTTTTCAAGCTTTGGTTTAGTAATGAATTGTGGTATAGAGACTCTTCTAACTTTATTATCAGGCTGGTTATTGTATTATATCGGTGTGATAACCCACATTGGGTTGAGTGTGAGTTGATGGTAGGGCCCTTATGATGAACTATGGAGAAGAGTTGGTAATTAATGTGACTTGAGGGGTTTGACTTTAGCTTAGGTAGGGGTATGGGACTCTACCTATGCCTTGCACTAGCTTGCCTTGATAGGAGCCTTGAGAAGTTAATATTATGTATGTAAACGATGATAAATGTAAATGACTTTATATATCGAATAACATGCTTATGAATATGAATTTTGTTATGATTGTTAAAGTAGAAACATCATATGTGATTGAAGACTATGCTATGTGGAGTGAATTACTAATCATGATCTTGAGTGGCTTACTTGATTAAGTAGGGTATGGGGCTTTGCTTGGTCATTGCACTTGTGGCTTTATAAGGATTATGATTGGCTGTTTTGTTTTGCTATTTACATGATTAACTCTTATTCATGCTTGTGATGTTATTACTTGGTGATAGAGTTGTATGAGATTATGCGTTTAAGTATGTTGATATGTATATGGCTTAGTTGACTTGTTGAGTATGTCTAAAAGGTTGGTCAAGTTGCTGTTTTGCATAAGTCCTTTAAGAGGCAAATGGCTTGATTTAATTAAATGTCCCTTTTTATCATGTTTGTTGATGTATGTGCATATGGTCTCATACTTAGTACATGTGGCGTACTAACCCCATTTTCACCCTTTTCCCAAACATTTTAGGTTCCGGTCATTGAGGTTTGATTCGAGGCGATTGAGAAGAAAACTTGGATATTCTTATCATCCAAGTGGTAGTTCCTCATTTTCCCGAGGATGATGTCGATATTCTACCTATGGATTTACTTAGCTATTATGATTTTCACATTAACTCTATCTTTTATTTGAGGACAAAGTTATATAAAGTCTATATGTGGCTTATTCTTATTGTTGTAGGGTTATGCCCATGTTGATATTGTCATTCCAGATGTTTTATGAGATGAGACGAATTTTGTGACTCTAATTCTATCTTATATATGTATATGAAATAAAAGTAGAAGACTAAGTAATCTTCTTATACGAACGAGTCTATGTATACTCGATATTAATATTATTATGTGTATGTAGAGGTCTATGTAAACCTACGATTAGATATAGTTAAAAAGTTTTAATTCTTCAGTACTTTTGATCGATGAATGTAAGACTAAGAGGCTAGTCCTAGTCCTCAAAGAGGAGGACGACGCCGGTTACGTTTGGGGTAAACCCGGATGTAAAAAACTTGGTATCAGAGCATGAGGTTGAATATCCTTGATTTTATTGTCTCTCTCTACCACATCTATATAGGTTTGTATTCATAATTGTGAAGCGCGCCACACTTATGAATAGGAACTTATTTGATGCTTAGGAATCACTCTCATTTTGTAAATCCATAATCGTGCCTCTAGAGTGTACTTATTATATGATTTCACCTAAACGTTGTATTTTGGTTATAGGAAATGAATACTCGGAGGAATGCGGCTAGGAGTCTTGAGGAGGAGATTACTAATGCGGGAGCTCCTCCCCGTGGTGATCAAGTTCCTCCTCTTGAGGAGGTTGTTGTTGATAATTAAGCTCTGGATAATCCTTCACCTATGACGGAGGCTGAGATGAGGGCTATTCTTGCTCAAATGGCCCAAGCTATTACTACTCAAGCCCAAGCTGCAACGGTTCAAGCCCAAGCTATGACATCCCAAGCCAATCGGGAGGTTGCACCTAGGGTTCATCAACAAGTTCTACTATGGCTTCCCAACTTAGGGATTTCACTCGAATGAATCCTCATATCTTCTATGGGTCTAAGGTTGATGAAGACACTCAAGAATTTATTGATGAGGTTTACAAGATAATATATGCTATAGGGTTGTCCACAAGTGAGAAGGCCGAGTTGGCCACATACCAACTCAAGGATGTGGCTCAAACTAGGTATATGAATGGAGGGATATTAGGCCTCTTCGAGGTGGGACGTGACTTGGGAGATCTTCAAGAAGGCATTCCTTGACCGGTTTTTCCCAAGAGAGATGAGATAAGCTAAGGTGGTGGAATTAACTAACGTCCACCAAGGAGGTATGAGTGTTCATTACTACTCATTGAAGTTTATTCAATTGCCCAAGTATGCTCCTTCCTTGGTCTCCGATCCTAGAGATGAGATGAGTTGCTTTGTGACGGGTGTATCGGATGACTTGCAAGAAGACTGTCATTCGGACATGCTTCAAGATAATATGAATATTTCCCGTCTTAGGGTGCATGCTAGGAGAGTGGAGGAGGCTAGAGCTAAAAGGAATGATGGGGATTCAAAAAGGACAAGGTCTTTTGAAGGTGGAGCTACAAAGGATAGGCTTGGGATTCAAGACAAGACTAAATTCAAGAAGAGATTTTCGAATCAAGTTCCGTCCAAATTTCCCAAGACTAGGGATTAGAGGGTCCCTAGATCGAGAGCTCAAAAGGTAAAGGGTGGGAGTCATCTAATGAGAACCCTACGTGTGCAAAATGTGGAAAGGAACATGATGGTGAATGCTTGATAGGAACGGGAAATTGCTATAGTTGTGGGAAGAGTGGCCACAAAGTTAGGGACTGCCCTAACATAATGAACCGAGGCAAAAATGATCAAAACCAAGCAAGTGGAGCAAGTGAAGCACCAAAGAAGAATCGCCTATATGCTCTTCGTAATAGGGTCACACCAAGAGACCTCTCCCGATACGGTGACCGGTATGTTACAAATCTTTTCGTTTGATGTATATGTTTTACTTGATCCGGGTGCTACTTTGTATTTCTTTACTCCCTTAGTAGCTAAAAAGTTTGATATTTTACCCGATATCTTGCATGAACCCTTTTTAGTGTCTACTCTGGTGGGTGAGTCAATTGTTGCAAAAAGAGTCTATCGAAATTGTCCTATCACCTTGCCCAATAGAGTTTCTAAGGTAGATCTAGTTGAACTAGATATGCTTGATTTTGATATCATTTTCGGTATGGATTGGTTACATGCTAGTTTCACTTTTATCGATTGTAGTACTAGAGTTGTGAGGTTTTGTTTCCCAAATGAACCCGTTATTGAGTGGAAGGGTGGGAATTCTATTCCTAGAGATCGCATAATATCTTGTCTAAAATTATGTAAAATGATCTCGAAGGGTTGTTTTTATCACATAGTAAGAGTCCAATATTTGGATTCCGAAATACCTCCTATTGAGTTGGTCCCCGTAGTGAGTGAATTTCCGGAGGTCTTTCCTCATGACCTTCCCGGTATTCCTCCCAAATGGGAAATTGATTTTGGTATCAATTTGCTACCGGAAACAAACCCTATTTTGATTCCTCTTTATCGAATGGCTCCGGACGAATTGAAGGAGTTGAAGGCACAACTTAAAGATTTGCTAGACAAGGGATTTATATGGCCTAGCATTTCCCCATGGGGTGCTTCGGTCTTGTTCGTGAAGAATAAAGATGGGTCCTTTAGAATGTGTATTGATTATCGCCAACTCAACAAAGTCACAATCAAGAACAAGTATCCTCTCCCTCGTATTGATGATTTATTTGATCAACTCCAAGGGGCAAGCTACTTCTCCAAAATTGATTTGAGGTCGGGGTATCACCAACTAAGGGTGAGAGGTGAGGATGTACCAAAGACGGCTTTTTGGACTCGTTATGGCCACTATGAGTTTCTTGTTATGTCCTTTGGTCTCACTAATGCTCCGACGGCGTTCATGGACCTAAGAATAGAGTATTCCGAAGTTACCTAGATTCATTTGTCATTGTGTTCATTGACGACATCTTGGTATACTCGAAGAATGAAGGTGATCACATGGGTCATTTGAGGGTGGTATTGCAAACCCTTAAAGAGCATCAATTGCTTACCAAGTATAGCAAATGCGAGTTTTGGTTGAGGTCGGTAGCATTTCTTGGTCACATCATCTCTATTGAAGGAGTTGAGGTTGATCCAAGAAAAACAGAAGTGGTGCGGAATTGGCCAAGATTATTGACTCCAACTGACATACGGAGTTTCTTGGGTCTTGCGGTTATTATCGGAGATTCGTGGGTAGTTATTCGTCCACTGCATCTCCTTTAACTACCTTGACCCAAAAGAGTAAGAATTTTGAGTGGTCCGAAGCATGTGAAAAGATCTTTCAAATGTTGAAGGATAGGCTTACTTTGGCTCCCGTGTTGACATTACTGTATGGTTCAAAGGTCTTTGTGGTTTATTGTGATGCATCCCGTGTTGGTTTGGGGTGTGTGCTTATGCAACATGGGAAGGTTATTGCCTATGATTCAGGCAACTTAAGGTGCATGAGAGGAACTATCCCACTCATGACCTTTAGTTAGCGGCCCTGGTGTTTGCTTTGAAGATTTGGAGGCATTATTTGTATGGTGTCCATGTTGATGTGTTAACCGATCATAAAAGTCTCCAATATGTGTTTACCAAAAGGAGTTGAATCTTCAGCAAAGAAGATGGCTTGAGTTATAAAAAGATTATGCTATGAGTGTTCTTTATCATCCGGGGTAAGGCGAATGTTGTAGTGGATGCTCTAAGACGTTTGTCTATGGGTAGTGTTTCTCATGTTGATGAAGCCAAAAGGGACCTTGTGAAAGAGGTTCATCGATTGGCTAGATTGGGAGTTAGATTGGAGGGTTCTTCAAATGGTGGTGTGATGGTCCATCATAACTCCGAATTATCATTGGTTGTTGAGGTGAAGTCTAAACAACACCTTGATAAACCATTTTTGGAGTTGAAAGAATCGGTTCTTGGCAAGTTGAATGAGTCATTCTCCTTAGGGGGGATGGTGTGTTGAGCTACCAAGGGATATTATGTGTTCTCGATGTAGATGGGTTTAGGGATAGGATCCTTGAAGAGGCCCATGGATCCCGCTACTTCATTCATCCAGGTTTGACTAAGATGTACCATGACCTTCGGGAGATATATTGGTGGGAAGGTTTGAAGAGGGAATAGCGAAATTTGTTGCTAAATGTCCGAATTGCCAACAAGTAAAGGCTGAACATCAAAAGTCGGGTGGCTTACTACAAGAGATCCAAATTCCTACTTGGAAATGGGAGGACATTAATATGGACTTTGTAGTAGGGTTGCCTCGGACTCAAAAGTCATATGATTCTATATGGGTTATTGTTGATAGGTTGACTAAGTCCACTCATTTTATTCCCGTCAAATCCACTTATTCGGTGGAGGATTATGCGAAGATCTTCATAGATGAGATTGTGTGTCGTCATGGTATTCCGTTATCCATCATTTCGGATCGGGGTGCACATTTCGCATCTAGATTTTGGAGGTCATTCCAAGAAGGTTTGGGTACTAAGGTGAAGTTGAGTACCGCTTTTCATCCTCAAATGGATGGTCAAGCGGAACGCACTATTCAAACCCTTGAGGATATGCTTAGAGCTTGCATTATAGATTTCAAAGGGAATTGGGATAAGCACTTGCCTTTGGTGGAGTTTGCTTATAATAATATCTTTCATTAATCCATCTCCATGGCTCCCTATAAAGCCTTGTATGGTAGGAGGTGTAGGTCTCCTATAGGGTGGTTTGATGTTGATGAGCCTTCGATTCTTGGTCCCGATTTGATTTATAGGCTTTGGAGAATGTTCATATCATAAGGAATCGGTTGCAAACAGCCTATAGTCGACAAAAGTCCTATGCCGACAATAGGAGAAGGGAATTGGAGTTTGAGGAAGGTGATAAGGTGTATTTGGAAATTTCACCTATGAAGGGAGTAGTTAGATTTGGCAAGAAGGGGAAGTTGAGTCCTCGTTATGTGGGTCCTTATGACATTTTGCAAAGAGTTGGTAAGGTTGGCTATCAATTGAAACTCCCCTATTATTTAGCTTCGGTTCATCCGGTTTTCCATGTTTCTATGTTGAAAAAGTGTGTCGGTGATCCCGAGTTCATTCTTCCTATTGAGGGCCTTGGGGTCAAGGATGACCTCTCTTATGAGGAGGTTCCGGTTCAAATCCTTGATAGACAAGTAAAGAGATTGAGGAACAAAGAGGTGGTTTCCGTAAAGGTATTATGGAAAAACCACCTAGTTGAGGGTGCAACATGGGAAGCCGAGGCCGACATGAAGACTCGTTATCCTCATATTTTCGATGATTAAGGTTAGTCATTCTTTTAAATAATATAATTATGACTAGAATTTTTGGTTTCTTGATTTTTGGGTGAAGTCTTGCAAAAATTACATTTTTGAAAACTTCACAGTGAGCTTTACAGTGAAGTGACTGTAATATTGCTTAGGAAAACATGAAATTTTTGCTTTTTTCTTGTTTTGAGTTATGTTGTGGATTGTGATATGGTGAGTCTTATTAAAGTAATATGTAAAAGGTTGATAGGATGATTTTTATGCTAATTGACTCATGAAATGTATATGAGCATGTATGTGATGAGAAGAAGAAAAAAGTACCTCATTATGAAATGGTTTAACCTTATGTGTGTTAATTGGACTTTTGAGATTGCCTTGTTGAAATGATAAGACTTATGTGCTCGAATATGGTTGTTTTGTTGGACTTCTAGTCTTGAGTCTATACCTTCCTCCAAAGGAATGTTTAAGTATCATTTGGGGACGAATGTTCCTAAGGGGGGGATAATGTAACATTTTGAAACTTCAAGATGTGTCGTAAAACCTAAAATAGGGACAATGACGTCTAGGCACTGATTCTAAGTCAATTTTTATTAATTTAGGTCGTGTAGGATTTCTAAGAACCAAAACATTTAAGAACGTCCATAACGTCCGGAAAGTTGGTTCACAAGGGTGCTAGTGTGTCTTAGCTTGTTTGACTAGTTTTTAAGAGTCGGAATTATACGGAAATTAGTAAAAATATGTGTAACACGTGTTAAGGATGTTCCATGGTTGAAACGTCCGGATACGACTCCCCAAGGACCAACCAAGGGCCCTTGAGGAGGACCCTTGCGCTTGGGACAACACTGCCTGGACAGTGTGCAATCGACGGACAAGGAGACGGGCCGTGTGTGGATCAATGGGGCGGCGATGCCTCCGTTGTCCCACACTTAGCAATGGTAAGGAAGCCCCTCGCCTGCAAAGTCTCTGAACTCAACGACGGAGTGCAGGACGAGAGGGGTAGTGCCCGTCGACTAACAGACGGCCCGTCGTTTAGGGTCTTGTCTGTGAGGGTCGAGTTTTGCTGCAAAATTTTAAATGGTTTCATTTAATTAGTTAGGGATTAAATAGTTTAATTAGGGGTTAAGGGAGTTAATTAAGTTGATTAAGACCAATATAAATACTCTCAACCCTCATTAGTCTAACACAACTCTAAAATACAAACTCTCTTCCTTCTCTCTTCTTTCTCTCTCTGCTTGAACTCACCATTGAAGACTAGAAAGGAGAAGGGTTTGGGGGATGGAAAGGGGAGAATTCACCATCAATATTTTGTCAAACGTTAAGGTATGTGATCTCTTTACCTTTGAGACTTCTTCCCTCAAAGGGTTCCTTTAAAGGTTTTCCAAAAGTTGAGTTTTCATATGGGTTTCATCAAATTACGAAATTGATGTTATGAATTGAGTTGTTTAGGTTTTCTTTTGGATATAATTAATAGATTAACATGTAATGTAACTTGATTATGATTAATTGAGAGGGTTTGGTCTAGATTGTAGAACATGACCCTTAATCCTTAACCCTAGGTTTGGTCTTGGCATGAATTATGTTGAATTTGATTCAATTGACTTTATTATTGGTTAAATCATCCTTAGTTATTGTTATGACACTGATCATAAGCATATTGTAATGAATGGTCGTCTTTAATGCTAGTTCTTGAGTATTGATATAGGTTAAGAAGATAGACTTAGATACCATGTTTTCAAGTTTTGGTTTAGTATTGAATTGTGGTATAGAGACTCTTCTAACTTTAATATCAGGCTGGTTATTGTATTATATTGGTGTGATGACCCACATTGGGTTGAGTGTGGGTTGATGGTAGGGCTCTTATGATGAACTATGGGGGAGAGTTGGTAAGTCTTGATTATCCTATTTCTTACTTCAATTGTGGTTAATTGTGATCAAGTTATGATGTTGTGTTGGAGTATGCCTTGTTTAGGCTTATAGGATGGTATGATGATTGAATTTAAATGTCTTATACTTTGGTTGTAAGGTTACTTGGGTGGACACGTTATAAGGATGGTGATGTGTATTAATGTGCCCTACTATGATGTGATATGTAAAGTGTTAACCTCACTTATATGAATTGTTATGAAAGGACTATTACTCTTGCAATTCTTTTTGAGCTATGATGATGAATATACAAGGGCTAGACCCTATGACCTAAGCTAATTTTATGATTGTAATAAGACAAAAAGGCATTTCAATGGAAGGGAGTTAGCTTAGCACCGAGTGAACTTGACAACGGGAGATGATGACTTTTCATGAAGAGGAAAGGTTCACTCTATAGTTGCCCATGTGATGTTAACTTCCCTTGTTTTTCGGATATGTCATCCAAGGGATTCCCATGAGAAGAGGACCAATTACCACATGGTATGAAGAGGGAATACCTATCTCTTAGTTCGAACTATGTTGCCACCATAAGATACTAGCTAGTGGATCAACCTAGAAAGCTATGTTTATATTGGGTTCTACCTTGGCCGGTAGACCACCTTCCATCGGTGTAAGGTTTTAAGACATCGGATTCAGCATTTGCTCATGTGGTCTATGTCAGTTAAGGCAAGTATTCCCTAAACTAAAATGAATGAATGAAGTATAAACTAATTATAGTGACTTGAGGGGTTTGACTTTAGCTTAGGTAGGGGTATGAGACTCTGACTATGTCTTGCACTATTCTGCCTTGATAGGAGCCTTGAGAAGTTAATATTATGTATGTAAACGATGATAAATGTAAATGACTTTATATGTTGAATAACATGCTTATGAATATGAATTTGGTTATGATTGTTAAAGTAGAAACATCATATGTGATTGAAGACTATGTTATGTGGAGTGAATTACTAATCGTGATCTTTAGTCGGTTACTTGATTAAGTAGGGTTATGGGGCTTTGCTTGGTCATTGCACTTGTGGCTTTATAAGGATTATGATTGGCTGTTTTGTTTTGCTATTTACGTGATTAACTCTTATTCATGCTTGTGATGTTATTACTTGGTGATAGAGTTGTATGAGATTATGGATTTAAGTATGTTGATATGCATATGGCTTAGTTGACTTGTTGAGTATGTCTAAAAGGTTGGTCAAGGTGCTGTTTTGCATAAGTCCTTTAAGAGGCAAATGGCTTGATTTAATTAAATGTCCCTTTTTAGCATGTTTGTTGATATATGTGCATATGGTCTCATAGTTAGTACATGTGGCGTACTAACCCCATTTTCTCCCTTTTTCCCAAACATTTTAGGTTCCGGTCGTTGAGGTTTGATTCGAGGCGATTGAGAAGAAGACTTGGATATTCTTATCATCCAAGTGGTAGGTCCTCATTTTCCCGAGGATGATGCCGATATTTTACCTATGGATTTACTTAGCTATTATGATTTTCACATTGACTCTATCTTTTATTTGAGCACAAAGTTATATCAAGTCTATATGTGGCTTACTCTTATTGTTGTAGGGCTATGCCCATGTTGATATTGTCATTCTAGATGGTTTATGAGATGAGACGGATTTTTTGACTCTAATTCTATCTTATATATGTATATGCAATAAAAGTAGAAGACTAAGTAATCTTCTTATACGAACGATTCTATGTGTACTCGATATTAATATTATTATGTGTATGTAGAGGTCTATGTAAACCTCCGATTACATATAGTTAAAAAGTTTTAATTCTTCCATACTTTTGATCGATGAATGCAATGATGTAAGACTAAGAGGTTAGTCTTAGTACTCAAAGAGGATGACAACGCCGGTTACGTTTGGGGGTAAGCCCGGATGTGACACAAGGTAGAACTAAAACATGACATAGCTTTTCTAGGTGGATCCACTAGCTAGTCGTCCTATGGAGGAACATAGTTAAGTGTAACACTCTTGTGAAGGTTTCGAGGTGTGAAATGATGTCCAAAACATGCAAACAGACCTTGGATAGGTAGTATGTAGTAAAAAGAGTCCAAACGTATGGTAACGATACCCTAAGGAGCACCCAAAGATTCCTTCGGGAGGACCCCAACATGAGTAGGACGGCTGCCAAGGCAGCCAGCGCGAACAAGATTGAGACTTGAGGTGTGCGACGCACAGCCTACACGCAGGGTTCCGCCTCAAGATTTGAGAGGCAGCCTCGCGACGCAAGGATGACATTCACTTCACTGCCTCAACAAAAAAATTCAGAAAAATAATGGGAATTGTCCCCGCGACGCGCAACCACTTACCATAATCGTTAAAATCATATTTGTTGTAATTTAACTTCTTAAAAAGACCATTTAAGTGGAGGGTCTTTTGGGTATTTTATAGGACGACTATATATGGATTATAGGTCAGTTTTAGACCACTTTTTACACGTCCAAATCAGATTCAAATGCAAAATCTCTCTCAAGAAACACTCTCTTTTCCAAACTCCATTGAAAAAACAAGACGAGCTTAAGGAAGAAGGCGAAGGCTTCAATGTTTCCAATCAAATTCCGTGGATTATTCGTCTTTAAGGTATGGGGTTTGTACTCTTGGGATTCCATTCCCCAAGAGGTCCTTTCAAAGAAATATTTTCAAGAAATTCAAATACTAGGGTTTTTACTCTACAAAGCGGATTTTCTTCCTAACTCTAGAGTAATGATTTTTGATGAAAAGTAATTGTTTTCTATGGTTGAATTAACACTAATTGATGTGTATGTGGTTACTTATGTTTGAATTTCATGTGAAGCATGTTCTTATCTTGATGATGGTTTCGTATGGTTGTTTCTACTACTTAATAATATTAAAACGTTGGGATTGGGACTAAGACTTGAATGAACTCTTTAATGACCCTGTACCTTAACCTACATCAAAAGTTGATCTTGTTTATGAGTTGAAGAGTTAGTATTTGTTATGCTTATAGTATTTAACTATGTTATTTTTATGATTGTTGTAAGTTGAACGTAAGTTCTTTAATAACGTTCATGGAAGCAAGAGGTAAGCCTTCTAAAGTCGTGATTGCTCTTTGACGGTTATGTTAGCCTATAAATGATGATGCTATGCTATGTTAGCTATGTCATGTTTGGTTCTACTTTGGCCGGTAGACCACCTTCTTTCAGTGTGGGGTTTTATGACACCCGATTCCATGCTTAGATCACATGGTCTATGTCAAGTATGGCTAATGGTCCCCCATGTAAAATTAAAGAAAGTAACTGGACATTGACTAGGGTTACTAGAAGAGTCTACTTAGTATAGTTAGGGGTGTGGGACTCTACCTGGACATTGCACAAGTTGACTCTAACAAAAGTCATAGGAGATTGTTCTTATGTAATATGATAACATGAAAGGTATGATGCTTATGATACATGAAATTACTCTTATATGATGTTGTTTATTATGATGAATATGTTATTGGGTTATATTGTTAAATAAAGTGATGAGTACTTATGATACAAGTTCTATGAAGCAAAGCTTTACTCATGGTCTGCTATCTTATCTACTTGGTTTTGTGGGGTTATGACGATTCACATGACCATTGCACTTGTAGGTTGGGGAGGAGATCATTTGTAAGTGTTTTGTATGTTATGTATATGTGATATATTGAATATGAATGTTAACATGACTCTATGAATATATGTCTTTGATTATGATCATGTTGTATGTTGATGATGTCCTTAACTTGTATATGTTCCATAGTATGTGCATTGAAGACATTCACATGACATAGAATGTTTCCTAAAGAAATGATAAATTATCCTTTTTCATAAATATCCTCAAATAATATGTGCATATACCCATACTTAGTACATGTGGCGTACTAACCCCATTACTTCATATTACAACAAATGTAGGGTCCTGCCATTGAATATTTAGAAGGTCGATTGAAGAAGTTTGGAACTGTTTATCCAGGTATTTATAGGTACTCATGTTCGGGGATGCTATATTTCGTATTCCAGCTTATGAAGACATTAGTAGATTTGTAGAATATTCTATTTCCATTTATGTTCTTTGGATTCTTTTGTATTAAGGCCTATATGGCATACTGACTATTTATTGGCTAAATCCAGATTCATACTCTTTAGATTGTTTTATACATGTGAGACAAGTTTTTAGAATATTGTATTCTAATATGAATGTTAAGTATGAAGTCTAAGTATATTTCACATAGTATTAAAAGTTTTTAGTTTTCCGCAAATTTTAACTGAGGACATGTTATGACGAACGCTAAGAGTCTTGCCTGAGTCCTCTAGTAGGAGGACGACGCCGGTCGCATCTGGGGTGTACTCTCCGAGTGTGACATTAAGGAACTAGGAGATATGTCTTGAACCCTCTATTTTCCCATTAGCAAAGGAGTCCTCATCTCATCAGTCCATTGGTGTATCTCACTTCCATTGGGGAGTCAACACCTCTCATTGTCAAGGTCACTCGTTGATAAGCTAAAGTCCCTTTTTGAAATGTATTGAAGCCTTTCTTAAACATAACATCTTAGTTTAGGCCATAGGCGACTAACCCCTTGTATATTTATAATCATTAGGTCATTAGGTATTGTATGAGAATTTGTGAGATCAACATATCATAGTCATATCGTAGTAAGGAACACAAGTTATCCACATTAAACTTTGTATCATCATACCCTTAACATGATCTCAAAATTCACATAGTCAAGACATTTCATCACATTCATCATATCATCATCTTCTTAATCTAATCACATATAATACTTCAATTGAATACCATTAACAAGTATAAGCCATCATCATTGAATTAAGAACTCAAGATCACAAAGTCTTACCACATAGCCTTCACAAGCCTCCTTAAAGATCATACCATCAACCCAACAATATTCATCCATCCATTTACTTAATAACATCATGCAATAGTAATATATACAAGAACTAATTTAATTGTATCCCCACTAATCAAATCAACCTCAATTCATAACCTAGGGTTAGAGGAAAAGGGTTCAATTATGATTTCTTACATAGAACTAGATCAAATAAAAAGTACTACATCAATTAACCCATACACAGTCATAATCTATCAATAATAATCAAAGAAAATCAATATGAAATATATTTGGATGGGTCCTCTCCAAGGACCCTTAGGGTGGTGCTTGGGGAGTCGTACCAAGACACCGTAATCACACTCTTCTATATGTTTAACACCTTTTTACCATTTTAAATCAAATTCGGACTCCTAGAACACCATGAAACATCCCAAGGCACACTAACCTCAATTTCACTAGTCTCTGGACGTCATGAATGTTTCTTAACATTTTGAATGTAACACTTCCTAACTAATTTTAATACATTAAGTTATGCTTAGAAATAGTGTTTCAAGTCTTGGTTCATCATGTAAGTCTCTAGACGAAGTCATGGACTTTCAGAGTGTTACACTTCACCTCCCATTTTGACCTGCTAAAGGCATTAGGCTATGACTCTTTAGTATAGGTAATTGAATATACGGGGTGTTACAGGACGTCATGGACGTTACTTGACGTTTAAGCTTAAATACTTCCTAAATAAGTCAATTACCTTTGTTTTAGGTCTAAAATCATCATTATTCATCTTGTGAGGCTCTAATCAAGGTCATAGAATTTCCGGGGTGTTACATGTTACAACCCTCAAAATGAATTAGGTTAAATTAGAGCATATAAGATGTTTTATGAGTTAATAATGAGTTAAATAATGAATATTAGCATCGGAAGTCAGTTTTAAGAGTTTGGAATTCAACCATCAATGAATGACCAAGACATTCGGACGTTAGCCTTTGTGTGTGCTAGAGTACCTTTGCATGTTTTACGTGTTGTTTGATGTCCAAAATGATATGAGAGGAATCTAACACCTATATGAGAATGTATAGGGTCAAAACATATGGGTACGACTCCCCAAGGACCACCCTAAGGGTCCTCGAGGAACACCCAAACCGTTGCCCCAAAGATGAAAAAATTGTCCAAACTATGCCCCCCATCGACACCCATTAGTTCATACTACGCCCCGTTGTTTAGGAACTTGGCTCCACACTTAGTTGTGGGAGCTTATGCTACAAAATTTAAGCCTCTGATTAAAAAGACTCCCCAGCAAGGCGCCCCGTCGATCAAACGACATCCAGTAGTTAGCAACCGTCGTTTGGGCCTGTAATTTTCACCTTATGTCCTAATTTCGTCCTACATGGTTATTTAAGGTTATATATGATATTTTAAGTTAGTTAAGACTCTAAAACCTTGACTTAGACTTCATTATTCAAAATCAAACCCCAAAATCAGAAGAAGTTTTCTCCAAAACCTCCAAGGAAGCTTGAAGTCAAGTTGATGCTAGGATTGAAGTTCTTCATTGATTTCTCTATTAATTTCGTTGGATTTATTAAATTAAGGTATGTTATTTCATACATCTTCTCTCATTCAAGGAGCCGATTCCATAGGCTTTTCAAAGATCTTCAATAGCCTTTAAATTCTATTTTGAATTTTAAGCATGGGTTGTTGTATGAAAAGTTTTAAATCAATGTTTTTATGAAGTTATTGATGTTAATTTTTGGTTTTATGATCAAAACTTCTATGAGCCCATGTATTCCTTGAATTCCTAACTTTGGCTCTAAAGTGAGTGATTTTATCATGGATTCAGTTTATAGAATTCATGTGTAGATTGAATTGGACTATTGAATTATGTATTAATTATGGTAGAATTGTTCATAGCTTACCTTGTATTATTGATATCTATAGTGAATGTTTCTGGATCATTGATATGAATGAATTTTTGGCTTAGTCTTGTGTACATTGATATTGGTAAGATCTTTCGTATTGTGAAATTGTTGAAAATGCTAATGAATTGTGATGATGGTGATCGGAAGGTGGTGAGTTGACCTAATTCTTTTATATTTGATAGAATTTATATTAAATTGTATTGATTTGTACGGTCCACTTATGGTGGGGGTCTTTACTTGTTATATATGCTATGAATATGGACATGTCGGCATCATAATGTGAAAGTCGTATTATCATGATATGGTATATGTGAAGTATGATATTGTGTACATGCATGTGTTAGGTGAGAGTATGATCCCTCTAAATGATGGTATGATGATGTTGTTTCTTAATTGGTAGACTTAGGTCCCTCTTCTTGATACATGAAAGCTTATAGATTATGAACTCTTGGATTTGGTAGGCTTAGGTGCCTTCTACTTGATGCATGATAGTTATGTAAATTTAACATCTTGACTTGGTAGGCTTAGGCACCCTTGTCATGTATGTGCATGAATGAATTAAAGAATAGTGTCTAGGATCATTAGACCTAAAGCAGGTACCTGTAACACTCCGAAAATCCTTGGCTAGTCTAGAGCCTCACATACCTAATGATGATTAAAGTGATGTTTCCAGACCTACACTAACATAATAAAGTTTATTTAGAAGTAGTATAGATTAAATGTCAAAGAAAGAGCTTGACGTCTAGAAACTAGCAAAATTAAACCAGTAGACATCCCTGAGTTTAATGAAGGTTTGGGAGTGTCATATGAAGTCTAATACTTGTAAAATGACTTTAAATAGGTAACATATTGTATATAGGGTCCAAACGTCAAGTAACGGCTCTGCAAGGACCTCTCGAAGGGTCCTCGAGGATGACGTGAACTTTGCCAAGCAGGATACCAAAGCAGCCTGCGTGTAGCCAAGATTTGACGGCTGGCACTCATCTCGCAGCCTACATTGGATAGGCAAAAATTGTCTCACGATGCGGGGCCTTCACGAGTCTCTTTTCCTCGACCTGGATTTCAGAAAAAAAGAGGTGGAACTGCCCCCGCGATGCGCAACAACTTGCCAGATTCGTTCACGTCAAGTTTAAGTCAATTTGACTTCACAAAAAAACCTAATGAAGTGACGGTTAGTTTGTGTAATTTAGTTGGTGACTATATATATTGATTTAGGGTCAGTTTTAATTCATTTTAGTCCACCCAAATCAATTGCCAAAACTCTCTCACTTCTCTCTAAATTCTCTCTCTAACTCAACCACCATTGAAGAGAATTGGAAGCTTGGAGAAGAAGACCAAGTTCTCAACTTTTCTTCTCAAATATCATGGATTAAGTATTCATTAAGGTTTGTATTCTTTAATCTTGGGTTTACTTTCCCCAAGAGGTTCCTTCAAAGTTGATTTCTAAATCACCCAATTCCAAGGGTTTTCCTCTACAAATGCGTTTTCTTCTAAACATGAAATTGATGATTAATTGTGACGAATTGTGATTACCTATGGATAATTAAGTGTAGATTGTTCAGTTATTGATGTTGATTAGTTCGTATTTCATATGGATCATGTCCTTTACCCAATTTCCCCAAATATTGGATCTTGCTTATGAATTGATGGGAATTGATGAATGTGTTGATTGTTACACTTGTTTTAACTATCCTAATTCTCTTATGGACTGCCTAGGATCATGTATTGTTGTGATTGAATCTAATTCATGAAGAATTCATGAAGAATATTCCCCTAACCCTAGGTTATGGATTGATGTTGAATTGGTTAGTGATGATACAATTGACTTAGTTCTTGTGTTGATTACTATTATATGATGTTATTAAGTATATTGATGGATGAATATGGTTGATTTGATAGTATACCTTGACGAAGTCTTTGAAGGTGAATCGATAAGAAATTGTGATCATGAATCCTTACTTCATTATGATGGTTTATACTTGATGATGATGGTTAATTTAAGTATTACATCTTATAAGATTACTTAGGTGATGGAATTATGAATGTAATTGAAATGTCTTGACTATATGAATTTTG
Organism: Solanum lycopersicoides; assembly: GCA_022817965.1. NCBI lineage: Eukaryota > Viridiplantae > Streptophyta > Magnoliopsida > Solanales > Solanaceae > Solanum > Solanum lycopersicoides. The sequence continues at coordinate 26,449,696 of CM040627.1, read as the reverse complement.
AAATTATAATTAAGGTATGATAATATAAGGTTGATTGTGAATCACTTATATGCCTTACAATGTTATGATGATGATGGTGTGTTAATCTCACAAATGAAGGGTTGTAATGAAAGGACATTCTCATGCAATACCTAATGAGCTAATAATATATGTTATACAAGGGAGTTATCTCCTATGACCTATATTAAACTATGATTGATTAAGAATGAGTTAAAGACATTTCAAAAAGGGATTTAGCTTTGCACAGAGTGAACTAGTTATGAGAGGTGTCCCTTTCCAATGTGGGAAGGTAGGTTCACAATGGTTCTCAGGAGATAGAGATTACAAACCATTGTGCATCAAGAGGGTATCAACTATGTCTCCTAGTTCTTGAACTATGTTGCCCCCATAGGAATACTAGCTAGTGGGTCCACCTAGAATGCTATGTTCATGTTTTGGTCCTACCTTGGCAAGTAGACCACCTTCTTTCGGTGTAAGGTTTCATGACACCGGATTTAATGTTTAGCTCACATGGTCTATGTCAGTTAAGGCAATTGTTCTTATGCTCTGATGACTTTAATGATATGCATATGTTGACTTTAAAGGTTGAGGATCCTACATGTTGTTAGTTTCACTTGTGAACATGTTATTGGTCTATATTGCTATATATGATGATGACTACTCATGATGCTATGTTATGTGAAGTTAGGCATTACTTATGATCTCTTTCCTTGTTTACTTGATTATGTGAGGTTATGAGACTTTAGATGAGCATTGCACTTGTATGCTTGGGATAGGATTGTTGGTAAGGGTCTTATAAGATATGATGATATGAACTCTTGTAGATATATTTTTATTATGCTATTATGTTGGAGCTACTTTGGTTATATGATCTTGATATTCTATTATTCATGTTTATATGACCTTATGTTGATAGTATCCATGTTGCCTTGACTTTATTTATGATGTTGGTTTTGTGTTGCATATGGACTTGTCTTTATGAATATGTGATGATTGGCATGCATGTGCTCTTATTTGTGCAATAAGAATTTCAAAAGTGACTTAGCATGACTTTGAACAAAATGTCCTTTTAAGAATGGTTTTCAAATGATTTTATGTGCATATATACATACTTAGTACAAGTGGTGTACTAACCCATTTTTCTACGTTTTCTACAAATATGCAAGTTCCGTCCGTTGAAGTTAGAAGGCCATTTGCAAGACTACTTGGATTTTCCCATGTTTTTGGTAGGTCCTCACCAATTCAGGATGATGCCACTGTCTAGCTACTTGATGTTGTAATTGTCTAAAGAAATTTACTTTCCTTTTCTTTCATTTGAATACTATTATTGTATAATCCTATATGTGGTTTTTTTTGTAATGAATTATGGGCTATGCCCGAATGTTCTACTAATTTCAGATGGTTTAAATGTGAGACAGTATATTAGACTAAATCTTTATATGTTATGTATATTGTCTAATCGAGAAGCCTATGTATGATTCCTATTCGAGGAGTCTAAGTAAACTCCCCAAATAGTATGTGAGAGGTCTATGTAAACCTCAATATATAAAAGTTTTAATTTTTCCGCATTTTTAACCTATGAAATGTAATGACGAATACTAAGAGGCTAGTCTTAGTCCTCTCCGAGGACGACGACGACGGTTATAGCTAGGTGGTCCTCCCCGGTAGTGACAAACTTTGTATCAGAGCATAAGGTTGAAATAATCTTAGGATTAATGTCTCACTAAACCATGTCTACCTAGATTCTTGTTCATGGGTGTGAAGCGTGCCACACTAATGAATGAGAGGCTATGTGATTCTTAGGAATTCTCACTTATTGGTAATCTTGAAAGTCATTCCTTATGAGATGAAACTCTATGTGTCCCTGTTCTTCTAATCCTTTTTTGTGGATATAGGATGTGAATACGAGAAGACGGCTGCAATAAGAATGGAGGATGCTTTGGCTGGCTAATGCGGCAGTTCCTCCCCTAGATAACCAAGTCCCTTCACAAGGCGATCAAGTGCCTCCACAAGACCAAGCTCCCGTCATTCCTCCACCTATGACTGATGGAGAGATAAGCTCAGCATTTGTGACATTGGTTCAAGCCATGACTTCTCAAGGTCAAGCGGTAGCCACTCAAGCTCAAGCCATGACGTCTCAAGCGAATAGGGAGGTTGGTCCCTGTGTTCAACCAAATTCTAGCACCATGACTTCCCTCTTGAGGGACTTCACTAGGATGAACACTCATATGTTCTATGGGTCAAAAGTGAATGAAGACCACCAAGCCTTAATTGATGAGGTCGACAAGATTCTTTATGCTATGGGGTTGAATACGAATGAAAAGGCCGATCTAGATTCCTATTGACTCAAGAATGTATCTCAAACTCAATAGGGAGGCAATAGGGCCTTGAGAGAGGGTCCTATCACTCGGGAGGTCTTTAGAAGGGATTTCCTTGATTGTGTCTTTCCTAGGGAGAAAAGGGAGGCGAAAGTGGAGGAATTCATCAACCTTCGTAAAGGAGGTATGCGTGAGCAAGAATACTCCTTAAATTTCAATAAATTATCCGAATATGCTCCTTCCTTGGTGTCTAACCCAAGGGATGAGATGAGTCGCTTTGTGACGGGAATGTCTGATGACTTGGTTGAATAGTGTCGTTCAGCAACGCTACATGACAACATGGATATTTCTAGGTTGATGGTTCATGCTCAAAAATTTGAGGAGAGTAGACTCAAGAGAAAGAATAGGGAGTTTAAGAGGGGTTTAAGAGGGCAAAGTCTTATGAGGGAGTTACTTCCAAGGGTTGGCTTGAGATTCAAGACAAGACTAGGTTCAAGAAGAGGGTTTCCAACCAAGTTCCTTCCAATTTCCCTAAGGCAAACAAGGATAAGGTGTCTAACCCTATGTCCCAAAAGGATTGAAATAGAAATCACCTAGCAATAAGCCTACTTTTGCCAAGTGTGGTAAGAAGCATTGGGGTGAGTGTCTAGTTGGGACGGAAAATTTCTTTGGGTGTGGCAAGAGTGGTCATAAGGTTAGGGATTTTCCTAATGTGAGGAATCAAGAGAAGAGGAGTGGTCAAGCTCAACCAAGTGGTCCTAGTTCCGATGCTTCAAATAAGAACCGCTTTTATGATCTCCGCTCTAGGGGTGAGCAAGAAGAGTCTCTCGATGTGGTCACCGGTATGTTACAAGTCTTCTATATTCATGTGTATGTTTACTTGATCCCGGTCCTACATTATCATTTGTAACTCCTCTAGTAGCTAGAAAGTTTGATGTTCTACCCGATGTTTTGATTGAACCATTTTCGGTTACAACCACGGTGGTGACTCTGTTGTGGCTAGGAAAGTCTTTCGGAGTTGTCCTATATATTTTCCCAAAACATTTACATGGGTGGATTTGATAGATCTTAATATGGTTGATTTTGATGTTATTTTTGGAATAGATTGGTTGCATGCTTGTTTTGTTTCCATAGATTTTTGATAAAGGGTAGTGAAGTTCAATTTTCCTAATGAACCCGTCTTAGATTTGAAGAGGGGTACCTAAATTCCTAGAGGTCGTATCATTTCTTGTCTAAAAGATTGTAAAATGATATCTAAGGGGTGTCTTTACCATATTATGAGGGTGAAAAATCATAAGTCTGACATTCCTCCTATAGAGTCGGTCCCCGTAGTGAAGGACTTTCTGGATGTCTTTCCCAATGACTTGCCCGGAATTCCTCCCGAGCGGGAAATAGACTTTGTTATTGACTTGTTACAAGATACGAATCCAATTTCAATCCCTCCTTACCAGATGGCTCCGGTAGAGTTGAAAGAGTTAAAGCTTCAACTCAAAGACTTATTATACAAGGGGTTTATTCAATGTAGTATTTCACAATGGGGAGCTCCAGTGTTGTTTGTTGAGAAGAAGGATGGGTCCCTTATGATGTGCATTGACTATCGTCAACTCAATAAGTTCACCATTAAGAACAAGTATCCTCTCTCTCGGATTGACGACTTGTTTGATCAACTCCAAGAGTCAAAATACTTTTCTAAGATTCACTTGAGGTCGGGGTATCACCAACTTAGGGTGAGAGGTGACGATGTATCTGATACGGCTTTCCGAACTAGGTATGGTCACTATGAGTTCCGAGTGATGTCTTTTGGTCTCACTAATGCCTCAACGGCTTTTATGGACCTTATGAATAGGGTGTTCTGGATTTACCTAGACTCCATTGTGATCGTCTTCATTGACGATATCTTGGTATACTCAAAGAATGAGGTTGATTATATGGACCATTTGTGGGTGGTATTGCAAGTTCTTAAAGAACACCAACTATTTGCCAAGTATAGTAAATGTTAGTTTTGGTTATGATCAGTGGCGTTTCTTGGTCATATTATCTCAAGTGAGGGTATACAGGTTGATCCAAAGAAAACCGAGGCGATTAAGAATTGTCCTAGACCATTTACTCCAATCGACATTAGAAGTTTCTTGGGTTTAGCCATGTACTATAGGAGATTTGTGGATTGATTTGGGTCCACTGATTCTCCTTTGACTACCTTGAACCAAAAGAGTGTGTAATTTGAGTGGTCTGAGGCATGTGAAAGAAGCATCAAAATATTGAAAGATAGGCTTACCTCCACATTTTGTTTGATAGTTCTTGTAAAATAAACTAAAAAATTATATCATTTCTTGTAGCAACATTGGTCCTTTCTTAATGACCTCAACTTGTACATTTTTTTGGTCCAAATATAATTGGTAGGAAAAGCTAGTCCTAGTAAAATAAAAGTTATCTCGAAACTTCTTATAAAATTGTAATTTTCCTGAATTTCAAAATGTCCTTAGTTGGGGTTTTTTTATATAAAAAAAATAATCACATGTTTTCGATTGTATATGTATGTGTGCTTGTATACAATAGTTTTAGAATGAAACATGATCATCGAATGGAGTACTGAAATTAATTTAGAGAATGCATATAATTTAATGTAACTAATCTGGAATTGGAACATAATTATTTTTGTCATACTGTTCACATATTATAAACTGAATACACAATACATGTAAGCAAGTAATTTTGGACTGCTAATGAAATTCATTTACATACTTGTTATTTTTATTAATTAATTCTTTAATGTTACTATTTTTACAGATCAAATTTTCTCAAGAAGAATTTGTGGAGTAGCTATAGGCACGTGAAAGTGTTAAATATTAAATTGAACGACAGTAGTACCAGAGACATTTCCAGTTTTTATTATGACTTGTTTAAACTTTCTCATTGTTTATAATTATATACTTAAATTTTATTCTTGTAAGAAGTTGACAGATAGTTTTACATATTATGAAATTATCAAAAAAAGTTAATTGTAATTAAGATGATAATATTTATACAATTTATATATATATATATATATATATATATATATATATATATATATATATATTCATGTGTATTTATGTGAATGAATATGAGAGAATAATCATTGTTTCATTTTTATTTATCATTGAAAGTTAACATATATAAAAATCACTTTTTACGACTTAATTTGTTGTAATAGTTTAAGGATTTAACAACCGTGATAACAATTAGCGATAGAAAAGTTTGGTCGCGGAAAGGGTTATAGGGACCAGATTTTATTTGTCGCTAAAAGTTTTTAATGACTGGATTGTTTCGGTCGTTAACTTTTAACGATGGAGCTTTTAGCGCAGCTGACGACCATATTTTTGTTCGGTCAATATTGACTTTTAGCGACCGAATTGAGGCTTTTAACGACCATATTTTCCTCGCTACAGACCTTTTTTCTTGTAGTGTTTCAAAGCACTATATGGTAGGGGATCTAGGTCTTCCGTGTGGTGGTTTGAAGTGGGTAAGTCTTCACTTCTTGGTCCCGAAATTATCTATGAATCTTTGGAGAAGGTTCGGGTGATAAGGGATAACTTTAATATAGCCTATAGACGGCAAAGATCCTATGCCGACAATAAAAGGAGAGATCTTTAATTCGAAGTAGGTGATATGGTGTATTTGAAAATTACACCTATGAAAGGGGTGATGTATTTTGGCAAAAAGGGAAGTTAAGTCCCCGGTATGTGGATCCCTATGAGGTTTTGCAAAAGGTTGGAAAGGTTGCATATAAGTTGAGACTACCTAGTGAACTAGCTTTGGTTGATCCAGAATTTGATGTCTCCATTCTTAAGAAGTTTATTGGCGACCCCATGTCCATTCTCCCTATAGAAGGGTTAGGTGTGGATGACAGTCTTTTCTTTGAAGAGGTTTCAGTTGAAATTCTATGAACATAAATATGAGTGTTAACAAGTCAAGGACCTTCCACATCAGTTTCACCCAAAACAATTACACGCAACACCTTCTTATATGCTAGGCACACTCAAGACACACTTATGCATGTCTAATGGTCTAACTTTCGAACGTCTTGTATGTTCTTGGACGTTTGACCTCTAAAATTCATGAAACTCAACAAACTATCTGTAAACATCATTTTAACTCATATAAGGACCTCATAAGCTTGTTATACACACATAAGCACATAAAAACACATAAGACCCCATTGGTGATTAGTTGTCGAACGTCTTGGTCGTCCGTTGACGTTTGACTTCCAAATGACTTCAAATCACACATGCATACTTTAAAACAATTAATTAACATGTTAAAAAGATTATAGGAACAAGTGAGACTCTAGACACCCTAACTCATTTTGGGTGTCTGACAATATCCCCCACTTCGAAACATTCGTCCTCGAATGACACTTAGAACACTTTAATCACAACAAGGACTTAAATGAATCATAGAGCAACTCACATTATTCATAAAATCATCATATAGAAGTCAATGCACCAAACTTACAAGTAACACAACTTCAAACAATTTAGCACTCAATGCAATATAAGAAAGCAAAACCTTTATTCACTCACTCTTTAATGCATCAAACACATAGGCTCTTATCATGTTCATAGGAGGAGCATCCTTCTCCTAATCATAACATGGCCTTTACTTTTTATTTATTAAGATTTTATCATGCAACCATCCTTAAGTCACACTTAGGCAGATTCAACAAACACTCAAGAAACAATTAGGCTTTCATACTTCAATGCATCTAGACTTGAGTAAGATAAGTTGACAATGGATTCTTATTTTAATAAAGATAAGGAAACCTTGCTCTGTGAACTATGGATAGTCAGATAATTATCTTTGATTTATGAACAGAGTCAATCGAGAAGTCAAATATGAGAGCCAACAAAAAGAACCTCATCAATTATGTTATAACATATAAAATAAACACTAATATAAAAAATAGTTCTAAAAAATGAAATGTAGTTGTTATCCACATGTTCATATGACATGTGCAAAACATATTTGGTTTGATGAAAAGAAAAATACACAACAAATATCGTCTATAAGATAATATTAGTGACATACGACTAATTACATGATTGAATTCCATCAAACTGAAATAAAAATATTCATTGACAATCATCATAAGTTCATGTGAATAGGAGATATATATATAATGATCCACATTGAACATTAACAAAAGAATCTTCAATATTATTTTGTGCAAAGCGTTTTGTTTAAATTTTCTCTAAAATTTTTTGCATAGATAATCACGTGCAGCACACGTGTTGAAAAACTAGTATTCTAAAAATAATCAAAAAACTTATTCCTAATTTTTTGATTCAAATTAGTTAAGTATAATATTTGAAACATATTTGTAACTCTATAATAATATAGCCACAAAACAGTTTATAAAATATAACAGGAGAAATTTTATGGAAATTGTCCTTTTATGTTGCAAATAATAGTAGAACAAAATAAATAAGAGTGGAAAAAATAGATAAATCAGAAAAAAGTAAAATATATTGTAGTATTCAAATAAACCCAATTCAGATATAAAGTAGCACAAGCATAGTGATTTGAGTAGGATGAAATTAAAATTGTGAAATTGTACACCATGCGAATAGTTATTTGATATGTTTAGATCATGAAAATATAACATGTATTCTCGTCTTTTATGTAATATTATTTGTATTAGTGTGTCTAAATTTACTAAATTCGTTCGTTCGTGTGACATCTCTAATTAAGTGTGGTAAAAAAGAAACCGGATGAAACAAGTAATTTTATTCCGCCATCCCTATTTTTGCCTGACACATACATGGAATGACCACCTTGTTGTTATGCAAAGTGGAGAACCTTTTGGGACAAATAGACAATTCTTGTCATTCATGGTTTCTTCTTCTTCTCTTTACATGTAAATCTCAAATACAATGACCTTACAATCTAATTCTCATAAACAATCTTCCATTTAAAACGCTTTTCTTGATTTCTCATCTGGATTGAATTATGATATTTTTTTTCTTGCATATTAATTCTAGAGAAGAATACAAAAAATATTTAAAAGATCTTGTTTTAATAATAAACTCCATTGGAGGAGGAACAATCTGAATGAAACATAAAAGTAGAAGGAGTAATATTTCATCATTTGTAAAGCACTTTTTTGCATCATTTTTATTATTATAGAAAAGAGAGAAGAATAATGAATGAAAGGGAGGGGGATCTGAGGGTTCCTCTAATATCTTTCCTGTTATGTCTTTGTGTACTTATTGGTGGAATATTTCTTTTTCTTTACCTATTTGTGCCAAATCATTCAGAGCCTTGGTTTCCTCCAATAGCATTAATATTGATTGGATTCCCATGGTTACTTTGGCTCCTAACATACATTTACACATGCATAAAGAGATGTTTTGGAGTGAGCAGCAATAATATGGATTCGAATCGCCAAATATCTAGACGACCATCGACAATGGCAAATTCTAGAATTGCCAGAAATGCTTCAACAACAAATGGATCTAACAATGTTAATGGAAAACAGGCACAACTTGGATCTGCATCTCTCAACTCCTCTCATGGTAGCAAAAGTGCAGATGCATCTATCACCTCCTCCAAAGAAATTGAAATGCCTTTAACCACATCAGTTCCTTCATGATATATATATACACAGACACATACATAGTACATATTCGGTATTTTCCTTCAGACTTACAGCATATTATTTGATAAAAATTCTTATGCTAATAACTTTCTTTCTAAATTGAATATGTCCATTGCCTATTAAGGACAAAACTAAGAGCATACTATTTTATCAACATTATATTGTTTTTGTCTACAGGATAATTAATGACTATAACCAATGGGGTTCATAACTGCATTTACTAATTCAAACATGAAAATGTTCAATTTTGAGGATGATTCTAACCACGACATCAAGGAGCTTTGAAGATGATAATGGTGAATGTAAGTAGAAATTGAACAAAGAGATTGACTGTGTTAGTGCACGTAAAGATTTAATCTGGAAGAAAATACAAAATAGAATTGTTGTTAGCTCATTTTTGCGCCTTCTATTTTCTCTCCCCCTCAACTATGCTGTTGACTATATACGTAGCATTTTTTATGTACTAGTGCAAGGATCATTAAGCGCATTTTGGTAAGATCACTGAAATTCATATATCAATGACGTTAAACTTGAAATATGGCCACACAATTCAGCAAACAAGAGGCTATGGATTCTTTTTAACCAACCTTAGAAAAAATATATAGAGCATTTGCAAAGTATATTTAAAATTCTACTTCATGTTTATCCCACATTAACATCTTCATTACATAAATGGCAGAGTTGTAGTGTGACCATTAAAAAATTGGAGTGATGGCACTTGTCTATTACTACCAAGACAAGTCAGTCCCAACCCAAGAAAACGAAAGACAAGCGGAACGACAAAGCAAGAACTAGATAAATGTGAAAAGTAATTATTCTTTCTATTATCACCCCAAAACCTGATTGTCATGCGTACAAACCTCTAATACAAAAATCCGGAAATGAAATAATTGCAATGTATCAATGTCTTTGTTTCTCAAATATAACAAAGTATAATATAAAGGAAAACAAGGCTCGTCAGAATGACAACAAACTACCTCTTAATAGTCCTTTGACAAACCTCAAAATGTAGGGAAAAAAGGACGATCACACCATACGTGGCTCGGAACCTACACATGTGTAGAAGCAACAGGTGATTACCAAGAACATCATACACAAGAAGCCTACTAAACAAAGCAACTATCTAGAAATTAAATACTTATTTGGTCTCAACCGAACCTCCACAAACTACAACCTGCACAGATATTAGCTCAATCTAGCAGTTCTATAATACAGAGCTTAGGAGGCTCAATTTTCACAATCAAAGAGCAATAAGTCAACAACCAACACGAATTACGTAAGTCAACCTAACTTAACAAGTAGATTATTAACAAGTATCATGTACACTAATAATAACTAAAAAGTAGGTCAGTCAAAAGCATCAAAATACATCAACCCTCAATGATCAATTATCGCCCAAACCATTTCACATCCGTCTTATATCAATTCACATGCTGAAAATGACCCCATCATCATGAACGGTTTCCATAAATGGCCTTGGCATCATAACACTTTTTGGAAATGACGTAGGACTCACAATATTTGTCAGAAATGACCTCGACATCATAGAACTTGCCGGAAATAACCTCAGGCACATAATACTTGTCATAAATGACCTCAACATCATATCACTTCCAAGAAATGAGCTTAGCCTCTTAACACTTGCTGGAAATGACTTTGAAATCATAGAAGTTTTTGGAAATAACTTTGGAATCATAACCATCAACTGTCTTATAAGAGTGATCGACAAAAGTCAAACCCATGTACAAAAAAAGACAAACCTCAACAAGTAATAGTTAAGTCAACATGTATAGAGTTCATAACTACATTACATAAGAAAGACCCTTACTCATAAACCACCCCTTTAGCCTACAAGTCAAATGACCGAGCAAAGCCCCATAACCTTACTCAATCAAGTAAGCCTAACAAAGGATCACAACTAATGGCTAACTCTACATAACATAGCATCAATAGTAGTCATCATCATATTTAGTAATATAGACCAATAGCATGTTCATAAATGAGCAAAGCCCCATAACCTTACTCAAACAAGTAAGCCTAACAAAGGATCACAACTAATGGCTAACTCTACATAACATAGCATCAATAGTAGTCATCATCATATTTAGTAATATAGACCAATAGCATGTTCATAAATGAAACTAACATCATATAGGATCATCAACATGTACAGTCAACACATGCATAACATTCACTTTATAAGATCATAAGAACATAAGAACAACCTTCTAGGACGTCGCTCAAAGCCAACTAGTGAAATGCCTAGGTAGAGTCCCATACCCCTACCTAGAGTAAGTTAACCGCTTAAGTTACCCAAGTTAGTGTTCACATCATTACTTCATTTTACTTTTGTGAACACTTGCCTTAACAGACATAGAACAGAAGAGTTGTGTGGAATACGGTGTTGTGAAACCTTACACCGAAGGAAGATGGCCTACCGGCCAAAGTAGAACCAAACATGTACCTAGAATCTAAGGTGGATCCACGAGCTAGTATTTCTATGGAGGCAACATAGTTGAAGAACTAGGAGATATATATTGAACGCTCTACATGCCTATTGGCAATTGGAGCCCTTATCTCATGAGAATCCATAGGGTGAATGTCCCTCATAGGGGAGCAAACACCTCATATGAAACTATAGGGTGAATCTTCCTCCACGGGAATCCAACACCTTACATTGTCAAGTTCACTCCGTGCTAAGCTAAGTCCATTTTTGAAATATCTTTCTTTAAAAATCCTAGCTTAGTTTAGGAAATAGGAGAATAACTCCTTGTATAATCCTAGTTATTAGCTCAATAGGAATTGCATGAGAACATCCTTTCAACACAACCCTCATATGTGAGATTAGCACATCAACATCATCATATCATAGTAAGGCACAAAGGTACTTCATAACCAACCTTATATCATTACATATTAAGCATAATCTCACAATCACATAATCAAGACATTTCAATTACATCATCATACCACACCTACTTAATCCAATTACAAAACATACTTCAATTGAACTTCCTATCCAAGTACAAACCATCATAATTGAAGTAAAGGTTTACGATAACAAGGACTTACCCAATCGCCTTCAAAAACCATCATCATGATCTTACCATCAACAAACCAATTTCATCCAATAATAGGTGTAGTAACATCATTCAATAGTAATTAATACAATAACTAGATCAATTGCATCATCACTATCCCAATTAACTTCAATTCATAACCTAGGGTTAGGGGAAATAGGTTTCATCATAAATTCTTCAAGAAATATATTCAATCCCAACAATACATTACCCTAGGCAGTCAATAGATGTATTAGAATCGATAAACCAAGTCTAACAATCGATACATTCATGAATTCCCATAAATTTATAACCAAGATCTAAGATTTTGGGAAATTGGGAAAAAGGACTTGATCTACATGAAAATGCATCAATTAACATCTATTAACCAAGAATCTACAAGTCATAGGCAATCACAATTTATCATCAATTTGAAGTTAAAAAATTAACATTAGAATAGGAAAACCCTTGGAATTGGGTGATTTAGAAATCAACTTTGAAAGGACCTCTTGGGTAAAGAAATCCCAACAGTGAAGAACATATACCTTAATTAAGATTAATCCACGAAATTGTAGTGAAATCTTAGAGAAATTGATCTTCTTCTTCAAGCTTTCTTGATTCTTCAATGCAGGATTTACGAAGAGAAAAAGTAGAGAGAGTGAGAGCTTTTTTTTTTTTTTGGGAATTTGGTTTATGTTAGTGAAAACTAACTTAAAACTGACCCTTAGGCTATATATAATCAACCCCTAAATTACCCAAAATACCCCTCACTTAATTGGGCCTTTTTGTGAAGTCAAAATGCTTCAAATATGATTTCAATGAATCTAGGAAGTGGGTGCGCGTCTCGGGGATGATTTCACATTTTATTCCTACCACTTGTTGGCTGCGCGAAGGCTTCTTTGGCAGACTGCTTGCCCATGTTAGGGTCCTCCTCAAGGACACTCCGGGTGGTCCATGGGGATTCTTTACCAGACGTTTAGACCCTCTATACTATATTTTACTTATTTTAAGTCTTTTTAATAATTTAAGACTTCATTTTACCCTGCCAATCTTTGACCAATCATAGGGACGTCAACTAGTTCAATATAACTAGTTTATGGATGTCAAAGTCTTTCCTTGACGCCTTGGCTCTAAAACTTCCTAAATGGATTATAAACATTATTTTAGTCTTAGAAACAGTTTTTTAAAGTTTAGTTCAACATGTGAGGATCTAGCTTAGGTCATGAACTTTCGGAGTGTTATATTATCCCCCCCTTAGGAACATTTGTCCCCGAATGACACTAAAATATTTTGTAGGGAAAGGTCAAACTCAAGAGTAGCAGCATAACCAACAACATGAATATACTTATCATGAGTATCAGCTCATAGGAGTACTTCATTACTCCATTCAACACATAATCATGACATTACACATAGCAATTCAAATGACAAGTCGTTTCACATAAGAGCTCAACTTTCATAACAAATATTGAGGAAATACCTTCTCAACAACAATCATAAGCTCAAAATGACACAAGAGAGTTACCATGCTATTCTTCTCAAGACAACATTAAAGGACCAAAAATCTCAAGAAGGAAAAAGCATATATTTCAGATAAGTGCAAGTTACCAAGAAAAGCCTCTTTCATGAAACCTCATTTTGACACAACCTTTATCAAAATATGCACATCTTTGCAAAACAAGCAAAATTAAATTTATTCATTATTTTCATTATTTATAGGAACAACTGACCTTAATTAGCAAACAACATGTCTGTCTCGGTCTAGCATGTTGCTTCCTCAACTAGGTGATTCTTCCATAACACCTTTACGGAAGACACCTCCTTGTTCCTCAACCTCTTACCTTTTCTATCAAGGATTTCAACCGGAACCTCCTCATAATAGAGGTTTTCTTCCACACCTAGACCCTCAAAAGGAAGTATGGACTTGGTATCACCAATGCACTTCTTAAGCATGGATACATAGAAAACAGGATGAAACGAAGATAGCTCACTAATTTCAACTCATATGCATTCTTTCCAACCCTTTGCAAAATTTTATAGGGTCCCACATAACGAGGACTCAACTTCGTTTCTCGCCAAATTTTACCACTCCCTTCATGGGTGAAATTTTTAGATACACTTTATACCCCTCTTCAAATTCTAATCCCTTCTCCTATGGTCGATATAAAACTTTTGCTGGCTATAGGATGTTTTAAACCAGTCCCTTATCATATGAACTTTCTCCAAAGTCTTATATATCAATTTCGGGAACCAAGAGTGAAGATTCTCCCACTTCAAACCATCCAATTGGAGATCTACATCTCCTACCATACAAGGCTTCGAAAGGAGCCATAGATATAGATTAATGGTAACTATTCTAGTCAAACCTACCACGAAATGCATATTTATGTATTCCCACTTCCTAGTGGGAACTTGTATTTCTTGACGTAAACCACTTGGCTTTTGGTGCTCGGCATTCCCTTGTTGACAATTTGGACATTTTGCAACAAATTCTGCTATGTCCCCTTTTATGCCTTCCTACCAAAACACTTCTCTAAGGTCATCATACATCTTTGTAGAACCCGAATGAATGGAATAACGGGAACCATGAGCTTCCTCAAGAATCCAGTTTCTCAAGTCATCCACATTGGGCACACATAACCTTTCTTGATACCTCAAGACACCATCCCCCCCTAAGGAGAATGACTCATTAAGCTTACCAAGAACCGACTCCTTCGAATCTATCAATGGATGATCAAGGTGTTGCTTAGAATTTACCTCAACCACAAAAGACGATTCAGAGTTATGATGGACCATAAAACCACCATTTGGAGAATCTTCTACTCTAACTCCCAAACGAGCCTCCCTATGAACATCTTTCACTAGGTCTTTTTTTTCTTTTTCTACATGAGACACAGTACCAATGGTCATACGGTTTAAAGCATCCGCAACTACATTGGCTTTGCCGGGGTGCTAGAGTGTTGTAATCCTTCAATAATTCCAACCACCTTCTTTGTCGGAGATTTAATTCCTTTTGAGTAAACACATATTGAAGACATTTGTGGTTGCTATACACAACAACATGAACACGATATAACTAATACCTCCAAATTTTCAATGCAAACACCACTACCGGTAACTCAAGATCATGAATTGGGTATTTCTTCTCATGCACCTTAGGTAGTCTACAAGCATAAGCTACTACTTTCCCATGTAGCATAAAGACACACCCTAAGCCAACTCAGGATGCATCACAATATACCACAAAGCCCTTGGTACCCTCTGGTAAAGTCAACACCGGAGCGGAGGTAAGCCTATCTTTTAAGATTTGGAAGCTTCATTCACATGCCTCAGACCACTCAAATTTCACACTCTTTTGGGTCAAGGTAGTCAAAAGATATGCAATGGACGCAAACCCATCCACAAACCTCCTATAGTATCCCGCTAGACGCAAGAACCTTTTAGTGCCGGTTAGAGTCAATGGTCTAGGACAATTCTTGACGACCTCGGTTTTACTCCCTCACTAGAGATAATATGACCAAGAAATGTCACCAACCTCAACCAAAACTAACATTCGCTATACTTGGATAATAGGTGGTTTTTCTTAAGCACAACACCACTCTAAAATGATTCATGTGTTAACCCTCATTTTTCGAATATACAAAGATGTCGTCAATGAAGACAATGACAAATAAATCTAGGTAACTTTGAAACACCATATTAATGAGATCCATAAATGCCACCAGGGCTTTAGTGAGATGAAAGGACATTACTAAGAACTCATAGTGGTGATATCTAGTCCGAAATGCCATTTTTGGTATATCCTCACCTCTCACCCAAAGTAGGTGATACCCCGGCCTCAATTCATTCTTTAAAAAGTAGCTTGCCCCTTGGAGTTGATCAACCAAGTCGTCAATCCGAGGGAGATGATACTTGTTCTTAATAGTGACTTTATTGAGTTGGCGATAATCAATGCACATTCTAAGGGACCCATCCTTCTTCTTCACAAACAATACCGGAGAACCCCATGGAGATATTCTCAGACTAACAAAGACTTTATCTAGTAAGTCATTGATTTGAACCTTCAATTCTTTCAATTCGTCTGGAGCCATCCGACAAGGAGAAATTGAAATGGGGTTGGTATCCGGTAGCAAGTCAATACCAAAATCAATTTCCCATTCGGGTGGGATTCGGGGAAGATCATTAGGGAAGATCTCCAGAAATTCCCTCACTACGGGGACCGACTCAATGGGAGGAACTTTGGAGTCTAAATATTTGACTCTCACAATGTACTATAAACACCCTTTAGAGATCATTGTACAAGCTTTTAGACAAGAAATTATACGACCTCTATGAATAGAATTTCACCCCTTCCACTCTAAGACGGGTTCATTTGGAAAAATGAACTTGACAATTCTATTTCTACAATCAATGGAAGCAAAATGATCATGAAACCAATCCATTCCCAAAATGACTTCAAAATCTACCATATCAAGTTCTACTAATTCAACATGGGTAACTCTATTGGGAAACATTATAGGATAATTTCTATATACCCTCTTTGCATCAACTGAAACACCTACCGGGGTAGTTACCATAAATAGTTCATTTAGGACATCAGAAAAAATATCAAACTTACTAGCTATAAAGGAGAACAAAAGATAATGTAGCACCCGGGTAAATTAAAGGATAAACATCAATAGAGAAGACTTGTAACATAACGGTCAACACATCGGGAGAACTCTCTTGTTCATCCCTAGAGCGGAGAGCATAAAAGAGATTCTTCTTTTGAGCATCAACATTTGAACCATTTGCCTGTGCACTCTCTTTGTCTTGCCCCTTCGAGGCAATCTTGAACCTTGTGCCCACTTTTACCACATCCTAAACAATTTCATGTTTCCAACTAAGCACTCACTTACATGACCCTTACCACACTTGGTACAAGTAGGCTTTTCACTAGGTGAGTTTCCACTCTTTCCCTTGTGGGACTTAGGATTAGGAACACTATCATCACAAGCCTTTGGGAACTTGGAAGGAACTTGATTGGAGAACTTCTTTTTGAACCTTGGTTTATCTTGGATATCAAGCCTACCCTTTGAAGAACCACCATCATATGACCTTACCCTATTAGCATCTCTACTCTTCTTCTTAAACCTTGACTCCTCCACTTGTTGAGCATGAACCATGAGACGAGAAATATCCATATTATAATGTAGCATAGCTGAACGACATTCTTCTTTCAAGTCATCGGACACTCCCGTCATAAAGCGTCTCATCTCATCCCTCGGGTCGAAAACCAAAGAAGGAGCATATTTTGACAACTTAGTAAATTTCTAAGTGTAGTCAAGCACACTCATACCTCCTTGACTAAGGTTGAGGAATTCTTCCACCTTAGCTTCCCGGTTTTCTGTTGAAAAGAACCTATCAAGAAAAAACTTTTTCAAAATCTCCCATGTCATCGGACCACTCCTCAAATACCTATTGTCTCTCCATTGGATGTACCAAGTTTGGGCCACGTCATTGAGTTGGTAGGTAGATAACTTGACCTTTTAACTAATACTCAACCCCATATAATATAGGATTTTGTCGACTTCATCAATTAACTCTAGGGGGTCTTCCTCGAATTTGGACCCATAAAAAGTAGGGGGTTTCATCCTTGTTAAATCCCTCAAGCAGGAGGCCATGGCTTCAGCTTGAGTAGTGATGACTTGTGCTTGAGTAGTAATGGCTTGGGACATTTCGAGAAAGGCTTCCCTTATGTCCCCATCCGACAAGGCCGGAGGATTGGCCGGAGCTTGATCATCGTTAGGAACTTCTTCAAGAGGAGGATCTTGATTGCCACGAAGAGGAACTCCCGGATTAGCAATCTCTTCATCAAGTCTTCGTGCGTATGCCCTTCGTGTATTCATACCTATAACCATAATACAAGGTTTAGGTGAAAGCACACATAAAGTAGACTCTAGAGGTACGATATTAGATTTCCAAGAAAATGAAAATTTCCTAAGCATCATATAGCTTCTAACTCATAAGTGTGGCGCGCTTCACAATTATGAATAAGAACCTACATAAACGTGGTTTAATGAGACATCAATCGTAAAGATATTCCACATCATGCTCTGATACCAAGTTTTGCACATCTGGGAGCACCCCCTAGAAGTAACGAGTATCGTCATCCTTGAAGAGGACTAGGACTAACCTCTTAGCATTCATCATTACATTTCATAGGTTAAATTTATGGAAAGTATTAAAAATATTAATTACTTCTACATTGAGGTTTACTTAGACCTCTCGCTTACAATTAATATATATTTAGGGAGTTTACATAGACTCCTCGCTATAGTAAGCACTACATAGGCTTCTACTTTTGTTTCACGTACATAAATATAGCAATATAGATTCATAAGAATGTATAGGATACATCTTATATTAAACCATCTAAAATGAGTACAACATTGGGCGTACCCCTTACTTCATTACAACAATATTAGTAGCTTGATAGTGGCATCTTACTCGGAAGGTGAGGGCCTACCGAGCACTTGGGAAATATCCAAGTAGTCTTCAAAGGCCTTCTATAATCTCAACGGCCGGATACTACATTTGTAGTAAACATAAAAGATAGGTTATTACACAGTTGTACCAAGTATGAGTATATGTACATAAAACAATTGAAATCATGCTAAAGAGGACATTTGTTCAAAACCATGATAAAGTACTTTGAAAAGACTTATGCACAAGAATGAACCCATATAGGCCAAAAATTACATAATCTATAAATCAAACCCATGTACAACACAAGACCAACCTCAACAAGTAATAGTTAAGTTAACATGTATAGAGTTCATAAGTACATCACATACGCAAGAACTTTACTCATAACACACCCCTTTAGCATACAAGTTCAATGAACAAGCAAAGCCCCATAACCTTAGTCAATAAAGTAAACCAAACAAAGGATCACAAGCAATGTCTAACTCTACATAACATAGCATCAATAGTAGTCATCATCATATTTAGCCATATAGACCAATAGCATGTTCATAAATGAAACTAGCATCATATGGGATCATGAACATGTAAAGTCAATGCATGCATAACATTCACTTCATAAGATCATACGAACATATGAATAACCTTCTATGACTTCCCTCTAAGACAACTAGTGTAATGCCTAGGTAAAGTCCCATACTTCTACCTAGACTAAGTCAACCCCTTAACACACCCAAGTTAGTGTTCACATCATTAATTCATTTTACTTTTGGGAACAATTGCCTTAACTGACATAGACCACAAGAGCTATGTGTGGAATCCGGTGTTGTGAAACCTTACACCCAAAGAAGGTGGTGTACGGGCCAAAGTAGAACCAAACATGTACGTAGCATCTAAGGTGGATCCACTAGCTAGTATTCCTATGGAGGAAATATAGTTAAAGAAATAGGAGATATATATTGAACCCTCTACATGCCTATTTGCATTTGGAGCCCTCATCTCATATGAAACTATAGGGTGAATCTTCCTCCACGGGAAGACAACACCTCTCATTGTCAAGTTCACTCGGTGCTAAGCTAAGTCCCTTTTTGAAATGTCTTTCTTTAACACTCATAGCTTAGTTTAGGTTATAGGAGAATATCTCCTTGTATAGTCATAGTCATTAGGTCAATAGGAATCTCATGAGAACATCCTTTCAACACAACCCTCATATGTGAGATTAGCACATTAACATTATCATATCATAGTAAGGAAGATAGGTACTTCATAACTAACCTTATATCATTACATATTAAGCATAATATCACAATTACATAATCAATATATTTCAATTGCATCATCATACCACACCTACTTAATCCAATTACAAAACATACTTCAATTGAACTTCCTCACCAAGTACAAACCATCATAATTGAAGTAAAGGTTTAGAATAAAAAGGACTTACCCAATCTCCTTCAAAATCCATCATAATTAACTTACCATAAACTAACCAATTTCATCCAATAATAGGTATAATAACATCATTCAATAGTAATTAATACAATAACTAGATCAATTGCATCATCACTATCCCAATTAACTTCAATTCATAACCTAGGGTTAGGGGAAATAAGGTTCATCATAAATTCTTCAAGAAATAGATCGAATCCCAATAATAAATTACCTTAGAAAGTCCATAGATGAATTAGAATAGATAAAACAAGTCTAACAATCAATACATTCATCAATTCCCATCAATTTATAAGCAAGATCTAATATTTGGGGAAATTCGGGGAAAACGACTTGATCTACATGAAATTTCATCAATTAACTTCAATTAACCAACAATCTACACTAAATTATTCATAGGCCTTCACAATTTATCGTCAATTTCAAATTTTGAAGAAAACACATTATAATAGGAAAACCCTTGAAATTGGGTGATTTAGAAATTAACTTTGAAAGGACCTCTTGGGGAAAGGAATCCCAATAGTGAATAAACCATACCTAAATGAAGATTAATACACGAAAATTAAGTGAAATCCTAGAGAAATTGGTCTTCTTCTTCAATGGAGGATTTAGGGAGAGAGAAAGTAGAGAGAGATGAGAGCTTTTGGTTTTTATTTTGGAAATTTTGTTTAGGTCAGTGAAAATGACTTAAAACTGACCCTTAGGATATATATAATCACTCCCTAAATTACCCAAAAGACCCCTCACTTAATTGGGTCTTTTGTTGAAGTGAAACTGCTTCAAATATGATTTCAACAAATCTAGGAAGTGGGTGCGCGTCGCGGGGTTAATTTCCCATTTTATTTTAGAAATTCGATTTGAGGCAGTGATACTCCTGGAGTGCACGAGTCGTGAGGCAACTTTTTCCTACCACATGTTTGCTGCGCGTCACGAAGCAGCCCCCACAATCTTGGTTGCACACAGGCTGCTTTGGCAGCCTGCTTGCCCATGTTAGGGTCCTCATCAAGGACCCTTCGGTTTGTCCTTGGCGAGTCGTTACCGAATATTAGACCCTCTATACTATATTTTACCTATTTAAAGTCCTTTACTAGTTTTAGGCTTCATTTGACCCTCCCAATCCTTCACCAAACATAGGTACGTCAACTAGTTCAATTTCGCTAGTTTCCGGACGTCAAAGTCATTCCTTGACGCCTTGAATCTTAAACTTCCTAAATGGTTTACAAACATTATATTAGGCTTAGAAACAGTGTTTTAAAGTTTATTTCATCATGTTAGGCTCTATCTTAGGTCATGGACTTTCGGACTGTTACACCCTAAGTCATCAAACTAACCTAACACCTCATAATTCCCCAAACCCAATTAGCTCGCACATCTCTCTAGTTTCTCTCACTACTCTAATACACCATTGAAGGAGAAGAACAAGTTAATCCTAGTGTATCAAAATTCAAGTCTTTCTCAAAGAACTACCAAGGTATGGAGGCTATTCAATCTTGGGACTTTTCCCCAAGAGGCTCTTCAAAATTGGTTTTAAAGATCTTCAATTGTCACGTTTTCATCATATTTCGTGTCTTTACTTTAAATGTTTAATTGTGTTGTATAAAATAGATTATTGTTGATGATTTACATATGTGTATGTGTGTATTAAAGTATTCCTTAAAGCATTGCCCTAAATTTCTATAGAGACTCATGAACACCCATCTTCCCCTAACCCTACTTTATGAATTAGGTTGATTATGATTAAAGGGGGTTGGAATTGAATGTGTTCTTGTTAATTTACCAATATCTGATGATAATTCTTGAGTTAATAGATAAATATGATGGAATTCCGGGTGACATCCTTGATGAAATTCTTGGAAGAAATAGGTAAGACTTATAAGATCATGAATACTTTATTATGTTGATGTTGGCCTATACTTGATGTTGTTTAATTGAAGTGTAAGTGATGAAACTATGCATGTATAATTAGGCTATGATTATGAGGAATGTGAGATCATTATTGTAACACCTCTAAAATGACTTAGGTTAGACTAGAGCTAACACTTGTGTCTTGATGTTTGGAAGTCCTAAAATTGTTTATAATGATGTTTATTGGCAGTTTTAAAGTTTCGTGAAGTATGTAGGTCAAACATCCAAGAACGTCCATGACGTTCAAAAAGTTTGCCTTGAAATGTTCTTGTGTGCCTTAGTATGTTTTCGTCATGTTTCATGCGTTCGTTTTTCATGAAATTTATGTGAGGGGTTCCTAACATGTGTACGAGTATATTCGGGTAGGAAACGTCGAGGCAAAACTACCCAAGGACCAACCAAGGGGTCCTTAAGGAGGACCCATTGTGTGAGCCAAAAGTTGTCAAACCAGCCTCACATATGCATTGCAATCAATGCCAAGTAGGCTGGTCGACAACCCGTTGGTTTGTGGCGTAGGTGGAAACGTAGGCGTGGGAGATTTTTCTCCCATTTAGAAAGTGTCTGACCCAAACAATGGACCGATAGGACGGTGGCGTAGGTGCTGGTCCGTCGATTGCACCTGCAATTTCTGAAGGTGTCTCGGCCAGCCCAAGGGCATTTTGGGGTTTTAATTTAGGCTTCCTAAAATTAGTTGGACGGTTTCTTAATATTAGGTTAGGTATTTTAAGTTTGTTTATAAGTCTAAAACACTTAGATGACTTCATTATTTCAAAATCAAAACCCAGATCTCTAAAGAACTCTTTAGAACACCATTGAAGCTTGAAGGGAGATTGGAGCTTTGAAGTGGGGTTTTCCATCAATTCTTCTCAATTTTAGTGGTCTAGCATAAATTAAGGTATGGTTTTAATCCTTCAATCTCTTTTCTTCAAGGATCCAATCTTTAAAGTATTTTTCAAAGACTTCTCAACAAGATGAACTTTTAAATTGTAATCTAGCCACAGGTTCTTGAATAAAACATTTTGAATAAATGTATTATTAGTGACTTGAAGTTAATTTTATGATTTTAGACTAAAAACTCTATGAACCCATGCAATTCATGAAACCTTAGTTTTGATAATTTTATGGGTGATTTGACGATGTCTTTATACTATTGAATTTTTGTGTAGTTTTATTAAGGCTATTGAATTATGAAAGAATCATGTTTGAATTGTAGTAGGCTGATCTAAATTGATGAATTCATATTGTATTATCTTTTATGAATTGTATATTGTTATTATTGGGTTGAATTGTTAACTATGACTATTGGTAAGAGCCTTTGTATATTGAGTTGGTTGAATTGGCTATCAATTGGAGTTGTGAAATTTAAATGGTGGTATATTGACCTAAACTTCTCTATATTGTGTAGTATAGGTCTTAGATGATAATGATATTCTGTATGGTCCACTTATGGTGACAGTGCTTATGTGTTATACTTGTGAAACAATGTGGCCTCGTAGGCATTACTTTATGTATTATGACTTTATCATGTTATAATTGAATATGTAAGTATTGTGAAGGTCTTGATGACTTATTTGTACATGTGAAGTCAAAGCATGAGTTCATCTAGTTGATGATGTGTGTTTCTAGTAAGGTATAGTGAAGTTATTATGTGTATTACTTGATGATGAAGTATAACGATTCTTGATGGATTATATGAGACTTGTGATAACATAGATTGATGATACTATAGTAGTGAATAGGGTGACCTATAGATGACTTTTTTCTTATGTGTCTCTTAAATGATATGCTATATGTGATGTGATGAAGTTTGTGTGTGTCTTGTTTTGGTAGACTTGTGTCCCTTACTTGATACATGTACAATGTGAGTATGTATTTTTGACTTAGTATACTAAAGCTTTTAGTCTTGTATGTGTGATTGACATGTGACCTTGATCATAGTTAATAAGTTCTTTTAGGTTGAACCTTTAACCTAGATAGAAGGGAATGATATCCTTGAAGTTGAAAGTGTAATGGTATCCTTCTTATGTGAATGTTGGACTTAGGATTGATTGGCTGGAACAACATGAAATCATCCTTAGGAAAGTCATTGAGCTATCCTCTTGACAATTGTAGGTAGAATTAGTGGACCCTCTTTGGTAAGGTGTAACGTGATTGGTTTATGAACTAGTTATGATACCTTTTCATATGCTATTTCATATAAATACTCTATGAGAACAAAGGCTAGCACCGAGTTAGTATGCTTCGGAAGTTGCTCTAACTAAGATTACATTAGAGAACAAAAATAACCTCAATATTCCTTAACCATGTGCCTACATGGGATGTGTCCTTATTCAACCATTGGCAAGTAGAATACCCTCCATCGGAGTAGGTTCATGACTCTTGATTCTATGCATAGCTAGTATGGTCTATGTCGGTTATTGCCTATTCTCAAAATATGGGATGCGTACTAGTGTTGGAGAAGCTCTATGAAGTTTAGGTAGTGGTATGGGACGCTATCTAGACATTGCACTATTAGGCTTTTAAGATGTTAGTGTGTGAGTCCCAAGGTCTTCTCCAATACCACTATTTGAATGTACTTAAGTGCTGAATGTCTCTTAATGAACTAATGAAGATAATGAATTAAGTTGGAAATTATGTTAATGAATAATTACTTACCTAGAGTAGCTTTAAGGATTGCCTAGTTAAGGTGCGGATGGGGCATAGGAATGGTCTCTTCATGTGTTACCTAGGGAAGTATTAAGAATAACTCTAGATAGGAAAGTAAATTGATAAAATAGAAATGATCTAAATTTAGGTAGTCTTGTGGATTATTTAGGTATGCTTGGAGAGGGTGTATGGACGGTCTCTTCTTGAATTCTTAAGTACCTCTTATTATAACCTTTGGGAGGAGAATGTCATATTATATGATATTGTGTGTTACATAGTTTACTATTAGGTCGCTATACTATTACTGTAAGTTGCTATAAATTAAGTATTACTTGGGATGTATTTTAAATTTGATGTTTGGTGTATAAATGTGATTCTTATACTTTAAATATGAAGTTTTAATAAAAAAGAATATGTTTCTCATAAATGTTCGTTTTCATGATTTTATGCATGATGCCATACTTAGTAAATGCATTGTCCTAATTCCATACATTGTCTATATCTAATGGTGTAGGTCGTGGAAGGTGAGAGGCGTCTTGAAGTGATGCTTGGAAACTAGGACTCTTTCAAGCAAAGTTGGGATATGTCCTCACTTGATTCTAGGACATTACTATCTTTAGACTACTTTCATTAAAAATATTGTAATAAGTAAGTATTTCTATATTTCAATTGTATGGGCCGTGACACAAGTATTCTTGAGTCTAAGATTGCCATATTTTGAGACTTAGTATTTTCTATGATTTTATATGAAAGATGTTATAAGATATTATCCGTGTTAAAAGTCTTAATTCCGCACTACTTTTGATACATGTATGCAATGATTGATATCTAAGTTCTCGTACAAGACCTTCGAGAGGTCAAGTACTCCGTGTTGCCATTGCGAGAACACAATATCTTCTAGGGTGTACTTTCGGGGTGTGACAATACTTGGTATCAGATCATAGGTTATGAAGTAGTCTCAGGAATCAAAAAGTCTTATAAAGCCACGTCTAGTAGAGACTTGTTCATCGATTTGAGTCACGACATATCTATGGGCGAGAGTCTATAGGATGATAGAGTTTCACTTTCTTTATCAATCTTGTGTCATTCCTATAGAGTTGAGGTTATAAGTGTGTATTCCCAATCTCTTCTCTTGTGATTATAGGAGATGACTACTAGAAGTATGGCGGCTAGAAAGTTGGAAGAGGGAAGGGTGCAAGAGGAAGTTCCCCAAGGTGGACTAGCTCCACAAGGAAATCAAGTTCCTCAAGATGCTCAAATTCCTCCACAAGGTGTTCAAGTCCCTATAAGAGGTGAAGGTAAAGAGGTTCCGGTAGTTCCCTCGGACATGACTAATGGGAAGATTAGAGAGACTCTATTTTCTTTAGCCCTAGCCATGACTCATGTGAATAGGGGTATTGAACCTAGAGTGAATGCTTTGGAGAGACCATAATCTCCATACTGAGAGACTTTGTGAGGATGAATCCTCCTATCTTTCTTTTCTCTAAGGTGGGAGGAGTTTAAGGAGGCTTTCCTTGGAAAATACTTTCCTCACGAGAGGAGGGTGTTGAAGTTTGAGGAGTTCATTAACCTCAAGAAATACAATATGAGTGTTGAGGAGTATTCCTTGAAGTTTACCATGTTGTCTAGGTATGCTCCATTTTTGGTATCTAACCCAAAGGATGAGTTGAGTAGGTTTGTGACCGGTGTTGCCGACCTTAAGAAACAAGAGTGTCGTACGACCATGCTCCACAATGAAATGAACTTGTCTAGGGTCATGGCATATGCTCAATCTATTGAAGAGTCCAAGCTTAGTAGGATTTCTAGAAACTTGAAGAGGAGTGGACCAAGTGAGCAAAACCAACCTAGGTTCAAGAAGAGGGCTCCAATTCAAGATGAACCTAGGTATCCTAAAGAAAATACCACGGCCGCAAGTTCAAGGTCGTGTGTTGAATAATTCTTTTCATGAGGCTGAAGTTGTCTAGAGGCGTATGCGATAACTTTGCCACGTTGTATGAGCACACATACTAGAACCACTCAGGAGGTATCACAATAAACCACAAACCCATCGGTACCGTCCGGGAAAGTCGATACTGGAGCAGAGGTGAGTCTATCTTTCAATAATTGGAAGATCTTATCACAAGATTCCGACCATTCGAACTTGGACTTCTTTTGGGTTAAGGCTGTTATTGGTGATGCGATAGACGAAAATCCCTCAACAAACCTCTTATAGTAGTCGGCCAACCCTAGAAAACTCCGAATGTCGGTAGGACTCAAAGGTCACGGCCAACTCTTGACTACTTCTGTCTTCCTTGGATCAACCTCTACTCCTTCACTAGAGACAATGTGGCCAAGAAAACCTACAGACCTCAACCAAAACTCACACTTGCTAAACTTAGCAAAAAGTTGGTTATTTTTGAGAACTTGCAAAACTATTCTCAAATGATCCATATGATCATCCTCACTCCTTGAGTAAATCAAAATATAGTCAATAAAGAAAATCACGAACAAATAAATATACCTTCTAAAAACTCAATACATAAGGTCCATGAATGCCGCCGGGCATTTGTTAGACCAAATTACATCACTTGGAATTAAAAGTGACCATATCTTGTTCGAAATGACGTTTTCGGAATATCAACCTCCCTCACTCTAAGTTGATGATAACCTGATCTTAAGTCAATCTTTGAAAAGTAGCTAGACCCTTGGAATTGATCAAATAGGTCATCAATCCGAGGGAGCGGGTACTTATTCTTCATAGTGACTTTGTTCAATTGACGATAATCGATACACATTCTCAAAGACCCATCCTTCTTCTTCACAAACAATACCGGGGCACACCATGGAGATATGCTTGGTTGAATAAAACTCTTATCTAGCAAATCTTTGAGTTGAGCCTTTAGTTCTTTCAACTCGGCCGGGGCCATCCGATAAGGAGGGGTTGAAATAGGTTGTGTATACGGAAATAAGTCTATGCCAAAGTCAATCTCCCGTTTGGGAGGAATTCTGGGAAGATCATCGGGAAAGACCTCCGGAAATTCCCTCACTACGGGAATCGACTTTGTAGGAGGGACTTCGGATTAGAGATCCCTAAATCTCACTACGTGATAGAGACAACCCTTTGCAATTAACTTTCAAGCTTTTAGACATAAAATAATTTTACCCCTAGGATTCGAGTTTCCTCCCTTCCACTCAAAAACGGGTTCATTCGGAAATTGAAATTTGACCGCCCTTGACCTACAATAAATAGAGTCAAAACACGCATACAACCAATCCTTTCCCAATATAATATTGAAATCTAGCATATCAAGTTCTATCAAGTCAACCAACATAACTCTATTGGGAAGGAAATGGGACACCCTTTATAGACTCTTTTTACCACTACGGAATCACCCACCGGGGTAGAAACCGAGAAAGGCTCAGCTAAGATGTCGGGTAGCATATCAAATTTCATGGCTACAAGAGGGGTAACAAAAGATAATGTGGCATTGGGGTCCAACAAAGCATATACATCAAAGGAGAATAAGCGTAACATACCGGTCACCACATCCGGGGAGCTCTCTTGATTACTTCGACATTTGAGAGCATAGAAGCGATTTTTCTTAGGAGCATCCGGGTTTAGAGAAAAATTTTTAGCTTGAGCATTTTCCCCTCCTTGAGTATTCATCATAGGGTAATCTTTCTTCATGTGACCACTCTTGCTACAATTATTGCAATTACCCGTGCCCACAAGACACTTGCCATCATGCCTTATACCACATTTAGAACAAAGAGGCCTATCAACATAAGAACGACCACCTTTTCCCTCTTGGGGCTTAGCAGTAGGCACCTTACTCTTATTGGCCCTTGGAGCACTAGAATATCCTTGATTAGAAAACCTTTTCTTGAACCTTGGTTTGTCTTGAACCTCATACATATTCTTAGAAGAATTCCCGTCTTCAGTTCTCACCTTCTTCAACTCCCTACAAACTTGTTTAAGCTTTTGTTCCTCAATTTGTTCGGCATGAACCATGAGACGAGAGATGTACATGCTAGGCATCAAGATAGCCGACCTACAATCATTAACCACAAGATCGGATATCCCCATGACAAATTTGTTCATCTTAGCTCTAGAATCCGCAACCATAGTAGGAGCATGCTTTGATAATTGAGTAAACTTGAGGCTATACTCTCTCACACTCATACCCCCTTGACGAAGGTTGATGAATTCTTCAATTTTTCTCTCCATTAATTCCAAGGGAAAGAACCTATCAAGGAAAGTTGTCTTGAAAGCATCCCAAGTAATCCGACCTTCTCTAACCGGTTTTTCATCCCTCCACTGCTCATGCCAAACTTGAGCCAAATCTTTGAGTTGGTCGACGGTCAGTTCTGCCTTTCTTGGGAAGAAACACCCATAGGATCAAGAACCTTGAACACTTCATCAATGAACCCTTGTGGGTTCTCCTCCACCTTAGAACCATAGAAGGTAGGGAGATTCATCCTTGTGAAGTCCCTAATCCTTGAAGCGATGGTATTAGCATTGGGGTTCACTTGCACCCTTGTATCCCTAGCAACTTGGGTAGCCAACACTTTAGTTAAACTATGAATGGCCGACCTTATCTCAACATTAGCCATAGCCCCTTCTTCAATAGGAACTTGAGGGTTTTGAGGAGCTTGAGGGGGAACCGCCTCATTCAAATTCTCCTCTCCGGCCCTTCGAGCATTGTTCCTTCTTGTATTCATTGCCTATAAGCACAAATAAAGGATTAGAAGAAAGGAATAGATAGAGTTAAGACTCTTAGGCACGACTAAGAAATAACAAGAGAGTGAAAGTTCCTAAGCATCACATAGTCTCTCATTCATAATTGTGGCGCGCTTAACAATTATGAATAAGACACTACATAGACGTGGTTTAATGAGACATCAATCATAAGAAGATTTAACCTCATGCTCTGATACCAAGTTTGTTTCGACCCAAAGTACCCCCTACTCGTAACCGGCATCGTTGTCCTATAAGATGACTAAAACAAGCCTCTTAGCATTCGTCATAGCAAATCATAAGTCAAAAACGCAGAAAAATTAAAAGTTTTTCTTATATAGCAAGGAGGTTTACGTAGACCTCTACATAGCAAGCATACATAGGCTTCTCACAATAGACCATAACAACGCATAGGAATTTAATCTAATACTTTGTCTCATATTAACCATCTAATGAAGTCAAATAATTCGGGCAAAGACCTTATACAAATCCATAATTGCCACATAGAGCTTACATCAATATCTTCAACAATAGCAAAGAAATGAATGTCTACTAGACAATACAAGTACTACTAAGATAGAGTGTGTGGTAGCATCCTCGAACTAGAGGGCATACCAAAACTTGGAGAGTCTAGTCCAAGCCTTTTTGCTTTAGCCTATACTTCAACAGCCCGAACCTACAATGTTTTGGGAAAAAGGGAAGAAATATGGGTTAGTACAAACCACATGTACTAAATATGGTCCCTATGTATAAAAATTGTTAATGCATGAGAAAAGGGACAATTTAGTCAAAACTATGCACAATAATTAACAATTAAATATAAATCTATAAGGAACATCATAATCATATCAACATATAAGTAACTCAAGCAACACTTGTGCAATGCCAAGAATAAAGCCCCATATCCCTATTGAAAGCTAAGTATCACATTGAGCAACCCATTTCATACTTAAAACATATTCTCATATATAACATGTTTCATATATCAACACAAGGCAGAGCTTAACAACATAATCATAAACATAATCTTAATCATATTCATAGTCATAAAAGACACTACTAGCATCATAATATTGGATACCACATGTGCAATGTGTAAGAGAAGTCTCATACCCTCCCTCACACTATGCAGTAACCTTTAAGACAACCCTAATAGAAGTTCACATACATAACTTGTTCATACTTTTACATTAGGGAAATAAGTACCATAATCGACGTGAGACCATGTGAGCCACATGCAATCCGGTGTTCCACCCCCACACTGAAAACAGAGGGTTAACACTTGCCTAAGGTGCAACCATTCGTACATAGCTATTCTAGGTGGATCCACTAAGCTAGAGTTCTATGTGGGCACATAGTTAAGGGTCAAGGAGATTGTTTCTAGAAACCTTGACTACTAATCGTGAAGGTTTCCATCTCATGAGACAACACATATCTTGGGAATCCACACTACTAGAGTGAAGAAACCCAGGTGGGAGGCCGGACATAGTAACGTGAGATCTCCAGCTCATTTACATGCCCTTTCGGTTCTAAGCAATTATTCCCTTTATTAATCATCATATAACATTGTACAAGTTCACATTAGTCTGTTTTAGACCTTTAAGTAAACATCTTATCATAATTGCTCATAGGTGGTCACAAGTGAGAACTATCCTTTCACTTTAGACACAACATTATAATTATGAGAAACTACATTCAATCATATAATGATCACATCATAACATAATTACATACTTCATAGCCAATTCATAGTTCTAGGGTTAGGGATGAGGGATCCTTGTCACAAACATCACAACAACACAATTAGCTATAGCGTCATTATCACATATGTAGATTTCACCTTGAATAATTGAGATCAATGGAGAATCAAGATCATACCTCATTTCCCTTCATGGAACTTCATACTTCAATACCCAAGAACTAACAACCAATATATGAAATAGGGCAATTCATGAAGTATTAACATGTAAGATCCCGAAAATGACATAGGTGAAATAGAGTATTACATTGTGGTCATGATGGTCTAAGGTCCTAAATAAGTCTATTATATGGTATTGAGGCAGTAGCTAAGTGTTTAGGTTCATTGGAAGTCAAACGTCAAGGGACGACCAAGACGTTCGACGATTAAGTCACCTAAGTGCCTCATATGTGGTTTTATGTATTTATGTGTGATTCATGAGGTTTTATGGTCCTTAAATGAGTTAATATGATGTATATAGGTAGTGTCTAAGGTTTCGAAAAGTTTGTAGGTCAAATGTCCAAGAGCGTCCATGATGTTCGAAAGATGTGCCTAGAAATGACCTTGTGTGTCTAGGCATGTTTCGTTGAGTTTACGTTTTTGTTTTGGGTGAAATTCATGTGCGAGTTCATAAACTTGTAGACGATAATGTTTGGGTTGGAAACGTCTGGGAAAGTATCCCCAAGGACCATCCAAGGGTCCTTGAGGAAGGACCTAAAGTTGATGCCTAGGCTGCCCAAGACAGCCCAAACCACGGAAGGCAGTCAACGCCCCGTGGGTCAGTAGACGCCCCGTGGGGGGTGATCTGTCGATTGGACTTAGCCTAGGGAAGGAGGGACCAAGGAAAAGCCTCAGTCCCAGACTACGGACCAAGGGATGGTCAGTTGGTCAAGGGACGGCCCGTCGATGGCATTCTCGTCGTTTAGGACTTAGCCTGGGGACTAAGATCCCATTATCCAGTATCTGAACCCATCAACGGAGGATAGGAAGGTCTATGTGTGGAGTGACGTCCCGTCGATGGGCAACCGTCGATTGGTCTGTGTCCCTGCGTGCAAATCACTGCCAAGTGAGGGGTGAACTTGTAATTTCTCTCCACTTCCAAATAGAAGGTTTGGCGGTTCCCTAAGGGTCTTTTGAGTATTTTAAATGTGTTTATAAGCCTTTAACACTTAGAAGATTTCATTCTTCAAAATCAAAACCCCAAAATCCCTTAGAAATTCCCTCAAACTCCATTGAAGCTAAAAACTGAAGGAAGAGCTTGGATTGGTGATTTGAGTGGAGATTCTTCATCAAATTGAAGGATTATCTTCATTTAGGTATGGCTTTTGATCCTTGAAAATCTTTTCATCAAGGAGCACAACTTTCAAAGATGTTTTCTAAAGTTCTCAAAAAATGAAAAATTGACCTATTTCATGATCTACCATGGGTTCTTGCATTAATGGTTTTTAAGAATTGTTTAGTGATTGAATTGTGGTTATTAAGATTATTTTAAATTAATTAACCTATGAACCCATGTAATTGATAAACCCTAGTTTTTGACTAATTTATGGGTTACTTGATATTGATCTAATGCTTATGAATTAATGTGTAGTTTCTTATGGGATTTCTAATGATGTAAGAATTGTATTCAATTTATATCTAATTGGCCTTAGATTGTTGAATCTATAATGAATTGACCTAGTTTCATCTAGTTTTATGATTTATGTATTGAATTGATGTTCATGGCCATGGGTAAAGGTCTTATGATATTAAATTGGATGATTTGGCATTGGCTTGAAGTGTTGAGGATGAAGTGGTGGGACACTGCCCTATTTTCCCTTGTTTGATGTTAATTAGACTTCAATTATGTTATGATTGGTTTGGTCCACTTATGGTGGTGGTGTTATGTGAATTGATGTGTCCTTGTCGGCATTATTTAAAGTATATTGATGATCATGGCCTTGTCGGCACTACTTGAAGCATTATGTTGGTTTGTGCAGTTGATTATGTGAGGTATGATCATATCTACCTATATGTGAAGTATTGTTAAAGTATGTGCTATTCAATTGATGTTATTTAGGTAATCATGTTATGCTATGACTATGTATTAGGTGTGCAGTCTTAGAGTTGATACATGGTTGTTCCTAATTTGGCTATATAAGTTTATAATGGTTATGTTGATGATGTTAAAGTAATGAATCGGTTGACATAATGTTGACAAGGGTCATTCCTAAGTGTATAAAGAATGTTATGCTATATGAATAAAGTGAAGTATGTTATGTCTTGTTTAGGTAGACTTGTGTCCCTTACTTGATGCATGTATGAATATGAATATGTGATGTCTTGACTTAGGAACCTAAAGAGTCTTAGTATTGAAAGGATGAATGTCAGGTGAGACCCTGAATGATGACAAGAGGGTCCTTTATGTGAAACCTTGAACCTAATGGTAAGGTTAGGAAACTTGAAGTCGAAATCCGTAATATTTTCCTTCATGTAATGAATGATGGACTTAAGGTTGATTGGTTGGAATGGAATCATATCAATCCTTAGGAAAGTCATGATGAGGTTCTTTCGCCATAGGTAGGTAGCCCTAGTGGACCTTTCTTTGGTAGTGTAAATGTAATTGGATTATGAACTTGATATGGAACCCTTTTGTATGAACCTTAATGTGAATTAATCTATGATAACGAAGGTTATCACCGAGTAAGTATGACAAGGTAAGTAGTTCTAGTTAAAGAATAAGTCTAGAATACAAAGAAGCGCTTCATATTCCTTTACCATGTGCCTACATGGGATGTGTCCAAGTTCTACCATTGGCAAGTAGAACAACCTCATCGGAGTAGTGTAATACTCCGGATTCCATGTTTTTCTACCATGGTATATGTCGGTTATTGCCTATTCTCATAATGTGGAAAACCTATTAGCATTAGAGAAGTTCTATGAGGTTTAGGTGGTGGTATGGGACATTATCTAGACATTGCACAATAGGCTTTGAAGATGTTAATAAGAGTCCCTAGGTCTTCTCGAAGACCATTATTTGAATGTCCTTTATGTGATGAATGTCTCTTAAATGAACTAAGTTATGTAATGACTTAATGATATAAAGGATGTGAATGGATGAGTACCTAATCTAGAGTGACTTAAGGATTCCTTAGTTAAAGTATGAAGAGGGCATATGAGATGATCTCTTCATGTCTTATCTATGGAAGTCTTGAGAATGACTCTAGTTAGGGAAGTTTGTTGTTATGGTTGACATGATCTAAGCTTAGGAAGTCGTAAGTATTATTTAGGTAACCTTGAAGAGGGTGTATGGCCGTTCTCTTCTTGGAGTACTTAAATAAGTCTTTTGATAGCCTAGGTAGTGGAGATTGTCATATTATGTATGTTTTGTATGTTTGTGTATTGTAGGTGTGTATGTGTCTCATTATGAGTAATCTTGAGGATCATTTAGGCACACATAGAGAGGGTGTATGGCCGGTCTTTCTTTGTGTGACTTAAGTGAGCCTTAGGATAAATTTAGTGAGAAGGCTACATGTTATAAGGTGTTACAAAGGAAAGGTACGCACTTCATTGTTACAGTGAAGAAATTCACTGTACAGTGAATGTTCGTCACTGTAAAGTGTCTCTTTAAATTGTGATATTTGGTTTAAATGATTTCTTATGTGATTCTAAGTTGATAAATATTGTTCTTGTGATGAAATTATGATATTTAAATGAAAAGATGCATATTTCCAATAAATGTCTGTTTTCATGATTTTTATGCATAATGCCATACTTAGTACATGTGGTTGTACTAATTCCATGTTTTATCGATATATATATTTCTTGGTAGGTGAGGAGCATTTGGTAAGAAAGATTTGGACTTAGAGGATTGTTCAAGAGAAGTTGAAGTATGTCCTCATTTGACTCGAGGGCATATATGTCTTTTATGTTTCTTATTGAAGTATTGTAATATACGTAATAGTACTACGTTTTCTATTTCGTATGGGCCGTGTGCCAAATTCTCTTGTGTCTTAAGATGATGATATTGAGACTTAGTATTTTCTATTACTTTTATATGAAAGAGTTTTTAAAGACTATTATATTGTTTTGTGAAAAGTTTTAATTCCGCACGACTTTTTACTATCTATATGCGATGAATGATATGAAAGGGCTTGTATAAGACCACCGAGAGGTCGAGTACGCCGATTGCAATCAAAGATTGTGACCTAACTTCTAGAATGTGGTCTTGGGATGACAAGCTTGGTATCAGAGCATAGGTTGGTGAAAGTAGTCTTAGGAATCAAAAAGTCTCATCAAGTCACGTCTAGTAGAGTCTCGACCATTGGTGTCAGTAGCGACACATCTATGGGAGAGAGGCTATATGACGATAGAGTTTCCCTTCTTCTCTACTCCTATGTCGTGCAGTAGAGTAAATGTTAATAAGCATAAAGAGGGTTTCTAGCAACAACATTCTAAGTTCCTTAACTGTGTACCTCATAGGAAACCTAGCTAGTCGATCCACGTAGACGCTATTATAAAGTTTATATTATACCTTGGCAAGAAAATGCCCTCCTTTAGGTGTGAGGGGTTGACACCGGATTCCATGTTTAGCTCACATGGTCTTTTGTCGGTTATGACGAAGTTTCTCGTATGTTAATGAATGATTGAATGAATGAAAGTTAAAGATGTATAATAACTAGGATGACTTGTATACTAGTGTGGGTAAAGGAATGAAACTTTACCTATACATTGCACATGTAGACCTTGAGGGAACTCCTAGGGTGATATTTCTATATACTTATGCTATGAATGAAATGCCCAATTATGATTCTATATAATGTTGATCATATATGATGTTTCATACACTTGATATACATGTTGTTTGTTTAGGTTTGTTATGCATGAGGTTGTCGGTACTTGACATGAAGTTGTATGCTATAAATATAATACTTATGGTTTCTTTGCTAGTTAACTACGTCTATATGGGGTTACGGGTCTTTACATAGGCATTGCACTAGTGGCTTGGATTGGGATAGTAAGGTATTATGATATGTTGATGAAATATGTTCTAATCATGAGTTGTTGACTATGACTTCATTATAAGTTATTGTTGGACATGAAGGTAAATATGGTTCATTGTTGTATTATGGGATCATATATATGTTTTGAATGTGCATAAAGGCTTTTAAAGTGACTTAGCATGTTTTGAACAAAATGACCTTTTTAACATGTTTCTAAATGTTTTAATTGCATATGTCTTCATACATAGTACATGTGGTTTGTACTAACCCATATTCGTTCTATTTTTACAAAAATGTAGGTTCGGACATTGAAGGGATTCAAGGCCAATCTCAAGAGGCTTGGAAAAGATCTCCAAGTTGGTGAGTCCTCAAGTTTGAGGGTGAAACCCACTATTCTAGTTTAGGTATTGACTATATCTAATACAATGTTCCTTTCTTACCTTCTGAGACATTTTTGTAAGTTCTGTATGATACATATTGTCATAAGGTAAGAGATATGTCCCAAATCTTGTACTTCTATAATAGATGGTTATGTGTGAGAAAATAATCGACTATGTTGATGAATTTTACTATCTTTTTAAATGAGAAGTCTATGTAAACTTCATATATGGATAATTGAGAAGTCTATGTATACGTTATATGTAAAATTTACAATTTCTTCGTATTTTTCTACCTCTGGAATGCAATGATGTATTTTAAGGGTTTGTTTTAGGCCTCTAAGAGGACAAAGACGCCTGTACGACTAGGGGGGTGCTCCCCGATCGTGACACCCGTAGACACAAACCACGTATGTAAATAAATTATACTCAACATTCCAGACACAATGGAGTCATCGAAACACAAATTCGAGGTCTCAATGGCCCGACATATATACTTGAAAACCATAAGAAACAAATTCAACGCTTAAAAAGGATAAACAAGCTTGAGATCCCTTATAAATCAATCAAGACCTCGCATAGGCCTAAGATTGTCTCTCGAATACAACAGAACTCAAGGAAATCTATTCCGAATATTTACCAAATTCAACTAAATGGCTAAATTTCCACAAATTAAAAACTAAGGCCCTCAAATCTAAAAATAATCCAAATCTGAAACCGCCAACTCTCACATTTTAGATCCATATTTCGGGACTTATGGAATTGACTGAATTCCATTTCGACACTTAAAACTCTAAAAGACACCTAAAACCACTTTTCAATAACACAACCAATTTCCAAAACTTAATAAAAAAGAATAGGTCCTAATATCGAGAGCGACAAAATGGTAAATTATGATACCTTCCAAAAATTACAACATAGGTCATTACATGTTGTCATTGCTAATATGATCTCTGCTTGTAAGGACCAATAAATGCTATAGGTCAAAATAGAGATAAACATGTGTGTTATATGCTTATGAGGTCCTAAAATAACCAAATATAGTGTTAAGAGTGAGTGTATAAAGTTTGAGAGAGTTTGGAGATGAAACATCCAAGAACGTCTGGTGACATTCAAAAGTGGGCCTTGGGACGTTCTAGAGTGCCATAGTATGTTTTATTAGGTTTTGGGTTGATTTTTGGGCTCAAATTGATAGGGATGGTTCCTAACACCTACAATGACGTATTTAGGGTGGAAACGTCATGGCACGATCTAACACTTCGAAAATCTAAGAAGTGTTCAA
The DNA here is from genome assembly GCA_022817965.1 of Solanum lycopersicoides. Classification (NCBI taxonomy): domain Eukaryota; kingdom Viridiplantae; phylum Streptophyta; class Magnoliopsida; order Solanales; family Solanaceae; genus Solanum; species Solanum lycopersicoides. The sequence goes on along the minus strand of CM040627.1, from coordinate 26,412,118 downwards.
AATCCAGACATTAATGTCAAAAGGTTTAGACAATGTTTAAGGTCTATTTTAATAAATATAAGTCATTTATGAAGTTTAGAAGCAAGACGTCCATGACGTTCGGAAACTAGTTCAATGAGGTGCTAGCATACCTTAGCATATTTTACTAGTTTTTAGGAGTCGAAAAGTGATGAAAATTGGTGGAATTGTGTCTAACACGCGTTAGAGTAAGTTCATAGTCGAACGTCCGGGCACGATCCTCAAGGACCAACCAAGGGCCCTTGAGCACAGATGAGTGCAATCGACGAGGCGTGTGTCAATCGACGGGGCATCCATGGCCACCATAGATGGATAGTTAGTCAAATCCATGGAATCCTCTTTTGCATATTCTCTGAACTCATCGACGGATGTGAAACACGATGGTGCACCGTGCCCGTCGATGGACACACGATCCGTCGATCGTGGTGTCGTCTGTGAGGACCATTTTTGCTGCACGTTTTTAATTAATTCATTTAATTAGTTGGCTTAGTTAGGAGGTCAATTAGTGGTTAGGGGAAGTCTAATTAATTTAATTAACAACCTATATAAAACCCCTAAGCTAATTAGACTAACCTAAGCTCTCATAATTCTGAAACCCAAAACTCTCTTCCTTCTCTCTTTTTTCTCTCTCTAGTTGAAGAACTCCATTGAAAACCAAGCTAGGGGTGGGTTCAAGGGCTGAAAAAGGTCGAATTTCTCCATCAATCATCAAAAATTAGTAAAGTATGTGATTCCTTTCACCTTTGAGACCTCGTTCCTCAAAGGGTTCCATCAAATTGATTTCAAAACTTGAGTTTTCATGTGGGTCTTTTCCAATCTCAAACTTTATCTTGTGAATTACTTTGTTTATTATTTCTTGTGAATATTATGGATATATTAACATGCATTACAACTTAATTATGTTATTTCTTGATGGATTGGTCTAGTCTGTGAAGATGACCTTTACCCTTGACCTTAGGTTGTGATCTTGATATGAATTGCGTAATATTGGTTCAATTGAATTGGTTATTGGTTGAATTACTACTTGATAATGTTATTGTATAAATTATGAATAGATTAGGATGAATTATAGTCCTATCATGCTAGTTCTTGAGTAATTGATCTAGATTATGACTTTGACCTAAGTATCTTATCTTAAGCTATGAACTAGTGATGAATTCTGATGTAGTGATTCAATTGGATTTGTTATCATGTTAGTTATTGACGTCTGATGATATTACACCCTTATAGGGTTGAATTAAGGGTTGATAGTATGAAAGTGATGATGGATTTTGAAGGAGACTTGGTAAGTCTTGTGATCCCTATTCTTTACTTCAATTGTGGTTACTTGAGATTGACTAATGATATTGCATTAAAGTATATCTTGTATTAAGATTGATAGGGTTGGTATGATGTTGAATTGTAATGTCTTGACTATGGTTTGTGAGGTGTTGGATAAGATGTAAATGTTATAAGGATGGTGATGATTTACTAATATGCCTTATTATGAAGTGATATGTAAATGTGATAACCTCACTTATATCAATTGTAATGAAAGGAATATACTCATGCAATTCTTATTGAGCTATGATGATGATGATGATTATACAAGGGATATACCCTATGACCTACATTAAACTATGATTATTAATAAAGACATTAAAGACATTTCAAAAGGGACTTAGCTTAGCACCGAGTGAACTTTACAATAGGAGGTGTTGACTTTCCATAGAAGAAGATTCACCCTATAGTTCAACATGAGGTGTTGACTCCCCAATGAGGGATACTCAACCTATGGATTCCCATGCGATGAGGCTCCAATTTTCAAGTGGCATGTAGAGGGTTCATACCTATCTCTTAGTTCTTGAACTATGTTGCCCCCATAGGAAGACTAGCTACTGGATCCTCCTAGAAAGCTACATTTATGTTTGGTTTTACTTTGGCCGATAGACCACGTCCATCGGTGTAAGGTTTTACAACACCTTATACGACCCTTAGCTCTTGTTCTCTATGTCGATTAAGGCAAATGTTCCCTAAACTAAATATGAAGTAATGAGGTACAAACAAAATAAGGTGACCTAAGATGTTTGACTTAGCCTAGGTAGGGGTATGAGACTCTACCTATGCCTTGCACTAGTTTGCCTTGAAGGAAACATTAGAAGGTTTTTATTATATATGTATATGCTTATAATGCTACATGCTATGTATATGATGATTTTGCACATTGATGATACTACATGATGATTGGTTTCACTTATGCTTATGTGTTTGGTGTCTAGTCTAAAGTATAAATATATGTACTCTTACATGATATGCTCTGTGAAGATGGATGTTAGTCATGGTTCTTGTTGAGTTTACTTGATTGAGTAACGTTATGGGGCTTTGCTTGGTTATTGCACTTGTTGACTTAATAATGGTTCATGAGTAATTGTCTCGCTTTGGTTATGTTGTAATGAACTCATATTCATCCTTGTTGCTATTATGTATTGATGATAGTGTTGCTTGACTATGCGTTCCAAAGTATGTGCTATGCATGTTGATTGATTCGACTTAGCATTGTTGGTCTTGTGATGTACATTCTCTTGGTTTGATTAATAGGTCTTATTGATTGGTATGGTCTTTATTGAATATGTAACGACTTTCTAAATATAAAATAGCATGTTTTAATGAAATGTCCCCTTTTTAGCATGATTTCATAATATATGTGCATATAGTGTCATACTTAGTACAAGTGGTGTACTAACCCCATTTTCTCCCTTTTCCCCAACATTTTAGGTTTCGATGGTTGAGGGGCTTTGAGACGACGTTGAAGGAAGACTTGGAATTCTTATTCATCCAAGTTGGGTAGGTCCTCAATTTCCTAGGGCAATGCCACTATCAAGCTATGAAGTTGTTTTTGTTTTAAGACTCTTATTTTCTTTTATTTTCATTTGGATATTAAACATTGTAAAGACTATATGTGGCTCTATATCCTTGATGTATGGGCTAACCCCAATTTGATATACTCTTCTTACATGGTATTTTATTTTGACCGGCTCTATATCCTTGATGTATGGGCTAACCCCAATTTCATATACTCTTCTTACATGGTTATGATATGAGACATCTATTTAAGACTATATGATCTTTTATATATCTATGTGCAATAAAAGTAGAAGACTAAGTAATCTTCCTATACGACGGGTCTATGTATACTCGATATAACTATTATATTTATGTAGAGGTCTATGTAAACCTCAATGTAGAAGTAATGAAAAGTTTAAAATTTTCCGCGTTTTTGACGTATGAATGTAATGATGTAAGCTAAGATGCTAGTCTTAGTCCTCAAAGAGGACGATGACGCCGGTTAGTCTAAGGGGGTGCTCCCCGGATGTGAGAAACTTGGTATCAGAGCATGAGGTTGAATATCTTTGAGTCCATGTCTCTCTCAACCACGTCTATGCAGATTCGTATTCAAAATGTAAAAATCGCCACACTTATGTATATGAATCTATATGATGCTTAGGAAACTCTCACTTTCTTGGAAGTCCAATATCGTGCCTCTAGAGTGCTGACTCTACGTGCTTTTATCATATTATCCTTTTATTGTGATTATAGGAAATGAATACTCGAATGAACGCGACACGACGACTTGAAGAAGAGATTGCCAATACCGGAGCTCCTTCCCGAGGAAACCAAATTCATCCTCTTGAGAAAGAAGTTAATGATGACCAAGCTTCGGTCAATCCTCATCCTCCTTTGTCCGATGGTGACATAAGGGTTGCTCTTCTCCACATGGCCCAAGCCATTACTACTCAAGCACATGCCTTCACTACACAAGATCAAGCCATGACGGCCCAAGCTAATCAGAAGGTTGTACCTCGAGCAAACCAACATATTGGCACCATGGCCTCCTGTTTGAGGGATTTCACTAGCATGAATCCCCCTACTTTCTATGGGTCCAAATTTGAAGAATACCCCAAGAGTTCTTATATTAAGTCTACAAGATCCTTTATGATATGGGGTTGACTACTAGTGAGAAGGACGAGTTAGCCACTTACCAACTCAAGGATGTGGCTCAAGCATGGTACGTCCAATGGAGGGACAATACCCCTTTAAGAGGTGGACCCGTAACTTTGGAGGTGTTCAAAAAGGCTTTTCTTGATAGATTCTTCCCTAGGGAGAAGCGGGAAGCTAAAGTGGTGGAGTTTATCAACTTTTTTCAAGGAGGTATGAGTGTGCTTGAATACTTCTTGAAATTAACTAAATTGTAAAAATATGCTCCTTCTTTGGTTTCTGATCCTAGTGATGAAATGAACCGCTTTGTGACGGGAGTGTCGGATGACTTTCAAGAAGAATTTAATTTGGCTATGCTACATGACAATATGACATTTATCGTCTCATGGTTCATGCTCAAAAAATTGAAGAGGCAAGGGCTAAGAGAAAGAGTAGAGATGCAAAGAGGGCACGATCTTTTGATGGTGGTTCGTCAAAGGGTAGGCTTGATATCAAAGACAAGCCTAGGTTTAAAAATGGGTTTTCTAATAAAGTTCCTTCCATGTTCCCTAAGGCTCGTGAGGATAGGGTATCTAACACTAAATTCTAAGAAGGGAAGGTATACTAGTTCACCGAAGAAGAAGCCTACTTGTGCAAAGTGTGGAAAGGGTCAATTGGGTGAATGCTTAGTTGGAACGGGCAATTGTTTTGGTTGTGGCAATATTGGACACAAGGTTAGGGATTACCCTAATATGAAGGGTCTTGACAAGGGTAGTGGTCAAGCTCAAGCAAGTGGTTCTAATGATGCTCAGAAGAAGAATTTATTTTATGCTCTCCACTCTAGGGGTGAGCAAGAGACTTCCCCCGACGTGGTGACCGGTATGTTGAAAGTCTTTTCTATTGATTTATATACCTTACTTGATCCCGGTGCTACCTTGTCATTTGTTACTCCGCTAGCATCTAAAAAGTTTGACATTTTGCTCGATATCTTGCATGAACCTTTTATGGTGATTACCCAGGTGGGTGAGAAGGTTGTTGCAAAAAGGGTGTATAGAAATTGTCCTATAATGTTGTCCAATAGAGTTACTTATGTTGAACTATTAGAACTTCATATGTTTGATTTTGATGTAATTTTGGGTATGGATTGGTTGCTTGATTGCTTTGCCTCTATAGATTGTAGAACAAGAGTGGTGAAGTTTAACTTTCCAAATGAGCCCGTTTTAGTGTAGAAAGGGGGAAATTCTATTCCTAGAGGTCGTATCATCTCTTGTCATAAGGCTTGTAAAATGATCTATGAAGGGTGGTTATATCATATAGTAAGAGTCCAATATTTAGACTCCAAAATTCCTCCAATCGAGTCGGTCCCCATAGTGAGGGAATTTTTGGAGGTATTGCCTAATGATCTTCCTGGTATTCCTCACGGATGTGTCATGACCGGAGTCTAGACCCCAGACTAGACCGGCGTCGTTGACCTCACAGAGGTCGCAGACAAAACTACATACGTCATCATTACTTCATCTAGGTTAATTTTAGCGGAAAATTAAAACTTTTTGTTACTTAACATTCATATAAGACATTCTACTTAAAACTCATAAACGTTCACAATCAACCATCTAATATTAAGATCATCAAATGAAATAAATGGTTCCATACTGCATTAAGTGTATACTTGCCAAAATGGCACCAATACAATGTCTGAAATAAAATGAGAAAGAAACGCTAGTGGAACATACTCCACTAACTCAAACCTATATCTAAGCTAGAATATAATGGGCAAGCGTCTTCGAAAGCATGAGGGCCTACCAAATTCGGATGAATGCTCCACGTCCGGATAGCTGCAACGTCGTACTGTAAGCTCTAACATCCATTTATGCTTGCACCTAAAAGTAGATATTGTATGGGATTAGTACACACTTGTACTAAGTATGGGTATGCAAGCACACACCAAGGACATGCATGAGTAAGAATAGCTCTTTCCTAACAACATGATTTATGGAAAGTCAAGTCAGTGGACTTGCCAAATTTGGATTAGGAAAATCAGTGGACTTGCCAAATTTGGATTAGGAAAGTCATGCAATGAGAGTAACATGCATCATCATACTTATCATTTTGCAAGCAGCACATAACGTATTGCACATATCATATCACGTAGTTCACATCATTCTTTCATATGCCATGAGACCTTGGAATCATGGACTTGACATTAGGACTTCCCAAAATGAGGGCTCAACATATGGCACCTCAACTACGGATCCTTCTTTAGCAAACACAAAGTCTGCTTCATTCATTCATACGTACTTCATTTTCATTCATTCATATACTAGTGCAATCACTAGTCATACCTAGGATGTAGTTTAAGACTCTCATCGGGTTTGCTGTGCAATGACCAAGAATAACCTAGTGTCATTACTTAAGTCTAGCTCACCTCTTTATTATCCTATCCTAACACCTTTGGTATCGTTCATTTCATTATGTGTATTCTTTGAGGCTGGCCTCATTCTTTCTTTGGGAACTTTAACCTTAACCGACATACATCATCTAAGCATCATGAAATCCAGTGTTTAATCCCCACACCGAAAAGAGGTGGAATCACCGGCCAAAGTGAACCAAAACATGCTAGCGTATGTAGGGAGTCGAACCCTGCTAGATCCCTATATTGGCAGTATAGGTTCAAAGACTAGGAGATATAAGGAGACCCATACCCGGCATGCCGGACAGTCTCATCTCATGAGAGTTACGTGAACCTCCGCCCTTCCCGAAAGAAGGCATCACCGCTCATAGCTAGCCTATCGGTGCTCAGTATAAAGTTCCATTACATTCAACTCATACGTCATGGAAGCTGGCTTCTAGTATGAGGACATCATAGCTCAATAGATAATTTATCATCTCATCATTAGTATTAAGTTTACATTATTCTCAATACTTTCATTAGAGTGTTCATAGAGACTGGTCTCTTCATTAACTTTACACTCTCATAGGTGAGTACGTTTTGGTAACATTTACTTAGGCTCATTTGAGATTGCTCTCATCTTTCACATTAGCCTCTTATCATGTTGTCACCACATTCATTAACTTTAGCACATTTGCACTTCATATTTACTCACCCCATTTTACGTGAATGTTCACTTCATCATATGCCAATGCACTTGGCCATTTAGTGTTTTTCACACTCTTTCTTAACCCTTCAAGGGGCTCATCATTCATTGTTCATCTCATCATTTCATTACATACATCTTAGGTTCACTTACTTCTAAACGTATGCTAGACTTATGGGTCTATATATACAATCCATGAGGCTTCATTCATAGTTCGTTTAAGTGATTCATATCTTCCTAAGATTATGTGGTACAAGATTTATGCATCTTGTAAGTATGCCAAGATTTCGATTTCGATCTATGCAGGCAACATTATTTTTGAACATTTATTCACGTATGACTTATGCATCAATACGGAATTTGGGCAAGGGAACCCGATTTTGAATCCCTTGGACAACACTTACATTTTTGTTTATTTCGGTTTAATCCACACGGCTTGGGGACCCAAGGTCGAGCCCCAACACCTTCATATCCTTTTAATTTCTTTTCTTTAGACTTTCTCTTTCTTGGCCGAGGGGTTGTGGGATCGAACCCCCACAGCCCCTTTTATTTTAATTTCCTTTTTCCTTGACTTTTTCTGAGTTGACCATGAGGGTGTGGGATCGAATCCCCACAGACTCACTTTATTTTCCTCTTTAATTCCCTTAATCAGCTTAGAGGTCGTGGGTTCGATTCCCACACGCCTCAACATTTTTTTTATTTCCTTAAGTCTGACTGAGAGGTTGTGGGTTCGAATCCCACTCCTCTCATTTCTTATTTTCATAATTTTATTTTCCAGCCAAGACCACGGTTCGAATCCCCCTCACCACATTATTTTAACTTACTTATTTTCATGATTATTAACATGGTGAGGTCACGGGTTCGATCCTCCATGACCTCACTTGTTTTAATTCATTTTTCACAGCATTTTGAACTACTTTCAACTTGATCGAAATTCATCAACTTGTAGCTGGAAATTTTGTAATTTTTCAGCATATTTTTCATCAAATTACACGTTAGTTCATAGGGAGATTTCATGGTTCATTTAGAACGTCTTTAGGTGCATTTTCATGGATTCGTTTAGCCAAGAGTTTCTCATTCAATTCAGCCACATAACATTTCATATGAACATCACGATTTACCTAAGTTTGTGGACGTAAAAATACAACCATAATACATCATTTTTTTTAGCCTTAACCCGAGGGCTATAGGCCACAGTTCACATTTTGCACACACATACACATAGTTTGGAAAACATGAGTTGTCATTCATACGATTTCAAACATACATTCATGAACATATTCGTCACAAAAACACATTACACGCCTAATATCTACCAGCAATCATACCCAACCTACAAATCAATTGGAGCTAGTGACAGGGACATGCAACGGGGAACAATCCTAGTTTTCGGATTAGAATATACTGAACCTTAAGGAGTCTCTTGGGAAAGGGACCAAGAGTAAGAAAACCCATACCTTTTATGACTTCAAACCTTGAAGTTGCTGCCCAAACCTTCTCCAACACTCACGTCCAAAACCAAGTTTCAATACCAAACTTTCGACGGAAAACCCTCCCTTTGCCTAACGTATTTTGCTTAGCATTTGATTTTATTTTCTTTGTGAGTTCTTCAAGTGTGAAGAACTTTGGTTTATCTTCTGTTCTTGTACGTTATTTGGCAGAGAGAACGTGAATAAGAGAATGATAGAGGCGTGAGAGAGAGATGAGCGTGAGAGAGGAGAGTTTTCTTAGACTTAGGAGTCTAGTTTAGGACTTAGTCAAATAAGGTTTTTATTAAATGATAAAAATCTGATTTCCCTTTTATTTTAAATCAGCCAATAAATAATAAATATTAATTAATTACATTAATTTATCAACTTAAATAAAAATAATTTAAATCATGCTTCCACCTAGGTTCGAACCCGGTGGAGCAAGACTTCACTCTAAGAGCCAATTTTCGGCCCTCTCTCCCAAAAATGCCCCTCCACCTTATTAATTAAATAATTAATTATATATTTAGGGTAATTACGATACCAACCTTAGCCTGGAAAAATACCATTTTACCCGTAGACCCTCCAAACCTAAGATTTCCCCTTTTTAAGTCCAGTAAAGACTCCTTCGAGTAAACCTTCGTATTCGAGAGCCCTACATGGCTGGACCCAACCTTTCCTAGCTCAACTAACTCCCCAAGTTAGTTGGCTTGGCTGTAGCTAGGGTTCAGAGGTCTAGTTCTACGCGCATCAATCCGTGTGAACCCGGTCTAATCGTAGGCATTCTAGACACATTAAGCATTACTTATCATATCCATTTTTAGGGTTGTCACATTATGTCCCCGAATGACACTACTAACTATCTAGATCAATGCTAGTCAGATCATAACATAATTACTATTCACAAACAAGCAATAGCAACAAAGAATGGAGAGATAAGGAAAGTTAGACTTAAGAGTAGGAAGTCTAACCTCAAGAGCTGAAAAGATGAGGAAAGCAGGATCTCATATCGGCCTCAGCCTCCCACGTAGCACCCTCAACAAGATGATTCCTCCACAATACCTTCACTGTGGCAATCTCCTTGTTCCTCAGCCGCTTGACCTGTCTGTCTAAGATCTCAATAGGTACCTCCTCGTAGGACAAGTCTTCATCGACCCCCAAAACTTCCACAGGTAGAATCGATGCTGGATCACCTAGGCACTTCCTTAACATGGATACATGAAAGACTAGATGGACAGAAGATAGTTCTGCAGACAATGCCAACTCATAGGCCACCTCACCCACACGCTGTAGGATCTCATATGTCCCAACATACCTCAGACTCAACTTCCCCTTCCTTCCAAACCTCATCACCCCCTTCATAGGTGATATCTTCAAATAGACCTGGTCACCAACATCAAACTCTAAGGGCCGTTTTCTGTTATCTGCATATGACTTCTGCCGACTGTAAGCAGTAGCCAACCTGTCCCTAATCACCCTGACCTTCTCTAAGGCCCCATGAATGATCTTTGGACCCAAAATGGATGACTCTCCAACCTCGAACCACCCAACTGGAGATCTACACCTCCTACCATACAGTGCCTCAAACGGTGCCATCCCAATGCTGGAGTGATAGCTATTATTATACGAGAACTCTATCAAAGGCAAATGGTCATCCCAGCTACCCCTGAAGTCAATCACACATGCTCTCAACATGTCCTCCAATGTCTGAATGGTGCGCTCTGCCTGTCCATCAGTCTGAGGATGAAAGGCAGTACTAAGCTTTACCTGCGTGCCTAAGCTCTTCTATCTGAGATGATAGACAAAGGAATCCCATGCCATCTCACAATCTCATCAATGTAGAGTCTCGCATAATCCTCGGCTCTGTAAGTAGACTTCACAGGGATAAAGTGGGCAGACTTAGTCATCCTGTCCATAATAACCCAGATGGAGTCATGCTGTCTCCTAGTCCTCGTAAGACCAACCACGATGTCCATATTAATGGCCTCCCACTTCCAAGTCGGAACCTCAACAATCTAAGTAAGACCGCCAAACTTAAGATGTTCTGCCTTAACCTGCTGACAATTTGGACACTTGGCCACATATTCTGCAATGTCCTTCTTCATGCCATCCCACCAATAAATCTGCTTAAGATCATGATACATCTTGGTGGAACCTGGATGTATGGAATATCTGGAATAATGGGCCTCTGCAATAATCCTGGTCCGCAAATCACACAGCCTGTCCTGGTACCTAAGTATGCCATCACCTCTCAAAGCAAAAGACTCATTCATCTTTATCAACAAGTCCTTCAGCTCCATCAACACAAGATCGAGATGCTGACCCTGCTTGACTTCAACTACCAAGGATGATTCAGAACTAGGATGAACTGAAACACCCCACTAGTAGAGTCAACCAATCGCACACCCAGTCTGGCCAGTCTGTTACATCTTTACCAACTCCTTCTTCTCATCCTCAACGTGGGTTGTATTTCCCATGCTCATACTGCTCAAAGCATCAGCTACAACATTAGCCTTACCTGGATGGTAGTAAACATTCATGTCATAGTCCTTCAACAGCTCCAACCATCTCCGTTGACGTAGATTCAACTCTCTCTCCGTGAACACGTACTGGAGACTCTTGTGGTCTGTGAACACATCCACATGCACTCCATACAAGTAGTGCCTCCACAGCTTCAGTGCAAACACCACAGCTGCCAACTCCAGGTCATGAGTGGATAATTCTTCTCATGAACCTTGAGCTGTCTGGACGCATAAGCTATCACCTTACCAACCTGCATAAGAACACAACCCAAACCAACCCTAGATGCATCACAATAAACAGTGTAATTCTCACCACACTTAGGCAAAGTAAGCACCGGGGCTGAAGTGAGTCTGTCCTTGAGCTCCTGGAAACTCTTCTCACAAGTCTCGTCCACTCAAACTTGGCCTTCTTCTTAGTCAAAGCTGTCAGTGGCAGCAATGGAAGAAAAACCCTCCACGAACCTGCGGTAGTAACCAGCCAATCCCAGAAAGCTACGGATATCTGTGGGAGTAAGAGGTTTTGGCCAGTTCTTCACAGCCTCAGTCTTCCTGGGTCCACCTCCACACCCTGATCGGACACAACATGACCCAGGAAGGTCACTGATCTAAGCCAGAATTCACACTTGCTGAATTTGGCATACAACTGATGTTGTCTAAGTACCTGCAAGGTTAGTCTCAAATGTTGTTCATGCTCTTCCTTGGTCCTAGAGTAGATGAGGATGTCATCAATGAATACTATGACGAAAGAATCAAGGTATTCACGGAAGACTCGGTTCATGAGGTCCATAAATGCAGCTGGTGCATTAGTGAGACCAAATGACATGACTAAGAACTCATAATGACCATAACGGGTACGAAAGGCTGTCTTTGGGATATCTCCATCCCTAACCCTAAGCTGATGATACCCTGAACGAAGATCAATCTTAGAGAAGAAACTAGACCCTTGGAGTGATCGAACAAGTCATCTATTCTGGGAAGTGGATACTTATTCTTTATAGTGACTTTGTTGAGCTGCCGATAATCGATACACATTCTAAGGGTTCCATCCTTTTTTTCACAAACAACACTGGAGCGCCCCAAGGGGATATGCTCGGCTGAATGAAACCCTTATCAGTGAGATCTTTTAACTGCAGCTTCAACTCTTTGAGTTCAGCTGGAGCCATTCTGTAAGGAGGAATTGAAATTGGTTTAGTATCGGGTTCTAAGTCGATACCAAAGTCAATCTCTCGAGGGGGAGGACTCCAGGCAAATCATCAGGAAATACATCTTGGAACTCATTCACTACAGGCACTGAGTCTATGGAAGGAATGTCATGATCTAAATCATTAACACTCACAAGATGACACAATAACCCCTTGGACATCATTTTATTGGCCTTAAGGTTCGAAATCAAGGGATTAGGACGACTCGAGTTGTACCCTCCCAGACCATCTACCTCATTAGGGAAACGAAATCTCACAACCCTACTACGGCAATCCATACAAGCATAAACTATGAAGCCAGTCCATGCCAAGAATAACATCAAAATCATGCATGGTAACTCAACCAAGTCTGCACACATAGTCTTACCACATACAACTATTGGGCAATCCTTGTATACTCTATCAGTTCTTACATTTTCTCCTAAAGTGTACTAACCACTATAGGATCATGCAGAACTTCAGGCAATATCTCAAAAGTGAGAGCAAGCAAAGGAGTTACAAAGGAAAGCGTAGACCCTGGATCAAGTAAAGCATAAACAGAAGTTGAGAATACTTGCAGCATACCACATCAGCGGACTTCTCCTGCTCCTCCCTGCCTTCAGGCGTAGAACCTGTTCCTCTTAGGAGGCTCGGCTGCTGCTGCACCCTGTGGATTAGGCCTAGGCTGAGCATTACCTCCAGCCTGACCTCTGTTCTGTGGGCAGTCCTTAACCATATGCCCGCTCTTACCGCAACCGAAGCAGGCATTAGTGCCCTGTCTGCACTCTCCACTGTGAGCACGGCCACACTTAGCACAGTCCTTTCTGGGATGCTGCATCTCACCTCCATTGCCCTTCTTGGGCTCGGGTCTGCCTCCTATAGGTGTTGTACTCCTCTTAAAGTTAGAGTTCCCTGAAACTCTGCTTCTTTTTAAATCTGGGCTGCTCACGGACACCAAAGTTGTTCTGTTGCCTCCATTGCTAGGACCTGCCTGATCATGAGGCTTAGGCCTCTTAGCATCACGGACGCCCCTCTTTTTCCGGCTGTCCTCTACCTACTTATGCACCATCAACCTGGACAGGTCCATGTTATCGTGGAGCATCGCAGACCGACACTCCTCCTCCAGATCTCTGGTGATTCCTGCTGCTCATCTCATCCCTGCTTAGATACAAGGGAAGTAGCATACCTGGATAGTTTAACAAACTTCAGTACTCATCTCATCCCTGCTGTTAGATACAAAGGAAGTAGCATACCTGGATAGTTTAACAAACTTCAGGGAATACTCCCTGACTGTCATTGATCCCTGCTTAAGGTTGATAAACTCCTCAACCTTGGCCTCCCTCATCTCCCTTCGGAAGAATCTCTCCACGAAGGATGTATTAAACAGCTCCCAAGTGATCGAAACTCCTCTCAAAGCTCGGCTATCCTGCCACATCTTGCACCAAGTCTGTGCAACATCCTTGAGCTGATAGGAAGTTAGCTCAGCCTTCTCAGTATCTATGGCCCCCATAGCCACCAAAATCTTATGCACCTCGTCCACAAACTCCTGGGGTCCTCTGAAGTCTTAGACCCCGTGAAAATATGAGGATTCATCCTTGTGAAAT